>OX595841.1:14005666-14692666 GCA_951392215.1 Epirrita christyi | reverse complement strand
AAGTTAAAAGTGACAATTGACATATATATTTTGTGCTTCTCGCAGCCAAGATTTGGTCAGATTTGCACAGTTACTTATTCTTACCTGCTGCCAACACGGAGATGCCTCCGGCCGGTATGCCAAGCCCCATGTTGAACTTCTGCCGTTCCTCTATGAAGGCCACGCTGCCCATCACCATAGCAGATATACCGCATACTATCTGTAAGAAAACATAATATGGTATCACTACATACTCGTAATAAAATTATTTAAAACGCTAATCAAATGTACAGGAATGGCGTTAACATAAGTGACGTCATCTCCAGAGTTGCTTAGAGTTTTCAAATGACGTTATGTTTGGAGGTTTGACGACCTCTAAGGTTGCGTGTTCGATTCCCGCTTCAGGACAAAAAATATTTGTTTCGGGTCTGGGTTTTATGGTACTCTTACTTCCTGATACCGAAGATACAGGGAATCCTAGTGTGGATCATGATGTGACTGTTGGGTGTTATGTTATGTGTATGTTGGATGGACGGTTCTTCCGAGCTGTATATTAAAGCAGGTATTGTAGTAGTCTCTACCGAAAAGCACAGTAAACAATAACTACCAGAGAAACTCCTATTCTATGCATACTAATAAGCTCTAGATTAAACAAAGTCCTGAATCCAGTTCACGTCGAGAAATGCACAATGCTTTCATTACGCTTAGTAAAGTTGTGACATTTGAACATCTGGATATTATTCATTGTTCTAAAGCAATTGTCTTAAACGCTCAGACTTAAAGATCTCAGGGCCTAGCTTCGTTAGTAGTTCAGGCTCAAGCTCTCGTTCCAGAGAACTCTGACTAAAGTCTCTACCCAATCAGTTCTATCAATCTAGGTCGTTATACACCTATAATTTTTTTTTCATAATAGACAACAAACATGTTTTTTTTATTATCTATCTGTACTATTAAACTAACTACCACTATTTAACTATTACTAGAGTAAGTGTACTGACTGTCGATTCTTGATGTGGTAGTTTTACAGGTTTTTGTAATGTTTTTTGGTTTCTTTTTTAATCAAAAACGTGCTTAGTGTTCCTGAGAGCATTTTCCAATAGCATAATAAATAGTTTTGATTGTTCTCAAGGTCCCTCGATAACTTTCGTAAAAAATTTCATCGTATTCTCAATTAATCATGATATTTCCACATCTTTTTTACGTTTCTTTGGAGACAAGTTTAAGGACATCTACTTTTAAGCGATTTTAATGTAAAAGTATGCAAAAAGTTGCTCATAATAGTATCCATTTTGCCTTTTTATTTGATCCTTATGTTAGCAGGTATATGGGCGTCACCGAAGCGAAGCAAGGGTATTCTAGCTTTTATGTATATATGGATGGTTCTATATTAAATTAAATTTGTAGTCTTGAGTTGGTGGTTGACAAAATTCCGACGGTTGGTAGCTAATGGAAGTTGATAGACTGCCTTCTTAGTTATAACAGTGTATAGCAATGATTCTACTATTAGGTAGTAGGCTATTTTGATGAATTATGTATTCGTGGTGGGTATTTCACCGCGCTTGTCATTCACACGTAGGCAGTTCTGATATCACGCATACACCATGATGTATGAATGCGCATCGCGCGTGCCGACCGAACAAAAGCACGTAGAGCGACGCTGAGATTTTTGGCATATTTCTGTCTCAAAAAAGTATCCAACTACATAATTAATATATAATTTTAACGATTCCAATCTATTTTTAGTAGTACACAAACACTTTTACTATTATTTTAGTTTTTTTTTCACTCTTGATCTTTTCAAAGCACATCTCAGCGACGGCGTATTGAACGGAACTCTAATATAGTACGGAACCCCTATGCTGCTATTCTGATTTTGGATCGTAACTACTGAATGTTGTTTAGTTGAATCTGGTTTGCATTTCCAGGTAAGGTTTTTTCCTGAAGGTTTTACGATACAGACTATGGGAAAAACCAGGACAGGAAACAAATGAACTGGGGATACAACAGGCGTGTTTACGGCTTTATAATTATAATTATCATGGACTGTTGGACCTTTTACGGTGTAAAAGATATTGTGCCTTAATTGGAGACCCGTCCATAATTAAGGCACAGCAGCTTAATTATTCATAATTTTATATAATAACGTTAGACAGCGTCTTCTGGTGGATGGTTACTGATGAAACAAAGAAAATTAATGGATAAGCTTGAAATTCTGAAGACTATGATTTAAATCTTTCGGGAGCTTTTAAATGCTGCATTATCTTAATTTTAATCCGAGTATAAAGGTAAATTGAAGTTATGTATAATAAAGGAGATGACTCTAAGGTAAGCGGCTTAACGAAAGCCATGAATGAGCCAAATGAATTAAACATAAAGGCGGTTTTCGTATTCATCGATCAAAATATCTGATATTGCATGAAAACATCTATCAAAAAGGCTTAGCAAACGTTTAAATGCCGTGGCTGCGTTTCTCTGAATTTATAGTCACTAGTATGCTTGGGTAGTTTTTATGGCTTGAAGTTAACTTACACAGGATTTGTAGGCTGAAGTGCTTAGTCGGTGACAATTTTATCTTAGATTATTAAGCAGTTAACTTCGCATTTATCATTTAATTTAACTTTGTTTTTCATATTTTCTTTTTTTCTCTTCGTCGTCTACGATTACTGTTTTTATGTTTACTCATTTGTTACATTTATATGAAAACTTGTAATTAACATTCAGGTTACATGTAACACTTACATGTATTTTAGTTTATTATATGTATATACAGATGTACTGTTACATTAAAGTTTAATTTATTATTTATTAAACTATTATTATTTTTTATTTTTCCAAAAATTGAATAAAATAAATTAAACTTTAATGTAACAGTAGAATGGAGTATCCAGCTACGTACGAGGAGCTTGCATCTACGGCGTAGACATTATGCGATACGTTGACAACACAAAATTTTAGTAATAGTGAGTTTCGTTTGATCTTTCTTAGTTTGCTTTAATCTATTACGACTGGACTTTGTTTGATGATTGTCTGTGCTACTTGACATTGGCAAAATTGAGTAAATACTCAGATGCCATAAACAAAAAAAAACACAAAGATGCTTGGATACAAATATTTTATGCAGTCGCCAGTACCAACTTATATTACGTAATACAGACGGCAAAGCGAATTGTTTACGTCACAGATTAAAAAGTAGTAACTTTTATTTCACGTCCTTCGTGCCAAAAAATGTATTTTTGTTTCATATGTTTAAACATTTTTTTTTATATAATAATTGCGTAGTACCTTCTTAATAACCAAACAATGAATAATTTCGTTTCCGCTTCAATCTTTATACCCACTTCCAATTAGCTGTACCTTCTATTCTTAAATAGTTTTTTGGACATTTACGTACAGCCCGACAACATAAAAACCACATCTGAAAAATTCTCCAAATCGATTTTCGAAACTTGTGTATTATAGTCAGATACTACCTATAGAATTGATAAGATATACTTTGATTTTTCCTTAGATTTTCCTGTGACCGATACAACAAAGAAGTAATTTGCCGATGTGACTTATATAATACTGTCGTGTTGTTAAGTCTATTGAACTGAGAAATAAGCTGTTATAAAAATGGAAGTCAGAGCAAGTCCACATATTCCACGTTTATATCCAGACGCGATAGAAATAACAAGCTAAACTACGAGCAGTCGAATCGATTTGAACGTAGTCGTTTGTGTTTTATGCCCCAGACCGGCTTATAACGGCATCGTTGAACTTTCATATTTGAATATGAAATGGTTCGTTTTCAGCGTTTTGTAGAAGTTTAAGGAAGAAACACATTATGTTCAAGAACCAAGAATCATTTATTCACCACGAATTAATGATTGCATTATGTAGATGTCTTCTTGGGTCTCTATAGAGTATATCGCCATGGTCTATTCTCTAGCTAGCTAGACCATATCATTATTATCACCAGCTTTTATTTATATATATATTTTACGTTTATATATTATTCGAGCATATGGCCTAAAATTGTGTGCCTAAAATTCTGCGTTTTTGTGTGGAAGTTGAACTAAGTCTAAAATGTTTTCAAGTTCTCTAAAAGTAAGGGAAACTAGCTTATTAAGTACTTCAGCAATAAAAAAAAAATGCCAAAACAAAATATTTTACCGCTAAATATATTCTTAGGCAGAGAATACATATGTCCTAACTACAGAAACATCGAATATCCTCAAGTATTTAATTTCAAAGAAAACAACTTACTACTTACCTGGTACCGTCTTGTTGGTTAATAAGTTACTTCACTTTGTATGTTGGAAAACGAATCTACGGTAAACAAGATTGGCTGGTAAATTGAGTCGTCAGTAGAATTTACAACGCTTTCACACATAAACCGCATAACTTTGTGATAAGTGGATTTTATTCATCAGAATTCAAATATGTGAGTATATATGCTAATAGAATTGTTTCTGCGCTTCGGCTCTGGTGCGAGCTAAAAAGTTATTAACTTTGAGGAAAAATTGTAACCTATCCTAGATGGTATAACGGATGGAGAACTCTTTGCTATAAAAACTCTGAGAACAGATCTCTCTCAGACTCTGAGATCTAGATAATAATTAGTTTTCCTTCGAATAAGTTATTTAAACATACTTAGACGACTTCTGTGGCGCGGCGGGCGAAGGTTCGCCTGCAACGCAGGAGATTGCGGGTTCGATTCCCGCCTCGAAACAAATAAATAAATAAATGCTGGACATTTCACGCAACAAATATTTGTACGATCTGCAGATATTTGTTCAGGGTGTTCTAGGTACTTTTCTACGTATAATAAAAAATAGAGAGAGCTTGGGGCTAGATAATGTTGTGTGAAATGTTTCGCATTTATTTATTTATTTATTTAGACAACCACGAAATTACTCGAGGGAATGGGCAGCAGCATCCACCTCAGTACTCAACACCAATACTGAGAGCATCACTTCGCCTGCCAAGCGTGGTGATTATGGCAAATTTATTGCATTCTATGGAGGACGCCTCGTCCAATAGTGGCCGTCAAACGGCTGATGATTACGAAGAAAATGAACAAAGATTTTGAAAAAAAAATCTAGATTATTTTAATTAAAAAAGAATTGTTCACACTTTGCCTTACTACACACACTACATTTAACAACATAACATAACACCCAAAAGTCTCATATACGTAGTCCTGATTCCACACTAGGATTCCCTGTGTCGTGGGTATCAGGAACTACGAGTACCATGGTACTGTAACACCCACACCCGGAACAAATATTTGCAGATCATACACACATTTATCCCGCAGCGGGAATCGAGGCAACCTCTCGCATCTCATCCGGCTACTCGCATGTCACAGAGGTCGTCAACTTGTACATAATTATTAACCGACTTCACAAAAAGGAGGAGGTTCTCAATTCGGTTGATTTTTTTATGTTTGTTTCCTTAATATCTCCGGCGTTTATGAACCGATTTGAAAAATTCTTTTTTACTTTGAATAGATATACTTCCAGATGGGTCCCATTTTTTTCAAAACCCAGTTCTGATGATGGAATCCATAAGGAATTGAGGGAACTCCTCAAATATTGTAGGCATACATATGGCGATTTTGATATTTTCAGCAACAAACCAATCATTTGCATTCAGAAAGTATCATAATCCTTTCACCACTATGGTTCTTTCATCATTTTTTTTTCATCCAAATATTTAGTTAAACACAATGGCGGAAGTCGGTTTTTTAAAGGAAAGTTATGTTGTTTGTATACTTGTGTGTTCTTTAAAACTTTGTCCACTGATTAGCTTACATCGCATAGGAAGATAACAACACATGAAGCTTGTGTACCAACCACAAACCTTGTCAGTGGTAGACAGTGCTTACATACTCCACTGTTTCTACTGTCCCAGTACAAACACAATACGGTAAAGTTGGACCACGTTAGCAAGTTCACCTAGTTAGTGGGTTCAAAACTTTCCAACACAATGTAGCTGGTGACTCTGGCGACTGGCTCAAACTGTAAACTTTAAATTTATTCTGAATCAAATTTCAATTTTGCATTTGAATTTAAATTTTGCATGTAAAGATCAAATGTAAAATGTAGATCAAATAATGTAAAATATAGATGACCTTTTTGATAATCTCTGTGGTAGGATCAGCCCCCCAATTAGAGTAGCAAATGGCAATGGAGAACACAACGATGGGGATCATTTTAGCACCCTTAGCACTGTCTAAATCTTTTGAAACTCGAAAGGAGGAATATTTAGGTCAAGAAGTTTCCCCAAATCAAGTTTCATAAGATTTAGATAGCGATAAGGCTGCCAAAATGATCCCCATTATTGCGTTCCCCATTGCAAATTTTGGTACTGTAATTGGGGGCATGACTGTATGTGACGGTAAGTTTTTTTTTAATTACACTGTGTTGGTACCTAAACAGGTTCACTATTACTGGGTATCTTATTAAGGTCTTTTTTATACTACTTTAACTTTATTTCGTAACATAACTTAAAGATATTTACATAGTGCATATTATTTAGAAAGAAGAGACAAACAATTATTACGACTAAAAATTGCATATACACTATGAGGTTTGGGAACATACCTCCCGCGCTAGTTGAAAAACTGTGTTACGGCGAGGTAGTTCTTTACTCCCCATGCATAAATGTGCATAACTAGAACATAATATAGCTTATAAAGTACTAAATAAAAAGTAAAATAAAGAAAATTATGTTATTCCTAAATATTTAAATACATACAACTAACATCCAGAATCATAAAAAAAAACAACTATTTACCTATTTATTCTATAAAATTTACACTGCAGAAATACTAAACAAAAAACTGCATTATTTAATAATAACTAACAACCTTTCAGTGGATTCATAATCGTAGTGGCGTAAAAGCTCTTCTACAGTTTTTCTACATATATACCTGCACTTTGCAAGACACACTGTATAAATTAATTATTCACTTTTATTGTTACATTTTGAACAATATATAACGCCTGGTTTTGATATTCGTCTATTTAGTTATAAAACAAATAGCAAAACTTGTGCGATTGTGAGTTAGAAATTGTGTTTGGCTCATTTTGTTATGTAAAGTTCACAGTTCGATCAACAAGTGCTTGTATAACGTATTGAATTATTCATTTGTAGGTCAAACATTTGTGACTGTATAAATACTTAGTGATTGTGTACGAGTATAGCTAGGTGTGCTGTTTGTAAGAAGAAACGATTGCATTAGTGCTTATTTTGATTTTTGTTTTTATTGAAGTTAGATAGTATACATGAATGCATAAACACACGCCTTTTTCACGAACGGGTAGGCAGAGCCTCAAATGGTCTTTTTCACGCGACAAATGGTTAGCTCATGACCACCATTGTTTTCCACAACCAACGCGGCTAACGCTTTCTTCCAGTAATAACACACTCCTGAATAAGCTAGCAGCCAGGAAAAATCGTATACCAACGAAAATTGCCCGACAAGTTCGGGTATAATATGATTGTAATATATTATATACAATCAATATTTTATGATTAGATCCTGGTTTAGAATATCGTCCTGTATAATATGTAGAATATGGTTTTGTTTGTTTGTACACGTTTTGTATTCGTAAGACTCATTTTTGGCAGATTAGAACAAAATGCTTCTCAGTCAATTGAATATCGTAGAATAGATTTCCTCAAAGTCACCCCTGAATAACATAGAAAATAAATTTACCAAGGGTTTAATTAAGATTTATAATCTTAGCTCTATTTATTTACTGATATTTAACTTTAAAACCTTCATAGAATTGAACCTTTCGTGGTTGGGAATAATTTTAAATTGAAAATATGGTTAAGCAATAAAATAGCAGGGGTACAATGCACAATACACCCCAATGCGGGGAAATCAGTGCAGATCGTATCTCCCCCATTTTGAATTAGATTAAGATGGCTAAACACCACTGGCAGTATTTGCCAGTCTACAAACGCCGTCGTGGGCATAATGAAGAGGCTTCTAATCTCAATTTCGAAACGTCAGCAAAATGACGGAAAAAAACGGTAATTAGCCAAACTTTCAATTTAAAATAAAAGCCTTCATACGGCACACCTATTAAAATTTCACTAGACTGGTCCTTCTTAAAAGTGGTCACAAAAGCTTCAGAAATTCAGGTAGGGTGAAAATGAATGAACTAGTAGAAAACTGATATGGCAAAACGTATCGCTACGCAACTTCCGTAGTAAGTGCTACGAAAGTAATGCTACAAAAGTTTTGCTACGAATGTTGCCTGCACATAGATGATGATAATTTTACCTGTAGAACTCGGAGCCTTAGCACCAAAGCCAGGGGGTATGTGAGAGAGTGACGGAAGATCACTGCATCTCTGTCCCCCGTCAGTGGAGCTGCGGACTCTTTCCGTCTTGAAAGCGCTGTCTGTAAAGAAGAAAATGACAAAATATAACCTTTGATAATATAACATTCAACAGTCACATACATAGTCTCACACTGGGATTGCCTGTGTCGTGGGTATCATGAACTACGAGTACCATATGTTTTTATGGTTTTTTGGGTTTTGTAGAGAGTTGTAGAGGCTTTGATGACTTTTTTGTTTTGACGTTGTACTAATACAAAAAAAAAAAAAAGAAAGTTGAAAGTCGTCAAACTTTCGTGCGAGACGAAACTAATTTCGTCTCGCACGAAAGTTTGACGACTTTCAGCCTCCCGAATACAAATAAAATAAATAAATAAATGCTGGACATTTTCAAGCAACATTATCTAGCCCCAAGCTAAGCAGAGCTTGTGTTATGGGTACTGAATAACTGATATACTTAATACAATAAATAACATAGATAGATATTTTTTATTATACATAGAAAATACTCAGAACACCCTGAACAAATATCAGCAGATCGTACAAATATTTGTTCCGAGGCGGGAATCGAACTTGCAACCTCCTACGTCACAGGCGAACCTTCGCCCGCCGTGCCACAGAGGTCGACAAACCACCGAAAAAAAACAAATGACCGAAGAGCCGCTATGTCTAGCATTTGTGGAGTATAGAAAGCCTTCGTTTCAATCGAGACTAGCCCCAGTATTGTCTAACAAACTGGCTTTCAATTACGATTTCGCAGTACATTGCACCGCATGCTATAGCTTATTGTCATAAGCAGAAATATTCAAAACGTAAAGTGCAATGTACTGTAAAATCGGAATCAATAGCCATTATCAGTTCGTTAGGCAATAAAGGAGCTGGGCAGTGTTACACAGTGTTACAGTCTTTAATTTAATTACAATTTTATTAATCTTTCATTGCAATCAGAGTATTTTACCAACGCGACGACTCATTTCTCTAGAAAACAATGAAAAAATTCATTCTGTTTTTCAATGTTTGAATTTTGTTGTGAGTGGTTCTTTCAAAAAACGATTGAAATTAAATTAACTTTGAAAAGGGTCTAAGGTAGAGTTATAAGGGTGAAAAGGGTTAGTACTATTTACAATTCTTTCATACTTTGCAAATTACATCAAAAATGTACATATAATTGATAACTTGCTGTGGAGTGTCCAGCTTAAGAATATATCCCTCGGTCTCCTCCATGGATGACGTAAAAGCCACCAGGGGATGAGCAGCAGCATCCACCCAATGGTGATCCATGGCGATCCCCAATCCGCCTGTCAAGCATAGTGATTATAACAAATCCCTCTATTGCATTTTATTGGGGAGGTCTCGTCCAGCAGTGAATGTCGATGTTTGATAACTTTCATTAACCGACTTCCCAAAAAGGAGGAGGTTCTCAATTCGGGTGTTTTTTTTTTTTTTTTTAATGTTTGTTACCGCATATCTCCGGCATTTATGAACCGATTTGGAAAATTATTTTTTTATTTGAATAGGATATACATCAAGATTGGTCCCATTTATTTCTGAATCCAGTTCTGATGATGGGATCCATGAGGAATTGAGGGAACTCCTCAAATATTGTAGGCATACATATGGCGATTTTGATATTTTCAGCAAGACACCAAGCATTTGCATTCAGAAAGTATCATAATCCTTTCACCACTATGGTTCTTTCATAATTTTTTTTTCATCCAAAATTATTTAGTCGAATACAATGGCGGAAGTCGGTTTTTTAAATGAAAAGTTATTCTTTTGTGATGTTGGCTAAAAATAGTAGGTTAAGATTTAACCGACACTTTAAGAGTTGTTTATTTTACTATTGCACGAGCCGCAACTTTTAAAGGTCACAGGAAGTCAGTGGATAATGCTTAACATAATTTTTTGTGGCATTTTATGGTGGAGGCCTATTCATTCATTCAAATCATTTATTATCAGACAACAAATAGTCCATTGTGTTAGTAAATTGATTTACGCTAGGTTAGTAAAAATAAATGAAAGTCTAAATCTAACTAAAAACTAATTAATTAATTTGTTCAGGAGTCATCCCCCCATCAAACCATGATCTGAGATGACTCTCTGAACAAATCGTACCCAGATAGGGGAAAGGCAATTCACTGCCACTGTTTTAAGAATGCTGTTTTGACTGCCCCGTACTCTGCTCATCAGAGATGCGGTTTTTTTTCGAATGATGGCGTGGAAACCGTCAGTTCTACTCTTGGCAAACATCTCTGAGGCACTACAAAAACGAGGCAAACCCAACAGCATTCTCAAAGTGTTGTTATACTGGACACGTAGGGTGTTCAGCGATTTTTTGGTATAGCTGACCCATAGGTTGCTCGTATAAAAACTCTGACAGTACGCTTTGAAGAGCGTGATCTTTACTTGGTCAGAACATCGAGCAAACCTACGGGCCAACATATTACCTCGGACCGCCAAAGCCCTACGCTCCCTCTCTATGTCAACGTCGTCCTTAAGGTCGTCGGTAAGGTAATGCCCAAGGTACTTAAATTTATTCACCCTGTTTAGACTCAGCCCATTTAGCATTATATCGGGTATTTTCTCAGAGCACTTACCAGCGGCCTTAAAGACGCAGACCTTTAGCATCTCCGTGATTGATCCCGCAGTCGGGCCCAGCAGCACCATGTCGTCCGCGTAGCTGATGTTGTTACAACAAACACCATCCACGCGGCACCCAACAGTCGTCTTTTACAGGCTGATGATGATGATGATTATTATGACTGTTGCTAGCACAGCACCACGTACCACTTCGTACCATCTAATCTTCCACGCATGCGTAGTACATACTCTAGCTTCTGTTTAAGCAAGTATCAAAGCAACCATGTTTGTGTTTAACCTGTCTACCCTTAAGTTCATAACTTGAATAACTTAAGTGTGTAGGAGAAATACTTATTTGATTTGTAAGAAAATACTGGACTTAAGGTCTGGTAACAAAAGTTTTTAGACGAGCATTAATATTCAACAAGTACAGCCTTGACAACATGGAATAGTGCTTAGTTTGAAAATTTCGATAATTTGCAAATATCATTAACCTTCCATTTATTCTGTGGACGTGTGAAGTGAAAATTTTACATAAAAATACATTAAAGGACATTAAAATAGGTATCTACTGAAAAGTGTTAACAAGGATCTGCATTTGAAGTTTTAGAAAACAGTACCTATTGTGGAACTTAATAAATTTTCTGGTAGACGACAAATCGTTTTCCATTTGAGAGTTGAGTTGAGAAAATAATGATTTTCAATAAAAGTATTGAACACAATAGAATAGGACAGAATTAAAATATGCTTTGGTTTGGAAAAACGGAATAGTTACAATTTAAAAGCATTCATTACCCTGAGAAGAAAGATCCCTAACCCACTGTAGTTAGTAACGTCAGACCCGTTTCTTATAGTTTCTATCAACTATTAAGATACTGAAGTATCTTTTTATAATATGGCTCGACAAAAAGGCCAGCTGCCACGGCCCACCTGATGATAACCAGTTACCGTTCACCTGTTGTCATCTGCAACACGGAGGGTATTGCCAGAGCGTTACCTGCCCTGAAGAACTTTTTTAAGTCTTTTTTTTGCGGAAAAACCTTGGGATCTCATTCCAACTTGCACGTATGAAGAGCGAGCTAAGGTAGGTATGGAGAGGTAAGGGGGTACGAGATACCCACCTATCGATATGTGGATGAGCTCCCATTCAGAGAGGTGCGATAATAGAACCTCCATGCCGGTATGAAATCTAATAGTTCCTCAGAGCATTTCTCGTTACCGAGCCAATAGAATACACTGACTGAAACGATGTATTGGCATAAAAAAAATATTAAAATCTATTTATTTTCAACAACCATATAAAAGCCAAAGCTTGTACTAAAATGTTTATTTGGCGGTCT
This sequence comes from Epirrita christyi, assembly GCA_951392215.1. Lineage (NCBI taxonomy): Eukaryota > Metazoa > Arthropoda > Insecta > Lepidoptera > Geometridae > Epirrita > Epirrita christyi. The sequence continues at coordinate 14,680,428 of OX595841.1, read as the reverse complement.
CAACACTAGGCCAAGCCTATATCGTGAAGACCAAAATAAAGCATAACATAGGCTCAGTGGTTCTAGTGTACGTTTATATTGTATAATTTCAATTAGTGTGGGTTTCTAACAAAAAACCATAAAAGATCACATGCGTATGGTTTTTTGATCTTTTTTACATAAAAAAATTCAAGATACATGTGACCAATATAGTGAAACAACATGAGCTCTGATAGTGAAGATGAAACCAAGAAACCAATTGTTGATGAAGTTATCAGAAGAAACAGCTCTTCAGAGTCAAGTTATGAAGATGAAGTTCCGACCGAGGAGAAAATCGAAGGCATGGTGGAAGTTGGTAAGTCAAAGTCAAAGTCAAAGTCAAAAAGAACTTTATTCATTGAAATCACAAGGATTATTTTGAATCGTCTTATAAACTAAAATTACTCCTGTTACAACGCGACCAAGCCTAGAAGAATCAGGTAACAAACTCGGCTTGGCTTACATAAATGGTCCGTCTTACCACTAGGTGAGAAGCGCCTGTGTGGTGCCTCGGAGCAAGGAGTTGCTGATACATAAATGAGAACTTAAAAACCTTAGGAAGGTAGTCAAAAGTAAATAAACATCAGCAAAAATATGCAAGACAGCACACGCTACGCTTGTTATACTTATAAATAATAATCTAATAAAAACATGTAAAATAAGTAAGTACAGATATTGCAAATTTCCATTTTAGCAGTCGAGGGGCAGAACGACATCAGGCCACGCGGCTTTATCATTAATATAGTCATCAAGAGTGTAATACGCTTTCTTAATTAGATTCATCTTTATGTAGGATTTAAATCTTTGAATAGGAAGTTTAAATGCACCTTCTGGAAGTTTATTATAGAACCGTACAGAATTCCCCATAAAAGACCAACTTACTTTCTTTAATCGAAATTTTGGTATATTTAAGTAAGATTTTTTTGACTCAGGTTATGAGACGTTTCAAAATTATCCTTCTGTTAAAATTCTTTTGATGTGATTCTAACGATCTCCAAAAATACACCTTACTTAACATTAAGCGTAATGGATACTTCATCATCATCATCATCATCATGTTTACGTCCACTGCTGGATGAGGACTCCTTAATTGAATACAATTGGGGGATTTGCCATAATCACCACGATTGGCAGGCCAGATGCTGCCCATCCCCTGGTAATACCTTAGTAAGGCTTTTACTAAATAAACGGGAGAAGGAGGGGTCTATTTGTCTCTAACGGAAGACCAGCGCAGGTTGTTTACAACCTGCATATGCTGAGTTGGGGCCTTCTTCCAGCAACATTTTTTAAATACTGTTTGATTTTATTGTAGCTTTTGTTTTTATTTTTGTTAATTTTTCGGAATGTTGTTGCGAATAAATCTATTCTATTCTATTCTATTTTTAAACCGGACACACCATGACAATAGATAATTAACTGCCCTTATTTATGGGTTTTTTTTAAGAGCATTTGCTCTTAAAAAATTACCAATCGCAATTACGGCAACTAAAAAGTTTTCACATTATTTGAATCATTCAAAAAAGTAATTCTGGAAGCATCCTACGAACTAATTTGATACTGTTTGATAAGAAAATACCGGTACGTATTTATAATAACCGCATTATATGACCAATGTCATTATTACCGACGAAATAGTCATTATAACTGGCAATTATTAATAATTATCTTTTGGTTAAAGCAATAAAACACAGATGATAATAATTGATAGCCAAATAAACCTAACGGCCTACCTAATATTGACTCAAATTTTAGTATCTCGATACTAAAATTTGAGTCTGAGTTTGTCTCGACAAACTGGGCTAATCTAATGAAGATGGGTTGCAATTAGGCCTTTAAAATCCTTTATACCTAACTAGTAACACTAATAATTTTACAGTTCGGACAACCTGCGTAGGTTGTCCGAACTGTAAAATTATTAGTGTAATTTTTTTTTTTTTTATTAAAAATGCAAAACAGATTTGTGTCTTGCTAGGCCACATTTCACGCGTATCGTTTTAACATACTGAACTGATACTATACGATATGTACCTACAGTCAGGTAACAGTTTGTATCATCTAAAACGAGTATTACGAACAATAATAATAATAAATGCTGGACATTTCACACATTATCTAGCCCAAGCTAAGCAGAGCTTGTGTTATGGGTACTAGATAACTGATATACTTAATACAATACATTACACAGATAGATATTTTTATTATACATAGAAAAATACCCAGCACACCCTGAACAATTATCTGCAGATCGTACAAATATTTGTTCAGAGGCGGGAATCGAAACCGCAACCTCCTGCGTCGCAGACATTCGCCCGCCGCGCCACAGAGGTCGTCAAATAACAAAAAAAACGCTTGGAATAGCACGTGGACAATGTCGTGGGTTTCAGCTAGTGTTTAATTAATAAACTTTTTGTTTTAAAATGTAGAATTTTGAGCTCTTCGAACTATTTTTAATATTCAAGCAACGCAACGTCAAAAATATCAATCAAATATTGTTGTTGACAACGTCAATAAAGTAAATATTATTTATTTACTGGATATGAAGTGAATTTTTATTCCCTGATTAGTTAAATCTGTAATATTGATTGTTTGCAGTTGAAACAGTTCAAGTACACATGGCTGCACAGCGACCGAAGCCTCGCCGAAAGAGGTTCATCCCCAATTATGAAGTCGAGGGGGTCTTCAAGGTTATGCTTGGCGAAGAAACCCAAATACAAATAGAAATGGTGATAGGAACGCACATAAACGCACAGTACCCCTGGAAATCTATCCCCAAAGCCAAGATAATGGAGACTATAGACATTGGTAATGAACTATCCGAGTTTTTTCCATTGAAAGCAGAAATAATAGCGTACGATGCTGAAGAAATACTTTTGGGCTACATAGTTGATGAATCAAAGGATGTAGATGAGTTCTACGTATGTTGTACTAAAGAAGCTCAAGACCATTGCAAGCAACAGTCAGACAGGTTTATTAGACGGCAAGAAAAGAAATTAGAAAAATCTGTGCACAAGAAACCAAGGCCATGGAAGAGTCTAGGAAGTGAGATAGAGTTAAAAGAACAAAAACCAATCAATACAAGGCCGTTGATGGAAATAGAAATACAAACTAAGTTTCCGACTGTTTACCAACCAAAGATGTTTAATGTTAGGGATACTAATTCTAGCCGAGATGGTTATATAGAACTGACGCCATATAGACAAAAGTTTAACCTTATATTTCAGCGTAAAGTAGATTGTGCGTCCCAAGCAGCCACAGCCAAAGCCGATAGCATGGCTCAGACAATTCTGAAATATCCTCAGAATAAGTGGACTCAATCTTCTGCTGATGCACCCAGTCAAGTTGATGATCAAAAAGGGGGCGGTGACGCAGGCATGGCAGTAGCAGCAGAAGGCAAAGAAGAAGATGCAAAAGGTTCTGATGGGGAAGAAGATGATGAGGTCAAAGAACCTATTGATGAGGCAGACCTGATAGCTTATAGAAATGCACTAAGCCGATTAGAGCTGCCAGCATACATCAAACTGATAAACAGTTTCATGACTGAAAAAAAAAACGAAATGGTCTCCATAATTGAATTGAACACAGTCATGGATATGTACTGCAATGATTACCCGAACCTTGCAGCAGAGAAGACTGTTGATATTTACGACTCAATGACATTTGATGAGTACGTTTGTTTTACTGATGTGAGGTCTAAGGACAAGTATGTTTCCAGCGCTGTTTTTCATCCGATGTGGACTGGGATTGTAGCTATAAGCTATGCTGATGGTTCACCAGCAGTTATGAAAACTTTGAGCAGTGGTCCCGATCCGATACAAAGAGCAGTCTATGGAATAAATCCAGTGATGATTTGGAGTCATATTGACAGTCTGATCCCGAAGCTTACTCTAGAGTCTCCGAGAGAGGTGAAGATGCTGTCTTTTTGTCCTTTCAATGAGAATATACTAGTTGGTGGCTGCATAAACGGACAGTTGGTTATATGGGATATAACAAACAAGTTGGAAAACGTAGAGAAGATTGAAGTCCTCAGTGAAACGAGAGAAAAGTATCATATTGCTATGTATGCGCATATGGGATGGATGAAAAGTGTTCAGGACAATGCTGTTGTTCAGGCGACTGCCATGAGTAATTTACTCACAAGCCACTATGGTCCAGTCACTACTATTAAATGGCTATCTCCCAACTTTATAGTGACACCTACAGGAAAAACGAAAGTTATGACAGACAGTAAAAAGTCGCTTATGTTCCTAAGCGGTTCCGATGATGGCAATATTTTGATTTGGAATTTATCTGTTGAAAATGTCTCAATGCTCGAAGGCAAGAAAGTAAAAAAATCAAAACGGGTTTTGAAGCGACCATCGGGGCTACTGGTCGATGTCTCACCATTCAAGGTTTTAGACCGAAATTTACAACCCTGTTACAAAATTATTTTGGGCGTTGCTGGTCAATCACAAACTTTATCGCTTCAAAGTTTCGGAATAAGCCAACCCAAAGTTAAATACATTTACACGCCGAAAAACCCGGGCTCTGGAAGAAAATATTTCACTTGTGAAATTATTCCCCAAAAAGAAAACGAAATTAATACGATATTGTATTGTGGGTCTCAGCACGGCGAAATGAGACGGATCACTTGGGAAGGTCATGAATTTAATACAGGGGAAGTAGTGAATTCAGAATATTGCGAAGAAAGTTTTAGCTCGCGTATCCACGACGGGATTATAACTTGCACGCAGAAAAACCCCTTCATAGATCAAATGACATTGACTGTGGGTGGCAAAATTTTTGCAATATGGTTTGACAAACTGTTGAACCGACCTCTCATTTGGAAAAAACGCCCATACCGCTTGACGGACGCAAAATGGTCATTGTACAAGCCTAGTATGTTATTTATAGCTACGTCTGAAGGTGATCTCGAGACATGGGATTTATTGCTTAGGAGCGATCAGCCAATTTCTATACAGACCTTATCCGGTTCTATGCTTACGGGGGTCAGCCTTCACACTTTGCCTTTGGCCAAGAACATTATTGGCGTTAGTGATGTAAATGGCTCGTTTAGAATGTTTTTGGTTCCGCCGATTTTTATGATAGAAAATCCGGGATATAAAGTGCGCATGGAAAGCATGATCCAAAGAGAGTTAAAAGTAATGCAATCTTTTAGTGCTTGGCAGGACGATTGGATGGTAAACAATCAACAAATCTTACTGGAGATGAAACGGAAAGAAGGTATTCTGTTAGCCGAAAAAGAAGAAGAAAAGCGTATATTGCGGGAAGAAGAAGAAAAGAGATTAGAAGAGGAAGCTGAAATGAGAAGACTGGCAAAACTGAAGGTAATAGGTCCAGAAGAAAGATGGCAGCGGATTGTACAAAAGCTTATTGAAAGGACCATTGCTGTAAAAAAGAGAATAAATCGAGCAGAACTAATAGAGCATGAGAAACCTTTACGTGAGCTAGAGGCTCAACGTTTGGAAAAAGAAAGAAGAATGCTACAAATCATGAAGAACCAGAAATCAATATTTAATGATACCGTCGCTATTCTCTTCCCGGAAGCTATAAAAAAGCCGGATAAGGTGAAGAAGAGTTATCTAACAGATAATACGTGCTCATTAAAGAAGATATACTTAGAAGATTACGAGCATTTGAAGCAAAGTGCTTTGAGAACTGTCAAAGACAATCCTTATAAGGTTCCGTTTTCTTGGGATGCTACCTTAGCGGAAGGTAAGGAAAGAAGACAAGCTCTGAATGCTAATGAAGATTACATCCATATGCATAAGACGAGAATTGAAGATGAGATTAGGGAGCCGGCGCCACCTTCTGCTCCGAAGTTTACTGTGAAGAGGAAAGGGTCTGATACGCCCATTGAAGAGGAGACTTTGGAAGATGAGCTGTAACTGCACATTCTTACTGGATTTTGGTCTTCGAAGCTTTTTTGTTGGAAAGAAGGCCAAATTTGTTCTCAGATGTTGTAATGAACTGATATGAGTCTTGGAACTCGTACCTAAGCAAGTGCTAGACTATGAATGTAATTTTAATAATTAATGTTTTTCTTTGTTTATTTTTGTGTATTTTACATTTGCTCCATTGAATTATCCTGAGATTATGTCTAAAAGTTATTATTCTTTTTTTAAATGATGCTATAAATATTAAAGAATTTTTTGCCCTTTCATTTGTTAAGGCTGTATTATAGATTCCTATTTTATTTGTGATTAGAAAACCCATGTAGTTAACATAGATAGATAGACAGATTATAACTTTATTGTACACCATAAATTATAGTACGTATTACCTCAAAAATAAACTTTTTTGTTTTAATTTTTTAATTTTATCAATTCTATCAGAAGGTAAAGGTAAGAATTTACAAGATTTTATTTGTTGATCAGACTGGTGGTTATTCGCTATGACCTAAGAGATTCCGGGTTATTCCCAGTCCTCCGATCGGAACTCCGATTGGTAGGAGGAGCGGGAATTTTTTTTCCCATTCCTCCGATTGAGCATCTAATAATCATTGTACAGTCAAGTGCAAAATAAATAAAATAAAATTATTATTATTTGATGTATTCATCTGTTCACTATACTTAATCACTGTATTCACCCAGAACACCCTGAACAAAAATTTCTGCAGATCGTACAAATATTTGTTCCGAGGCGGAATCGAACTCGCAACCTCCTGCGTCGCAGGCCAACCTTCGCCCGCCGCGTCGTTTTTTGTATGGTATTACAGAGTTTCTCAACAACGAGTGCACTACTTAGACTAGACCTAACAAGAAACCAATCACGTCTAGCGAAACAGTCCCGTCTGATCAAGATAACAGACAGGACTAGGTAAACAAAAATTAGGTACTTTCTGATCACGCACGACACGATTTGCGTGTCTAATCAAAAATCATCCCGAATGATGAACGAAAAATATTGAATGAAAAATCTCGAATGAATGACGAATGAGTTGCCTGATGGAAATCATTTTCCCCATTTTTAGGGCAATTTCAAAAAAGTTGGAAAATAAAAATTCTGATGATGCAGAACCATTTCGAGCACCCCAAAATGTTGCCTGATGGAAATAATTTCCCCATTTTTAGGGTAATTTCCAAAAAGTTGGGAAATCAAAATTCTGATGATGCAGAACCATTTCGAGTACCCCAAAATGTTGCCTGATGGAAATAATTTTCCCCTTTTTTAGGGTAATTTCCAAAAAGTTGGGAAATCAAAATTCTGATGATGCAGAACCATTTCCAGTACCCCAAAATGTTGCCTGATGGAAATAATTTTCCCCTTTTTTAGGGTAATTTCCAAAAAGTTGGAAAATCATAATTCTGATGATGCAGAACCATTTCGAGTACCCCAAAATGCTGCCTGATGGAAATAATTTCCCCCTTTTTTAGGGTAATGATTTTAGGGTAGCGATATGTTTTATAACTCATACATCAGAATTTTGATTTTCCAACTTTTTGGAAATTACTCTAAAAATGGGGAAAATTATTTCCATTAGGCAACATTTTGGAGTACTCGAAATGGTTCTGTATAATCAGAATTTTGATATTGCTACTTTTTTAAATTGCCCTAAAAATGGGGAAAAATTATTGGATCAGGCAACACCTCAGGATACTTGCTATGGTCCTGTATAAACAGAATTTTGATATGCTAGCTTACGTGAAATTCCCCTAAAAATGGGGAAAACTTATTGGACCAGGCAACACCTCAGGGTACTTGCTATGGTCCTGTATAAACAGAATTTTGATATGCCAACTTTTGTGAAATTACCTTAAAAATGAGGAAACTTACTCCTAGGGTTGCCAGCTAAACAATCAAAAAAGACAAATTTCTTTGTACGGACGGAGACACTGCTCAATCACGATTTTTCATTCGAGATTTTTCATTCGTGATCGTTTATTCATTCATTTCATTGTTGTGTGTTAATACACTCGAGAGCAATGAATCCGGGTCACTTAAAGAATGTTAAAAATCTCGGAAACTAAAAATGATAGATTAATGCAATAAATTGTATTTAATAGACAATGTAATACTCCTTAAATGAAGGTAAAAAAAATATGAGTCACCATACATTTTATTAACACAAAATTACATAAAGAAAAAAACTGCTGATCTCTCCTTAAAACAAAAATAGGAAACATGAAATTTTTGAACTTTATTACGATTTTCTTGAATTTTAATACTTCGTATTGCCTCCTCGTGCTTCCATTACTGCGTTTACGCAGAAAAAAAACAACAAAAAAACAGAAATCAAACAATGATTAATGACAGATTACAAACAAAAGCAAAACCAAATGCTGTAATTTCGTAGTTCCATCTTCGAAAGTGGCCCTTTTTCAAATTTGATTTTTTTATGATATAACTTTACAATAACTAAGAAGTTTTAATACCTTCATTTAAGGGGTATTACATTGTCTATTAAATACAATTTATTGCATTAACCTAGCATTTTTAGTTTCCGAGATTTTTAGGATTCTTTAAGTGACCCGGATTCATTGCTCTCGAGTGTATTATCCATTTTGCTTTTTATTTGATCCAATGGCCGCGACGGTCAAGATTCTTGACCGTCGCATCTTGACTCAAGATGATATAATATGTAAGTAGGTATCAGTCAGGAAGTACCTTATAAAAATTGATAATTTTATTTCACTGTACCTACTTCACTCACGGTAGGTAGTTGTTGAAGGAACAAAACTGGGCGAAAATCCAAATTCCAATCTGTCCGACAAGTCAGGCTAACAGTTTGGAGTAATTTTGTTCAAACAGTTTGATCATCAAACTGTTGGTAGGACAGTTTAGAATAAACGAAAAATACACTATATGGCATTGACTGTACTTTTGGCGAAATAAACTAAGTGATAAAAACAAAAAACATTCAATCGGAGGAACGGGAAAAAAAATTCCCGCTCCTCCTACCAATCGGAGTTCCGATCGGAGGACTGGGAATAACCCGAGATTCCTTGTCAATAACGTGTGACGTCACCCAGCTTCATTCAACAATGATTCCACGCAGATATCGTAACGAGCCGAGCGAATAAGGGGGGATGTTTTATTGTGAACCTGATGAACGAGGTTAGCAATAAACCGACTGACGAACGAGAGGAGGATATGATAATGATGCTGCTGGCTGTACTACTTACCACATTGAGCTCTTCCATGTCGTCACAGTTAAACGGCGGCGCGCATAGTTTGCGCTTCATATGTATCGGCGTGGGGTGTCTCTGACGGGAAATCTTGGAGTAGGTTTTAATGGCTCAGGTGAAGTATCTGTAAAGCAACAAAACTTATTATCGTATAGAATCAATTGATGTAGTGTGTCTGGCCTAGAATAGATCCCTCCCTCTCCTCCCATGGATGTTGTAAAAGTTGACTAAGAGATTACATCAATGGCTCGATTACGTTATTCTGTTGCTATTGATTTCAATCGATTTCGATGCTGTTTTTATCCGAAATGACGCTCTTGTATAACGTTATTTAACGTTATTTAAGCTTTTGTAATTGGTATTCTTTTTGTTATTGTTACGGTTAACTTGGTATATAATATGTATTAGTTTATTATGTCAATATTATATGTATTAGGATTATACTTAGGTAGGTATTAAGTAGTCAATATAGCTATTGCCTAGTTCATAACTACTTATACCTGTATTTGAATTAGTTTAAAATACTGTTTTTTTTTAGTTTTGCTTTGTAGGTACACCGCAGTTCATTATAGCGTTGCTCATTTCGTTCCATCCAAAGGTTGCCTGGAAGAGATCGCTTTCAGCGATAAGGCCGCCCATTGTATTGCCTTTATATGTAAAATTACTTATTTATTGTTTCTGTGTGGTGATCAATAAAGTGTTAATCTATCAATCTATCTATCTATCTCTTGCGATTACCCAATTTACGCATTTACAAAAAAAACCCAACAAGACCGCATAAATTAGGTAATCGCATGAACGTAATTTCAAATAGAAACAACATTGAAATCGATTGCAACAGAATTACGTAATCGCCAATCAGAAGATGGTCCTTGCATTTAACACTAATACCTACCTACTGTGATCATCTATCAGCTTGCCAAGCGTGGTGATTGTGCTAAATACCCCCAATATGGTAAACGCGCTTATGGCATTGTATTCTATGGGGGAGGCCTATGTCCAATAGTGGAATACTAAAGGCTGATGATGATGATGATAGAATCTATGTCAGCCATCTCACTTTCAGACATTTCGAACATCGAACTGTAGTAATAGCATAATCCAATTTTAGGTCCAGATAAATAGAACGTACTTCACGGTGACTAAGTCTAAGCCTTACTTGTCCTTACTGAAATTGTCACTGTCTCTCTCTTTTACGCGTGTTTTATCATTTGTGTGACACTGACTGAGTCTTTCGTAAGTCGTACTTTGACTAGCATGTAAGTACGTTCTATTTATCTGGACCTAAGTGTTTAAAAGACGTTAACTTAGTACGTATTAATGCTTGGCATTGTTACCATCTCTCTCTAGCACGCGTGTTTTATCATACAGTGAGGGGACAGTTCTAAGCATTTTGATATATTTATCAATAGATATAATAATATCAATATCTATTTAACTCGGCCTGACATGTAACCGATAGCAGTCGAGAACAAAAAATTGTTTATTTGCACTTGCTTCTAGCTACACTACATTTAGCTAAAAGTAAATGCAAAAAAAACTATTAGCAAGTGACCAGAAACCGCAAGCCGTTCCCTACTTTATCCTGGGGCGTGGCTATGACGTTACGATGCTCACAAGTGTGAGGTATAACCTGAAGAGGTTATACCTCTTAAAGGTTGATGCATACTTATAATAGAAGTATTTTTAACCGACTTCCTAAAAAAAGAGGAGGTTCTCAATTCGGTTGTATTTTTTATTTTTTTTGTAAATCAAATCAAATCACTACTTACTTACTAGAAGAAAGCGTTAGCCGAGTTGGTCGTGGAAAGCAATGGCAGCGATGAGTTCACTACGTGTCATGTCTATATATTTGGAAATAAATAAATAAATATTCATGTGATTGTGCAACCCACGGTGAAAAGAGGCCCTTTGAGGTTCTGCTTACCCCTTCGGGGAAAAAGGAGTGTATTTATGTAGGTATGTATGTATTTATACTGACGTTATAAAAACATACATACTTACATAAAATCACACCACAGAGGTCGCCAAATGATGACCTCTGTGGCGCGGCGGACGAATAGCCGGCTGAGATGCGAGAGGTTGCGGGTTCGATTCTCGCTGCGGGACAAATGTTTGTATGATCTGCAAATATTTCTTCCGGGTTTGGGTGTTATGGTACCATGGTACTCGTAGTTCCTGATGACTACGTAAGTGTCAGATGTTATGTTATGTTGTATAACATTGTTTAGGAATAAGGTTTTTAACGAAGTGTTATTATGGATTGATCATGAGGTATGTGTTACGCCAACAAATTCAATTTCCTCAAACACCCTTGTTAGTCTAAAAGGCAACAGTGGAAAAAGTTTTCATCCCTTTCAACCTTTTAAAACTCATTGAATATGAACAAAATTAACGCTTTATAGCCTAACCTTTCTTCTGATAGGCATTAATGGCATATCTTATGAGTTTGGGACTAAAACTATGTAGGGGACTTGATGACATCATAGGTATTTTAGAAGAGAATAGAATAGAATATAATTTATTTGTATAAAAGAGTTACACAGAGACTCATAAAAAACTTAGACTAAAGCCCGATTTACACTTCAATAAGTACAGTAGCGAGTTAAGAACTCAGACAGTTAAATAATAAGTAGTAAGTTGTAAGTAGCGTCCAAACGGGCGGAGTGAGTAGTCATAAGTTGCCGAGAAGAAGACTAGTCGCGTTTCGCGGCCGCACTTTACAAATATATGGACTGTACTAAACTCGCCCGTCTACATGCCGACCAGTTAAGTTGAGGGGCGCGGGAGACGCGAGAGGGGGGCTACTTCGCACTGGACTTGCCAAAAAATAGGATCGCGATCTTTTCAACTCAACTTAATCAACAACTTACTACTGAACTCGCTTTTGCCGTTCAAACAACATTAACAACTTAACTCGCCGATGACGCAAGTTAACTCGCTACTGTACTTATTGAAGTGAAAATCGGCCTTAAGAGGAAACAGACCCGAAGGTACGAAGTGTAACTCCAGTAACAAAATGGCTCTGCCTCAGCATGAGTTGGTTGACTAGTTTTTCATCAGCCAAAGCTATTTGTCATGAGAGATGACTTGCTTCATCATCATCATTTGCAGCTCATGGTAACCCACTGCTGGGCAAAGGCCTCCTCCTTCAATTTGCTGACTTGCTAAGTTCATCTACTCTGCCATATATTATAATCTATAGGTCTTTTGTGTATTGTATTCAATAACAAGTAATTTTACGCTTGTTTCTAGTAGAATCAAGTTGATTCTTGTTGAAAAAGTCAGTCGTCTATCTAGCGTCTTGGCAACGTTAGTCAGTTTGTCCTAGCCGTACAGGTGGAAGTAGTAGAACTTCTAGTGAAAGAGTTCGTCTGGGAAAGTACTACAACCGCACCAATTTCTGCCACCAAGCAGTAGTGCTCGCATTGCTGTGTTTCGGTTTGAAGGGTACGTGTGCCGGTGAAATTACAGGCATATTCAACTTTTCTGTCGGTCTGGAAATGTCTCTGGGTCGGCAGCATGCGTGTGATGCCTCTGGTGTTTCAAGGGGTCTATTGGCTACGGTAACTACCTTCCATCAGATGGACCGTAAGTTTGTTTGCTTGCCAAGAGGTATAAAAAAAAAACTTTCACTCGTATAATATTAGTGTATATTTAAATAGATAAGAATACCACAATACATGTTGGTAGGTACCGAAAAATAGCCAGAAACGGTCCACTAACCTTCTCAAATAATTCATCCATTTCCTCACAGAATGTTCATGGAACCATAACCACAGAATATAATATATAGTACTACGCTGTAACCTTAAATAGTTTTATGAAAAATTCCTTAAGCTATGGCCACACCAACGCGATCAGCCTGCGTCCGCAATGGCGTGTACGGTGGCGTTCCGTACAAAACATCTGCCCCCCTATTCCATAGCAGAAAGTCACTCAGTGACTAACGTTTAACAAGTAAAATTACCATCAATTGCTCAAAATTATCATTGAATTGTCTATTGATGGTAATTTTACTTGTCACTTTGACACCGAATGACTTTCAGCTAAAGAGCAGAGAGCTGATTCTGAGTTTTGACAAGCAATTGTCACGGACGTATGGTGAAGATTACACGGATTTTTGGATGGAAAATGAGGTTCACAGAGTGTACGCTAGGGGCGCTCATCGGTGTCGCCATACAAAAATCCACACTACACTACACCAGACGTCCGTGTCATTTGTTTGTCAAAACTCGGAATCAGCTCTCTGAGGGGCTGATCGCTACCGTTCACGCCGCAGCGGACGCGGGCTGAACGCGTTGGTTTAGCCTTAGCCTAAATGAATCAACCGAACGAGCAAGGATGGATGAAAGACGACGGTCAATTTTGAATTTTGCCTTCGGCGGCGTTTGCATAAATCATTTTAGGGAATATTTTGACATGAATTGAACTTTACAAAACGGCTTAAGAATACATGAATATCATTATTTGAATTATGAAATTAAATTATTTTGAGTTGATATCTTTAATTGATTGATAACACTGAATAATAACATAGCATAACACCCAACAGTCCCATACATTTACATACAATTTGTAAACCTACCATATTACATTCCATACAGCAGATGGCGTGTTAAAAAGTGGATTTAAAAATCTATTTATTTATAATTTAATGTTAATCCTATAGAAAGTAGCTTTGCTAAGAAAGCTCGATAAAAACTTTAGTGTATCAAGTAAAGACTTGTCTTTCATTCGCAAGGTATTATATACAGCTAAAATGATGAATTTAAATTTAAGTCTTTGAACTAAACATCTTTTCCCTTTGACTTAACTTTGTATAAGCTATTTGTAGTAAAACTTTAATACCATGAATATTTGAAGTGAAAATTTAATATGGTAGGTACAGCTAGCTCATTTTAAGCTTAAATTTACTTTGAATTTTCGAACAGTTGAAGTTTCTTGAAAATTAGTTTGTGTGAATTTGTATGACAATTTCAAAGCGCTCTTAAGGATTAGTTACTGACTTAATTAATGTGTTTGCAAATATACAACCTTCTTTTAAAGTGAATAATTAAAAATGCATCTTTTGTTTCAAAGTGAGATTTGAAAACGATTTCGGGTGAAGCCATGTGGTTTTTAAGTCTTAAATAATAAAACAGGATTTGATCTCGATGTACTGATGCAAATTATATTGACGCAGGAAGTCGATGGATGTAGTTGGCTATACAGACCTCATGGCGTTCTATGGGGTAGGCCTATGTCCAGCTATGGATATATATAGCCAGGATTTTGTTAACGCATCGTATAAATTGTTAAAATTGGGATCGAATAAACTTAGAAAAACTACAATACTTTCCAAACTATGCAAGATTTAAATGAATATTCAAATTAAAATGTATCAATTTATAAAAAAGTCGTATTAAAATATATTTTATACGGAAATAAATAGAATAACTTTCGTGTAAAACATTAAAAGTATTTGGGAGGTATTGTCGTTTTTCTAAGTGACCCTACTTCATTGCACGCCAGTTTATATCCAAGTAATTTGTTAGAAGCCATCTTGTTATAGAGACGGACATTATTAGAGGAAAAGAATTGTGAAATGTTGTGTTCATTTTATAATAATCTCAATGCAAAGGTGGATTATGGGATATGTAGTAATTCCATGTGTTATAGTAAAGTAGACAGCAAACAGCCGTTGTTTGTTCCATAACATCTTTTCCAACGTAGAACTTAGAAACCTATTATAAAATGTTTTCTAACAATAATCGCACATTTTCTTTAATATCTTTTAAACTAAGCGTTTTAATTCAATTGTTATTATATCAAACGATACATTTGACACAACATGTACTTTCTTAATTATCTAGTATGCCACCGATAATCAGAATTTATTATACACTAGCTGGTGCTCGCGACTTCGTCTGCGCAGGATTAGTATTTCGAGTAGCTTATATTAGCGTGGCGTAGAAAATAATATAACCTATATATATACTGTGGCGGGCTTTTTTGTAGGACTATTTAAAATAAACATTTCCATCATACATTACATATGTGTCACTCAAGGGGTTTTGGCAGCGCACGCCAGAATAGCTGTCAGATGGTAGATTTTTTCCTACTTACTTGACACTTATCGTCATATTATGGACAATTCACATAATATCTTTAAAAATTGTAGCCTATGTGTTATTCTGATGTATATGCTATATTATTCTAAAGTTTCATTAAAATCCATTCTGTAGTTTTTACGTGAAAGAGTAACAAACATCCATCCATCCATACTTACAAACTTTCGCGTTTATAATATTAGTAGGATAAGCAACACCCAACAGTCTTTTTCAGCTTTTGAGGTGCGGAACCCTAAAAACAAAATAAAACTAGAAACTTTTGTTTATCTAGCATACCTACATACTTCATATTACTGAAAGGTAAGGGATAAAATGGGCCTTTAGGAATAGGTATCATACCAAACAAAAAACTACAAATTGGTGTATCTTTCAACTAAATTGATGCTATTTTTTTTCGGTGGTCTTCATATTTTATCTTGTCTTCATATTTTTGGGGACAAAGAACAATATTACAGGGTTAATGGTATTGTCTGGGTTAAACAAACAATAAATAAAGCAATCAGTACATAAACATAACATTTAAGAAAAAACGGTTGTCTGTAAAGTCGGTTTACTGACGATAGTTCAACGTGTCAACGTCGTTATTGTGCTTCTTTGTCGCTCGTTCCGCACTCGCGCGCATGCGGCGTTAGCGCATGCGCATATATATATGGCATATATAGCACATGCAGTCACCGCATGCGTTTTGCGAGGTGACGCATGACGTGGTAACGACGTATGACGAGGTAACGACGCATTAGTCATGTTTTTCCGAGCGTGCAGCCGGCTCCATCGATTTATAAGACGTTAACACGTCAAAATTACGACTATATACTTACTTTACTATACTCCTGCTGACGTTTCGTTGACCATTCGCAGTACGTGCTCATGAGGAAGGACCTCAAAATGGTCAACGAAACTTCAGCAGGAGAATAGTAAAGTACGTGGTGTAAAGTCGTAATTTTTCTAAAATGATACCAAGCCACGATAACTATAATTCTATTAAACATAACTTAACACCCATAACACCCAACAGTCACATAACATAGTCCTGATCCCACACTAGGATTCCCTGTGTCGTGGGTATCAGGAACTACGAGTATCATGGTACCACAACACCCAGACCCGAAACAAATATTTGCAGCACATGCAAGCATTTGTCCCACAGCGGGAATCGGACCCGCAACCTCTTGCGTCTCAGCCGTTTACTTACCCACCGCGCCATGGTGGTCGTCAAAACATACATAGGTAGGTACGTATTTTTAAATATCTCTCCCTATTTTTTAAAAGGTAAATCTTTTTACTACTCAAATATGAATAGATCTCTTTTTAACCGACTTCACAAAAAGGAGGAGGTTCTCAATGCGGTAGTATTTTTTTAATTTAATTTTTATGTTCGTTACCTCATATCTCCGGCGTTTATGAACCTATTTGGAAAATTCTTTTTTTATTTGAATAGATATACTTCCAGATTGTTTCCATTTTTTTCAGAATCCAGTTATAATGATGGAATCCATGAGGATTAAGGGAACTCCTCAAATATTGTTATATGGCGATTTTGATATTTTCAGCAACAAACCAAGCATTTGCATTCAGAAAGTATCATAATCCTTTCACCACTATGGTTCTTTCATCATTTTTTTTTCATCCAAATATTTAGTCGAATACAATGGCGAAAGTCGGTTTTTTAAATGAAAAGTTATTATAATCATCAACAGCCTTTGCGTGCCCACTGCTGGACAAAACCTCCTCCGTAAAATAAGATCTTCTGTAAAAATACTAATTTAATTAGAAGATACCGCAAAGCTCAGGACGAAAGTCTATAATCAGTGCGTGTTGTGATGACTTACGGCACTGAGACGTGGTCGCTAACTATTGACCGTATAGACAAGCTCAAAGTCGCGCTGCGGGCTATGGAGAGAGCTATGCTAGGAGTTTCACTACGTGATACAATACGAAATGAGGAAATCCGTAGAATTAGCAAATTGAAGTGGCAATGGGCAGGTCATAAAACTTGAAGAACTGATAACCGTTGGGGAATAAAGGTTCTCGAGTGGCGACCACAAACCGGACGGCTCGGTAGACGAAGGCCCTCCATTTGATGGACTAAAATCATTATAAACGTCGCAGGAAATTGGTGGATGCAGGCGGCTCAAGACCGTTCGTCATCGCATTCTAAGGCCAGCAGTGGACTTGTACAGGCTGATAATTAATTTTATTATTATTCAGTCTATTTCTGTGCAAAAGATCCTTCAAATTTACTTACGGAACCATTGAAGTAGAGTACTTCTTATCTACAATTGAACGCCCCAATATTTCACTACGTCGTAATAAAATATTCATCCGTAACTACAAGCCGTTTTTGATAATTAAGCTTGTGTCAAGTGCCAATGGTGAAAGAGGTCGAGAGGCGTGATTGCTACATTAATAATATGGCAATAGTATCAGTGAACTGAAGTAGAACTGGATTAATTCGTTTGTTGTCCGTCGTACTACCAGTATTACTTCCAGTAGTAACATGGGTAAAAAAACTCGTAGAACTACCAAGCGATCCAGTAGTACAACGGGAAGTTTTTTTACCCACTTACACACACAATTGTTAAAATAGCTAACACCTGCCTACTACAAAAAAAATATCTACTATAACTACAACTATTACCTGCATGATTGAAATCAATAGTCGTTATTCTATAAGTACATACTTATCTATCTATAAATTAAGTTAGTCAGTGAAGGAGGCATCCCACTTAGAATGCTACGACGCACGGTCTTGAGCCACCTACATCCACTGACTTCCTGCGACAATCCACAAATAAACAACACTGACTGAGTGATACAAAGACAGTATAGTTATTATTTTCGTAGACCATAAAATTAGAAAATCTAAATTTACAAATACAATAAAATTTAGCCCATTCCCCATTACGATAACCAGATTCTCCATAAGCCATCTATAACGACCTAAGTTACGTAATCTCCCAGATAATTACCGAATCCTACGTCGCCTGTTAAGCACTTCAAATGGAAGAATAAAACTCTGTACAAATTACTTATACCCTGGAGACTTAGCAAACAATCGGGCTCCAATGAAAGGCTGAATAATCGATTTTTTCGATTCACCGCTTTCAGGAGATTTCATCGAGTAAGACTTGTGGTGCACTGCAAGCTAACAAAAGAGCAAAACTAGCGTTGGTCATGACATAAATAAAAAAATCAGGGACTGCAGAAAAACGTCCATTTAAACATTAGCGTGGAAAATTATCGCAGACTTTTTTCTGCTCTTTCGAAACGAGGCGTCGCCCATTTTCATGTCATTTAAATTTCTGGTGTTTTTTAAGTTATTTCGTGTGATTTTGGTGGCATTTTAACCAGTGAAGCATACACTATTTTACATATAAAAAGCGACATGGTAGTGAATTTAAATTTAAGTGTATTGCGTGTCTTTTCAAATTATTGGAAATTGTCCAATAATATTCCAGTGAAACTGCCATCGCTTTACATATGCACAGAGAGAACACATAGGGTGTTATTATAAAAAATGCCCTTAGTCTGGGTTTAAACCAGGACTACCTAGTCTAGGCTTAAATATCGACCTAGGGTACCGTAATACAAAAGCAGATGGTTTGTTTTCCAGAAGCAGCTTTCGAGTTAGATATTTCGCTCTTATGCCAAAAATGACATAAGCTTGGACTATCTCTGGTTTATCTAAAACCAGGCAGCCCCTTAGTTTAGCAATGGTCTATAAATTGACAGTTGATTGCTTGTTGGAGGTAAGAATTTGGACATCTCAATTGTGATGTGACACAATCCGTCAGTTTGATACTTTACAAATTTGCGAAGTAGCGCGAGAATTGATTTCGGAAAACAAACCATCTGCTTTCGTATTTAAAGTCGCATATGCCTAATGTCGATATTTAATTCTAGACTAGTACGCCAACACTAAATTCAGATTTAGTTCATGTTCTGTAATAAGGCCGATCAGGTTCATTTCTTGACTGAGACTTTGACAACTGGAGCTAACAATTTTATCAAAATAATTACTTGACATTGGCAAAATTGAGGAAAACTTTCCATTGGCACAATTAAAGAATAAATCAAAATAAATCCATTAACGCTACTTAAGAGTGCATGAAATAAGCGACTCACAAACGCTACAAACGACATCCCATTCCCGGACTATTTATTAGTTCTGAGAAAAAGGTTTCACCCTCACTCACGTTGTGCTAAATTTTACTATCTCACTAAGTATTTATCTAAGGCAGCCTTTCCCAAAGTGGGCGATAACGCCTCCTTGTGTGCGCTGCAGGCCTAAAGGGGGGCAGTAAGAGACCCAGAACAAAAATGGTCAGTGCGCTTAGGTCTCAAGTTAACTCTTGCGGGTTATAGTAAAAGTCTCGTTTAGAATGAATGTTTAACTCTCCGCTAATATATCTCACAATAATAAATTTAATTTGAAGTTATAGTGGTTTTTAAGTAGGTGAAAAATGGGGGTGCTAAAAATAATTTATTCTCAAAGTGGGTAGTAACAAAAAAGTTTGGGAACCCCTGATCTAAGGCCTAATGTAAACACTTGTTTAAGTAACAAGCATCTTGTGATGGACCCTCAAGTCTAGAGTCACTCACTCTACACGTACTCTTGTGCTCTGAGCGTACGTGTTGAGTAGAACAGCAACGCTTATGTATTTTAACAAATAGAGAGTAGTAATAATAGTTTCCCAGTAGAGTAGCTTTAAAACTCAATCGCAATTAAGTTACTGTAGATGTAGAGATGCCGTGGAGTGTGCCTATGAATAGACCCCTCTTTCTCCTCCCATGGATGTCGTAAAAGCTGACTAAGGAATTACATCATGGGATAGGCAGCAGCATCCATCTGGGCACCGAACACCAATACTGCAATCACCGATCTACCTGCAGTGATTATGGTCTCTCCCCATTGTATTAAATAGGGGAGGCTTTGTCCAGCGGTGGACGTAAACAGGTTGTAAAAAAGATGTTAAGTTTGTTTTGTTATGCAGAATAATTTTGTGTTATTGGTTATTGGAGTAAACATGTTTGTTCAAACAAACATGTTTACTCCAAAAAAAAAACGGATAAAACTATACGGATACGGATTGAACTATAAGTGGAAGCCGTTCCGGCTTCCACTTATAGTTTGGAATCTTTCGATTTTACAAGATCCCTATTAGGACTGTAAAAAAAAGAAGGAAGGCCGCAAGCAAATTCAATTTGAAGCGAGTGTCCAAATCAGCTATCCCTGTTTGGCACCGGGGCATCTCCCCCTGCATGCGCGATGGGTGTACGAGCCGTTCGGAATTTGTATCAAATTAGGTCGTGTTCCGTAATACCAAAAATGATGAATAAAAACTTATGTTTTTATATCTTGTTGTTATTCTGTAACTTGACAATATATGCTATGTTCCTCTTCACAGTATACTAGAAAATACGGTGTTTTTAATATAAAACAAATAAGATGAAAACATGGCGTAAAAGTATCAGGAATGTTTGCAGACGCAAGAGTGGATGGCTTCGCAGCGATTATGCGTAAAAGATCGAATTCACTTACATTTCGTTTTAGGTAAGTATTTTTTAACAAGAAATATCAAGGAACCTAGACAAATACTACCCGAATCCGAATAATGCCATAATATGGTGGAAATATGTTTGAATTACAAATGATTATGGTATTACGTTTGGATGGGCATTTTATCCTGCGCTGGCCACTTAAGCTATTCCAATGTCATTGGATAATACTAACATTTGCAGTCTTCTCATTAGCATCTGGGTAACGTTAGTTAGCCTGAGCTAGCCGTACCGACCGTAAGAATAAAACTAAAATACGGATAATACTTTGTACGGAACCCTTGTAAAACCAGTGCTAATGAGTAAAGCCATTCGGTAACAAGTAATTACTCTAACTTAAATTGATGGGGCTCACTGCAGTGATGTTTCAAATGTAATGCGTGCTTTCTAACAGAGTAAAAAAATTGAAGACGAGGTCACAATTGTCTGTCATGTATTTTTTATCATCACCGATTACGCTGTCATCATGTCATAACCGATTAACAAAAAAACAATTTTTATACAGAATTTTTGTTTACACATGCTAACTTACGCTTAATTTTTTTTTGGATTAGCACTAGAGCTTTGTTTGTTAACTTTCGAAATTATCATTCATATATTCAAGTATCATTCATCATTATGATAAGTAAGTAAGAATAACACTCACATAAATATAAAGAAAGGCAGTTTAACTTATAAATAGGTGTTTTACCTGAGAGCTAATAGTTAGTTGTGGAACGGCAAGAAAGGCAAATTGAGGCAATGCATGAGCACTAGCTACAAAACGTGCTAAAAAGCGTTTAATTTTATGTTAAATCGGTGTTTTAGTCAGAGCTAGAGTTTGGTGTAAAACAGCGACAGTGGCAGTGCCATAGCACGTGCTACGTAGCGTTTAGTTTTTATTCAGAGCTAGTGTTGGTTGTGGAACGGTGACAAAGACAATGCATTAGCACTAGCTACAAAATGTGCTATAATGCGTTTTGTTATGTTAAACTGGCGTTTTTATCTTTATGTCTCAGGGTCGGCAGTACGCGTGTGATGCCTTTGGTGTTGCAGGCGTCCATATAGGCTACGATAACTGCTTTCCATCAGGTGGGCCGTATGCCTGTTTGCTAGCCAAGTAGCAAGTATAAAAATAGAAAAAAAAATGGTTGTGAAACAACGAATGTAGCAGTGCATTATCATGTGCTACAAAATCGTTTAGCGTTGGTTGTGGTCGCGTAAGATTTAGCAGAACTACGGCAGAAACCAGTAGGACCGAATTTAAGGAAGCTTTCAGTCCTTAGAAAGTAATTCTAAGAAAGTAATTGGAACAATTGGGAAACTTTTGCCGACTTCTTGGTAATTGTGCCAATACTTTTGGAAAGTCCTTTGCGAGTTCGATTTTGTTCAAAAGTTATAATTGTTCTATTTGTTCATCAGTGGGTGCCGTTTAACTATTGTGTCAAATACGAAGAAAACGTGCCAGAGATTTTAGTGAAATACAAAGGTAGACAATGTTATTTTTAGGGGTCCGTATTTTTTATTTGATTAATCACAGATCACACCGAGACAAGACGCGACGCGACACGGCTATCACTTTTTAAAATAGTGATACAAAATTTGACTTAATTTACTACACAAAAAGATACACATTTGATGGAGATAATTCAAAAATGCTCCGCGGCGTCGCGCTACGCTTCGCCTTGCTAAGCCAAAAGACGCAGCGCAACGCCGCGAGGCGCAGCCTGAAGCCGTCGTGGCGACTTGTCTCTACTAGACTAGACGTCACAAGTTCAGATTTCGTGTAGAGTTGATGGGCGGGAGCTCGCGGCGAACGTAGACGCTGCACCGCGCGCGCTGCCAGCGACTTTACGATGCGCCTCGTGACGTCGTGTCGCACCTCGGTGTGAACTAACCCAACTAACTTACTATTTCGATGATTTTTAGTTTTAGTTCAGACACGATTTTATAATTGTTATTGAATAAATGAATAATGAATAATAATGAACCCTAAGTGACCGAACAAGCTTATCTGCTAACCTTTGTTGTTGATAGATAGATAGATAGAAAATTCTTTATAACATAACGCCCGCCACGCGCACACTTATCTGGCACGCAAAAAGTTCAACCTTGTATGCTGGAAAGTACGGCAGCTTTAGATCAGGCATCCTTCTCATTCAATCGTGTAGAGCTCTCTTTGAAGAAATATCTGATCAAAATACGGATGGCTGAAGACATCTCTTAAGGTGAAGTGGGCACTGTGACTGGGTGTGAGGCGGGCCGCGCACAAATATATTTCACCTTTTTTTTTTTAAAATACTCTTTATTTAAAATAAAATCATAATCCTTTTTAGTATTGTATAGGGAATACGGTACACAAAATTTAATTAATATGTTTGTATTTACAATTAAATGAAACTACTTTTTTCCCTAGATAACGTATAAAAATGAAGATATTGAGGTAACTTTGTGATATTTTTTAACGAGCTAACTTTAGTTAAACTATTTTCGGACTCCATAACTCACTAACTAGTAGATATATACAATCTTTAGAATCATTAAAAACAAGTATGAATTCTTAACTTCAAGTTTGGAGTTCCACTTCACCTTAAGACGGAGGTTGACTGCGCTAAAGGATCTTCTACCAAATACTTAAAGTAAAAACGTTTCACTTCGTTTAATCTAACAAGATCTAGTTGAGAGTTACATCAATCTAAGTAAGGGCTTGAAGGGTCATCAGTCTTCAACCTAATCGAGACTAAACTAAATTGGGTTAGCGACATTTCACAAAAGGTTGTAAGTATTGATTTTGAGTTCGTTTTGCTAGCTATATATAACTTTTAAACTAAAAAATCACCTTCCACTGGTGTATTCGGCTATCTAGATAGTTTTTTGATTGTAGCAAACAAAACAAAATAAAATATCGTGAAAAAGTATGAGGTAGGTAATTGAGTAGTAATGTTGTGAAAAAAAACATACCTGGAAACATTTTCTAAACAGTGAGCGGGTGTCATCGATGTATTTACATAAAAGAAAATCATATAGGGAAAGAATTGATTACCTCCTTTTAGGCCCGTATTCCAGAACAATGCTCAAGCGTAAATCGAGACTCAAGCATAGATTTGATGACAGTTTTTCATTGAAATCTGTCAAAAAAATCTATGCTTGAGTCTCGATTTAGTTTGGGTTTAGTTCTGGAATACGGACCTTAATATTTAAAATTTTAACATTTTGAAACAATGTAATTATCGGCAATATTGCTTCCAGTAGGAAGCAATATTGTCATCATCATCAGTTAGACGTCCACTGTTTTCGGTAAATAACTTGAATTTCGGTAGGTAAAAGCAAACCACGCTTTAATTAGAACCGCGTCATCTATTATATTTATGGAATCCCCGCATTTAACTACCGAAATTCAATTTACCTACCGAAATTCAAGTTATCTACCGAAAACAGTGGACGTCTAACTGATGATGATGATGATGTAGTCCATCTCGCTCAATTAGCTAAAAGTCGTGTAAATGAGCCGTTAATGGCCGCAAATGTACCCTTTTGTAACGCGATACTCTCACCCGCGTCTATATTAAGGGTTTGGGCACTTTGGAGCCATTGTGCGAGATATTTTTGGAGCTGGATCAAAGTGTGTTAGAGTGTTGGTTAGATTTGATATTTCAAGCACAGGTACATATTATAGTGATCTCTGAAATGGATTCAAGTAAGTTATACTATATTTATTTTTATTTTGGTAGTCTTACCTTGTGCGTAGAGGAAGGCCCTCCACTCGATGGATTAAAGTCATTATGAACGTCGCAGGAAGTCAGTGGATGGAGGCGGCTCAAGACCGTTTGTCGTGGCATTCTAGGGGGGAGGCCTAGGTCCAACAGTGGACTTCTACAGGTTGATGGTGATGATGACGATGAGGCTTACCTCATTAATTTAATTTAATTTTTTTATCATGCCTGATATTTAGGTATAACTTTTAAGTGGAACAAACAAACAAACACTTAAAACAATTCGAACTTTATTTCTGTTCGAGTTCCAAAACTTCTGATTAGATTTGAGAGTTTTTAAATGTACTTGCGTATTTTACTAAAGTAACTTTCGTGAATTATATCATTCATTTTGTAAAAACGGGAAATTTTCACGTACCGATATGTTGTGCGAGGAAGGACGCGGAGGGAGTGTAGCGCGGATCCTATACCCACCCCGATGAAGACCCTCGATTAGGGTCGAAACCTGTTGGTGCAACATATCGGTACGTGAAAATTTCCCGTTTTTACAAAATGTACTTGCGTATCTTGTACGTATCGCAGACATTATAAACGTAGCAGGTAGTCGGTGGATGGAGGCGGCTCAAGACAGTTTGTCGTGGCATTCTTTGCGAGAGGCCTATATCCAGTACTTCCAAAGGCTGATGATGATGATGATGACGTATTTTTTGTAATTTTAGAACGATTTTTCTGGAAGGGTTTTATTGGAGCATTAAGCCGGGTCTCTTGCCACCTGATTGTTGCAACATTGTTAATTCAACATATTGACTCATTCTGTCTCCTGGAACTTCCACATTGACTCATTCTGTCTCCTGGAACTTCCAAATTGACTCATTCTGTATCCTGGAACTTCCAAGCATCGTAGAATGTACAATTTTAGAGAAATGACGGCGATCATCATTATAATCAACCGTGAGACGTTGGATGAGGCCTCCCCATAACATAACATAACATAACACCCAACAGTCACATACGAAGTCCTGATCCCACACTAGGATTCCCTGTGTCGTGGGTATCAGGAACTACAAGTACCATAGTACCACAACACCAAGACCCGGAACAAATATTTGCAGATCATGCAAACATTTGTCCAGCAGCGGGAATCGAACCCGCACCTCTTGCGTCTCAGCCGGCTACTCACCCGCCGCGCCACAGAGGTCACTCCCGGCCCTATTGTGAAATCTGGAGCACACGGACTAATTAGGTCGTTTTAATTTACGGACTTTGTGAGTCGATCCTGGGATCCAATGGCCGCTTAGTTAACTAGATTTTAAATTAACTTTTTTTGGAGCTCAGATTGCAGGCGAGCTTTTATTTGAAAACTGAGAGCATGATTTTTAACAGCAACTGAATGGTTTTTTTATTTTTAAGGTTTCGTACCTCATCTAAATAAATTGTATCAAAAAATTATTTGTAACTTGAAGTAATCAAGAGTTCCCATTGTGTTCCTAAATTTTGAATAAATCCTTCCTATCCTACTCCTACTAATATTATAAACGCGAAAGTTTGTGAGTATGGATGTTTGTTACTCTTTCACGTAAAAACTACCAAATGGATTTTAATGAAACTTTACAATAATATAGCTTATACATCAGAATAACACATAGGCTATACACTTTATGAAGATATTGTGTGAATTGTCCATAATATGACGATAAGTGTCAAGTTATTAGGAAAAAATCTACCATCAGCGAGCTATTCTGGCGTGCGCTGCCAAAACCGCTAGAGTTACACATGTAATGTATGATAGAAATGTTTATCTTAAATAGTCCTACAAAGAAACCCGCCACAGTATATATCAATATCTTGTTTGTAAGCCATTACAGCCAAAAAGTGTATCCTACTAATATTATAAATGCGAAAGTTTGTGAGTATGGATGTTTGTTACTCTTTCACGTAAAAACTGCTGAATGGATTTGAGTGAAATTTGGAATGGAGATACATTACGCCCTGGATTAACACATAGGCTATTTTTCATCATCACCATCATCATCAATTTTCATCATTATTCACGCGGGTGAAACCGCGGGGCGCCACTAGTAATATTATAAACGCGAAAGTTTGTTACCTATTATGTTTGTTACTTCTTCACGCTCAAACAGCTGAACGAATTTGAGTGAAATGTGGAGTGAAGATACCTTATACCCTGGATTAACACATAGGCTACTTTCATCATTATCATCATAAATTTTTATCATTATTCACGCGGGTGAAACCGCGGGGCGCAACTAGTATTATATAATGAATATTATTACGTGTATACATACATAAACATAAGTCTTTTTCCCCGAAGGGGTAGGCAGAGCCTCATAAGGCATCTTTTCACCGTGGGTTGCACAGTCGCAGGAATATAGACGTGACAAGTGGTGAGCTCATCGCCGCCATTGCTTTCCACGACCAACTCTGATGCTAACACTTTCTTCCAGTAATAACACACTCCTAAAAGCCAGCAGCCAGGACAAATGTTGTACCAACGAAAAATAAGTAAGTACCAAGTCCGGGGAAATTTTATTATAAAGAAAAAACGGGACCCTTTTAGGACCACTTCGTTGTCTGTCTGTTGATGATAATGGTGGTGAAAGTTTCGCTAGCTTTATGAGTGTGTGTAACAAACTGGGGCTAGGTATTGAGCGCTAATAACTTTTCATTTAAAAAACCGACTTCCGCCATAGTATTCGACTAAATATCTGGATGAAAAAAAAATTATAAAAGAACCACATTGGTGAAAGGGTTATGATACTTTCTGAATGCAAATGCTTGGTTTGTTGCTGAAAATATCAAAATCACCATATGTAAGCCTACAATATTTGAGGAGTTCCCTCAATTCCTCATGGATTCCATCATCAGAACTGGATTCTGAAAAAGATGGGACCAATCTGAAAGTATATCTATTCAAATAAAAAAAGAATTTTCTAAATCGGTTCATAAACGCCGGAGAAATGCGGTAACAAACAATAAAAAAAAAATACAACCGAATTGAGAACCTCCTCCTTTTTTGGGAAGTCGGTTAAAAATACAACTGAATTGAGAACCTGCTCCTTTGTTTGAAGTTGGTTAAAAACTGAACGCCCCTCCACCGCTTAATTACTAGGCACTTGACACAAGCTTGACGTTCGAAAACGGTCCTTATGTTTACGCATTATGAAATATTTTATTTTGCTGAAATTAAATAGTTCGGTGTTCAGTATTATGGTGGCACTTCACTTGGTGTATATTCGCAAATGTTTGCGGTATTTCACCAAGGAAAACAATATTATGTATTGATATACTCATGGTTGATTTTACCTTGAAAAAATAACGCAAACATTTGCGAATATACACCAAGTGAAGTGCCAGCATTAAACTAGACGCACTCAACACCTCTTTGTTGTTTGAATTTGAATTTCGACCTTATAAAATTCCAAATTGGAGAAACCAGATAAGTAATAAACCTTTGGAAAAAGTTCCAGGAAAAAGTTTTAATCAAAGTGAAGTTAAGTAATTGCTTTTTCAATTTGTTTAATTAAATAAGTATGTAATTGACTGAATTATTTCATAAACGGCGACTTTGCTAACCTGTTTGTTTACCGTGGTATAAGTATTCAAAGTCAAAGTCAAAAAGAACTTTATTCATTGAAATCACAAGGATTATTTTGAATCGTCTTATATACAATTAAATTACTCCTGTTCCAACGCGACCAAGCCTAGAAGAATCAGGCAATAAACTCGGCTTGGCTTACATAAATGGTTCGTCTTACCACTAGGTGAGAAGCGCCTGTGTGGTGCCTCGAAGCAAGGAGTTGCTGATACATAGTAAATGAGAACTTAAAAACCTTAGGAAGGTAGTCAAAAGTAAATAAACATCAGCAAAAATATGCAAGACAGCACACGCTACGCTTGTTATACTTATAAATAATAATCTAATACAAACATGTAAATAGGTAAGTACAGATATTGCAAATTTCCATTTTAGCAGTCGAGGGGCAGAGCGGCATCAGGCCACGCGACTTTATCATTAATATAGTCATCAAAGTGTAATACGCTTTCTTAATAAGATTCATCTTTATGTAGGATTTAAATCTTCGAATAGGAAGTTTAAATGCACCTTCTGGAAGTTTATTATAGAACCATACAGAATTCCCCATAAAAGATCTACTTATATACTTTCTTTAATCGAAATTTTGGTATTTTTATTATTATACCATATATATATGTATTTCTGTAACATATTTGTTACACAAACACCAGTAATTTCCTAGTGTTAAATTAAATTAATTATTATAGGGTCTCCTCCATCTAATTCTGTAGATGTCGTAAACACTGACAAAGGGATTGCACCAGGCGATGGGCAGCAGCATCCACCTGAGTAATCAACATAAATACTGCGATCACCAATCCGCCTGCCATGCGTACGATGGTGGCAAATCCCCCTGTTGTATTTTATGGGGAAGGCCTCGTCCTGCAGTAAGGCTGCTGATGATAA
This sequence comes from Epirrita christyi, assembly GCA_951392215.1. Lineage (NCBI taxonomy): Eukaryota > Metazoa > Arthropoda > Insecta > Lepidoptera > Geometridae > Epirrita > Epirrita christyi. The sequence goes on along the minus strand of OX595841.1, from coordinate 14,651,420 downwards.
TGATGATGAAATAAAGTATATATTTTGAATATAATTTAATGTATTTCACAGCAAATTGTTGTACTAACAATATATAAGTTTTTTTTCTGTTAATAACACAATATGGATCTTGAGTCTGATATAAAATTTATATATTACTATTATTTATAAGCCGAGATAAAAAAATAGGAGAATTATCAGACATTATTATTTTTGTCCTTCGAAATATGTATTTCTTTAAGAATCAATTCGTTATTTTTCTCTTAATAATAATATTTATTAATTTAATATAAATTATGGTTAACTTATTTTGAAAAATCATTGTTTCAATCCTTATAGTCTTTTTGATACTTACTTGATGTTTGCCTGAAGTGAATTTTTATAAAAAAAACAAAAACAAACTTTTTTCAAAAAGCTCTAAATCAATTTTGATAAAATTTAGGTTTAAGGGACCAACTCTGATGTATGAAATACTTAACAAAAAAGAATCATCAAAATCAATATATATGTGTAATTAATTGGCGGAGTAATCGCGCAACAAACATACAATTTTATTGGATTTGGGCACATAGCATTTCAGCTGAGTGGTGAAATTGCCCATTATTGTATTTTATTGCCACCACAGATAAAATAATGTCACTTCATCGGTACAATATCGGTTTTATGCTAATACCTCAATCACCATAATGGCCTAGGGCCCAAGCCACACAGGGAGGAGCATCGCTTGGTGCCTTGCGTACTAGATTAAATAGGTCGAACTCAACTCCGAGAACAATCTTGAGAACGCCAAAAATTTCATTTTTGTATGGGAATTTTGAAATTGGAACACACTCAAGATGAGTCAACTTCGATTTATTAATTAGAGCCTTAGTGAACCAACTCACGACTTTTATTCCGTCGATGGCAAAAACTATTAATAATGGAGAGAGCTATGCTAAGAGTTTCACTACCTTCGTAGAGGAACCAAGGTCACTGACATAGCTCTCAGAATTAGCAAGTTGAAGTGGCAATGATCATAATATATAGCTCGAAGAACTGATAACCGTTGGAGAATGAAGGTTCTCGAGTGGCGACCACAAACCGGACGACGCAATGGAGGAAATCCCTCCACTCGATGGACATTATAAACGTCACAGGAAGTCGATGGATGGAGGCGGCTCAAGACCGTACGTCGTTCTAGGAGGGAGGCCTATGTCCTCCCATGATGATGAGATCGCAAAATGTAACAAAAGTTACAGGCATCACTAAAAAAGATTGCATGACGCTCGGATCATCTACGCTTTCCATCAGCTAAAATGGACGCCACCTGTTTACTAATCAATGTATTGTACTAGTGTAATGCCCGCGACTTTGTCCGCTTGTAGATTAATATTTAATTATTTATTAGGAAACCAAACCTGTTAAAATTAAAACTGTAAGCTTATAATATAGGAAGTATTGCCAACAACAGAGGCAGTAGACAAAGTAACATTGTAATAGCGATGACGCTAGTAGAAAAGTCCAAAATGTATGAGATTGACGTAAGCTATCGATATGTCACGTGGTCAATTGCATTGTATTACGACTGTAGAAATGGAATCGCTTCGAAGCGAATGCCGTTTGGCTAGGCCCACCTTAAAATAGAAAATATTGTATTTGTACTTACATAAAGATAATAAAAATAATACAAAAATTAACATGACAATTAAAAGTACAATGGCTGGTACTATCGCTTATAAGCGATTTCTTCCAGACTATCATTATGAAATATAAAAATTTTAGATAGACACCAAAAACCCTTTGGACAGTCTATATATCATCACCATCATCATCATCATGTAGAAGTCTGCTGGACACAGGCCACCCCCTTAGAATGCCACGGTTTTGAGCCGCCTCCATCCACCGACTGATAGACTAGGTATTATCTAGAAAAATAGATTAAACCGATCATTAAAACCCCACTTTTTTTCGTAAAATAAATGGGATTGGTTTGCTGTTTTTTCCAAATAAAAAATATCTCATTAATGAGGTGTCTTTTATCTGATGCTGCCGGAGTAGGTGCACAGGTAGTGGAATGGAACTGATATTGTCTAATGCCATAAGACAAATAAATAAGTTATTTTGTCTGTTTATGTAGGTATTTGAATGTGCGTGTTGCAAGAAGCAGAGTTTTTTTGGTTGATTATTGCTTATAAATTTGTTCTTTTTTGTTTTGTGATTGTATAGTTCTCTATGTAGTTAATAATGTAGTTGTTACCGCTTCTTAATAGTGACGCTCAATGGTGAGCGGATTTCCGTGGTTCACTCTGGGCTCCAACGGAAGACCAGCGCTAGGTTGTTTAGGCGGCCTAGCAAATGCTGAGTTGGGGACCCTTTTGTAGTTCGCAACTGGCACACACATTTTGTCATTTTTGCTTAATATGTTTGATATTTTAGTGTTTGTGTGTTTTTTGCAGGATCATGAATAAACTGTTTTTCTTTCTTTCTTTCAAATAAACATTATCAATAAAGGATGAATTTTGGAAATAAAACATAACATAACATAACACACTCTACAGTCACATACGTAGTCATAATCCCACACTAGGATTCCCTGTGACATGGGTACCAGGAACTACGAGTACCATGGTACAATAAGACCCAGACCCGGAACCAATATTTGCAGATCATACAAACATTTGTCCTGCAACGGGAATCGAACCAGCAACGTCTTGCATCTTAGCCGGCTGTTCGCCCGCTGTACCACAGAGGTCGCCATATCCTTTCTTAGCACACCCCTAGACCACAAGGAATGTACCCTCCAAATTTCAGATCGGCTGTATGTCAGTCACGGAACGATTTTATATATATTGATTGCTGGTGAAGTGTTTTCGCAGGCTAGCCCCTTAAATAGAGACAGTAAGAAAAGTGTTAATGGACTATAAATCTAGATCAATGTTGAATTACTTAGTAGCCTGCCTTAGGTCAAAAAGGGGGTTCGATCCCCGCCTCGAAACAGATATTTGTGCGATCTGCAGATAATTGTTCCGGGTGTTCTGGGTATTTTCTATGTATAATAAAAATATCTATCTATGTAATTGTTGGATATACGGACCGAGAGGAGCACGAGTGAGACGAACGCTGGTTAGCTTTGCACTGATTTATTGTACGATGTCTTTCTGTTGGTGGGCGCAGCCACGCACACACACATACATAACAATCCTCCCTTTAGTACAATAATTCCTTAACCCAAATTATAAACAAACAACTCTAGAAATACTTGTTGAAACAAGTCCTGGGACGCTTACGTAACAATCTCTGTGGTCCCACCACTGAATCATCAATCTGTGGTTCTCCTTGAGCATCGGGATTAGTTTCGGCTTCCTGAAACTCATCCTCAGAGTCGTTCACGCCAGCCGGTTGTCCATCATCATTCGTCTGTTGAAGATCGCTCTCGACCTCCCCTGACGGCGAACAAGTCCTTGGTTCGTATTCGTATATTTCTGCTCTCCTCCCTCTGGCCAAACTACTAGACATTCGATTTGGTGAAGAGAGTCTAGGCTGCAGTACAGGCAGTACAGGTACAGTACAGGTCTCCAATGTAGCCGGCGAATGCTGGATCGGGGACGACGACGACGACGACGACGGTGGCGGCGGTGACGGCGGTGAAGGCGGTGGCGGCGGTGACGGCGAAGATGCTCGCGACGGCGGCGGTGATGGCGATGGAGATGATTCAGGTATGTTCACATTGGAATTTTGTATATTATCACCATGATCGTTACTGGTCCCTTTATACAGCATTAACTGATTTATGTGTCTTTTATGGATTTCCGAGCCATCGATATCTTTTACTAAATACAAAACTTTTCCTATTCTTTTTAGTACAACTCCCTTACACCATGCATAATTAGTTTTATTAACGAATATTTTATAAAGTACCACATCATGTTTCTTAAAGTTTTTCGTTTTGTTTTTCCCTTGTTTAATTTGCATACCTACATTCGGATGATTCGTGATTCGTATAACCACAAACACTACACTTCACTTTCCCTACACTTCTACTCTTTCCCACATTCGAGATCTTGAAAAGCTGATTCTCGAGCGTCGATGGAGGTGACGCGCCTGCACTGGACACGGCGGCGGCAGCGCGCGCTCGGCTTAGGTTCTCCGCCATCTCCACGACCTTGGCCAGCGTGAGGTCAGCCAATTCCTTCGCGTACAGCTTCTCTTTCTCACGCCCCGGCTGCATTCCCATGATGAACTTGTCGCGGATCGCCTCTTCGACGTTGAGAAAGCCACACTTTGCTGTCAGCCCACGAAGTCTCGCCGCCCACTGCGAATGAGTTTCGCCTGTTTGTTGAGCGGCTGAGTAAAAGTCGTGACGCTCACCGAATCCGACACGCTTTGGGGTGAAATGTTTATCTAGAAGTGATAAGAAGTCTTCGTAGGGCACATTTTCAACGTCCTTAGGCAATGCTAAATCCGTCGCTAATTTATAAGTACCCTCGGTGAGTGCGCTAAGAAGTATCGCCTTCCTCTTTTTGCCCGCTAAATCCGTCGTTTCGTTGATGTCATTTGCAATAAAATATTGGATAATGCGACCCTTATAAGTTTTCCACGTTTGTACATTATGGTCGAAACTGTTTAAGATTCCAAATTGCGCACAATTAGACATTTTTTTTTCTTAATCGCTTAATTGCGGGTAGATCGTCGCCACTGTTGGATATACGGACCGAGAGGAGCACGAGTGAGACGAACGCTGGTTAGCTTTGCACTGATTTATTGTACGATGTCTTTCTGTTGGTGGGCGCAGCCACGCACACACACATACATAACAGTAATGTATTATATTACGTATATCACTTATCTAGTTGCCAAAACACAAGCTCTGCTTAGCTTGAGGCTAGATAATGTTGTGTGAAATGTCCAGCATTATTTATTATTTATTTATTTTATTTATTTAGGTACTGGCTGGATTGTTTTTTGAAAAACAATTCTTATAGCTCAGCAATATAACAAAGTCATATTGTATTTTTTCTCTCTGATAAGTTATTTTATGCAAAGAAAACAATTTCTCGTTTTTTATGTTATTGCAAGGCTTAAGAAAAAGACATACAATTGTTTTTTCTATGTTTCGGATAAATTTGTTATTTTGACCTTGGATATTCTGTTTTTTGACTTATTACCAATATAATACTTTTTTAGGCACATTCTAGGCCCATATTAATTATTAGTGAGTTCCAATTTCAAAATTCCCATACAAATATTAAATTTTTGGTGATCTCAAGCTCGCTGACGCCCATCACTACTCAATTGGTGGATTCATGGGAAATTGTAAATATAGGGACTGGGGGGGGCACGGGTCTAAATCTTAGTTCCCGTGGCACCCCCAGGGGCATCTTTCAGGGGTGTCATGGGTCCGGCATGGTTCTTAGAATTATAGGTTATAATATCTCGGGCCATAGTGCCTAAAAAAGAAGGTACTTACACAAAATAAAGTTGTTGGTTTTGGTAGCTTCGTTGTCTTTACATTCCTACAAAACACACGATACTGAGAAAAGCTATGCGATTTGTATTGCCAATTAGTTTTGAAATATTACCAACCATTACGGGAAATGAGGAAAATACGTCAAATCATAATTTCTTGCCTTTAACCCCAGCTTTAGGTACCTACCCTTAACAGGAAAATATTATTTGCCAACAAAATACGTTACAGTTAGAATTAAACAGGTAGATGTTTTAATCAGGGATATAATATAAGTATTAGGATTATACTAAGGTAGGTATTAGTCAATATTGTTCATAATTTCTTACATATTTTGATTAATTTAGAATACTTGTTAGTTTTGCTTTGTAGGTACACCGCAGTCTATTACAGCGTTGCTCATTACGTTCCATCCAAAGGTTGCCTGGAAGAGATCGCTTTCAGCGATAAGGCCGCCCATTGTATTGCCTGTCTTTAGTAATATTACTTGTTTATTGTTTCTGTGGTGATCATTAAAGTGTTAATCTATCTATCTATCAGAATAATTTGCTTTAGTCATTATTCTCCTATCTGACATTCAGGGAGTTTTGACCCCCAAATCAAGCCCTCAATAGGTCCCTGTATTCTGAGAGGTATAATAAAACTACACGAGAGGCTTGTTCGAAGCAGGAAATTGAGATTGAAGATCGTCTTTGAAACGGCTTCAAATAAGTGAGAATTAGGAAGCAATCACGTTGCTCGCTGTGATGTGTCCGGCCTGAGAATAGACCCCTGCGTCTACTCCAGTGGATGTCGTAAAAGCCAACTAAGGGATTACACTTATTTATTACTTACTAACTGTTCCGTAAATTGTATTGTTTTATATTGTTTTCATCCCATCTATTCGAAAAGGACGACTTGGTTCGCCCAAAGGTGGTGTTTTCTATAAGAAACTTTTAGCGGGCTTTTACTTTTATGAGTTTTTCACACCACCTGCTCGACAATGTCCAATTACAAATCATGCAACCTCAACGTAAAGTAAGGCATTGTCTCTCTAGGGTTATAAAGTTGTATGAAACTCCCTAGGGATTAAAGTGATTTAAATTTGGAACGTCAAATTCGTGTGGAGACTCGTGGAAAACTCTAAGTAAAAAAATGCCCAAATGGCATTGTAAAGAGGTTTGTTCGAAAATCGAACTGGCCACCATAAGCAGAACTCAAAAAAAAAGAAAAAAGTGCGTTTACAAAGAATGCTATACACGCTGTGCGCGTGTTTGGTGCTGTGATTTTCAGTAAATTTTATTGCAATATTCATGTTGATAAAAAAATATAAACGATAGTGATTCTACTCCAAAGTTTATCAAAACAGACGCTTTAGAGATTATTGATAATCTACTAGCGCAAAAATCAAAACAAGCCCTGACTTTTTATTGTCTCGCAGAAAGTGTGAAAAGTAGAGTATGCTCCTCTGGAATAAAGCCTGTCTTCGTCTTGGGCAGCTTGAACCCCTCGCTTCACTCAGGACTCTATATAACTCCCTCGCTACACTCGGTAGTTAACTTTAGAGTAACTTAGTCCATCGAGTGTAGGTTCTTCATCTTGGATTTTTCTCTATGGATTAATAAATTAATAGTATAAGTTCTTTAACATGAAAGAGGTTGGAAATTGCGGTTTGTTTCCGCCATGTTCAATTAAGTGTGACGTCATAAAGCAAACGTCAAAATGTTCATACGATACTTCATGTGTCAAAATCCGTCAAGTAGTTTCGTATCTACGATGGAACACATTTACGTAACCATAAAAAACCAAGCGAAGTGAGAAACGAGTCCCTTTTTTAAGGTAGTTAAAATTTATATGTTTCTATAATTATTTCACTTCTCTCGTAGCAAATAGAATAACACTAGTATTTATGACTTGTTAAAAACGCAATTAGAGCTTACGAACCACCTGATGGAAAGTAGTTATCATAGACTATGGACTGCTGCAACACCAGAGGCGCTGCCGACCCTGAGACATAAAAATGAAAAGCCTCATGTGCCTGCAATTTCACCGGCACCAGTACCCTTCAAATCGAAACACAGCGAGCACTACTCCTTGGCGGTAGAAATAGGTAGGTTTTAGTTTATTTCAGCAAGGGGTAATAAAACTAACGGGATTTGGTAATCGCATACCGGATGAGATCGTGATTCAACCAGATTGCTAGAGATCAGTATTTATCGCAGGCATTAAGGCTTTGAGAACCGTTGAAGAACAAAACGGTTTTAGTTTTATGGCTTCAATTTAGTACTGTGGAAGTACCTACTTAACGTCTATGACGAAGCCCAAAGTTTACTAACATCTTTAACGGGCGGGTAAACGACTATTTAGCCTGACGTTTTTGTCTGTTGTATTACAAGGGTTCTGTACCATTATCCTATAAAAACGGCAAAAAAAATCACGTTTGATGTATGGGAGCCCCCAAACACATTTATTTTATTCTGGTTTTTAGTATTTTTTGTTATAGCGGCAACAAAAACAAATCATCTGTGAAAATTTTAAGTGTCTAACTATCACGGTTCATGAGATATAGCCTGGTGAAAGACGAATCTATAAAAATGCCAAAAAAAAACACGTTTTTTTGTATGGGAGCCCCCTTAAATATATATTTTATTCTGTTTTTTAGTATTTGTTGTTATAGCAACAACAGAAATACATCATCTGTGAAAATTTCAATTGTCTAAGTATCACGGTTCATGAGATATATCTCGAATTAATAAAAACGGCAAAAAAAACACGTTTTTTTTTGTATGGGAGCCCCCTTCAATATTTATTTTATTCTGTTTTTTAGTCTTTGTTGTTATAGCAGCACCATAAATACATCATCTGTGAAAATTTCAACTGTCTAACTATGACGGTTCGTGAGATACAACCTGGTGACAGACGGACGGACGGACGGACAGCGCAGCCTTAGTAATAGGGTCCGTTTTACCCTTTGAGTACGGAACCCTAGAAAATGTTACTGTAAGAATCTTAATTTTCAGAAAGATAATTTAGCTTTCAGTTAATCCAATAACACGAACAACATAAGTTACACAACAAAAATATGACTTTATTTATGTATGTCACATACATAAATGAAATATTGCCTGAAGGTTTCTGTACTCTACGACAAAATCACGAATACAAGAAAATGCCGCTGTATTGTATGAGAAAATGTCAATCAAGAAATACCTTCGTCGTCTCGCCCGCATTCGCGTAACGTCTTCCTTTGTTGGCAACCTACTCATGACATAAACTGATTAAAGCACTATCTACCCATCCAGGACGTAGCCGGGCCGTGTTTTAACCGAAGCTAAAAGGTCCTTGTCCCGGACCGACCAGCCCCCGAAATGTCTATCAAACTATCTAGCAAACTTTCGAATACGATATTAACGTACATTGAGCTTTTCACACCACCTGCTCGACAATGTCCAACTAAATATAATGCAACCTCAACGTAAAGTAAAGCATTGTCTCTCTAGGGATATAAAGTTGTATGAAACTCCCTAGGGAATTAAGTGATTTGAATTTGGAACGTCAAATTCGTGTGGAAACTTGTGAGTAAAAAATGCCCATATGGCATTGTAAAGAGGTTTGTTCGAAAATCGAACTGGCCACCATAGCAGAACTCGAAAGAAAAAAGAAATAGGCGCGATTTTAAAGAATGTAAAACAAAAGAGATGTTTGGTGCTGTGATTTTCAGTGAATTTTATTGCAATATAATAAAATATGTCAGTGACAATATTAGTGTTAACAAAAAATTTAGAGCAATAATGATTTTACTCCAGAGTTTATCAAAACAGACGATAATTATTTTATGGAGCCCTGGCTTTTTATTGTTTCGCAGTATAGGTGTGAAAAGTAGAGTATGCTCCTCTGGAATAAAGCCTGTCTTCGTCTTGGGCAGCTTGAACCCCTCGCTTCAATCAGGACTCTATATAACTCCTTCGCTACACTCGGGAGCTAACTTTAGAGTCCCTCGTTACCGCTCAGGGTTCAATATGCCGCCCGCGACATAAGACACTGCTTTATTCCCTTAGTGCATAATCTACTATTATGTTTTGAATATTTCTGCTCTTAGAAAAGAAGCTAAAACACGCAGCGTAATGTTCTGTAAAATTATAACTAAAGTCCATTACCAGTTTGATAGTCAATACCGTCCCGGGCCTCGACGTAGTACGGTCATCATCATCATCATCATCATCGTCTGTAAAAGTCCACTGCTGGACATAGGCCTCTCCCCTAGAATGCCATGACGAAAGCCGCCTCCATCTACCAACTTCCTATGACGTTTATAATGTCATTAGTTAGTCAATTGAGTGGAGGGCCTTCCTCTAACGCGTAGCACGGTGACAGCGCAAAAAAAACATTGGTAATTATTTGTATGATCTCGTTCACATACATAGCCGGGCTGTAGCCGGAGCTCTTTTTTCCGATCGGAACACGGCCCGGCCATGCTCCAGTGTGGATAACCCTTAAAGCAATACATGTACTGGAATTACAATATATAAAGCTTAAAGTAAAATCTTTTAATAAAAATGCTTAAATAATGTGGTTTCTGCGAGCTGAATAAATAATTTCAAAAGTGAATTGCTAGGTTTAATCATGGTACAATAGCATAGCGCAGTTTATTATTGTACCATGGGTTTCTTGAAATTTACACGTTTTTAAATCAAATCAAATCAAAAGAGTTTTATTCATTGAAATCACAAGGATCATTTTAAATCATCTTATATACTGAAATTACTCCTTTACAAACGCTATGAAACTGGAGGGTTTAGGGTTCCGTACTCAAATGTTGCCAAAAAGAACCTACTATTAAGCGTACCCTGTCTGTCTGGTTGTCTATCACAGAGATTTAACTCTGCAGCTGTAAGGGTAGCCAGTTAAAACTATTATAGAATATTTGTTGTTGTAGCAAAAATCTTGATAACAAGTAAATAATCTACGATATAAAAAAAACATACAAAAAAAACCTAAATACTGTAAATAAATAGAAGGATTGGATTTGATTGAGTCGGTTTCCAAAGTATCTGCTGAGTTGAAGCTACAGGACGCGAATCATACTTGCACTACACTGAGGTAAATGTAAGTAGGTAATTAAAATTGCTAATGAAAGGGTACCTAACCATTTTTTTTAAACATTAAGTATTAGAGGCGATAAGCAAATAAGTGCGGGTTGGTCTTGCTCACCGAGGGTTCCATGCTATGAAACAAGCATAATCCCAAATCAATTTGTATTCATTAGATACTTATTTTCTAGTGTTATTTGTTGTACGTGTGTATGATCAAGCCAAATTTGCATGTCATAAATTATACTTACTCAAGTATCAAATTAAAAATAAAACTTAAGGAAAAGAAAAAAAAAACTTTCCCGACTACAAACCATTTTTGAGATATATTTAGCATCAAAAAACATTGAAAAATATTTGGAGGAAACTCTTGAAAGGGGATTTGTTATTGTTAAGTTTTATGCTAAGGTTCATGCTCCAATAAAACTTAATTTTTGAAAAATTCAATTGTTTACCTTAGCTGCCAAGATTATGCCCCTATGACATCATCACATCATAAATTATAATTGATTCAAAATAACAAATGAATATCGGAAAATTAACTTACCGTTCGAAATTCAAACTAAGTAGCCAATCGCAAAACTTTCCCAACTACACAATTCAAACTTTGAATTCTCTACGGTTTATTTTTACGGTTCTTATTTCAAAATTTTATATTTTTATATAGTTTTTATTCAGCTAAACATAGACGAAAACATACAGCCAATGAAAACGCGGCAAGCTTCGCCCGCAAGCGTATAGATCGCTACGGAGGTTTTTCACGACTGAAGCTCCGGACCACAGAACACTCCGGGCCATTCCAGATCTACAAAAAAGGTTTCTTACCATTTTTGAGATATTTTATCATGTTATTTAACTTGAACTTTTGGATGTACCTAAATGTTAGGTAAAAATTGTGATTCCTTGGATCAGTTGATGTTCGTTGAACGATGTAAAAGTTCTACTTAGTTGGATTGTGATAGTTGAGAGTTGGGATAATGAGGAGGTGAGATGTTCGAAGAACGACATAATGTTTGGGCTATTTTTTTATTTATTATACTATATATTTTTTTCTTTCATTTGGTGTTCTTAGCCACTTCTTGTTCTTAGTGTTCTTACCTACCTACCAATTTTACATACTTATAATTTTTCTTAAATTTTTATTTGTTTTATGTTTTTGACTTCAGGGATCTGAAATTGTTTAGCAAGAAATTGCTTTGTGTACTTAGCTGTTAGTTTTATTGATTGATTGTTTTGTTCCACGAACAACCTTTTTTACTTCAAAACTTTTTACTTGAGTATACACCAATAAGAATTTGAGTAATTGAATATGTATTTTCCGGAATATACATATATTTGGGGAATAAAGGTTCTCGAGTGGCGACCCTAAACCAGACGACGCATTAGAGAAAAACCCTTCTCTTGATGGACTAATTTTAAAATCATTATGAAGATCGCAGGAAGTCGGTCGATGGAGGCGGCTTTAGATCTTTCATCGTGGCATTTTAGAGGGGAGGACATAGGCCCCCTCTCTAAAATGCCACAATGCCTAAAATAAAATGCCTAGTAGATATAGATAGATAGCCTATAGATAGATAGTTCATCAATGGTGTGAGGCTAATACTTACCCTACGTATCTTCGGCTAAATTCGTAATCCTCGTATCTCCATTGACGTGAATTTTACAGCAGGTACAAAAGGTTTACCTTTAGCAAAATGGCGGGCAAAACAAACAAGATTTTCGTTTTTTTGGTTTAAAAATATACAGAAATACTAGTTTTAGTTATGCATTCAAAAAATCTCTATCAAACTGAATTCAAAAACAATTTTCGTTTAAAAACGGAGATACGTGGTTTACGAATTTAGCCGACGGTATGCAGTTTAAAACAAAAGCATAAAGACAGTCTCGCTAATAGACACGAAAGCAGAATTAACGAATGTAGGCCAGTAGCATTTTAAGAATAGATCCAGCTGTCAATAAATTCAATTACTTACCCAAAACTTTTTTGATTGAACAAGCCCATAGATTTCTCTTAATGAATTGGGACGAATCAGCGTTTGTATTATGTTTGTCTGAAGATAACATTTGAACCGTTGATCAGATATTCATGAAATTTAGGGCTGTTAACGCGTTGTTCGACAGATAGATAGATAGATAGAAAATTATTTATTGCACAAGACAAAAAAAACAAGTACATAGGCGAACTTAATGCTAATTAGCATTTTCTTCCAGCTAACCTTTGCGTTATGTAGAGTGGGTGGTAGTGCTATAGGGTAATAAAACATATCGAGCAAATAAAGTAAACACTTAATTACTAACCTACGTAAAATAACAAGATACACCAATCATAATTATATAAATATTATTATTACCTACCAAATACATATGCCTACATACATAAAAAGAAAACAAATAAATATATAAAGCGCTCAATTTTGTTCAACATTTTGCAACGACAAAAAGTATTGGTACAGCATAGTCCGCTCGATCGGACAACATGATTTTTTTTCCTGTTGGTTCTATTCATCGGACAGCGAGGAATCACTAATTCTCATAGTCCGACTCATCGGTACATCGTACTAATTTTTATAATAAATAACAATACATAGCTGCCATTCAATGTACTTGAATAGCAGCGAAATAAAACATTATTAGAGTTCGATGTTTTTGAGATATAAACCAAACTCAACCGAATAACGCGAGTTACAACGCTTTGAGCATTAATACCATCCAGTAATTGGACCCTCAAAGCTGATCGAATTCATTTTGGATCGTCTTTCCATCAGTTTAGAGTATAAGATAGAGCATAGGGCTTTTCTCGTATACGAGAAACGTACCGTGATGGCAAAATTTCAATATTTTTTTTGACGCTATATTTTCACAAAATGTATTTAATGAGCTCTAGAATATTTAAGTTTTTGATAAGAGCTCTTATAGTTAACAAAAAGAAAAAAAAAATTAAGCTTTTTATCTAGTGAAATCATAAATTCAGTACACAATTTAAATTACTCTATTCGTTAAAAAAAAAAGAAAGATACATCATTTTTAAACTTAAAAATTAAATCTAAATTTAGCTTACCTCCTAACACGTTTAAATTTTTGGAACATTTTATAACTTATAAGTTATGAATTGGGTTAGTGAACTAATCAACAAAATGTAAGAAAACTCTATAGGGAATTTTTTACATTATTATTTTATTTACAAAACCATGGTATCAGAGCGTGCGCTCGCCTTCTTTAGCTCATACAAAAAATTCGTTGAACCTATAGCATCTTACATATTATTTCAATCTCAGAAAATTAATTTCCCGGCTTGGCAATTCAAATCACGCATGGGAGCAATCCATCTTGATTAACTTGAGTTAAGAAAGCTGGTGACTAATAAAATGACTTTCAAATTCAGGAAATAAATTTTCACGTCATCTATTAAGGATTTGAGATGAGATAAAAGTCTGGATCTGCTTTTGACAGTCGATTTTGTCGATTTTATTACACGAGAAATAACCTTTACTCCATTTGAAACTCTAAAGTGATATAAAGAGCATTCAAAGTGGGTTCTTACAGCTTTGAGGGTTCATTCACTGGGTGGTATTAACGCTATGAACTTATTGCAATAAATTTTAATGTTATTACGGCAATTACCCTAATGTATTTTATGGGATAGGCCTCGTCCAGCAGTGGGCGTCTAAAGGCTGCTGATAATGATGATGAACCAGTCACTCGAACACAATTACATTAAGGTTTTTTAAAACCCCAAAAATTACCAGCCAGGCAGGGATCGAACCCACAACCGACTCTTTGATACGGAGACGCGTTAACCGCTGCGCCATTAGCAGACTCTACGGCTGGTCAAAATAGTGGAATGGTATCACCGGCTCAAAGCGCCGTAGCTTCACCTTAGGAAAAACATTACGTTATTACAATTATATTAAACAATGTCTAGGCATATTTGAATTCAACAGGATAACTACCATCGTGTGCCCAAGTCTCAAAAAGTTATTTGAAGTTGTTCATAATTCTTGGACTCTATCCAATGTTTTAAGTAGTTGGGACTTCATGTGATCTAAATTAGGACTAATTTACATAATATTTAAAGTGAAGTAGAGTAGTGTGAGTGTAGTGTGCACGCAGCCTGATCCTGATGATGTAGGCAGTGACGTAGATGAACGTAATCTCGACGCGCGCGCAACGAACCTACCGCCGCTGCCGTCGCCCCTCTCGCGGCGAGCGGAGCGTGCGGCCGCTCGCAGTATTCGCCGGTCTACCGTCGAACGCGGTCGCGGGCGGTGCTCATGATGAAGAGGCTTCTGAACTCAGTCTCGAAACGTCAGCAAAAGTGACGGAAAACAGTGGTAATTAGCCGTTTTTTCAATTTAAAATGATTCCCAACCACGAAAGTTTCAATTCTATAATATTTAAAATTGAGGTTTTGAAGATTGCTATTTGGAATTACTCTAAGAGTAGAGTAATTCCAAATAGCAATCTTCAAAACCTAAAAAAATTGTTGCTCATTTTTTTAGTCGTTTTTCCATAATAGTTGTTGCCCGTGATATTTCTAACGTTATTCGCCTGAGGGCGTTCTTATGTTTGAAATCATCATCATCATCGTCAACCTGTAGAAGTCCACTGCTGGACATAGTCCTCCCCCTTAGAATGCCACAATGCACGGTCTTGAGCTGCCTCCGTCCACCGCCTTCCTGCTACGTTTATAATGTCTTTAGTCCATCGAGTGGAGGACCTTCCTCTTCCGCGTCGTCCGGTTTGTGGTCGCCACTTAAGAACCTTTATTCCCCAACGGTTATCAGTTCTTTGAGCTATAATGACCTCCCTATTGCCTCTTCAACTTGCTAATTCTTAGAGCGGTGGCCTTGATTTTTCTACGGATTTCCTCATTTCGGATTCTATCACGTGGTGAAACTCCTAGCATAGCTCTCTCTATAGCCCGCTGTGTAACTTTGAGTCTATACGGCCAATAGTTAGCGACCACGTCTCAATGCCGTCATCACTGGCAACACGCACTGATGATGACTTTCGTGTTGAGGCTCTGCAGTATTTGTGACGAAAAGATATGGCGTAAATTGTAAATTTGTAATTTTGTAATTTTGTGCATCATTAATATACGGTTATGCAACGAACACACACACCACACACATACGTCCTCACGCAACATACATATATTCATACACACCCACAAACACACATACACACTCGATACACACACACACACACACAAACAAACAACACACACTCATATAAACAACTGCCATTGTTTCTAACTCTTATTCTTTTTTTTTTCTTTTCGTCTAAATTTTAATTTAATTAGCCAATGCACTTGCTTTTTGGACTCATCCAATGTAACTGTGTCAAACATATTATGATAACTCGCTCTCTTGAGACCCAAGATACAGGCTTTTATGCCTAGTTTGGGCCTTACAGTTAACCTCTTATAGAACTTAGGAAATCCTTGTGTTTGGTCCTACCTTAAAATATAATGTAAAACTTTTATTGGCAATAAACATTATCTTATCTTAGGTTACCCCGATTTTACTTACCCTGAATGACCTAGTTTCTTATCAAAAGTAACTACAAATTTATGCAGGATGTGGATTATGTAAGTAATTGTCTGCACTAACGAGCAATCTTGGCATGCAGGCGCCCTAGTTCAACGTTTGCAGTAATGAGTTCAGTTCACAGAGAGAAAACAACCACCCTTACGTACACGAATACTCACGCCCGTATTAATAGATCGAACTTTGAGAACGATCTGAAGTTCACCAAGAATGTAATTTTTGTATGGGAATTTTGAAATTGGAACACAGCTTCAGTCGTAGAACTGAAGCTGTTCGCCATGACGTGTGGAATACCCTCCCCTCGGGCTTAAGGGGTTACACATTGTATATTTAGAATGAGCCACTATTGAGTACCTAATCGGAATAAGAGGCTGCGACCACTTAAACTTCATATCCGAACAATATGTTGATGACTTATCGCAACGACAAAAAACCACTATACCTACACTTCTAACATTAAAGGCTACTAAAGGGCGGGGTAGGGTTTTAAAGGCGAGAAAAACGCATATTTTTAAGATTTTTTTTCGGCGAAGTCAACAATATAATTTTATTACATATTATTGTACAACTTTTGAAGTATGTCACAAAAAATTTTCAAAGAAAAATATTAATAAATAAGCCGGTGACGGTGAATCTCCAGAGGTGCCTTGAAAAAAAGTGGTTTTGCGGTGTACATTATAACTCGTTACCGGATTATCTAAAACAAAAAAATTGATATACATTTTAAAGGTGATGTATTTCTTGAGGTAATCAGCAAGAGTTTTTTTTTTTTTTTTTTTTTTCTATTTTTTACAGCACTTCGAAGTAAAAAACGCGGTAAATTTGTTATTAAAAAATAGAAATAGATGAAAAAAAAAAAAAACTCTTGCTGATTACCCGTTGATTTATGTGAAGAAGTAATGTTCAAATTTTCAAAAGGATCGGTTCAGTAGATTTTGAGTTCTGATGTTCACAAACTTCAAAAAAGACGTTTTTGGGAAAATCGATTTAAAGTTTTTTATGTGACGCGCTGGACGCTTCGGCACTATCATTTTTACGTTTTGGGAAAGATTTTTTTCTTGGTCGACCCAAAATATTGCCACTTTCCTTGCGATCTTGCCGGGTTACTTTTTTTGGCATTTTGCAAATAAATAAATTAACGAGTGAAAATATAAGGGCAGGTATAAAAATCAGGTAGCACGGCCGGTCGTTTGAAACGCTGTAACTCCGTTAGTTTTACTCGGATTGACTTGAAATTTGGACATAATATTCTCGACATATTATTCATTCAGAAAAAAAATAAAAAAAAAATGAAAAAAAAATAATTTTAAAACCCTACCCCCCCCTAAAGACACTGTTACACGAAGACAGGACTTGTAGCAATGAATGAAAGTGAAAATAAATTTAAGAGACAAGCTAAACTTAATTTCTTCGTTCTACTACTTAGTAACAAGGCTTGTAAATTGGCAAATTTGCCCATTAAACCATAAAATTCTATGAGTTGGAGGCCCGTTGACATGCATTTTGAGACTGGAACTTGTCGAGAGTACTTGTTTTAGCGGGTGATTTTTTGGCTGTAAAAACGTGCACTACAGTGTAATTCTCTGTCAGTTATTTCAAGTTCCACAAAAATAAGGCTAATGGGAAATTAAGTGTTATTAGTTGGTTAATTATATTCTCATTATGTTGTGATTGTAAATGACAGCTATCTTAAAAGGATTTATCTAAAATAAGCACCCATTATTACTTCTTCCACTAAACTGAAATTATTGGTTTTTAATAATACAAAAAGAGATTGTTTTATTACGTTTATTTAAGAAAAAAGTAACAAATAAATTATTGATTTCCATAAACAAATTCATAACTTACAATTACAATCTATTCAAATGCCAAGTGTTTGACTATGAATTAAACTACAATTACTGTACTATTATTAAGATATGCATTGTACTATTAAACTAAGTTTTATTATTCTAATTATTTGGCATGAGGCTATGGATTTAATTATAAGTTAGTAATTTCAACATTCGTTATATAAAAAAAAAACATTTTGAATAATCTGAATAGGCTGAACTAATAATAATATGTGTGAACTGTTGTTTTCTATAGAAAAGTATACATTAGTTTATTTTTACAGAAATTTGTATAAACTTAGATTAGGTTATTTATTTATTGATAACAACAACAGCGAAGTAAAGGTTCATTTTAAGCGATGCTTATCACACGTCTCCATATAGTCATTAACTTAAACAGTTACTCGATATCAAACTTGAGTGATTACGTGATCAAGCTACTGGCGTCATGTAAACGCACTACTTTATAAATCAAGTTCATACTTTATGTTATCTTATAAACTCCGTTTATGGCAGTCTAGGATAATGTCATATTATATTAAGGCACTTTTTAAATTAATGGCAGTAGAATTTCCATAAAAATACCGTTTACATATCGTTTTTTCAACATTATCTTGATTCAGTAGCTTATTGATGAAAATTATGTTCACGATTAATCTAAAAGTAATAGTATTTTATCTAAAAAATATTTAAGAAGATGATCAAATACGAGGAGATACGAGTTTAAATATTTAAAACTCATTGAGACCTTAATACAATTATTGTAAGCAAAATAAACCAAATATCATTGATTAGGAATATATAAAATAACAAAGTTCTGATTTTTTAAGATTTTTCAGCATCACTGCGTTTTACTTGATGCGTTTTATCCTAATTATTGTTCAACGTATTCAATCAATTTAAAAAAAAAGTTAACATACAAGCTTAACTGACTATCTTCGTCAGGAATCCCCCTTTACTAACTAACAAAGCATCACTGGCTTCCCAAACACGGTTAGTTAAGGGTGACTTGTTTTTTACATTTTGGATAGAAAAAACAAAACTAACGGCTGAAGGGTAGCATCTTTAAATCAACTCGGCGATGTAACTCGCTAACTCAATCATAAATTAAGATTGATAGCAGAAAAACATTGTCCAAAATTGCTAGTTTACCGTAGTTGCCGTCAGCTTCGAGTAGCGCTAGTATGACAAATCGTCGCTTTGGTGGTAAAAGAGTTCAAGCCACACCTCTTTTTACACAAGTGAAGAAAGTTAAGCTGTTTACATTTTTTATCGCAATTTATAGAAATTCACTTAACCACCTTTCACACTTTTGAAAAGTCGTATCTAAGGGCCGTAAGTGGGTTAACTTTGTTCACATTGCATAGAGTTGTTTTTTGATTCGAAAAGTATACATAACAAATTTTTCATGAAAGTGTGGGTTGAATCTCTTCATCACCAAAGCGACGAAATGTGCTACAAGTTTCAAGTTATGATTTTAAACTTTGTTTTTACATAGACACAAGTAGGCAGACCATGATCATCATGATGGTAATGATGATGTTCCATGACGGTTGGTGAAACTGAGTAACCACCCAATGCGTTAAGCATTTCATAAAAAACCAAGCGCTGGATACATGGAGACAGAAGTGTTACGCAATATTAAATCAAATGTGACGCAGCAACGTTGCTTACCGTACCGCAACGTTGCTTACCGTACCGCAACGTTGCTTACCGTACCGCAATGTTGCGTGCGAGTCAGTTGCGCGTTGGTTGTTGTACGGTGTAGTCGTTTGAAAAACGTGCCGCTCAACGTATCAGCAATGTATGGAAACAAAATGAGGTAACTATGCCAAGGGTGCACAAGAATGTCTCGCAAAATTTGTCCCCTAGTGTATCCAAGGCTTTTTGTCTTCCAAAATGTACACATTACACCCCTTAAAATAACCAAAAACAATTTGGGTGTCTATCTTTTCGTCATCTAATCCAACTTCTGCACTTTCTTGATTTCCAAAAACTTCAAGGTATTCAACGCCCAGAACATAGCACTAGCCACGTAGAACGTCTGCAGAGCTGTACCCAATCCAGGACTGGTGGCCAGGCTACGGGTTAGGAAGGCCAGTGTGGAACAGCGGATGACCTCGAGAAGTGGAGCGTATTTTGAGTTGTCGAACAGCATTCCGATGACAGTGAGTGAAGCAATGATGTAGAACACGAAGATCAGCACAGAGATTGGAGTCATACCCTGAAAATAAAAAAATACCCTTTTGAGTGTCATTCTGTATTCATTCTGTTCGTAGTGGAGTTTTAGGGGGGAGGCCTATGTCCAGCAATGGACTTCTACAGGCTGATGATGATGCCACCACCATGGACACTAAGGGATCATGCCAGGGTATCCCCTGCTGGAGGGTGCTACCTATCGGTAGCAGCATCCACCTGAGTACTTAACACTTTTTTTTTTTTATGCTACTTGGCAAGCAGACAAGCTTACGGCCCACCAGATGGAAAGCAGTTACCGTAGCCTATGAACGCCTGTAACACCAGAGACATCACACGCGCGCTGCCGACCCTGAGACATAAAGATGAAAAGTCTCATGTGCCTGTAATTTCACCGGCACCCGTACCCTTCAAACCAAAACACAGCAATGCGAACACTACTGCTTGGCGGCAGAAATAGGTACGGTGGTAGTACTTCCCCGGACGAAATCTTTCACAAGAAGTTCTACTAGTAACAAAAACTACACTAAACTGCAATCACCAATCCGTCTATCAAGCATGGTTATTTTGGCAAATCCCCCCATTGCACGATGGGTTGTACGCTATGCATGCTATGGGGGAGGCCTCATCCAGCAGTGGATGTCTACCGACTGATGATGATTATAGTGGTTCGCCCTGAACTGAGACCTCGTGGATACACGCGATGTAGGAGACCTACTTTCTTTACCTATCTAACGACTTCAAGAAACTTGACTTGCAAAACTGATTTTGCGGTCGCAAGGGGATAATGAGACTAAAAGTTTCATAATCCTCTTTTAACCCCCTAAAGGGGATTATGGGACTTACTCCTTTTAGCCTACTTTCTTTGTTGTGTTTTGTTACTGTTTCAAGACAGATAGTAAGAAAATAGCGAGAAAAGTAATGAATGAAACCTTCACACAACACACATGACGCTATTTTGTTATTTTTTTGTTTTTTTTATTTTATGTAACCAACTTTTGTTTTTAATTTGTGATAATTTTGTTGTTATTTGTTTTTTCAAAATGTCATGTCACCTTGTGTTTTTGGGGGCAAATAAATGTATTTTCTTTCTTTATTTCTTTCTTTCTTTTTTCTTTCTTCATGAGCGGTGAATCCGCTGGTTCACCTCACTGGCTTTTTACCAAGATTCAGTCTTTTCAGAGCCTTATACTGCTTTCAGAGTGACAAAGAAAAGTCTAGTGGCATAAGAGAGGAATACGATTTTTGCTAGTACTTTGAAATCCATATTTTTTTGAACTATGGTAGACTAGTGTATATAAACTCCAAGCATAGCTCGCACTGATTTTATACTATAATAGACTTTCGTCTTAAGGTTCTGCGGTATCTGTGACGATATTATATGGCACAGTTTCCAGAATGCTGCCCATCCGAGTTGGATTCGTCGGCTGATATCTTTGTCATAGTACGACCTACCTATTTGAATCGCCTGACCAAAATAGACACATTGGTCAAGAACTTTAATGATATCGTTCCTAATGTCAGTCTTGCTCATGTTCATTTTAAGACCCAACTGTTAGGAGACAGTATTGAGGTCTTTGAGTACTATGCCGAGGTCTTCCAACGTTTTTTTCAACACTGTCTCCTCATTTACAAGGTTTAAATATAGTATAAGTAGTAAAAAAGTCTACCAAACTCACCATGTGTCTTCCAGCCAGCTCAAAGAATCCGTAAAGGACGATAGAGTAGTGAGAAACCAGATAGAGGTTCCACCACGCTGGTAGATGAACGTCGTACTTATCTCTCATTTCAACCTGAAAATAAATGGCTTCATAAGATTTACGAAGATAAAAGTTTCAAGTTTATGCAAAAGTTTGAAGAGTGTGAAAGCGGTAAATAAGGAAACATGCTTTTTCCATCAATGATTTAAAGTGCTTATTATATTGTTTCGGAGTTGCTGAGTGTTTCAATATTTTAAACAGTCTAAAGGCTACGTTGTTTTTGCATTGAAAAGACCTGCCTTCCTATTCCCTATTCGTTTGAATAGGGAATAGAAGAATAGTAAAATGACCATCAATTGCTCAAAATTATCATAAAAAATTGTCAAGATGGTAATTTTATTTGTCAAACGTTAGTCACCGTGTGACTTTCAGTTAGGGAATTAGAGGGCAGGGATGCGATTTTTAATGTCATCGACTGACTAAATATCAGCTAAATGGCCGGTTATCACCGATTTCCATGAGTTCGTAAACTTTTGAAACTTATTGATGTCTAAAATTATTATAACTATGATATCAACACAATTGCCGTTTCTAGTTGATGTCCTGTAAGTCAGTGATATTAGCCCAATTTTCTTGTATTTAGTCATTCGATGACATAAAAAAAATAGTACCATAGATATTTATATGCGTGTAGCTATAAAATTAGAGTAATATATCAAAATAAGAATATTTTTTATTACAATTACATTTCCAGAAATTATCTTAACAATTTTAAATTCAAAATAACTAGCCAATTGTGTGTCGGGCCTTGCATTGTATAGGGTTCCAAAGTCAAATTATAGTTTTTCTCCATAACTTAACGATAACGATATATTTAAAACACAAGAGGGTATGTTATATAAAAAAACAGCCCTACTTTACACTTAAAAAAGTGAAGTTAGGTATCCTATAACGAATTTCATGCATTTTCGTTCATAACTGTGTAAGTCAGGAGGCTGTAACTAAGACTAGAAAGGACAGACAGACCGAATATGAAGGGTTATTTATCTGACTTGGACACTAAAAATCTAGAATAGTTTCAAATTCAAAGTTCTGAGAGGTAAAGAACACTTTACAACTATGCAAATTACCTTTACTGAAATAACGAAATTCGGAACGTTTAAGTTGGAAACTTTGGATCAGTTGATTTATGTATAAATTAAGTTTACATCTACACGTTGTCAAATGAGTAATTTAATAAACTAATTTCTGTTCTTCAACTAGTCTACATTACTGCACAGGGAGCATAAAACCACACCCGCGCTGAGTGCTCTTACAAGCTTTCCTACTCAGAACCATCTGTAGTTAATGCTCGAGCTATCTGCCTAATTACTCGTTACAGTCGGAATCACGCACTTGGTTTAAGTTTAAACATGTTACTTAGTAGATAAACCAAATCAGGCCAGAGTTCATCAACACATAAACTTGCGATAAACAGTAACAGATAATCTTTAAAGAACTGTTAGAATTAGTTGATTAGGCTAATCTGGCGTTACCCTACGTGTTGGTGTACTATATATTTTTTAGTTATTCTTATTGTCTGTTACGTCATCTCAAACTTTATCAATTTGTTACATAAAGTACACTGTCACTGTTTTGCAAATAGCAAAAAAGATAACTTTATTTAAACCTATATTAAGAAATAGTAGATTGTTGCACCGAGCGGAAAGTGACTTCTTGTTGCACCGAGTAATAGTTTGGAGCCCACACATTAAGCGACTCCTAAAACACGAGTGTAACAAGAAGTCATTCTGAGCGAGGTTCATAATCTACTTTTCCTTCAACTACAAGAAAGCTTTTTTACAAAATCTGAATAATAAAAACTTTACAATGTAATAATCAGTCGCATTCACTCGATTTACGCCTATCATTTCGTACGCGGAAAGAGGTCAGTCCTTTTTCAAAATTTATTTTTGGCCTGTAGGTACGTTCTTTTTTTAAATCTTTTTGAACGCGTTCATATGAAGTAAATTTATATGAAACAAATAAATACTAAGGGCCTTATTCATAATTATTATTTAAACCTTTTTTAGTTAAAATAGCTTTTGTTTTGTTCTCTCTGATGTAAAATGTCATACGTCAAAACAAGACAAAACATATTTTAACTAAAATAGGTTAAAAAAATGATTATGAATAAGGGGGATAGTGATTAACCCGTAGGCTCATCATGTTCATCTAATAGAAACCAAAATAATGTATTCTCTAAAGAATAGAAACCGAAATGCAATGTATTTTCATAAAATATTACTTCACTGCACTGTTTTTAAAGGAAACCGGGGTGCAATAGATTTTCATATAATATTTCTGCACTGTTTTTATAAGAGCATTGTGTAGTCTGCTTGCGTTTTAGGTAAACAATTTTGAAATTACTTGATAGTTAAAATAATTTGATAGACTTTACTTTGAACTTGGATGTCAAAATGCTTCGTGGCAAGGCGTTCACGAAAGTGTGATTTCAGAAATGAAGTTGGTGTATGCCCAATCTTTGAATTTTTTTTGTTGTTTGTAGCTCCTCTAAAATTCCTTGAATTGGTTGTGGCTTCACTCAGATTTGATGCTAAGCTATTTGAATTAACTATTTTAAAAAGTTGTTGGCCAAGCTTGAGTACCTACTTTATAAGTTATGCTTGATTTGGCAATCTACGACAGAATGTATGTCATTGACCGAACTTAGAAAAGTGGAGGGAATTAGTCGAAGGGCAAAAATATAATGGGTATGGCCATAAAACCATTTTTTGTTTTTTTACTTTGAAGGTAATTTTTAACTGACTTCAAAAGAAGAAGGAGGTTCTCAATTTGACTGTATGTTTTTTTGTATGTTTGTTACGTGATTAATACGCCAATTATTATTGATTTTGATGATTTTTTGTCGTTTACTTCAGAGATAGTATAAATATAAATTGAAAATATAAATATTCATAATATAAATTTAATCGTTCATTAGGTGCTTTTTTAAAGAAGTTGGTTTTTGTTTTTTTTTCATAAAATATACTTTATAATTATTTCGTCATCAAATTAAATATTATATTTTAAGATAAACTCGTCATTGCTATATTATGCTTCTTTGTGGTGTGGCTATGAATTAATCACTATATCCACTCTATCTCCTTATCTCTTACTCACTAACAATCATTAAAGCTTCATCGCAAGCAAAAAGCAACCTTATAAACACAGCCAACGATTCTCGCATCAAAATGTTCCCAGGTGATGATTTCGAAGCTATCGATTCTGTATCTTGAAGCCCATGCCTACTATACACAATATTCTAACCTCCTCCAGTAAAAGTATATTTACATCGACTTTAAGTTCCTCCTCGCCCAGTCGCGACGTCCCAGGCTCCCAGCTTGGGCCCCAGAACACCGCCCTGAACTTGTCTCCCCAGGTGTTGAAGGAACGGTACTTTTCCACTACGTAACCGGTGTAGAATGTCTGTGAAAATAAAAACGAACAACTTTAAATTTGGGGTTTTAAAAAAAGGAGTATAATTCTCATTTCGCACGTAGTGAAGCTCCGTTGTTAAATATTGTTTACAAATATGCTTAAACGTCAATTAACCTATAATTAATAAATTTATAATTCATTCATTTAAAATAAATAAGTATATACTGTTCAAATTACAAGGATCATTTTGCACCGTCTTCTTTTTACCTTATTTTTATAAGGTAAATTAACGACAATTCCTCGCAACGGCCATTTTACAATTTGTTCGAATCCAATTTATCATAATGAGCAATAGAATTACTCGTTCTTTTAAATTTTCTTTATCCTATCGTAGAACTTAGATGAACGTAGATGTTATTAGTAGTACTTCTTGTGAAAGAGTTCGTCCGGGGAAATACTAACGCCGCACCTATTTCTGCCGCCAAGCAGTAGTGTTTGCATAGCTGTGTTCCGATTTGAAGGGGTACGGGTGCCGGTGAAATTACAGGCACATGAGACTTTTCATATTTGTGTCTCACGGTCGGCAGCGCGCGTTTGATGCCTCTGGTGTTACTGGCGTCCATAAGCTACGGTAACTGCTTTCCATCAGGTGGGCCGAAAGCTTGTATGCTTGCCAAGTGAAGTATAAAAAATAAAAAACTAGTAGTAGAACTAGACGGATTAACCCATCCTGAATCAAGTAACAGTAAATAGTGTTTGTCTAAAATAGCTTAGGCACTGAAACCTTTCGCAAAACAGATACAAAAACCGGTATAAACACAAAAGTACTGCAATATTCTGTATCCCCAATATCCCCATAGAATATCCACACAATGATCTTATGGAAATGTCATTGTGTTTGATAAGAGGCAGGAAAAAATCGTAGCATTAATTTCCCTCGAGCGTTTGAACCTGAACATGGCAATATCACTTCCAGAGCAAGTAGCAAGATATCTATGAGTTGATTTTATTCTCTACCTAATTTAAAAATAGCCTTGTCAATAAATTACAGGTATGTAAACAAAGTAATGAAAGCTAATTAGGACATATACATTTTTAGTTTGATTTTATATAATCGAAAATATAGAGAGCGAATATTTTAAATATTTTTAAACGTTACTCAAATCAAATAAAATTAATTTTATTCATTGAAATCAAAAGGATCATTTGGAATCATCTTATATTATTAAAATTACTCCTGTTCCTACCCGTAATAAAACGAGATAGAATAGGGATGTAGATTTATCATGTCTATTCGTCTTTGTCTCACAGTGACATCTGTTACGTATCGTTAGTTCTGTACATACCATTAAACAACCATAAGACAGTGTATTTAGCAAATTGCTAATTAGTTTGCAGTCAAACAATTGAATATCATGAACCTCAACTAGCTGCGAGTAATTTTCAAAATTTCCATTATTATCATAATGTTTTTGTATCCGAAATCATTGGAACAAAACAAAAACAATTTAACGTTTGATTAACATCCAACTTTTCAAATTTGCATCAAAATTGTCGTAAGATTAAATTCAGATAATATAATTTGTATCATAAATAACATAACATAACCAGCTACTTGACCGCCATGCCACGGAGGTCGTCACTATTTTCAACACCCCTTTTACGCCCCTTAAGGGTTGAATTTCGTAAAAGCCTTTCATAATGAGCACCTAGAAGCCAAAAGGAACATGCACACCAAATTGTAAGTTTGTAGGTTTTATAGTTTTGGAGATCTAAGGATTAGTCACTTTAGATTGGCTTATACTAAATTAATAATTTACATAAAATATCACTAATATATAAGTTGTTACTTTTTATCAGAAATTAAATGGTATTTTAACAGATTGTCTTAAGGGTAGGAAAATTATGTGGAAAAGGTAATTTACCTGCAAATAAAGCGGGTTGAATGAAGGCTGGTTGTAGATGAGCCCGTAAACGATCTCAACCTTGTCAGTCTCAGGGCGGAAAGTTCCAAAGAGTCGGTCCCAGATAATGAGAACTCCTCCGTAGTTCACATCGAGGCAGTATTTGTTGCTACCTGCGAAAGTAAATAAAATATATATAAATATCACACAAAGCATCATAGATTTTGCATTCAATGGAGGAAGCCTATGTCCAGCAGTGGACGTCAGAAATTATAATAATGAAGATGACTCAAAAATCACAGATTCTCAATTACCCTCAGTGGGTGTAGTTATTGGGAGTGGATGGGAATAACCCATCTCTACACTTGGTTTCCTTGAGTTATATAATTTGATTGTCTATATTTGACGACCTCTGTGGCGCGGCGGATGAAGGTTCGCCTGCGACGCAGGAGGTTGCGGGTTCGATTCCCGCCTCGGAACAAATATTTGTACAATCTGCAGATATTTGTTCAGGGTGTTCTGGGTATTTTTCTATGTATAATAAAAAATATCTATCTATGTAATGTATTGTATTAAGTATATCAGTTATCTAGTACCCATAACACAAGCTCTGCTTAGCTTGGCGCTAGATAATGCTGTGTGAAATGTCCGGCATTTATTTATTTATTATTAATCGAACGAACTATCATAATAAACATTTTCCTAATGCTACATTTGTCCATATTTGATTACATTCTAAGAGGAGGCCTATGTCCTGCACTGGACTTTAACAGGTTGATGATGATGATATTTGACCATACCAACGAGTGTCATAAAAAAATGTGGAGACAAGAAAAGACTTGATCTATGATAACACGAGTCAATCAAAACGTTTTTAACCGACTCCACAAAAAGGAGGAGGTTCTCAATTCGGTTGTATTTTTTTTTGTATGTTTGTTACCTCATATCTCCGGCGTTTATGAACCGATTTGGAAAATTCTTTTTTTATTTGTATAGATATACTTCCACATTGGTCCCATTTTTTTCAGAATCGGGTTCTGATGATGGGATCCATGAGGAATTGAGGGAACTCCTCAAATATTGTAGGCATACACATGGCGATTTTGATATTTTCAGCAAGACACCAAGCATTTGCATTCAGAAAGTATCATAATCCTTTCACCACTATGGTTCTTTCAACATTTTTTTTTCATCCAAAACTATTTAGTCGATTACAATGGCGGAAGTCGGTTTTTTAAATGAAAAGTTATTTCCATTCAATTTAACCAAGTATTCGAGATGATTCTATCAATCTTTCCAATCGTAATAGCTTCCTTTTTTCATCAGCACGTAATCGACTCATAACCTGACAAAATGAATTTTCGAATCCTTCGTTCCCCTTCAATTATTTTAGCCTGTTATCGACCCTCCGAGCCTAAGACAAAGCCTTAAATAATTCATGAGCGATTACAGAATTGAAGATTAGAGCTCTTGATAGGTATTATGAAAATGTTAGGATTCAAAACATAGATCGATTTGGTAGAAATGTTGCTTTTGATAGATCTTTGTAATTATTAATATCAGTCTATTAATTAATGTTCCATTAATAGAACTCAGCTCTGCTGGAGTTGAACTTCGCTTAGCGCATAATCACAATCGATCTTTTTCTAAAAATAATTATTTTAAGTACCAAACATTTAAACACGAGTGTCAAAATAAACGAATGCGTTTCAGTTTATATCTGTAGGAGTTACAAAAAAAATGTTATCTAAACTCTTTGGTTACCCCTTAGATCTAGGTCATGCGACATTGACTCATCTTATCAACATTGACTCATATTACAAAAGTTATTGTGGTGATAAAACAATGACTTTTCAAGCAATTGTTTCGGAACAACAATTATTTAATTGAATTGAGTCAGTATTTGTGTTATAGAAAAAAATATGATTTGATTTTATGAGAGTATTTCTCTAAATTCAGAAGTTTGTTTTATCTTAAAAACAAAGTAGGTGGCAAAACATCTGTAAAATCTCAAAGGCATAACATCTAGACCAAGAAACTAAACTTTAAAAAACGTTAAGAGTTATTTTCGATATCGCAACTCACAGCTAAGAAAGTATATAGCTGGTTGAGTTGATTTGTTTTAATCTCGTGATAATGGTTCTTTAGCAGAAAAAAACGGTGTCTTGAAAGGACTTAAAGTGCACCCCATGCGGGCTCCTTACCTTTTCCTTTCTTTCAGACAGGTGTATCGTTTGTAATAATGAGTTATGCCGATATTCAGCTATATCGTCATTTAAATTAGTCTTAAATAATCTTATACGCTTTTGCTTGGGTGTTAGACCAGCGCTTCTGTACGGCGGTGAAGCCTGGGCGATGGAAAAGATCCACGAACAAAAACTCCACAAGACAGAAATGCGTATGTTCCGATGGGCAGGAGGAGAGGTGTGCCACGAACATATTAGAGGGAGCTTCAAGGTTGCAGAAGTAGCGGATAAAGTTAAAGAGTCCAGGCTGAGATTGTACGGTCATGTACTTCGACGAACAGATGACCATGTCGTTAAAAAGTACCTTTCCATTGCTACAAAGAAGAGAAGAAGAGGAAGACCGCAAACCACATGGTTGACGAGGGTCCAAAGGGACATGAGGGAGATGGGACTTACGAAATATGACGCACAAGACCGAAATAAATGGCGTCGCATGATTGGGAAAGCCGACCCCGCGTAACGGGAAATGGCGAGGCCGAAGAAGAAGAAGAAGCTTTTGCTTGGATGTAAGATTCTCTATATATTTACGTAGAGTAATATAGAAGCCGCAAAAGCGCAACATTCATAATTACATATTAACGCCAACCTATTGAAAAAATGTCAGTGAGCTAGCTGACTCAACTTTCCCTACGTCCGCACAAAATGTGTATCAGTTTTGTTGATCTTTTGGTTATTTAAAGACTTCGCATTGGTTTTCGTTTAGATCTTGTTTGAAATATCAAAAACAAAATTCTTGTTTTGTCTTAAAACAACAGGTTGTAGGTATAAAGTGTTCAGATAAAAATAACTGTTGTTCGTAACTGAATGCCTATTAAATTTAATGAAAATGGTTTTTATTGTTTCTGATAACATCAGTTGTTCTAATATATTTTTTTGCAGAAAAATGAATGGGCAAATAATTTATTACTTTTCTGCGTCAGTTAAAGGGTCGCCTTAGGCAAGAGTATGGCATTAACAAAGTATTTGTTATTTAATAAAAATTGTTTTAGGCCCTAAACAAGTTTTACCACGAGTGAGCTCTTTGAAGATAAAATCTAAGCAAATAATTCAATTTAGAATATTAATATCATGATTTTAATAAGTCTATGATGTAAATTCTGAAAACACTCGAGATTTTATCAAAGGTATCCGAAACCATGGTTTCTTGATACATTTTCTTATTATGGGTAACATCAGAGTGACGGTTTGTAGGCTATAGATTGCCTACAAAATACCACTCTGGATGAATATTATAAGGGAAGTACCTATAAGTTTATTTTTATTTTTTTTTTACTTGGCAAGCAAACAAGCATACGGCCCACTTGATGGAAAGCAGTTATCGTAGCCTATGGACGTCTGCAACACCAAAGGCATCACACGCGCGCTGCCGACCCTGAGACATAAAGATGACGTCTCATGTGCCTGTAATTTCACCGGCACCCGTATCCTGTTAAGTTTGTCTACTTTCGATTCACGGTGACTACCATTAGAGTAGGATAGTTATGTATATCATTAGAATGAGTAAAGAGAGACTCCATCTATATCCAAATGTCAGGCACAAGCTGAGGCCTAAATTTTCTTAATAATTATTATAAAACTACACTGAAAGTTGACCGAATTGAGAATGAATTGTTAATTGACAGACAATTGGTATTCTGCATGCTAACAGTTTTGTTATCACCAACTGCGATCACTAATCGCGCCGTATCTACTTGTAGGTCCGGTGTAGCTGTATGCTGAGACAGGGACCTATTTGACCCCCACACAACATGCATTACGCCATTTGGTGTTTTTTTTTTTTTTTTTAGTTTTTGTAAAGTTACCTACTACTTAGGTAGGTAGGTACCTATTGTTGTTTTTATTTTGTTTCTTTTAAGTGGGGACAAATAAACGTTTTTTCTTTCTTTCTTTTCTTATCTTTCCAATCCGCCTGCCAAGAGCGTGGTTATTATGGCAATTCCTCCCCATTGTATTCAATAGGGGAGGCCTCGTTCAGCAATGGACGTAAAAAGGCTAGTTATGATGATGGATATGTATTTTTTTAATAATCTTTTATATATTATTGTTAGCTGACTCTAAGGATAATTGTAAAATTAAATATATATTACAGGATATAAAAAAATGCCTTTTTAGGTCGTATATTATCTGTGCGTGGTGTTTTTATGAATTGTTATTATTTGCTTTAGGCGCTAGTCTTACGAGTTTTTTTTAGCTATCTTATTTCTACTTTTGGGATGAAAGCAACCTTGTGAACACAAAAATAAAAAAAGATGAAAGCAATTTGAAGATATCATTGTCCTGGATAATTGTTGGGTATCATCTTTCGTTTATCTGAGATCTTAGAATTTATTTACATTTATTTGTTTTGTTAGCGAAGAGATTGTTTAACGTTATCAGGTGGAAACAGATTTTCATTCACAAAAGATTAAATTATCTTGAATTTATTTCATGTTAACATTAAAGATAGCTCAATGTTAAGAATTAATAGTTCAAAGTCGAACGAAGTTGATAATATTTATTATTCTCCTTGCTAAACGATAAGAGACAATATCGTAAGGAATTCGATCTTAGATCCAAAAAGTCAAAGACATCATGATTGTGACATGTACGCGAAAGGAGCCTGTCCGAGACGCACTAAATCCTTTCACCACATTGGTTTCTTTACCGATCTTACGTTGAGTGACCAAGACAGAACCATTGATACGATAATAGTTGAATAAAATTGTTCTGATGATGAGCATTATGAAATGTATTACGGACTTTACCGCTTAAAATTTAGTAGGCTGCATCCCAATTCCGTGATTTACTAAAAACTCACTATCATCATAATCACCAGCCTGGTTACGTCCACTGCTGGACAAGGCCTCCCCCATTGAATATAAAGGGAGGCTGCCATAACCACCACGCTTATGGCAGGCGGATTAGTGATCGCAGTTGGTGATAAGTACACAGATGGACACTGCTGCGCATCCCCTGGTGTAATAACTTAAGTAAGGCATTTACTTCATCCACGAGAGAAGGAAGAAGGGTCTATTCTAAGGCCGAACACACCATGGTACCCGGAAAAGTAATCATAAATATTGTAAAATTTACACCTGTAACGTTTGATTCACCCAAAATATTGCATTTATTATTTTTATGGTTTAGTCGTTTTACTGCATGACATTTTACAACTTAATTGTTAAAAAAGTACTCACCATGATGAACTCTATGATGGCTGGGAGTGTTGAGAACGTACTCCAAGGGTCCGAGGGTCTTGATAGCCTCAGTGTGGATCCAGAACATGTATAAGTAGCTGAACTGATGATGCATCACGAATTGGGATGGAGGGATTAACACGGCGAGTGGTAGGTAGAAAATCTGGGAAAGAATAACTATATAAAGCTATGATCGAATAACATAACATAACACTCAACAGTCAATAGGTACAGTATCTAGGTAGTGATTGACACGGACGTATTGTTTATAGTGTACCTAACATGGATTTTATATAGAGAAACTGATGAGTTCTCCACACACACACAACGTACAATTGCGTACAATTTGCGAACCACAATTTGTATACAAAAATGTGTGTCAATTGCTTGTTATAACTATGGGGCCCAATTCTCGTAACAAAAATTAGCCAAAATAAAGTTCGCATCACGTTTCGATTAAAGTATCGATGTCTTATAATGTGATTATATCGAAATGTGACTGAAACTTGTCATGAAGTTTTTTCGATAATTTAGCTTAAATTTTGTAAACTTATACTTGAGTATATAAATTGTATTAATCCTTGTAATAATAAAGTTGATCTAATACATACTAGTTATTAAAAGAGTTTATATCAGTTAACCATTACATATTAATAGCATTTGGCAGGAATCCTTCTTTTTGAATTACTTAGTCCATCACTATTAGTCTATTTATCTCACTGCTGGGTAAAGTCATTATTTAACACACTGTCTTGTGCCAGACGGGTTTATTTCAATCATTCCATCACTGCTTTGCAACAACAATAAACATGAAAGGGACCATTATTTTTATTCAAATGAAGATGTCAGACTTAAAAAATGCATTATTCATTTTAAATCTATAATATGTCGTTAAGTTCGTGAATACCAAACATTATTTTATACCCTAATACACATTCAAAGGCACGCGTCGGAAGTTTATCAATTCTTCAATGTAAGCATCGTGCCGATAGGTTCGAAGAGTTCATTTGGTTTGTAAATATTTGAAGTTATTAGAAAATTATAGTGTAGTAAGGAGACTACTCTTTATTAGAAATAGAAACAAATTGCACTTTTGGGAAGACTATATGAATGCCTTAGTAAAATTGAATGAAAAGGGACAGTTTTTTTGACGTAGTTTAATTGAGGGCAAGATTGTATTTGATTGTATTAACCTAGAAGGTAAAAAAACGCAACACTGTTTTCTTAAATTGTCAGAAAACATGTCTTCATTTCATAAAACTGTTTCGATAAAAATCTATATCCTATACATTAATAGTTTTAGCAGGTTCAGTATTATTGTATAGCTAATATTTTAAAGTTACTTACAAATCCACACCATCCTTGCAATGCTGATTGTCGAATACCGATTCCCATGTTGAAGTCCTCCGAGGTGTGGTGAACTTGATGTTGAGCCCATAGAATGTGTACCTCTACAATAATAAGTTCATTAAATAAGATAAGATAAAGACAAATCATTGACTACCAGAAAATACAGTATAGAAATAGACACAAATTGTAATTAGAAACATTTCTAAATATAATACCAACTCCTGAAAAACAGCAAAAACCTGGTTGCTGGATTCTGAGATTGCAAATTCACTTTAGAGGCTGTAATAATCCAAGTTTACGGGGTTTGCTTTTAGAAAGGCTTCTTAGTGGTTTATATTCCTCCGATTAATGGAAGGCGAGATACGTATAAGTACATACTTTTAATGTATGTATACAATAAAATGTATGCTGTTAATAACAGTAACTTTTCACAGTTAGAACCAGACGATCACGAGGCAGAAGATACAATCTAAGGTGGCCCCACACAAAACACCGATACCAATAAAAAAGTTACAAAAAACCGTTGTATGGTGGTGGATCCAGTCAAAATAATGACTCTTACCGTGGCAAGCTCTATGCATCCAATAGTAGCAGAAGTCGACTCCTAAGGCTGCTGCATACCAGGTGATCGTGTTGTCCCAAGGCAGTTCTATGAGCCTGTAATGAGTGTAGATCCAGGTGTAGAGGAAGGACTCGGCTCCCCGCCATACTATCCTGCAAGAAAGATATAACTTGAGAATTTCAACTTGTAAAATTTGGAAATTATAACGTGTAGTCTAAAAGATTAATTCGGACTCTTCTTATCTGACAGACAACCTAAGATGTCTTAATAACACTGTTTTCAAAATAATATCGTTGCCCATGCCGTTCCCGCAGTGTTCAACTGCAGTGTTGGATATGCATAAATAACTATCTACAAGCAAGAAAAGATAAAGATACCGTAGATCTACTTAAATCCAGTTCTAACCCCTTAAAATATCCTACTGATCCGTAACTTGCTTAAAGGAAACTGTCACGTTGAAGACATAAAAAAGTTGTAATGGTTATTGTCGTAGATTCAATGCTAATACTTTTGCTAGGCTACATTTAGAGCACCTCATTTACACCCCGTTTGAATCACTGTATTCTTTGATAAGAATTTGCTTGCTGAGAAAGGAAAAAGAAGAAGGTAGCGAAAATTTGCGTAAATGTACAAGTAGGTACATAAGTAAACGACTAGTATGAGGAAATCCGTAAAAGAACCTAGATCATTGACACAGCTCTCAGAATAAGCAAGTTGAGGTGGCAATGGGCAGGTCATATAGCTTGCAGAACTGACAACAGTTGGGCAATAAAGGTTCTCGAGTGGCGATCACAAACCAGACGACGCAACGCAAGGCCCCCTTCTCAATGGACTAAAAACATTATACAGGTTTCAGGAAGTCAGTGAATGAAGGAGGCCATGACGGTTCGTCGTGGCATTCTATGGGGTATATCCAGCAGTGGACTTCTACAGGCATATGATAAAGGTAATTACACGTTTTATGCAAGCTGGATCGTTTAAGGGACTCAGTAGGTAGTTGATTGACCTCACCACCGCATTGGATGCCGCCGTTACGGTTGCATCTAATTGAGCCTAACACATCGGATTCATAATATTAATTTGATGAACCTTTGACTCGATAGAAGGAGTAGTTAGGTAATAACGTGGGCTTGAAAGGAAACCATGGCGAGGAAACTAGCACGTCTTAGACCCGAAAATGCAAAGACATTTAAGTTATGTCTCAAAATGCTATTAAAAGGAGCTCCCCGTCAATAGATGCCGTAACGGGTGACCAGAAAAAATTATGCATAGGCTTTTCTCGTACCACGTCAGACAAGTCACGAGAAATGTTCAGTTCAGCTTAAGTTCTATGCAACAAATTATAATCATTATTCTGTAGTTGTACTTATTGCTGTATTACTGTGTAGGTACTTAAGATTTTGTAGTTGCAAATAACCGAATTCAAATTGAAATGTTTCTAATTTATAAAGAAGTAAACTAACCATTGCTGATCCAAGCTCTTACCTGCCACATTCTTGTAACAGTCCGTGAGAAATGCTAGTGATACCATCGTTCAGTCTGATCCCAGGCTTTCCCTCTAGCCTTAGCACGATGTGTTCAAGCACCATGAAGATAAAGAAATACGGCCATGACTGCAAATAATAAATAAAAAAAGAACTTAAAGACAGGTCCTAGATGATTCAATGAGCTACGCAGATACTTCTTTTAAGTACAGTCACGTCTTTGTGTTGTTTGTTCTAGAACGTAGCTAACTTATTACTAGTGGTATTAGTCATACTGGTAATAGAGCTCCTTGTCAAAGAGTCATCATCATCACCAGCCTGTTTACGTCCACTGCTGGATGAAGCCTCCCCCCATTGAATACAATAAGGTGACTTGCCATAATCACCACGCTTGTCAGGCGGATTGGTGATCGCAGTTTGGTGTTAAGTAACTCAGGTTAAATGCTGCTACCCATCCTCTGGTGTAATCCCTTAGTGCTTTTACTACATCCACGGGAGGAGAAGGAGGGGTTTGTTTATAGGCTGGAAAGAGGCTTGAAAGAGTTCGTCTGGAAAAATATATCCCTTTCTACTGCCGCCAAGCCAGTAGTGTGTGTGAGCATTGCTGTGCTCCTGTTGGAAGGTGCTGGTGAAGTTATAGGCAAGAGAGACTTTTGAACTTTATGCTCAAGGATGACGGGCGCAGTACAATGCCAAGTAGGACGCGTCCTAGGTAGACGTGACCTAAGAGGTATTGTATTTGTAATGGGCTGGGGATACCGCTTAACCTCCAGAGTCGCGGAGTCTCGAGAAAAAATGGCTGATCAAGGTGACATATTACTAAATCGTTAATTGTGGTCTAATTACTAAAGCAATCACAAAATTGATACCTTTACAAGAATTTTGATGAATTTTCTTACTCGTTTCTTGTATTCACTTGTGCGCAACAAGCCGTCTTGTAAACAAATGAAAAAAAGAACATGCTGGTTCCCTCAGGTTATATTCCATAAAAGTCCATTAGACCGTGATTCGAACCCACGACCTTAGAGTCGGATGTCAAGGTCAATAGCCCCTGATACCTCCAGTGCACTTAGTGGTTATGTGTGATACTAATATATCCAAACATAAGCCACAGAACCATTAACATCACCATATATCTAAAGTAAGTTGT
This sequence comes from Epirrita christyi, assembly GCA_951392215.1. Taxonomy (NCBI): domain Eukaryota; kingdom Metazoa; phylum Arthropoda; class Insecta; order Lepidoptera; family Geometridae; genus Epirrita; species Epirrita christyi. Next base: position 14,614,360 of record OX595841.1, on the reverse strand, counting down.
TAACGGCTTATATGCATGATCCCACAGTAGGTATGTGGCAACGTTTCTCAACCGCTGTCATACGATACAATGCAAGTGAACGTATGTAAAATGATAGGTATTGCAAATTCCGTAGCTAAATGCAGGTGCTAGCAAATTAATTATAGATTCTGATTATAGATAATTATTGATTCTGTGCCCAGTGCCAGGGTGCTCTGTTTACAGAGTGATGGTAAAATCCAATACCATGGTTTTGTTTGGAATAGTTTTGTTAGACCATGGACAAGTTCTGAAGTATAGTGGTGTGTCTGGGTAGATAAAGCATGACAGGCCTTCCAGAGACGATGATGATGTTCTTCATCAAGTCTTACCTAAGCAGAGCGACAGGATTAGACAGGATAGACAGATTGAATGAATAAAAGTGATAGCGCAGGGAGACGGAAAGAGTACGTGTTCGCTTGGAACAAAATGATGTGAGCGCCAAATCAAATAAATAATTAAAAAACTGTTTTGGATCATACAAATGTATTATTAACCAACTAAGTGAGTCTAGCCTGAGAATAGTCTTTCCGTTTCCTCCCATGGATTGTCATGGCCGACAAACGAATTATAACAGAGGGCAGCAGTATCCATCTGAGTTCTTAACACTGCGTGGTGATTATGGCAAACCCTCTCATTGCATTCTATGGGGGAGGCCTAGTCCAGCAGATTTCTAACGACTGATGTTGATAATGATGACATACTAGTCGTGCCTGTAACTTCACCGGCACCCATAAACCCATACCAAATAAAGCGGAACACAGTAATGTTAATTTACATAACATAACATAACACCCAAAAATCACATACATAGTCCTGACCCCATACTAGGATTCCCTGTGTCGCTGGTATCAGGAACTACAAGTTCCATGGTATCACAACACCCAGACCCGGAACAAATACTAGCTGATTACAATACAAACATTTGTTACGCAGCGGGAATCAAACCCGTACCTCTTGCGTCTCAGCCGGCTACTCGCCCACTGCACCACGGAGGTCTTAATTGGCGTTAGAATTAGGTAAGTATACTTTCCCAGCCAAACTTTTTGAAACTATTCGAAAAATATGTTGCTGTTTTAAATATGTAGACAGATATAATACCTATTATTAAAAATACAAATAGGTAAGTTATTATAATGTCGATTGACAAATATTAACCTTGACATACCTACCTACCACACCGGTTTTGTTGTTTTGTTTAGGTATCAAGAGAAATTGCGACATTTGATATTGAATTAATAAAAAGTGTTTTGCAATGGTATTGCTGAGTGTTCAATTACCATTGTCATTGAATATTACAAGTTATTAAAGATCGGTAGCTAGAACAAAGTTTGCATCTGTTTTGGCTATATTTTCTTCAAACTCCATGAAATTTCGTACACATGATCATTACACTAATATCTACCCGTATCCTTCCCTTAAGTGGAATGGCTGACTATCTGAAATCTAATGAACTTGAAAATTAGTTTAATTTTGGGTTCAATTTGGTGTTCGAACCGTAATAACTTTAGAAGCGTATTGTCGGTTACTACCAGCCGCTGTTGATGAGGGCTTGGGTTTATCTAGGGCCAACCACAAACACAGGTCGTTGGCCCTAGGTAAAAATTTAGGTAGTCTTTACAAAAAATATACTATCCAAGTTAAATAATAACCTATTTTAGTACCGCTCTAGGGTATTTTGGGACGCCTTTTTATTTTAGGTGAAATTCCGACGTTATATTGATAATTGCTTTCGCTCTTACCCTTAGCCTTAAGCTGTCTTTTAACAAGAACTTTTAGAACTGTCCTTTTCTCTGTCACACAAATGTTAAACCACGCGTGCTAGAGAGTGACAGGGTTAATGATAAACATCAGTACGTGCTAAAGTTACGTCTATAAGTCTAACGGGGCTGGGCAGTAGCGTCTACCTGAGTAGTTAACACAAAACTGCGATCACCAATACCACCAAGAGAGGTGATCATGGCAAATCTCCCCATTGCATTCCATTGAGGAAGCATCGTACAATAGTGGACAGCTATCGTCTGGTCATGATGATGATTAAGGTGTTTTAATTAATTCTGTCTGTACTTACTTGCTTATAAAAGTTTGGTACATCCTCCTTCCTCTCCCACATCGTGTCTTGCGGCGAGTGGATGTAGAACATCCTGCCTACCCCCTTCAGGTGATCGCTGACCAGCTCCGAAAGGCCGCTGTTTGCGGTGGAGTTCACGAAAGAATATTCCACCGCCATTTTGGTGATGTAGATTTACCACTGAAAACATAATATAGGTTAGGATCATAAATAGAAGAAATGAAGATAATTTTTTGGTGTTCTGGATAACTTCTACGTATATCGTTGCCCGAAGTAATACTTTATTAGAGACGTTTGAGCGTGCAGTAGTATATGCTACCAGCAGTGGCCGCCTTCTAGCTGATGATGATAATAATATGACCAAAGTAATAATTAAGGACGCTTGTGCATGTTTCGGACTCAAGAAGGCATTATGGAGAGTGTTGTTGGTACTGCCCAGATTCTGCAGTGCGTCAGGCATGTTTGCTGATGCGCATGTCAATGACTTTTACGCCATGATGCGCAAGAAAATAGCATCAGTCAAATGCAGAATGCTGGGCAGTTCCAATAGTGTACTTGGGGCGCTGGCTGGCAGGTACGACAGTCGTCTGCAAAGGCACTGGGTATCGGCCCTTATCAACCCCAACTCTAAGCGGATGTACTGCATTAATTAGTTATAACTAACTAGTGTAGTATTTCTGCTTTCAGTAGGTACATAATTTTAAGAAATGTAATTTTAAGTATTGTAATTTTTTGACATTTAATTTTATTTGATTTTGACATTTATGAGTCTGAGTTTTTTGAATAAATAAATATATTATTATTATTATTTACCAGATAAAGCATGGCAAGCCATTCAGAGATGACGATATGTTCAAAGTCTAATCAAATCAAATCAAAACAAATTATTTATTTGTTTCAAATAGGGTTACTAGGATGTTAATTATAAAAAAAAAGTAGGTACCAACTATTTCTATAAGTACTATTTTAGGCATGCAAAAATTACATACTTAAATCTTAATAAATTAGGTAGCTATCATTATTTTACTCTGAGCCCAAATAGATACCAATATCTAGAGTGTGCACAATATTGTTGTTGTGTGTGTTGCTCCTTGAGTTTAGTATAGAGAGCGATATGGACAGATACGCGCTCAGATACAGATATCTTACCGCATCTGCTACGTGTGCGACACACTTTAGACCTACTACCTATTTCTTGACATTATACCAGTTTGTTTCTGTCTTTGTGGTAGATGTAATGTGCCACAAATATTATAATATATTCAAACAATTTAAAGACCTTGTTATCATTTTCTCTAGCTCTGAATAAAGCTATTGTTATTATAATCTTGAATTTGCTATGTAAATTTTGTAATAAACTAAAATACCTTCGCATAAAATAGCTAAGTAGAATGTTCTAGTCCAAAATAGAATTTTATATTACTTTTTTAAAGTTGAATTGATGATTCATTGACGAGCATCAGAAATTGTAATTTCAGAGTATGTTTGTTGTTCTATCTTCTTGGATCGAAGACAATAGTTTATTCAGGAATAATGAAATGCATTCAAGACGAAAGAAATACATTTTTGAAAGAAAAATATATATTTTGTGTAACCAGGTTTTTTGAAATTAGTGTCATAACAGCTGTTGATAATGATAATGAAATAAAATAATTACTATGTATGGCTTTTGCCAACAACTTTGCAAGCGCAATTATTTTTCGCCCTTCTCCTCAAGGCTGATGACTTTGCAATGGTTCCAGAAATTTAGTGGATGGAGGTGGCTCAACACTGTTTGGTGTGGCAGCGTTACCTTTTCATGTCTTGATCCATCCATCCAAAAGTAAAAAAAAAACTTTCGCAATTGTTTTTCAACAACGTCCAGTAACAGTTTAGTATTTATAGGTGTTATTAACATAATACCTTCTAAGATATAGGCAGTTACTTCCGGATGTAAGTCACAAGTACTTACTTAAACGTACTTAGGTACTTACTTAACTACCTAAGTTCTACATTCTACACAGAGTAACTATCCTTGTGTGTGACTATCTAATAACCTTTGAATCAATTTATTATGTTTATAAAATAGTATCAATGGACTTACTAGTAACAGCATAACATGATTATTGAAAATGGGTAATAAAGCGTAGCGTGTGCTGTCTTATGAATTTTTGCTTATTTTCTTTACGTTTGACTACCTACCTAAGGTTTTAAAGATCTCATTGTCTATGTATCAGCTTCTCCTTATTCTTCGCAATATATCTATGAAATATTATTACATACACATAAACGCTTGGATAGTTTTATGATAAAAAGTGACGTGCATGGTATTAACACGAGAAATAAACACAAAATAAATATACCAAAATTTCGATTAAAGAAAGTAAGTGGGTCTTTTATGGGGAATTCTGTACGGTTCTATAATAAACTTCCAGAAGGTGCATTTAAACTTCCTATTCGAAGATTTAAATCCTACATAAAGATGAATCTAATTAAGAAAGCGTATTACACTTTTGATGACTATATTAATGATAAAGCCGCGTGGCCTGATGTCGCTCTGCCCCTCGACTGCTAAAATGGAAATTTGCAATATCTGTACTTTCCTATTTACATGTTTGTATTAGATTATTATTTATAAGTATAACAAGCGTAGCGTGTGCTGTCTTGCATATTTTTGCTGATGTTTATTTACTTTTGACTACCTTCCTAAGGTTTTTAAGTTCTCATTTACTATGTATCAGCAACTTCTTGCTCCGAGGCACCACACAGGCGCTTCTCACCTAGTGGTAAGACGGACCATTTATGTAAGCCAAGCCGAGTTTGTTGCCTGATTCTTCTAGGCTTGGTCGCGTTGGAACAGGAGTAATTTAATTTTATATAAGACGATTCAAAATGATCCTTGTGATTTCAATGAATAAAGTTCTTTTTGACTTTGACTTTGACTTTGAGGCACCACACAGGCTCTTACCACCTTGTATTTAGAAGGATCATCTAATCACAAAATCTAGCCGTGTTTGTTGCCCTGATTCTTCTAGGCTTGGTCGCGTTGGAACAGAAGTAATTTTAGTTTACAAGGCGATTCAAAATCATCTTTATGATTTCAATGAATACTTACTTTTTACTACTCTTCTTTTTTATGAATTTTTACTTTTGACATAATGTTTGAAAAAATAATAATACCTAAACTTCGGTATTTAGCCCTAACATACATTACTATTTTTTCATTCATTTATAATATAATTAACGGTACGGCAAAATAATTATATAACATAACACCCAAAAGTCACATACTTAATCACACCATTGCACTTACTACGCGAGTCGGAAAGATCTGTGTATATTACGTATGGGCCTTTCGGTTTATAATAGACTATTAAGGATGCCGCTTCAACTGATATCTATGAGTAAACATGACTGTTGGACGGGTTGTTCTACAGCATAGGTGAATTCCTAGAACTACCTGAACTGTAGAATACACTTCCCGAGCCAGTTTTTAGTTTTTCAATTAATAGGTATAATATAGAAACTAACTTAATTTAAATTATAATAGATACCTTCTAGTATATAACGAATTAAAGCAACTTATATAAATGTAATTGTATGATTATGCTCACCGATTATATTGTTCTTATATTAATTATCTGTTTATTTGATTTACTTTATTATTTTAGAAATTTTTCTAAAATGATACCAAGCCACGATAACTTCAATTCTATTACTTTATTATGTTGGCATATACTTTTGTGTTTTTTATGTTCTATTTTATTTATTTTAACTGTCGCTGCTGCTTACCCTCTCCATTTTTGTGTTTCAGCTCAAAATCAGCGTTGGGTGTTAACACATCCAACATTTATGCTGAGCTGAACGCCATTTTGGCATACCTACACAAACATGAGCCGATTTATTTAAACTTCTAGATGTAACTTTCGTTTACTTGTAAGTATGTATTTATTGTACCTAGTATCGGCATTGTGTGTCGTTTTTGTGCCAAATAAACTTGTTTCTTTCTTTCTTTCTTAAATATTAGGTACCTCTAATATTTATACCAAAGTGTACTATGTGTTTGTGATTTGATTTGATTTGACCAAGAGGTCACGTAACCATTTTCTATAAAATAGATAAATTCGTAATTGTACATTTTAACTATTACACCACATTATCTTCCATTTTTTTAATGAAAAACAGAATTGTTTCCTATTATAAACAACTATTTACTTATCTTATCTTGTAAAAAAGGTTAAAAGCCACAAATAATCTTCTGTTAGAAGCCGCTATCTTAGTGCTATGCCAATTTATGGCAGATTTTTATAATAATTAGAGTTAAATAATCTCATTAAGAATATGTTACTAAAAATTTAATTGAAGTTATGCAATAGTGGTGAAATACTTAATTTTTGAATTATTTAATTAAATAAATAAATAAAAGCTGGAGACATTTCACACAAAGTTATCTTAGCCCCAAGCTAAGCAGAGCTTGTGTTATGGAAACTAGATAACTGATATACTTAATACAATACATTACATAGATTGATATTTTTAATTATACATAGAAAAATATCCAGAACACCCTGAACAAATATCTGTAGATCTTACAAATATTTGTTCCGAGGCAGGAATCGAACCCGCAAACTCCTGCGAACCTTCGCCCGCCGCGTCACAGAGGTCGTGAGGTTATATTTAAAGTGCAAACAAAAAACTTATATCAAATGTGATTGATGATTGCACTCAGTATAGTTTTTTAGTACGGATTTCCCCAATTTTAATTTAAATAAAAATTAAAATAATATAACTTTTTCCCAAGGATTTGTTACTTTAAGTCATAAAGTTTAAACATATAAGCCGTGTAACAACTCAACACAGTCCATTCAACATTGTCGCAGATCTGACCATTAGTCTGTAACATGCAAATCAATTGCTCTGATCCGAGGTCAATGTTTACATAAATATACAGATAACATACAATATCATACATATTGTCCATCTTTGCCATATTCATTAGGATTTAAACTTACACGTGATGAGATTGTTTTGAATTGCGTGTTTGTGAGGTGATTGCCCGAAATACATATGGCTTTATAAGTTGTAAAACAAGATTTACTAAGATTTTTTCAAGTACTTGCTTAATTTTTTTTTATGAATTAGGTAGGTATTTAAAAAAAAATTAAGCATTTTTTTTATGAATTAGGTAGGTATTTAATGTCGCATAAAATTGACCTAAATTTACTAAAGGTTCCTTTTTACACCTCGTCAACATTTCGCTGAATTACGATTATAATATTGTAAGATCTGACATTTATTTTTATGTAGTTTTTAACTTAATGAAAAACAACTTTTTTTTCGTTTCATCCGGCTCTATTCATCCGGTTCAATTTAAAAACCATAAGTCAGATGTTTAAAATTTTTTAAAAATGTGTGTGTAATGTTGTGTCTGGGAAAGAGTTAATTTTAATTTGTAATAATAAAAACTGTACTAATTATAACTATTATCGAACGCGTAAGGAAGTAGTTATACGGGTACATTTATTAATAAATATTAAAAGTCATTATTTACTATAACGTGCGCACTCGTATAATCAGTTCATAGATAAATAAGAGTACTAATCGTTTCAAGTTTCAACCGACACACATTCATCCCATTAAGTATTTATAGTTTCAACCCATTTTATTTTATTTATATTTTCATTTTATCCGACACCTACAATAATGCCGATATCGTTAGAAGTACAAAAGTCGAGTAAATCTATTATTATTTTCTAAGAACATTATTTTTAATTGAAAATAAAATTTTATGGTGTTGCTTTAATTTAAGATACTTTGCTATCTTGGAACAAATTGATCTTTTTAATCGACCCTTTTGTCAGTAATCGGTATTTAAAAAATACAGATTGTTTTTTTTTCTCATTTAGTGGTTCGAGTCCAGGATCAGGGGAGGCTTTTCAAAATCTTTAAATGCAGTATTACTTACTTTATAAATAAAATAAAGTCCCAATTATATAAAATTTCTTATCTTCAACATTACAAGTACTTGCCCTCCATGTGACATAAGCGTGGTACACCTAACCTTGTATACATACACTCGGAACGAAAGAGCACTTATATAAAAGTATTTTCGAAACCAATAATTTTTGTGAGGAAAATGTAAATAACGTACACGGAATATTCGAAATTCAGCTGGGAAAAGAAACTTGGAATTTCTGATGAGAGGCATACATAACGTAGCATTGAATTCACTGTACTTACAACAGATATGTTATGTTATGTATGTTAGTTATGTTATGGATGAACGTGACTAGAAGTAATAATAGTGAAATATTCAAAAAAAAAAATAACCTTTATTCACCTACGGTATTCTGTGAGCTATACGAGTAGAGCTAAATATACTAATTCATAAGTTAGCTCGCAGTATATTTATAACAAATTAAATTTTAAGACGTCATACAAAAATTAAGCAATAAAAATTTGCATACATGAAATGTGTACGAAACCTTACAAATTATAACTATTAACAAAAAACACTAATTGGTAAAAAAGAAGTTCATAAAAAGGTAAAAGCACGTTTTTGTATAATTATTTTATAGGACCTTAAAAACCGGGCTTCGTTTGACGTTTTACAATTTATAAATGCAAATAACTTAGTTTGCTGACATGTAAATGAATTCAAGGTTTCAAAATCAAACTATGAGAAAGAGCTTTGAACTCTTGAACTTTGGTTATTGTGGAAGACTAGTAGTACAGAGAAGTGAAGAAAGTGTAGAGGGAAAAGTTGAGGATAAAAGGCCACGGTGAAAAGAGGCCCTTCGAGGCTCTGCTTACCCTTTCGGGGAAAAAGGCGTGTGTTTTTAAAGTACAAAAATCGAACCCCCTTTATAAAAAAATGTGTTTATGTTTTATAACGGCTCTAGCTCTGAGCTACCTATGATACATTAACTGAAAACTGAGCTAGAGCAATATAGGGTTCCGTTGCAAACATGGGCTAAAAAAATAAATCATGAATGTATTTCACGTAGTAGACGGCATTCAATGTAAATGTTTTGACATAATGCCAAAAAACAAATATGACTTTGCCAAAATGATAAAATAAAGTTCTGTCCAGTAAATAAGACGCAAATTATATAGCTCGTTAAATTTTGTTCATGTTAGATGCAACTGCTTGTCGTTCATTAGTGAGATCCTTGACAAAGTAGTTGACAAGTTCAATGACTCTTTCACTTTATCAAGGATACACGCATTAACTAATAATGATAAATGTTTCAATGTCACTGCAAATTATTTGGGTATTATGTATTGTATCAAATGTTTGAGATTACAAAGTCCATAAGCCGTTACGTTTCCTATGCAGATCCTATCGTTAATAAGTGTTTAATAGGTGTTAATTATGTAAATAAGTATTGTCTAACACTTACGAATGTCCAATTTGATAGTTTTTCATAGAAACTCGTTCTAATAAGTGTTGGTTATATTAGAATTAGTTAAAGTGGGCATGACTTTTAGATCACTTTCAAGATCACCTTAATTTTCAAATATTATAGATTGTTAATTAGCACTCATAACACAAGGGCCTTTGGCAAATAGTGTTTTTGAATATATGAATTAAATATATGAATATATAAATATTAATACCAAGCTTATCTTAAGATAATAATAAAGTAGAGACCTAGCAGAGCAGGAGCCGTAATATCTCGCTGAACTGACAACCGCTAGGAAATAAAGGTTCTCGAATAGCGACCACGAACCAGACGACGCAGTTGATGGACTGACGACATTGTAAAGGTTGTAAGAAGTTGGGAAGATGAATGCGGCTCGAGACCAAGCATCTTGGAATTCTATGGGGGAGGCCTAGGTACAGCTGTGGATGTCTACCAGCTGATGATGATAAATATACCTATCTAGCACCACGTAAAGATAGCGGTAGTCTAGATATTGTTATTGTCAACGGCTCAATCAATTATCTCACGTAGTTGGTAAAATAAACACATTGATAAAATTGTTTACAAGGTTTATCTTGTCAGTTTGTGCTATATAAACACTATCATAGTCTCGTCAATTTAACATGTTACTATTAAAAGACTTATTAATACCATTATAGGCCCGGCAATTTAACAAGTTACTTTTGAAAGACTAATTAAAACCACCACAGGCCCGGTAATTTAACAAGTTACTTTTGAAAGACTAATTAAAACCATCACAGGCCCGGCAATTTAACAATTTAATTTTTATTAGATTAATTAATACCGTTAAAGTCACGTCACATTGACAAGTTACTTTTGAAAGACTAATTAACACCATCACAGTCCCGGCAATTTAACAAGTTACTTTAGAAAGATTAATTAATACTATCACAGTCCCGTTACATTGACACGTTACTTTTGAAAGACTAATTAATACCATCACAGTCCCGGCAATTTAACAATTTAATTTTTATTAGATTAATTAATACCGTTATAGTCACGTCACATTGACAAGTTACTTTTGAAAGACTAATTAACACCATCACAGTCCCGGCAATTTAACAAGTTACTTTTGAAAAACTAATGAGTACCATCACAGTCCCGTTACATTGACACGTTACTTTTGAAAGACTAATTATTACTATCACATGCCCGGTAATTTAACAAGTTACTTTTAAAAGAGTAATTAATATTATCACCGTTCTGCCATTTATCACGTTACTTTTGAACGATAAAAACTTTAGGAGTTAAAATGAAAAAAAAAAACTAAAAATTTATGTTTTGATTAAAATAAATCGGACTTAATTAGACCAATAATGATCTTTTGTGAATTAATCAGGGATTTATCTATCTGACGTCATATATTTTATTTATCTGACTTTTTAAAATTGCATCGGTTTTCGATGAATTTGACCTGTCAAAATTTATAAATATCCTTACCGTAGGATACTTAGATACCGGTACTTTTAGAGTAAGTGCAGATATTGCAGATATTTAGTTACCGGAAGTAGAGTTTAACAGCACAACATCAATGTGTTTGGAGAATCATGAATTATTATTTAATATTTTTATTGCCGTAAATAAACAATAAGGAAGACTGATGATACATATTTTTTTATTTAATGAATATATTGAAATAATTTAAAAGTGAGGTTATTGCAAAATTAAATTTTAAAGTCAGTCAAATTATATTAAAATATAATGGCAATGCCCTCGATAAAATTACGAAAATAATTTAAGATAATAAACATTCAGTCCAACTAAAAATTAAAAATAAAACTTACAAATTCAAAACAGATGATTCAAACTAAACGTGTTGTCTGAATGAACTCCCTTTACATTGTAACAATGATTCACAATCACACAAACTAACCCTAAAACACGTACCGGTCAAAATGTCCAAAAAACAATTAATTATTAAAATATCGAACGCGGCTGATGCGTGCACTTCGTATTGTAACACGTACAAACAATCCGACGGAGTGGGTCGCGTTTGTATAAATAGACGCAACGCGCTAAGGCAAGAATTAACACTTGAGCTTGCGGTTTTGTGTCTCTGTGACCGTATTTTTTTGTTCTATGTTCATTGATTTTATATTTATTTTTATCGATAACTGTGTCAAACGGTTGGTGATGTTTTATTGTTTAAATTTTGCATCCTTTTGCAATGAAAATTAACATCACCACACATCACATCAAAACTACACATTCACATTTATCAACTTACTTTAATAAACAGAAAAAGTAGATACATGAAAGTTTGCATTTGAACTTTATTCTAAGTGTCATCATCAGCCAGTACAAGTCCACTACTGGGCATAGGTATCCCCTATAGACACAACAAACGGTCTTGGCCGCCTCCATTCACTGACTTCCAGCAACCTTTATAATATCCTTGTACTATGGAGAGGGGGGCCTTCCTAAACTGCGTCATCCGGTTTGTGGTCGCCACTCGAGAACCTATATGACATGCCCATTGCCACTTTAACTTGCTAATTCTGAGGGCTATGACATCTTAGTTCTACGGATTTCCTCATTTCGGATTTTATAATTCTGTGTACGAAAGTAAATTTTTCCTTTTTGTAGTTTCTGAGTATTTTTATGTGAATTCGCAACTCATCAGCGTTTGAGGGTTAAGTATAGAGTATTAATAACAATCTAGTATGTCACACGCAAAGCCCTTCAATATTATTTTCTCTCGGATGATACAGTATGTAGGTGTAGTCAAATGTATCACAGTCCTCAAGGACTGTTGTAGGAATGAGACATTACAAAGGCACATTTTTTTATTAAGGAACTGTTAAATTATCCACGGAAGAAAGGAGAGGTCTATTCTTAAGCCGGACACACCTCAGCATCATAATTATCATAGTCATCATATTATAATATCTAATGCTGCCACTTCACTTGGTGTATACTCGCTTCTTTTGCGTTATTTTTCCAAGGTATAATCAACCATGAGTCTATCGATACATAATGTTGTTTTCCTTGGCAATATAACGCAATCATTTGCGAATATACACCAAGTGAAGTGCCAGCATAACATTAATTTGAGACTGACGGGAGGGACGGTTATGCCAACTATGTTTTACCTTGCGAAAGCGAAGAGCAAAAACCTATTTGAGCAACATTGCCAAATATTTATTTTGTTGTACCTATACATGAAAAGGTAAGTTGGGTAGAGTACTGTACGCCTACATATAACGTGATAGACAAATAGGTACTTCATAGTTTTAGCATCTCCATCATTACCTGATATTAACATACGAACCCTTATTCAAAATAATTTCTTGTTTTGACATAATATGACGTTTTACATCAGGGACAACAAAACAAATGCTATTTTAACTAAAGTAGGTTTAAATAATGATTATGAATAAGGCCCTAAAAATATTGTTTTCAATTAATCATTTGACGTCAGAAAATGTTATGTTGTTATTCATAGTTCTTTTGATAAAATTCCTACTTAAACCACCATGCAAATAATACTACGTACATAGGTATCTATTGAATCGTGATGGGTAAGCTCGGCCCATGTTTTTATGTGGTCGATTTTGAGAATTTTATCAGTTTTCCGTCCGACCACATCCTTGTATAAATGTATTGTGTTCAAATTACACTTAATTATGATTTTCACGATTGGCGAATTATCTCTACTGACAGATCTTGGTTTCATTTACCTTTAATGAATTATGTTATTATCCATCTGCACCACCTTAGAGATGAGTTCTGTCAATGTTCCTCCTTTTTTGACATTCATTAAAAGGTGGAAGTGGCTATTCTTTGAATAATCCTGGTTTTTTCTTATACTACTTGGCAAGCAAACAGGCATACGGCCCACCTGATGGAAAGTAGTTACCGTAGCCTATGGATGCCTGCAATACCAGAGACATCACAAGCACGCTGCCGACCCTGAGACAAAAAGATGAAAAGTCTCATGTGCCTGTAATTTCACCGGCACCCGAAAAACCGAAACACAGCAATGCGAGCACTACTGCTTGGCGGCAGAAATATGTACTAATAACAATATTTAATATTGTTTTTTTATTTATTTATTATAGTTGTAATTATTTGTATTATTAAATATTTTTTTCGGCCTCTTGGCGCAGCGGACGCGTTGCCGGCTGAGACGCAAGAGATGCGAGTTTGATTCCCGCTGCTGGACAAAAATTTGCGTGATCTGTAAATATTTATTCCGTGTCTGGGTGTTGTGGTACCATGGTACTCGTAGTTCCTGGTATATTCGACACAGGAAATCCTAGTGTGGGATCAGGATTATTATATGTGAGTGGTGGGTCTGATGTTATGTTATGTTTCTGTAAATTAAGATTATAACTATAAGTTTTTAGTTTTTTAATTTTGTACAGTTATTATGAATATCGATATATCGATATATTCGATAAATTCCGTAAAAGTTCTCGACTGAGGCCGTTTGATATTCAAAATGCAAATAATCCATGAGACCAACTAATAATAATGAACTAGCTGGTGCCGGTGACTTCGTGTGACCAATGTGATTTTGTATTATGTGATTACAAAATGTTAGTCCAAATACGACTATTCTATTACAAATTGTTATCGGTTGAACACCTTTTAACTTCATCACCAGATCTGGCCCTCATAAACATATCCTTAAAAATTACACATTTATTTATTTATTTATAAGGAAAACCAGCAGCTAAAATTAATTTACTTAGGTAACTGACAATAGCATCAGAGAGCCAATTAAAGGTTTTCACTGATATACACCTAATATCAGCAAAAAACATATATTTTTATAAAATATAATATACCGGGAGTAAAAAGACTACTCCCGAAAACTGAAACAGTGCATTCAGACCATGATTCTGAAAATATTTAAGCTGAAAAAACACGAAAAAAAAATGCTTACTTTTGGTCCGCTTTTTTCGTGTTTTCTTTATAAGTATCCATAAAATATCGTTAAAGGAACACAAAAACCTATTTTCCATCATTAAAAACACGTTAATAAATAAAAACGTCAAAAAAAAGCAATAAAAAGCACATGAGAAATATTGGCCCCACTGGTCGATCAGCTGACCTGGAGCGTTGAACTCGCGTGGCCGGAATAAATGCGTACATTGCTGGCTGACAAATACGATACGAAACGAAAAAAAAAAATCTCCGGTATGAATCACCTCTCAGGCGAAAGCTATTTTATATAGCTATGATATAGGTAGCTTTACCGGTACCTTCAGTATTCGGGAGCTGTCTTTTTACACCCCGTATAAGTGATAAAAAACCATCTTTGCAGGGCGAGATAGGTACTTTTGTGTTATTTCGAAGGACCTAAAATTTTGTAATGTATTTTAAGTAAGTACAGAAATGACCCAGTTACAGTTTTAGTATCATATAGATAGATTAGAATGTTCCAAACTCTTTTATAAAATCGCCAATATACATTAGAATAATTTACATAATTGAATACGCTCACCATTGGTATTTCAAGATCAAATTATCATAATGACATTGGATTATTATCGAGAAGAGTTTTTCTAACGGCTAAACTTAAATGTATCCAGATGTTTTTTTTTTCAAACTTTTTTTGGTATTATTTCACCAATAATATCCAAGGAGTAAACCAATAATTAACCAGTAATAGGGATGAGTGAGGAGAGGTAAGGGAACACACACACACACAAAATTATACATACATGCACACACAAACAACTTAATTAGATATAACTTTTGAAACTATCATGGTTATTAACATAGTTATCACTAGAAACGGAATATTTACCATGATTTTTGAGCATTATTGATTCCCGATATTTCATAATTATTTATTATATATCATGGTAAATATCCCGTTTCTAGTGATTAACTTAATTAGATTAATTAAACTATTTTATTTATATATTATAGTTATATTTTATTTAGGTCAAATTCTTAATTTGTAAATTAAATTTGTTCACTTTTTTACTCACAAAAATTAAAATTAAAATTAATGTAAAATAACTTTTTCCTACAACGAAAGCGCGAGACCCTCTAATACAGGTATATTTATACTTAAAAGAGGGTCCCAACCCCATGAAATGTAATGTTAGATTAAGTTTACTGAAATAAATATTTGTATTTGTAAAGGAAGGAGGCCTTTACCCTGCAGCTGGACACTACAAATACTGTAGGTTTAAGTTTTAACAAGAAAAACCAGTCAAGTGCGAGTCAAACTCATGTGAAGAGGATTCCGTATAAGTAAGCTACCATAGTAACTACAAGACCAATTTAACTTATCAATCCTCGGTGAAATAAAACAGTAGGATTTGCGCTTAAGTTTTTGTCTGTAAACTATGTCGTCCAATATTCGCTATATTAGGGTTACCTACCTCAAAAGGTAACCAATGGAACCATTATAAGTGGTTTACTCTGGTGTCTGTCTGTCTGTCCCAGCCTACTGGACGAAAAAAGTGGAGCTGACCCAATTAAATACGTATAGCAAAAATCAGAATCAGATTATCTGCGGCAAAGGTCCGTAATTGGGTCACATTTAACAAATTTCAACACTTCGTCCACGGGTAGTACAGGCAAATTAGCAAAAAGTGTGGACCTAAGTCGTGTAGTCGTGGATTCTTATGGAAACGTTAGATGACACGAAAAGAAGCTTATCCTAGGTTTGCACCGTTTCTGGCGCTTACGGAACCCTTTTAAATATTAGGTACAAACTTAAAAAGGCCGTAAATTTTAAAATAGAAAGAAATTACTTGATGCAAGTTAAATTACGTATAGAGAGACTGTCTTAGTGCATTATGATTTAAATAAAAACCACGTGCATGTAGGGAACACAAATGCATGTTCCGTAAAAAAAAACCAGTATATACAACTTCCGGCGGATGTAGTACTAATTAAATGAATAAGGTTAAGTCAATTTCCAGAACTAAATTAATTTTCCCCGAAGCAGAGCGACAATAAAATATGGAAAAGTGCCTTCCGTGAGACGCACCAAGGTGCAAACCTGGTAATGTATTTCGAACATTTTTCTGATAAGTCTATCAATTTGCACCAACTACCTTAATTTTCCCGGAGCCGTAATAACCACAAAAAGATTTTTTTGTAAATGTTTTTTTTGTATGTTCCGTATGTCGTATTTAAAAAATACTTGGTGCAAATGTCATAACGGACTAACGGACTAATGGACTCTAAAAGATCATAACGGTTCAAAGTCTATGCCAAATTGCACCGACTACTTCTATTTCCCCCATAAGGTTCCGGATATTTTAAGGTTTTTCACCCTATTTCACCCTGTTCCGGAGGGTGAAATTACTGATGCTTATTATTAGAGGTGATTTTTAAGTCATACAAAACAATTAGAAAAGTTTTCATGACTACATCTAATTAGTTCCACACTTTTGCAAAAAATCACCTAATTTGACTGTACTAGGGTCTGATATTAGATAGTCATCAAGTGATTAAACGTCAGTAAAATTGTTTAATTTATTCTACGATTTCCAAATTTAGGAATATCTGAACCTCATTGATGACTAAAATTCTTAAAGTTATGATATCAATACAAGTGCCTACTCCAATACATCTCCAGAAAACGGTGATTTGCGGCGATTACGATTTTTTTGATGATATTTAGTCACTCAGTGACATCAAAAAATCGCACCCCAGTACATTAGGAGAAAATAGGTTGTGAGAGATAGACAGACAGACATACAGACACGAGATCCTATAATGCATTCCGTTTTTTGATTGAATGCACGGAACCCTCATAAAAATAATTTCACATTCAGTTTGTCTTACGCATCTCGGTACATAATTTAAATGGAAAAACATTATTGTTAATATGAATTATTTAAAATTATTCTCAATTTAATTACTGCTATATTGGTTTTTTCTGTGGCGTTAAATTGAATGAGTTATTGACAACTGAACCGAAATAATGTGCAGCTGTCGATTAACCGCATTTTATGCTAGAGCCTGACCTTGAAACATTTTTAAATATTATAATAATCCCCCCTAACGGGATTTATGTGTAAGTACTTAACTAACTAGAATAAATAAGACCAATACTAATATGAATATACCTACTACATAAGAGCAATAAATGATATGAATATGAATATGGATAAATCGAAAATCATGGAGTCCTCTGTCATAATAAAACACAAGAATATAGGCCACTGACGTGGCCTAGGAGGTAGAGTGATGACCGTAAGGCAGCGGGCTTAGCCGAACATCGAGCTCAATGGTGCGTATTGGGAGAGGCCTACTATGTCCAGCAGTGGACTAATGTGGACTGTCGATGATGATGATGATGATGATGATGATGGTGGTGGAGATGATGATGATGATGGTGGTGGCGATGATGATGATGGTGATGATGATGACAACGAGGCCTACGCGGTGCTATTCCACATTAATTTGCGGGCTCAGCTTAGTGTGCTTGTAACTGCCATGCTTATGAGTGTATGTTGGCAGAAATACATCTATTAGACTTTCTAAGATGTGACAACAGCCCATAACCGAGAGTCTGATGAACTTACACTGCACTAGTTACCTCATCAAAGTAAAGCTGCTTTGTTGCGGTAGGCAGGTAAGATCAGAAGGATTCTCTAAAATTTCCTTTAATTTTGATAAGATGGAAATGGTCCATTTGGAAATAGATAGATACATAAAAACATAACACAAACATGAAAAATAAACACACTAAAATAATACAAATATAATAAGTATGGAAGTAAATTGGCGGTCTTATCGCTAAGAGTGATCTCTTCCAGATGACCTTGGGATGGACTGGAATTGATGAAAACGATAAAAGACGGTAGTATAAAATCAACAAAAGTATACGATGTACTATGTACTTAGTAATATAATTAATAATAAATAAATAAATAATGAATACCTATATAATTGAACTACACATAAAATAAATAACTAAAAAAAAATATGTGGACATAATTAATAGAACTAATTCAACAGCTTTGCGAGTCACACAAAAAGTGATTGAATAATGGCTTTTTGAAGATAAGCAGAGATTTGGCATTTCTGATATGACGAGGGAGATTATTCCATGGAAATTAGTGTTACTCAGGCACTTAATAAAGATTTGATTGACTGTGAACAAGATCTGCACATATTATAGAACTTTCTGTTTATAGGGTACGGGTGCCGGTGAAATTACAGGCACGTGAGACTTTTTATCTTTATGTCTCAGGGTCGTCAGCGCGCGTGTGACGCCTCTGGTGTTGCAGGCGTCCATAGACTACGGAAACTACTTTCCAAAGATGGGCCATAGGCTTGTTTGCTCACCTAGTAGTGTAAAAAAAATACTATAATACTAACTATTACTGGAATACTATCTACCGATCCCAACGCATATTATACAAAGGTGATGTCCATTTTTTGTATGTAGGTTGGTTTTTTATTCCGAATAAAATCGAACCAGCCCAAAACGGCACTGACTTGGAACATACAAAAATAATAAACATAAAACTGCAAAAAACATATTTTTAGACCCCCCTGTTTTTTTAAATAAATGTATACGTTCTTTGCTAGTGGTAACACCAAATATCCTGCAAAAAAACAGTTGGCAACACAAGAAATGCGAAGTTAAAAAAACATTTTGACACAGCTCTGCTAATGTCGTTGTCAGTAAATGAGGTGTGCAGCGGTGCATGTGCAAATTATGCAATGTTGTTTTTTATAATGTACTGTCAATTTTGATCAGTCAGTTTGATTGACTGATTGTTTTTTTTATGATAGAGCATATTGACTTTTTGTGGTAACCAAACCGCCATTATTCTTCCAAAGGTCTAAATATCCACCAAAATAATAAAAATATTTTCTCCTAACCAATCTCTATCTAAAAATTTATGGTTTTCATAGAAAAGATAGGTTTAGGGATCTCTACCCAAATATATTAAATTTATCCCGGTTAGATTTAATAATTATTAAAAAACCACTATTGGACATCACCTTTGATAAATTTTCCATAGCGATACATAAAATATATTAGCAAGGTTCAGGACCTTTAACAAATCCTTCAAGACATTGGCCTAGTTTAATTTCCTTGTTGAAACAGGTTTTAGACATACTAAGTAATGTTTGCCGCAATATTTTGCACCGTCATTCATTTATTTATTTATTTTTTACTTTAATTAGAACGGCATACCAGCTACCAAATTACACTAATTAAACACAAAATCAAAAATTATTAACAATTGGTACACTAATTATCACACTTAATTACAAAAAAAATAACACAGTCAAAACAACAAAACAAACAAATAATAAAAATATAAAAATAATGTCAAACAACAACTTTTACACATTCGTCTCACAGAACTCCCGACACTCATTATTTTATAAATACCGGAAAAGATAAATAAAGTTATTCATGTGCCTAATTTAGTGTCCCCTATTTGTCATATTTGTTGTACCTAATTTGTACCACTGCTGGACAAAGGTCCAAGGACTTATAATTTGTTCTGTCCTACCCACTTCTTTTGAAGGCGTCGAAATCGTCCCGCCAACGTTTTCTCGTCTGACCCCGAGGAGGCTTCGCGGCAGGTAGGTAGCAAGGGTGTGATGATGGTTTACCGGGAAGTATTTGGAACGTGCTGAGTCCAATCCCATTTGAGCCTGGCAATAATTAAATCATATTTATATTTACAGAAAGAATAATACAACGAATAATGAGGCTTTTCATCTTTATGTCTCCGGGTGGAAGGCGCATTGCAATACCACGTAGCACCCGTCCTAAGTGTGCATAGGTGTGAGGTAATGCATTGTTATAAGCAAAGTTTAGTGCTTAATATCAAGCCGGCCATCTGCTAGATCAGGTGTATGCACGATCTAAAGATAGCTTAACTATTGTAACTCTGGGTACATGGTGTAGGACCCTTTGCGATTTAACAATGTTTTCAAGATTAAAGCGACGCGTTACCCGTGAGCTGGCTCTTATCTAGCTCAGCGCAATTCTGTGTGGCAATGCAGTGTCTATAACGGATTTGGATCAGTTGAAATATCTTTAGATAGTTTGCAACGGTCTTTAGATAGCTTAACTACCTAATTCATTTTAAATTTTAGCGATTTGTGTAGTTGTACTAGTGTTAGTTGTATTATTATTTCTGTAAGAAAACAATTTTGATGAAAATCGATGAAGATAATTACGGTTCAGCGACCGTTTCATAATTTAAAGGTATGCAATTTTTATATTACCTGCTTGACGACCTCTGTGGCGCGGCGGGTGAAGGTTCGCTTGCGACGCAGGAGGTTGCGGGTTCGATTCCTGCATCTGAACAAATATTTGTACGATCTGCAGATAATTGGGTATTTTTCTATGTATAATAAAAAATATCTATCAATGTAATGTAATATTGTATCAGTTATCTAGTTGCCGTAACACAAGCTCTGCTTAGCGTGGGGCTAGATAATGTGTGAAATGTGCAGCAATTTATTTATTTATACAATGTGTACCAAAATACACCAATAAACCCGAGGGGAGAAATATTCCACAAGTCATGGCAAATAACTGTAGACATGACCATGAAACAGTTTTTCAAAAGTTGTCTCTACGTATTAAAAAGTATGAAAAAAACACCTAACAAAAACTTTATGACAATATTTGAAGTGATCTATAAAACTACTCATGTAAAAAAAAGTTGCCTGTCTACATCTAGTTTTTTTTAATAGATCATTTGACCCAGCTCTAGACGGCTGTTAATTCATGTCTCGCAATTAATAATTATTTTCTGATTTATAAAAAGACTTCTATAACAGGTTGGGTGATTGAATGATAACGTTTTTACGATTATACTGGTAAGCCGTTCTAAAATACGAGCTAAAAAAAAAAAGAATAGGTAAGCTTAGCGTCTGTGAAGCTAGACGCTCCAAGATCTCTGCATGTAGTATATACCAAAATAGATTACAAATGTCAAATACATAACATAAGTTTCAGCAAATAATATTTTTTATGAACAATGTAATGTTACTAATGAACTTAGACTACATTTTTACGGCTACGTACGTCATTAAAGAAACATTAAATTTATCCATCTAATTAACAAAATGTTTTAGGTTTTAGTTATACAATGTACCTACCTACTACTGGTTTTTTTGTAGTTTTTTTTATAGATTGTTACATTATATTGACGAAAAAGCATGTAACACAAAACGTTGACGAATAAAGGTTCGGTAGTGGTAACTAACGAACCGAGCATCAGTGTATTAGGAAAGACAATTTAAAGGGTAGCAGGATGTCTCTCGATGACGGAGGCTCAAGACCTTTCGTCTAATCAAATCAAATCAAATTAATTTTATTTATTGAAATCACAAGGATCATTTTGAATCGTCTTATAAACTATAACTCCTGTTCTAACTCGACCAAGCCTAGAAGAATCAGGCAACTAACACGGCTTGGCTTACTTTGATGATTCGTGGGTTCTATGGGGGTGGCCTATGTTCAGCCTATGTTTACTGATGTTTGATTTTACTGTAGTGAATGATGGAAAGGATGTGGCCCACCTGAAGTTAAGCGGTAACCCCAGCTCATAAATGGAATACCTCTTTGGCAATGTCCACCTAGGACGCGCCCTACTTAGCATTGCAGTGCGCCCGTCATCCTGAGACACGAAGAGAAAGTCTTCGTGTGCCTGTGATTTCACCTTTGAAAACGGACACATCAATGCTCACTTCTGCTTGACGGCAGATATGTATAGTGGTAGAACTTCCCCGGACGAACTCATTCACGAGAAGTTCTACTACAAACACAAAATAGTTATACATACAATTGTTTTTCCCATACATGAAACACGGAAGTCTTGTATTATTTAAGTGTACAGCTTATTGCAAATTTAAATACAATTTTACCATAACAAACACAGATATTTTAATTAATAGCCTGCTTACTACGCATGAAATACATTTTTATGGACAAAAACAAAGTTAAGTTTTCCTGCATCCATGGTAATGAACTTGATTATCACAATGATGCAACAAGTAACTACGCTTTCATAGGAAACCGGTTAAGGTTTGTCATTAGAATCGAATACCATTATCATCAATAATCAACAAAGTTTAAGCCCACAGTTCCGCTCGCGTGGATCTTCAAGGCTAACCTAACGCAAAATGCCAACCAAAGATTTGATATTTACCTTAGTAATAATGATAATACTTAATAATAATTTTAGTGACATAATAATAACACCTAACAGTCAGTACATAGTCCTGATCCCACACTAGGATTCCCTGTGTCTTAGGTATCAGGAACTACGAGTACACCACGGATATTTAAGTAGATCATGCAAACATTTGTCCCGCAGCAGGAATCGAACCCGCAACCTCTCGCATCTTAGCAGGATACTCGACTGCCGCGCCACAGAAAAAAAAAACATAAGAAAGAAACAACAAGAACAAGAGAAAGGGAACATTGAGATCTTAAATTAATAAAGATAATATTCTACATACAACAAACATGTACTAAAATAAATTGAACTAAAATAGTGTTGAAAACAAAAAAAAATGGGATTATACACTTGTTTCTCAGTATGAAAGATATGGTAAGAGATACTGAAATCAAATACAATGCTCTTATGAAAATCGATTCATCAGTTTGAACAAATTCATGTTTCGCAAGTTCCGAATTCTTAAAAATATTACACTCACCCCCTTATTTATAATCATTTTTTTAAACCTATTTTAGTTAAATTAACTTTTCTTTTGTTCTCTCTTGTGTAAAATGGCATACGCCAAAACAAGACAAATGCTATTTTAGCTATCAAAGGTTTAAAAATTTATTATCAATAAGAGGGAAATATTTATCTTCAACGTACAGACAACAGCTTGTCCCAGTTCATGATATTAATGTTTTTATTCCATTTGTATTAACTATCTTGCGGTTATGCTTATCATAATAATGTAAGTATTTAAATATGTCAGTTCTCATCATTAGAAATAGATTAAATACAGTTCATTGGACCTGCAGGAGGGCTTCGAAAACAATACTATCATCAAAACACATTAGACTTGTACCTATATCATCATCATCATCATCATCATCATCATCATCATCATCATAATGCAGCTGATGGACGTCCACTGCTATTAATACTAGAGTTCGCCATCATTACGCATAACAGGCAGTGATCTTGGTTTGATGATCAGAGGCCCAATTCTCTAATTTAAAAACATTCAATTCGCAGTATAATCTCATCTCAGTCGCACTGTCAGCTGTCACCTATATAGTAACTATTACTTAATCTTCGCATATGTACGCGAAGATTAAGTAATAGTTACTATACGAGACAGTGCGACTGACACGAGATTATATTGTGACTGGAATGTTTTAGAATTATAGAATTGGGCCTCAGTTTTGTTGTTAAGTTCTTAGGTAGATGCTGCTGTTCATATCCTGGGTATCCCATAATCGGCTTTTAGACATACACAAATGTCTCAAATCACCACTGCAGGGCTACTCTTGACGCTCTACTCGATGCTTACTCAGGATTTAGTGTCATTTGTCGTCAGAGAATATTAGATTCCTTGGTCATTTGGTACTCTTGAATTCAATACTAGCGCACAATTTGGAGTGGAATTTTATGGAACTAAATGAAATCGACTTTCTGTCTCTGTTGTTCTTCACGCAAAGTCAATCACGTGCTCTATCTCGATTTCAAACTCTATTTAAATAAATAAATGCTGGACATTTCACACAACATTATATAGCCCCAAGCTAAGCAAAGCTTGTGTTATGGGTACTAAATAAATGATATACTTAAATACAATAATACATTACATAGATAGATATTTTTATTATACATAGAAAAATATACCCAGAACACCTTAAACAATTATCTGCAGGCTGTACAAATATTTGTTCAGAGGCGGGAATCGAACCCGCAATCTCCTGCGTCGCAGGCGAACCTTCGTCCGCCGCGCCACAGAGGTCGTCAAATGTGTGCAAGATCTACAAATATTTTTTTCGGGTTTGGGTGATGTGGTACCATGGTACTCGAAGTTACTGATACCCACGACACAGGGACTATGCATGTGATTGTTGGTGTTATGTTATTTTATTTTAAAATCGTCAGATTTCAAGTTTCAACCACTTTTCCCTGCAAAGTCAAAGTCAACGTATTTTATTGACATTGCTAATGCATTTCGGTCAGGTGTTAATAGCTAACATTATGAACCAGGCACTGCCAGAAAGATACATTAAATGGCCATGGTAGGGCCAAAGATAGCACTTTTCCAACTCCTTCCTTGGAAGTCGTAAAAGGCGACTAAGGGCCGTATTACACTAAAATATAAATTGGATCCTATTTCTTACTTAGATAACATCCTATAAATATGATAATAGTTGATACTACGACTGTATTTAATCCAACAATGGTAAGGCCTCGCTTGCATATAAAGTTTGTTAACTTTAATTACGACCCCCATACGGATATATCATTCAATAATTTGGATGTAGATTATGTAGCTGCAACACCGAACTGTATCCCCCGATTTTGTTATCATAATTATTTCTGGATTGCCTCCTATTATGGAAGCAAATTTCGGTGGCTATGTCGGTGGTCTTGGATCCCAGTTAAAAAAAACACTTAATTTTGAAATCAACAAAATAACAAACAAACTGTTCAAAGTTTTTAATAATTCAAACAATCCTGAATGCTAATATTGTGTGAATTTTACGTTTTAGGAACTAGAAATTTCAGTAATCAGATATTTTGAAACCATTGGACAAAATTTGGGGATTGATGGCATAAATAGTGACAAGAAATCTGCCGCGCTTCCGATAAATGCATTAACTAGGTTTTGACACTTTTCGAGAATAACACGTTTGAAAATTTTATTTTTATTTTGCTTGTATCTTCGGAACGGTAAGAGACACCAATATGAAAGTTATACCAAAACAAAGATAAAAGTGTCAAGAATACATAAAATACTTAAAATACATAAAAGCATATACAGGGTGGGGCAAATTTTTGGCCCCTTAAGGGTAGCTACCTTTTCTTTTGTAGTTAGAAGGTTTTGTTCTTAGGAAACTTCTGTTTTATTTTGAAGAAAAAAATATTGCCATTTTTATATTTTTTTTAAAAAGTACGTTTCGCCCATAAAATTACATTTGTCAAAAAAAACAAGTTTATCTTAATCGACTCTATTTCCAACCAGGAACACTTTTCCCAAAGTAACTTACCAAATCAAATCGTAAGTTTTGGCAATAATTAAAAAAATCAATTCCCATACATTTTTCTAAGAAGCGCCATTCGCCGCAACAAAGTCATGCATACCATTCGAACACGGAAAGCAATTTGTTCTAAATTCAAATTATTTCTGGCGAGAAATATTTTTTTAAAATTTTAAATCCAAAATGTCTCTTACGTATCAACAGCGGCTAAGCTTAATAAAAGCTTATTTTCAAAATAAATGTCGTGTTCAATCAGCGTTAGAAGCATTTCGTAGATAAAATGAAGAAATACCACTACCAGACAAGAAAGTCAAAGAAAGAAGAAGAATTACCCTACCAACTTAAAAAAATTACATACAAATTTAAATTAAGAACCATTGAATGAGTGACATTGTTGTTTTCACTTACTCGTTTTTTCATAGAAAATGTATGGGAATGGTTTTTTTAATTATTGCAAAAACTTACGATTTGATTTAGTATGTTACTTTGGGAAAAGTGTTCCTGGTTGGAAATAGAGTCGATTAAGACCAACTTGTTTTTTTTGACAAATGTAATTTTTAGGGTGAACCGTACTTTTTTTTAAAAATCTATAAATGGCAATATTTTTTTCTTCAAAATTAAACAGAAGGTTTCTAAGAACAAAACCTTCTAACTACAAAAGAAAAGGTAGCTACCCTTAAGGGGCCAAAAATTTGCCCCACCCTGTATAAATATATAGTACAGTGTACTATAAAATTTGAAAAAGGTACTTATCACTAGCAGCCTCTTATACTTTTAGTCCATGATCACTAGTCATAAACGCATCAACTACCCTACTTGATGCTTTGTAAATCAATATAATGCAATTGTATGTAGTAAGCTTTTATCCCAATCCTTCAATAATAGAAGTTTGGAAGGTATAGTTTTATCTGATTTGGACGCCATTAAAGTATTAAATCAACCACACAACGATATATTATAGTTGACAGAAATAACTAGGCTATTAAATCTGTCTTCTGACAATCAAGACCATACATAACAGACAACTCAAGTATCCCAATTAGAACGCGCGAGGATATTACCATTAAAATCATTCATAGCCTGAGTGCATCTCATGGTAATTCCAATAAGCTCAAACACGGCTACGACACATTGTTTTATGACGGAGTTCCAGTGCCTTCCTTCCAGCTTCATCTTCAGATCAGGAGATGTTACCATTAAAATCATTCATAGCTTGAGTGCATCTGATGGCGATTCCAATAAGCCAAAACACGGCTAATATACAATGTTTTATGACGTAGTTTTGGTGCCTTCGTCCCAGCTTCATATTCACATCAAAAGATCAAAATCATTTATGGCCAGAATGCCATCTCATGACAATTACAATAAGCCCAAACACGGCTAGGATACATTGTTTTATGACGGAGTTCCGAACTTCCTGTTCGATGGTACTATTTTTATCAGAATTATCTATTTAACAAGTAAGTAACGTCACCTTACTACCTTAATCGAGATATCTTATCGCCACAAGTGAAATACTTATCATTAAATGGCCATTTGTGGTTATTTTCATCAGTTCCACTACACCAAATGATACTTTCTGAATGCAAATGCTTAATTTGACGCTGAAAATACCAAGAATCTCTATATGTATGCCTATAACATTTGAGGAGTTCCTTCAATTCCTCATAGATTCAATCATCAGAACCAGATTTTGATAAAAATGGGACCATTATGAAAGTGTATCCTTTCAAATAAAAATGAATTTTCCAAATCGGTTTATAAATGAAAGAGATATGAGGGAACAAACATAAAAAACGCTATAGACACATGTAAAGTGTTCCAGAAGTCGGTCGATGGAGGTGGCTTAAGACCGTTCGTCGTGGTATTCTAGGAGGGATGCCTGTGTCCAGTAGTGGATGGCTAACAGGCTGATGTTGGTGATGATGAATCTCTGCCTACCCATTTGGGAGACAGGAATTATATAACATGAAGTGTGTAATTACTTGTAAAGATATTGAACTTATACACAGTTGACTAAAAAGTAAACTGTTTCAAAGCTGTATTCGTTCCCCTTAAGAAAATTTAATAACATTGATTTTACTTGCAAAAACTTACAATCCAAACTCTTTCTACGATTTACTTACACGTTTCTATTGTTATGGCTGAGGTAATTAATTAATACCTTCTTATAAATAAAAAATTACAATCCACTTACATATAAAAATTTACCGCGTAAATCTTTCTGCTACGAACGCGAGTCCAACTCGGTGGTAGCACCGTGACAGGTAGACGAAACACAATAAAATTCCCGTCTGATACCCTAACTCACCTCCGTATTAGCAGTGGCAGTTTTCAGTACCGCGTTGCATGTCATAAACGCAATAAGTTGTACATTTAATGCGATCTAATTTGTAAGTCAATATAAAACATTCCATGTTTTCCAATTAATAAGTGTATTATCTTGCCTATAGCTTAAGTTGATGGTACTAATCCAAGCACGCTGCCAATAATAACCATAGAAATTGCTAGAAATAAGCGCACTAACTCAAATATAGTGCATTTATGACTAGCAAACCATTGAATACTAGAAAAAATGTTTGCACTAACTATAGATAGTGCGTTTTTAATAAGTAAAACTGCAATCAAAGTCATAGTTAATGCGTTTTGGAAAACTGTAAAACTGGGTTAATGAAGAAATCATGAAATGTCACTTTGAGAAAGTTGTAGATCTCGTTTTCCTGATTTCAGAAAGTGTATTAACTCAATTTCGGCAAAAACCTTAGTTGATGCGTTTATCATAAGCGCGGCAGAAATTAAAACAAGTGAAGATTCCCATGCAAATACAACAAGTACGTTTTAAGTAGACAATTACAAGTCAGTCTTTGTAATTCACGATTTGCCTACTGACATAATTTCCATAGAGCAACGACAGGTATTATTGCGTCATGATGAATTAAATAGCTCACTCAATCTAATTGATTGTTGCATTAATCCATTTTTACGGCAATAAAATCTATTATTAGATTATTCGTTATTGATTAAGGGCTAATTGATGTATAATTACTGCTGTAAAATATTATGATTTCTAGTGATTTTTCATTGTAGAATCCAAGAAGTAATTGCACTGTGACACCTGATTCATTCGACCAGGCTATACCTACTTGCACCAACAAACACTTAGCTCACGAGAAATCTTACGCATGCTAAACCAAAAAGTTACTAAATGAATGCGTTATGCTCGTATTGGCTAGTGTAAGTCAACAAATATGACAGAATATTAACTGAGATACAGAATATGTTTTTTTTTTTTTTTTGAAATTGCTTCGTGCAAGTCGGCCTGACGCATTGAGGTTGAAATGGAACCAATGGAACAAGTATGATTCCAAAGTAATTTGTATCAACTAAAATTTGTTTATTTTTTACCGACTTCGCAAACAGGAAGAGGTTCTCAATTCGGTTGTATCTATGAGGAATTGAGGGAACTCCTCAAATATGATTTTAATATTTTCAGCAACAAATCAAGCATTTGCATTCAGAAAGTATCATAATCTTTTCACCACTATGGTTTTTTCATCTTTTTTTTTATCGAGATATTTAGTCGAATACAATGGCGGAAGTCAGTTTTTTAAATGAAAAGTTATGTATTTTAATGTTATTTACAATACATACAATAACAATACTTCAACAACAACAACTGATATCACACCCTGTGACAGGCTCCCAGATAGACAAATCCTGTTGGCACACTTTTAATATACGGGAAACCTAAATAATCAGGTCCTGTTGGCACCCTTTGGGTATAGAACCCTAAGAATGTGGCATTAGTCAGGCACAAGATTTGAAGAGCGAAATCTACCAAGTTACGTTTGTACGAAAACTGCTACGTGAAGCAACTTTCCGTGACGTCACCAAGTTAGAAAGAACTACCACCCAGCCTGCATTGCATGGGTAAGCAATTGTCACCCGTCATCGTACAAGCAGAGTGGCGCAGTGGAAGCGTGCTGGGCCCATAACCCAGAGGTCCGTGGATCGAAACCATGCTCTGCTACACTATCATTTGATTGGTTTTTTTTTGTTTTTTTTGTCATCTAATTTTAATAATTTTTATTACGATTTCACGATGCTTCCACATGAAATACTATACGTAGGGCATACCTTCTAAAGCGGCAACCACAAACCGGGCAATTGTCCTCCTCTCGATGGACTGACGGAATTTCAAAGATAGCCAGAAAATAGGTCGATGGAGGTGGCTCAAAACTTCATTATGGCTTTCTATGGGGAGCCATATGCCCATACTTTACAGGCTGTTGAAGATTATTATGATGATGGGTGCCGGTGAAATTACAGGCACATGCGACTTTTTAATTTTCTGGGGTGGTTGCCGGACGCAGTGTAATGTCACATAGGGACATATAAGACGTATATGTATCAGTTGCAATAGGCAGGGCCTACCACATCAGATTGAGTCACTGAACTGTCACTTATTCAAATAAAAATCTAACCTGCTGGTTACAAAGTAAGAAATCTATTTATGAAAAAGTCTTTTAATTCAATTTGCTAGGTCAAAATTTTCTATGGAACGAAATTTTGTGACGCGATATATCTCTGTGAATACCTTTAAAAAAACATACCAATATGTCTTCAATGACTTTAATTTATTAATGTCTAAATGAAAAGAAAACTTCATTTGGCGGTCTATCGGTAGACTTCCCTTAATTTGAACACGCGGCAGATTTGATCTCGTCCCTCTTACACACAAACAGCAACCAGAACAAACCAGACACAATAAACAACAACTCCACAGTCGGTGACAGAGCCAGCAGAGTCGTTGACAGAGTAGGCGTCACCGGGGTCAATAACCGGACCAGCACCAAGATCGACATGCAGCGAAGACTCTCGTAGAGAGGCGCCTTGGGTGACGCGTCAAGGATCATTCCAAAGGTCGTTAGAGAAGCGAAGATGTAGATGACTAGGGGAATTACAGTGCTTTGTGGTAGTACCTGAAAGACAAAAGTACGTTATTCAACGAAAGTTTCCACTATCCTCACCAACAGCGTGTAAAGGTTCACTGCTGGGCACAGGTCTCCCCCATAGAATGCCACGACAAACGGTCCCAAGCCATTCATCCACCGACTTGCTGCAAACTTTATATTGTCCCTCCTTTGTTTCCTGCCTTCCTACACTGCGTCGAAAAACTTTATTCCCCAACGGTTGTAAGTGCTGCGAGTTATATGACCTGGCCATTGCCACTTCAACTTCAATTGAAGAGCTATGTCGGTGATGTTGGTTCTTCTACGGATCTCATCATTTCGTATATCATGCGTAACTGACTATAACTCTGAGTAGCTCTATAGTCCGCTGCGCGACTTTGATGTTTTGT
This sequence comes from Epirrita christyi, assembly GCA_951392215.1. Taxonomy (NCBI): domain Eukaryota; kingdom Metazoa; phylum Arthropoda; class Insecta; order Lepidoptera; family Geometridae; genus Epirrita; species Epirrita christyi. Next base: position 14,583,332 of record OX595841.1, on the reverse strand, counting down.
ATGAGGCTAATAGGTAGTAACCTCGGCTGAGTGCTGGTAAGGAATCACTGCAAATAATACGCAATGATTACAGACTTTCTGCTTGAGGCTCTGCGGTATTCACTGATTCCGCAGATGACCTTATTCTAGGGGAAGGGGAAACTATTACAAAAATCGTATTCATTTTTGTGAATGCGATCTATTGTGTCGTTCTTATTATTTTCTATAGTCTCTAAATGGTAGTAGTAGAACTTCTTGTGAAAGAGTTCGTCCGGGAAAGTACTATTACTGCCACCAAGCAGTAATTTTCGCATTGCTGTCTTTTGGTTTGAAGGGTACAGGTGCCGGTGAAATTACAGGCACATGAGACTTTTTATCTTTATGTCTCCGGGTCGGCAGACCCGGGTCTCCGGGTAGGCTACGGTAACTGCTTCCCATCAGGTGGTATGCTTGTTTGCTTGCCAGGTAGTATAAAAAAAGGGGTTTCTACCTTACATGATATTCCGGGAGTTTTTAGCTATAATAATCTTATGTTTTCTGATTTCTTCTATAGACGGTATTAAATCTCGATTGACTTAAAGCAAACTGCGGATGACTTACCGAATGGATGAGGAACAGCTGATAAAATCCGTACAGTACCAAACTGTAATGTGTTAGGAGATAGATTGTACACCACGTTGGTAGAACTACGTTGTACTTCTGTCTCAAGTGGATGGCTGGCTGAAATAATAAGCAAAATCTCTGTGACGACCTCTGTGCCGCGGCGGGCGAGTAGCCGGCTGAGATTCGAGAGGTTGCGGGTTTGATTCTCGCTGCGGGACAAATGTTTGTATGGTCTGCAAATATTTGTTCCGGGCCTAGATGTTATTATACCATAGTATTCGTAGTTCCTGATACCTACGACACAGGGAATCCTAGTGTGGGATCATGACTATAGTATGTGACTGTTGGGTGCTATATAATATTATGTTATATGAAGAAATTATATTTTACAAGCTTTTTTTTAAACTTTACCTGTTAGTGTGTATGTTAGTTAGTGTGGGATACATCTTGAAAGTGAATTTTGAACCAGTTCCACCTAACCGATTGAACTGAATTTTTTCACACCTATCAAGTTCAGATGACAATTCAATATTATGGTGACTACACATTGTCAGCCTTGTAAATTTAAGGATGATGGTGATAACTTACGTCTTCCTTCATATCCTTGAAGCGGATGGAAACACCTGGTTTCCAGCTCGGTCGGCTCAGCACAGCGCGAACTTTATGGAACCAGTTGTCGAAGCTCTTGAATCTTTGAACTACATAGCCCGTGTAGAAGGTCTGAAAAATTATGTAATTTTTTAAGGCATATTTAAGCCTAATCGACAATTTAAGAACAAATTATGCATGGGACAGATTTAAGCCATATCTAAAAAAAAATAGTTTTATCCCGACCACAGCAAAATAAAAGAAGTGTTATGATTTAAGCAGCCTATGTTCGAGATTCCTACACGAAAAATACACGAATTTGGTTTGTGTGAAGATAGTTTTGACGCAATGCGTGATAAGAACGCGTCATAAAGTTTATGTTACAAAGGTGCTGTAAGTTATATATTTAAAGCGTGGGAACAATTGAGTTGCTCAGCTATTTTTGATGGAGTTACATTTTAATTAACTTTTTTTATCAAAGTACTGAATGTTACCTGTAAATGAAGAGGATTGAATGAAGGCTGCTGGTAGATCAATCCATAGACAATGCGGTCCTCCTGCTTCTCAGGTCTAAATGTACCAAACAGTTTGTCCCAAATTATGAGAACTCCTCCGTAGTTCACGTCAATGCAGTATGGATTGCTACCTTTAAATAAATAAATAAATAATACAACAATCACATTAAAACATGGACTTTAGATACCTTAGCCGCAAGATATTTCCAAGATCTTTGCAACAGAACTCACACCATAGATTACTAGATTTTTCGGGATGTCAGTAAAGTGGGGTTTACACGGGTGATTAAAGCCGCGCGATTTTTGCCGCGCGGCGAAAATCGACCGTCTAAATGGCAATTCGACTAGATCGCAAGTGACTAAAGCCGCAAGCCCCAAAGTTGGGTAGCATCCGACTTTGGCTGCGCGGTGACCGGCCACATGCAACTGGTGACCAAAATCGACCGTGTAAACGATGTTGTAGGCAATCGCCCGCCGCATGAAGGTGTGTTTCGTGCACGTTGTTTCACTACTGCGATTCTACGTACAGATCGTTCTTGAGTAATTGAATAACTAACTATTTCAATTCCGGCACGAACACCTATTCTTCTCAACATTTTCGAAGGAAGTGACCGAGCCGCATGAGATTTTAGTCACTAGTGTAAATGGGCTAGCGATGCGGGGCTTGGTGAGGCGATTTGTGAAGCGTCGAGCCGCACGACGAAAATCGACCCGTGTAAACCCCACTTAACTACAAATGGAAGATGTATTTCTTTTAGTATTTCTTCTTCCATGGATACAACGGTTTAGGGACTTTATCCGCCTTTTCGAAATAAAACGTATAAACCTATTTGGCACTGGCAAAATTGTGGAGTTTTTTCTTAGAGGTCATAATTAAAAGCATTACTAAGCACTACTAATTAAAAGCATTATTAAGTAGTTCCTGATACCCACGACACAGCACCGGGAATCCTAGTGTGGGATCATGAGTACGTATGTGACTGTTGGGTGTTATTTTATTTTATGGTAAGTAGCTGTATAAAGCAAGTCAAGTGAGATCCTGACTTCTGGTCCTGTGGTTGTAGGTTTAAATTTAAGTCTTGCACCAAGAGATTTTTTCACGCCGAAAATGTATTCGCACAATTCTAAGTGCTCTCAATCGGTATACGTAAGTAAGCTAGCATTTCTTAAAAGTGCTAGCACCAAAAATTTTGAGACAATACCCGTTCACCGCATTGGTTATGTTACCATCATCAAGCTAGTCACTGACTTAAAGGAAAAAAGCAGCGACACGAAGATAGAGTTAGTTCCTTACCATGGTGTATTCTATGATGACTAGGAGTATTCAATATATACTCCAGGGGTCCAAGGGTCTTGATAGCCTCGGTGTGGATCCAAAACATGTACAGGTAGCTAAACTGATGGTGCATTATGAACTGGGCTGGTGGGATGGCCACTGCCAGTGGTAGGTAGAAAATCTGGTGAAGAAAGGGAGGTCTATAGGTGCCAGTCAATAATACATTGTTGATTTTATAATTTTTTTAGATACTATCAAATCTCAACTCTTCCCAGCGCCACATCGCCACATTATCAAAGTAAATCACTAATGTATTTAAGTAAACATTTGTTTAAAATGATTACGGTAAAGTAAGGACGATGGAATTTGTATTTGATATAAATACAAATTCCCTTACGCCAATTGAAATTTTTGGTCAACGATAATGTTGACGAAAATTTCAATTGGCGTAAGTATAGCGCCACACCTGCGGAACGTACCGCGACTAAACATTCGATTCAATACGCTCGCAGTGTTTTTCAAGTTTCCTATGACACATCAGCCGAAATTACGTCGGTACGAAAACCTCAGCCGCCGAACTTTAGGCGCTGTTCGTTACGCAGGTGTGCTTCAACACTAAGGGACAAAATATCGAAAATAAATTATGTATATTGGCGTAATCAGCTCTATCTAATGGTAGGAACTCATTAGATAAATGCATTTTCATCCCATCTATTCGAAAAGGACGACTTGGTTCGCCTTTAAATGCACCCAAAGGTGGTGTTTTCTGTATGAAACTTCTATAAGTGCACCGCAATTATCTTTGCCGCGCACTTTTTGAATATGGAACATTACGAACTCAAATAAGTGCGCCGCAATTAACTTTGCGGCGCACTTTTTGAATTTGGAACATCTTAGTGTTTGAACACAAATATTGTTTGAATAAATACTGGCTGATATACGACCGCCCATTGTCGCGCCCCGCGCCGGCTGAATAAAAAAACAAATTAAAAACACGTTTTCGTAAAATTTCACGGATTGTTAGAAATTCATGGTTTTGTTTTGAAACTAGTGGTTCACCCCGAACTGAGACCTCGTGATGACACTACAATCAGCCCGACTATTTAAGTACCTACTTAAGTCATAACATATTTTCCATTATTATTTTGAAAAAAAATCACCTCGAGGTAATTTCCTAAAAATGAAAAATGAAATGAAATGAAATACATTTATTCAACAACACACAGATAAACATAGAACAGAACAGACAGGTAGAATAAGGAAAGCATAGAAATTACAAACAATGACATTAGAAACATACTATTATAATTATACATAATTTGAAAATAAATAAATAATTTGAAATTTGAAAAAATAAAACATAATAGCTAATTAGTCCGCTCTGCGCAATGCGTATGTGAAGCTGAAAAGGCCCTATCTCAGCTTATTGCTGCTCCACAAGCCTAAGCATATGGAGCAGCGCTGGTTTTCAGACAGAGCCCTAGAAGGAGTGACAACACGGAAGGATCCGTTATACCTACATATATCTATAGTTCAAAAAACAAAAATATAAAACATACGTACTTATCCCGCATATAATACATAAATAACCAATAACAAAAATATAAAAAATAGCGTAACCAGTAAAAAATATGTGTACAAAATAAAAAATATAGAAAAAAAAGTATATATATAAGACAATATCTGGCAACACAGAAAACAAATAAAAAATGGAGGAGTGAGTTGAGTAATTGGTAACTATGGCTTGGCGTTTGCTGTAGTTCTTCAAGCTGTTCTATTATGTTCAAACAACTTAAAAATTCAAACTCGTGCGTGAAATCCGACCGGAGAGTAGAAAATACCAATACGAAGGTGTCCCATTGCGCGTAGAAATAGGTAAGAAATTCATGAGAACTTTTGAGTTTCTAAAAGTACTTTTTTCAATGCGAACTTAAAAGAAGGTAATGCTTTTAATGCACGAACTGGCGGGGGTAAATCATTCCAGCACCGAGAAGCTGCAAATTTAAAAGACCCACGGAATGCAACGGACTTGTGTCTCGGCGTCAAAAATACATGACTACATTCCCTCTTTGGATAACGAAAGTAATCCTGCCTCCATTCAAATTTAGCGTGTAGATAAGGAGGCATTTTGTAAGCGATAACACCAAAGAGGAGGGTAGCAAGATGAAGATTTCTACGCGCTTTCATTTTTAACAAATTAGACGTATTGAGAGAGGGTGTTATATGTGTGCGGGGAGGAATGTGAAAACAAAAACGTGCACATGCATTTTGGACGCGCTGAATCAACCTTTCAGTCCGTTTCAATAGGCATGGCCCATACACCACATCACAGTAATTTAAACGGGAAAGGACTAAAGATTCACATAAAGTGATTCGGACCTCCTCACTCAAATAGGGACGTATTTTATACAATAATTTCAGACGATAAAAACAATTACGTACACTTTCAGACACATGCTTTTCAAAACGGAGGTGACTGTCCAAAGTCAGCCCGAGACTTTTCGCTTCCGCAACATACTCAACACTCTCCCCGTTCACGAGAATATCAAATTGTACATCAGCAAGCTTTTGCAGACCAACTCTAGTACCAATCAACATGTACTTAGACTTCTTGGGGTTTAAAACTAGAGAATTTGATTTAGACCAACAAGAGACCTGTTCCAAGTCCTGATTTATTTCATTAACAGCGCTGGCGTAATCCGCAGGTAAAAAAGAGTGGTACAGCTGCAGATCATCTGCATAAAGATGGAATCGGCAGAAATGTATGTCCTTGACTATGTCTGCACTGTACAGGATGAATAGAATAGGCCCTAGTAACCTTGGGGGACTCCCCTAGGAACAGGGTGAAGAGAGGATCTCAAAGAGTTTCCATTGGGCAACTTCAATTCTACACACTGTTGTCTGTGACTAAGATAACTGGAGAACCAGTTTATTGCTCTTGTATCAAAACCATAATAAGAAAGCTTGGATAGAAGAAGAGGAATATTAATGGAGTCAAAAGCCCGTGAGAAATCCAGTAGCACTAGAATACTACTCATTCCCTCGTCCTGCGAAGCCAACAGGTTATCCACAACATCAAGAAGAGCAGTTGAGGTACTATGGCCTCTCCGAAATCCTGACTGAAACTGGGGAAGAATATGATGATCTTCAAGAAACTTAATCATCTGCATACAAACCACCTTCTCCAGTATTTTTGAAAGACAGGAGAGTAAACTAATAGGCCTCAAATCACCCAAAGAAGAAGGTTGGTTATTTTTAGGAATAGGTTTAATAACCGCCACTTTCCAAGCTTCCGGGAAAAGACCACTGTTCAACGACTCATTGATTATGGCAGTGATTGCCGCCAAGGATTGAGGCAAGGTCATCAGTAGCATATCCAAAGAAATTCCGTCAAAACCCTGTGCATTTGATTTAAACTTCTGAATAACTTTCAGTACCGTGTAATCACTTACAGGGCTAAGCGAGAAAGTCCCCGAGCTATACTTGTGATGTTCATAGAATGTTAGCTGTGAGATCTCCACAAGCTGATCACCAGAAACATTCAGGAAATGGGAGTTGATAACATCGGGATCAGCAAACTGTGGCGGGAGTTCCGTAACCTCCTTCTTGTTAGGTATAATATTATTTTTTAAGTTTTTCCACAATTGCTTGGAGTTTTTAATATTATTGTTAATATTTTGTGTGAAAAAAGCCCTTTTTTCGCTCTCTATAGCTGCAATAACTATATGTTTCATACTCTTATAAGAGTTTTTAAGAACATCAGTTTTGTGAAATTTATACTGTACATGATAGTCATCTCTGATTTTGATCATTGTTTTAACTGTGTCAGTAATCCATGGGTGGGGTGGACCCTTAAATTTTGCGGTTTTAAGCGGAGCATGTAAGTTGAACAAGGTCACAATTGTTGAAGTAAACACTGACACTAGTTCGTTAACGTGAATAGATGATTGAAAATAACCCCAATTAACTGTATTCAGATCAATCAAAAACAAATCCACAAGAATACTATTTAAGGGTCTGTACGTTACCAGTCGCGGAAGTGACTTCTCCTTTTTTATGCTGAACTCGACAACCAACATAGCATGACGACCTAAATCTGGGGTGTGTTTTAAAACAACTCTCCGCACCCGAGTGTCTGTGCATACTATATCAATTAAGGTCTGACTGTGATCCGTGAAATGTGTTGGCTCAGAAACAACTTGATTAAGGTTAAGGGACTGTAAAAATTGCAGTAGCAACGGAAGCTTCTTATTTTCTGAGTCAAGCATGTCTATGTTAAAATCACCCACCAAGATAAGATTATCACACTTAGAGAAGGAGGCAATAGAGTCAGTTAAAGCATCAATAAATGTGATGACATCTTGCCAGGGTGCCCGGTAGGCAGTACCGATAATTACACACTTACCAAACACACTTAAACGCAACCACATTTGTTCAACTGTGTTCACATCAGGGTGAACACACCCTACACATAATCGAAATAACCTTTAAATAGGACTAAGCAACGGGCGTAATACTACATACCTGTTAGTATATCAAGTACCTGACGAATCAATTGATAACGTCCTTTTGACGAAACATAGAACACCAACATCATTCAAATTCCTAGAAATGGGAGGTCAACAATGGATTTTATATTGGTTATTGTTTTAGTACACGTTTCTAAATTCTTCAATTTCAGACTTTATCCTGTATTTGTGACACAAAAGCTACCAGCATACAAAATTTCAGCATTGTGGGATTGCTGGAAGTACCCTAGAATTTTAGATTTTAATGTTTTTGTTTTTCCCTAATATCTCAAAAACTAATAATACTCTTAATACTTATTAAAAACAGTTTTGAAATGTCCAACTAAAGCGCTTTCATTAGACATCCCACTTGATCTGACTGTCCCACTTTTGTTTTTTACCCCCTCTTGGAACATAATGTCTCATCAACCCCCGAACCGATATAGCTCATAACCTTACCTACAAATTGTACTAATACTATCTACCCCTATATTAACTACATACCCCGATATATATACTAAATTTCATGAAGATTGAATTAACGGTTAGGAAGTTTTCATCGGACAAACATACATACATACATACATACATACATACAAACGCCAATTCTTCCAACATGACTCAGAGAACTCGCTTCGCTTGTTCAATAAAATATGAGGTGCCTTTTATATTCTCATAGTGGGTGATGAAAAGTAGAGTGTAACACTCGGGCGCAAAATATATTTTTGGCTCGGGCGACGTACTTTGAATCCCTCGCTACGTTCGGGATTCTACTAAAGAATCCCTCACTTCGCTTTGGATTCAAAAAAGCGCCCTCGCCGTAAAAATATTATTTTGCTCCCTTATGATACAATCTACTATTACATTATTTGTCTTGTTATCTGTTATAATGATTCCGTATTGTTTGCTGCACATTTCGAAACTTTCCACAAACCACTATAGCGCTACCACTGTTATTTATAAATAACATAGAAGCAACAAACATTATACAACATGTAAACTTGTTTAATTGCTTGCAGCCAAGCATTGTTGAACTTTGAAGTTAGTTTCCAAGCTTACAGGATTCCTAGTAATGAGAGAACATGACAATAGGATTACCAACTTGCTTTCAATGCAGGTCAAATAGTCCATTGGAAAACACAAGCGCGATTGGATTTGCAAGAGATAAAATAAAATAAAAGTTTTTTTTTAAAACCCGTGACCGAACGGGTAACCTCAAGTTACAAATAATATAGAAACCTGAATTTAAAACAATTCTATATGAGTAGCTGTGTTTTTTTTCCTGGTCTGCCTGATCTAAGAATAGATCCCTCCAACTCCAGTGGATGACGTAAAAGCTGACTAAGGGAATTACACCAGGGGATGGGCAGCAGTATACACCTGAGCACTCAACACCGATACTGCGATCACCAATCGGCCTGCCAAGTCTGGTGATTATGGCAATTTCCCCATTGCACGCTATGTATGCTATATGGGAGAGGTCTTATCCAGCAGTGGATGTCAACCGGCTAATGAAGAAGAAGTAGAGATACTTTAGATGTTGGTCGTAATGAATAAGTGAAATTACAGGCACATGAGACTTTTCACCTTCATGTCTCAGAGTCGGCAGCACGCGTGTGATGCTTCTAGTGTTGCAGGCGTCCATTGGGCTACGGTAACTATTTTCCATCGTGTGGGCCGTATGCCTGTTAACTTGCCACGTAGTATAAAAAAAAGTACTTACAAAGCCGCACCATCCTTGTAGCACTGACTGCCTGATTCCAACTCCCATGTTGAAGTCTTCAGACGTATGATGGACTTGATGCTGCGCCCAAAGGATGTGAATCTCTAAATAGAACTCACTATTAACAATATTTCGTTCGTACTATCCGGTAGTAATACGTAGTAGGTTCAGAAATGATAATAAAACTGACAAGTTTGAGCGAGACGCGTCCTCGGGGTTCCGCAGGGCTATTCTCTATCTCGCGAAAGGTTTGCTATAGGCGTAAATTTTACAATCAGGGATGTCAAAATTTTCTCATACAAAAGTTACCGTTTGTCAGCCCCTGATTGCACAATTTACGCCTGTTGGAAACCTGTCGGGAGATAGAGAATAGCCCTGCCGATCCCTTAATTATGTCGATATCATCAAAGCCCTTTTCAGCCACTTCTTGCTACAAACTTCACCATCCATCCCATTTAAAGGGCAAAAAGTCTAAAATCCGCAATTTTAGACTTGTCCTTTATTTGTGTCACAAACCCATATTCAATATTTCAGATTTGTGAGATTACTGGAAGTAATAATAATAATATTTTTATTTCAGGCTACATGGGATATGCACAATAAATTAAGTATACCTAAACAATAAGCCCACAGAAATATATACCTTATCGTTTATCTTATTAGGGAAGTACCCTAGAGGTATTCACTTTCATGATTTCAATTCAAAAATTAAATATTCACTGTCATATATTTTTAATTAATTAAGTTAGAAGGTTGATTGTTATACAGCACTAAAAGCTCACAGACTTTTATATTTGGTATAAACTTCAAGTTGATATATCTTTAGCCGTTTTTGAGAAAAAGGGTGTTGACAGTTTTGGTAATTACATCTAAATTAGTTTGTGATGCAACTTCAAATTTATGGTTTTCGGTTTTTTTTCCTTTATAAGTCCTTTAAGACTTCTTACTTCTAGCCAAATTTCATAATTCTAGGTCAACAGGTTTTGATTCGTTTGCAAGTGTAAAAATATGTAGTATAAGCGGCCGTATCTTTTGATTGCGTTGACTTAAAAGTTGGTTTTTTTCAAAGTGATCGTATACGGGCCCCATTTTCTTCTGCTAACATACGAAACTCTTAAAACTCACCATGACAAGCTCTATGCATCCAATAATAGAAGAAGTCGACACCTATCGCCGCCAGCACCCAGGTCGACACGTTGTCCCACGGTAGATCTACCAGTTTGTAGTGTGTGTACACCCACGCGTATGCGTAGGATTCTGCACCACGCCATATAAGCCTGAAAATACATAGAAAGAGGAATAACATAACTTAAAAATTATAACGGGTGTAAAAAGCCTATTCCCGAAAACTGAAACAGTGCTTTCAGACCATGGTTCTCAAAATATTTAAGCTGAAAAAAGACGAATAAAAAATCTCACTCGTAGGCCGATTTTTTTGTGTTTTCATTATAATATCCATTAAACATCGATGAAGGAACACAAAAACCTAATTTCCATCATTAAAAGCACGTTAATAAATAAAAACTTCAATAAAAAAAAAAGCAATGACAACCACATAAGAAATATTGGCGCCGCGCGTCTAGGTTTTGTGGTTCCATTGTACTCGTAGTTCCTGATACTCATGACACAGATAATCCTAGTGTGGGATCAGGACTATATAATAAAATAAATAAATGCTGGACATTTCACATAGCATTATCTAGCCCCAAGCTAAGCAGAGCTTGTGTTATGGGTACTAGATAACTGATATACTTAATACAATTACAACACATTACATAGATAGATATTTTTTTATTATACATAGAAAATACCCAGAACACCCTGAACAAATATCTGCAAATCTTACAAATATTTGTTCCGAGGCGGGAATCGAACCCGCAACCTCCTGCGTCGCACGCGAACCTTCGCCCGCCGCGCAACAGAGGTCGTCAAAACTATGTATGTGAATGTTGGGTGTATGTATAACAAAAAAAAAAACTTCAATTGTAACCCCAAGAAATTTACGTGTAACTAAGTCTCACGGCGTCATGGTGTGTCCAGCCTAAGAATAGAGTTCTCCGTCTCCTCCCGTGGATGTCGTAAAAGCCAACTAAGGGATTACACCAGGGGATGGGCAGCATAATTCTGAGTACCCAACACCAATACTACAATCACCAATCTGCCTGCCAAGCGTGGTGAGTATAGCAAATTCCCCTATTGTATTCAATGGGGGAGGCTTTGTCCAGCAGTGGACGTAAACAGGCTGTCGATGAAGATGATGATGATCAGCCCTGCTATTCCCTAACTGAAAGTCACTTTTTAAAAATCCGATCAATTGACAATTCTTAATAATTTTACTTGTTAAACTTTAGTCACCGAGTGTTTTTCAGACTAAAGTACACACACACGTAGCAGATGTGGTAATATTATATATGCTTATAAAACTTATCGCATCTGAAGGTATAACACACATAGCAGATACGATAATATACGAAAATAATACATTCACGCGGAAACCTTCATACTGTATTGTATTTCAATTTGTATACACAGATATCATCTATCCATCTTTTGTAATATGTCGGTGCCTATACAGATGCTTGACGGTAAAATATAAGTGATCTGCTACGTGTGTGTTGCTCCTTGAGTTTAGTATAAAGAGCGATATGGACAGATACGCGCTCAGATACAGATATCTTACCGCATCTGCTACGTGTGTGACACACTTAAGGGTATCTGGGTATTTCTTACGCTAGGAATGACTGAGAAATTAATACCTGCCACTTTCAAGAAACAACCCGTTGGATAAGCTGGTTATCTGATCGTTTAGCCTCAAACCCTTCTTGCCTTCCAACTTCAAAACAATGTGCTCCAGGATTATGAACATTAAGAAATAGGGCCATGACTGAAAAATAAACAATATTGAGTTAAATACCAAATAATTTCACTATTATAACTGCGAAAGTTTGTTTGGATGGATGGATGTTTGTAACTCTTTCACGCAAAATAGAATCACACATAACATCAGAACAGGCTATAGGCTATAATTTATTTACCACATTGTCTAGACAACTGGGACCTAGCGCACAAAATCACGGACGGGATATCTGTAATAAATTCTAACAGTCATATTTTAAAATGAGAAAAACATGTCATAGTATGGTCAGTGAATGTAGCAACATCTTTCACGTCATATTGAGGTTCTTCTTCAGGGTCAAACAAACACCCGAAGTGTTTAAAACCTACCTGCATGCTCTCCATCATCGACACCTTCAGACACACTTCAACGGTGCTGCCACCAACCCAAAGTCCTGCTCTGTTACTTTAAGGAGCTGTGCTGGCTGAGGTAGAGTTAGCACAGAAGGATTCACCCAACAGCAGGACGCGTCAGTGTAGGTACCCTCACTTAGAATTAGAATTAGAACCTACCTGCACATAAAAATTTGGCACTTCCTCTTCCTTTTTAAACAAAGTTTCCTCAGGATTGATAATATAAAACATCCGTCCTACGCCCTTCAGGAACTCCTTCATGTAGTCATTAGCTACAGGTATTGTCGCATTGTACACAAGCGCGTCCATTTTGAACAAACTGGCAGCAACTGACGAGTCTAAATGGATCCTAGCACTAGACATAGTATAGATCTTTCTGGTATTTTATAACGAATCTAAACTAATGATAATTGACAATGCCATTAATTCACAATAAAATGTATCATTATGTAATATTGATGTTATTTTTGTAACATTGTGTAATTTTGACAAGCAATTAACATACATACAGTTTTTTACACTACTAGGATTCTCTGTGTCGTGTGCATAAGAAACTACGAGTACCCTGGTACCACAATACCACATACCCATATATTGGCCATTTCAATCTCTGAATATTGTAAAGATGCCCTGCTCCACTGCATGTTGCTCAAATCTGCAGTGCAAGTACGTAGGAATCGATTCGATAAATTTGACATTAAAATTCATAGTCCATTTTTGTCGAATTTTAATGTCAAATTTATCGAATCGATTCCTACGTATTAACGATTAATATGACAAGTTGCTGTTATGCTAAGATAAAATAAAATACATAATTCGTTAGTACTTCAGCTATTACGCTCAAAGCCGTGCAACGGGCTATGGAGAGAGATTCACTACGTGATAGAATCCAAAATGAGGATATCCGTAGAAAGACTAATATTACCGACATAGTATGAAGTTGAAGTGGCAATGGGAAGGTCTATAATATGACCTTCCCAGACCTTTCGCAGATCTGGCAACCGTTGGGTAAATAAAGGTTCTCCAATGGCAATACCAAATCGGGCGATGCAGTAAGGGAAGACCCTACTCTCGATAAACCAAGGACTGTATAAAGGTCGCAGGAAATCGGTGGATGGAGGCGGCATTATACCGGGAGTAAAAAGACTACTCCCGAAAACTGAAACAGTGCATTCAGACCATGATTCTGAAAATATATAAGCTGAAAAAACACGAAAAAAAAATGCTTACTTTTGGTCCGCTTTTTTCATGTTTTCTTTATAAGTATCCATAAAATATCGTTAAAGGAACACAAAAACCTATTTTCCATCATTAAAAACACGTTAGTAAATAAAAACGTCAAAAAAAGCAATCAAAAGCACATGAGAAATATTGGCCCCACTGGTCGATCAGCTGACCGGGAGCGTTGAACTCGCGTGGCCGGAATAAATGCGTACATTGCTGGCTGACAAATACGATACGAAAGGAAAAAAAAAGTTTTCTCCGGTATGAATCACCTCTCAGGCGAAAGCTATTTTATAAAGCTATGATATAGGTAGCTTTACCGGTACCTTCAGTATTCGGGAGCTGTCTTTTTACACCCCGTATTTAGCATTTTTTGTAAAAATTAAAGATGAAATGCGGCTACTAACCACAACCATAGAAATCAGAAAAAGGTGTCGCGCATGCATAAGGTGTGGAGGAGGCCAATTTAAGCTAATGTTGTAATTTAAATTCAATAAAAACAACATAACATAAAAAAAAAAACTTTATCTTGACCCTAGCAACCAAGTGTCTCTTATGTCGACCCCTGATGAATGATTTCTGTCATGTAGCATATCGTTGGAAAGGTTACCTAATTAATAGAGAACTTTTTAAAAGAAAACTAAATTAGAAATGCCTTTTAGTTTTTTTTTAAATGAATTTAGAAGTTGTCACTTTTTATAGCATTTACACAGATTTACGACTTTGAAAGCCCATAAGTTTTTTTTTGCTATAAATTGTATCTATGAATTGTGTCAAATTTATTAAGAATGATAATACATTGCAAAATACAAGCATAATTTATTTTGTGGTATTACAACCACAAACAAAAAAGTTATGACGATTTAAAGGCAAGATAATGGGTGATTTAAAAAAAAACATAAAAAATAACATATTTAAACGACCGAGACACTTAGGACATAGGCTCTATCGGGGAAAACAAGCGCATGACTTCCCAAACCCCCCAAAAAATCCTGTCGGTCCATGCGCCAAAAACCCTGTAATGTTAAGCTTAACAATAGTGTAGCCCACTGCATTATCCACAAATTAGCTAACAGAATACTATCCTACTAATATTATAAACGCGAAAGTTTGTGAGTATGGATCTTTGTTACTCTTTCACGTAAAAACTACTGAATGGATTTGAGTGAAATTTGGAATGGAGATACTTTACGCCCTGGATTAACACATAGGCTACTTTTCATTATCATCATCATCATCATCAATTTTCTACATTATTCATGCGAGTGAAACTGCGGGGCGCAACTAGTTAGAAATAAAACAAAAACCCCACTAGAGGCTTTTAAGTGATATCAATATCTTAAATTTTAAACATTTATATAGTAATGTTCTTGTTATAAGAAAGATATAATCACTTTGTGAACACAAATATGCTACTGTACCATCTCTTATTACTTTTTCTCTGAATTGAACAACGTTTTTATTAAAAGGGGAATGAGAATAACGGATTTTCCAGATCTATGTTGGGCTACCTCCCACTGAGCCAATTCAACTCGGTTGTTAGGGTAATTGGAGTGATTTGACTCCACCTTGTTAAATTTGTAGGGTTCCGTGCCTCAATACTGAATACATTTGTTACTTTTACATTTTTACAACTAGTTTAGTGTTATTGTTGTTTGTTAGCAGTAGAACTTCTTGTGAAAGAGTTCGTCCGGAGAAGTACTACCATCTACCTATTTCTGCTGCCTAGCAGTAGTGCTCGCATTGATGCATTTCGGTTTGAAGGGTGCCGGTGACATTGCAGGCACATGAGACTTTTCACCAGGGTCAGCAGCGCGCGTGCAATGCCTCTGGTGTTGCAGGTGACCAGGCTACGGCAACTACTTTCCATCAGGTGGGCCGTATGCTTGGTTGCTTGCCAAGTAGTAGTAGATAGGCTATGCGGGAGGATAGGTAGCGCATGTTTCGCGCTGCGACGGGTGGCTCGCGTGGTTCCGACGGAGGTGGCACGAAGCTGTTATTTCGCAACAGTTCACTCGGTGTTGCAGTACGGTGCTGAGCTATGGGGCGCTGCCAACTGGGAGCGTGCCTTTAGGATGCAAAAACGAGCCGTACGCACCTTAGTCAATATACGACGTGACGTCTCTGCTAGACCATATTTTATTCAGCTAGGAATACTTACACTGCCCTGCATTGTGATAATGCAAGTGGCGGTGTACGTCCGGTCGAACCTAGATGAGTTCATTAAGAACGGCGACACCCACTCGTACGGGACGCGGAACGCTGGGAAGCTTGCAACTATCGGCCGCTCGCTCACGAAGTCCTCAAAGTTAACTCACGTAATGGGTCCGGCAGTGTACAACAAACTACCAGACTCTGTCACATCTGATGGCAGTTTACCTAGTTTTAAGTTCCGTCTGAAACATAATTTCTATTCTGTGAACGAACTACTTACTCTTGAGACAGTGTAGGGTTATACTGTTACCTATATGAGTAACAGTGGCCATATGCTGTCTTAAGAGTAAGGTACCTTGATTATATTAATTAAAATTATTTTTGAAATTTGTATCTATACTATTCTTATAGGTACATTTAGTATTGTATTTTTTAAATTTATTGACATGTAAATCGGCTTTACGAATAAATTGTATTATTGTAGTATAAAAAAAATGAAAAAAAAGTATCTTACATGAACCTTGCGTTTATAGCAAATTAGCAACACAGAGGTAGACCGAGGTTCTCGGGGTAATTTCGAGGATAGGCCAAAATCGCTCAACAGGTAAAAATGGGACAGTTATAAGATAGCTTGGTTGTCTGTGTGTCTGTCCATTTGTCTCTCAAGACATTTTTGCTCAAGAACAATTAAACAACTTGAAGTATATAAGAAATTTAAAGGCTGTGAGCAGATAGGTCTGTACAAAAATCAAGCTAATATCTCAATGCATTAAAAAGATATGGAAGTGAAGTGTGGTGATGACAAGAAATGCCTAGAAGAAATCGCTCTCAGCGATAAGGTCGCACATCGTACTGCTAATTTTAATAAATCCTATTATGTATTCCTGGTGCACAATAAAGTGTTAATCTATCAATCTATGTATACGCTGGTCAACTTTAGCATTAGCTGGTTTTGTAGTCTAGATTGACTAGTGTATGTGTGTATAAATAAAATCAGGTGAATGGAAAATAACAACCTTCAAATTATTGTTTAATAGGTAATCAAAAAATGTGTTCTATTCTGTTAATTGCTATTGACATCGGTATGTTGATTGAGTGGTTGCATTTAATTATTGAAAGTGAAATGACCTCCGCAGTATTTACAGTTATAAGCAGTTATCGTACATGGCAGATGACCAACTCACCACCCCTCTTGACGACCTCTGTGGAGCGGCAGGCAAGTAGTCGGCTGAGATGCGAGATTCCCGCTGCGGGACAAATGTTTGCATGATCTGCAAATATTTGCACCGGGTCTGGGTGTTGTGGTACCATGTTACTCGTAGTTTCCGATACCCACCACATTTAAAACATTATTTTTGGGCCCCCGCTTGCAACATTGATTGCACAAATAGAAAACTAATTAGTATTGTTATGTTGGTTAAAACATATATGAATCCAAAAATTATCTGTCCATACTCTGGTTCGAAAAATCAAAAGCTTTTGAAAGGCAAAAGATGTCTACAACGAAAGTAATTCATATAATTCATAAAAGTTACAAAAGTATTAGCAGAGCGTGGTTTCGATCCACGGACCTCTGGGTTATGGGCCCAGCACGCTTCCACTGCGCCACTCTGCTTGTGTAACGAGGGTTAAAATTTGCGTAAATAAGGCAACGGTCAGGGTGGTTTTTCCGGAACTGACGTCATTGAAAAGCAAACTGGTGTGCTTATGAGTATCAGCGCCATCTCTGAGTTCTTGTTCGAACTAAATTTGATGTAGAGGTGACTCTGTCTTGCGACGTGCACTTTGCATGTTGTAGTAGCCCAACCAGATTTTCCTTCCTATTATTTTTACTAGATGGCGTTGCTATTATGTTTTGTCTATGTATAACTAAAACAGTATCGTTTGTCCTCGCCAAAGAGCGTAAAATAAAACATTCTAAATTGGAATTTGATTTCAATTCATCATTCAATCTAGCCAAGCAATGGCTCTTTTCCTTTTCTTTCTTCATCACGCACACAGTCTCATGTCTTCGAATTTATGGTTCTTAGTACGAGATATTTCAATATTTTCTTCACCCTGTTTAACTTGTAGTACTCTTTGCCTACACCGTTTGAAAACAGGTAGTATTGATAACATTTTTAAGCGAAAAAAACAAGTGATTGTTCACAATCGGGATTCAACCCCATGATTGGATCGAATGCCGGCGTCGTTTTCACTAAACACCTAGTGCTTTTTATATAATTCAAGG
This sequence comes from Epirrita christyi, assembly GCA_951392215.1. Taxonomy (NCBI): domain Eukaryota; kingdom Metazoa; phylum Arthropoda; class Insecta; order Lepidoptera; family Geometridae; genus Epirrita; species Epirrita christyi. Next base: position 14,565,283 of record OX595841.1, on the reverse strand, counting down.
TATGGATTACGCTAAACTAGAAGAAGTGTATAAATTTTAACACCACAAAAAAATATGTCAAAATAAACCTTAAACGGTCTGTGGTGGTCCGGCGGCGTAAGAATAGATCCCTCCATCTCCTCTCGTAGATGTCGTAAAAGCCGACTAAGGGATTACACCAAGGGATGGGTAGCAGCATCCACGTGAGTACTCAACATGAATACTACGTTCAACAATCCTGGCACACGTGGTGATTATGGCAATTCCTCCATTGTATTTTTTGGGAGAGGTTTAGTTCAGCAGTGAATGTCCAAAGGCTACAAAAACTGCAAATTCATCGCATAGTTACTTACCCAGTTTCTTTATAATGGCTCTTTAATTGAACGAGTTCAATGACCTGAAACTTGTTGAAGAAAGGCATTCTTGGAATGGCTGGATGGCGCCGCACACCTGTCGTGTTTTCCGCATTTAAATGGGCGGATACCTTACGTTCCTACTCAAAGGTATAAGTTATTTCTTTGTTGTATCACTGGTTTTGTCTTAGTCACCATTTTTAGACCTATCATCATCATAGTAGCAGCCTATAGAAATCCATAGCTTGGCATAATATGCCGCCTCCATCCACTTACTTTCTGCAATCTTTAGAGTGTCTTTGGTCCACCGTCGTCCAATTCGCGGTCGCCACTCGAAAACTTTTGTTCTCCTACTATGTACTAACCATATGGCCAGCCCGTTGCCACTTCAACTTGCTAATTCTGAGAGCTATGGTGGTAATCTTGGTTCTCCTCATGTCAGATTCTATCATGTAGTGAAACTCCGAGCATAGCTTTCTCCATAGCCCACTGCACGACTTTGCCGTACTTTTTCGAAAAAATACAAAAATTAAAAAAAAAAACTGTTTTATCATTTGCAATACAATTCATGCAGCCCATTTTTTTGAAGAAGCAATATTAGTAGCATCTAAATTGCTTGAAATCTCGGGTCGTATACTCTAAAATTATCTACGTAAGTTAAACCGGTTATAATCTATCTAAACGATTAGTACACTTTTCTTTGATATTATTCGAGAATCAATGTTGTGACGATAATTCTCATTCCGCTCAGACTCAGACAATACTTGTGTTGCATAAATAGCATCAAGTTACCGATTAGCACTAGGCAATTAAAGTTCATAAAATGGAGGCATAACCCTCTATTAAACCAGGTTTCTCCCTATTAAACCTCATTTTACATGCTTTTTATAGTATAATAGTGCTCAGTGGAGCGGGAATCGAACGCGTGACCCATGGACCGACTGGCCTGTGATTAATTGTAGCTTAAGCCTACGTTTCCGAAGGAACGACGGATTTAATAATGATCTCGATTTTTTACCTTACTTTAAATACAATATTGACGACCTCTGTAGCGCGGCGGGGAAGGTTCGCCTGTGACGCAGGAGGTTGCGGGTTCGATTCCCGCCTCGGAACAAATATTTGTACGATCTGCAGATATTTGTTCAGGGCGTTATGGGTATTTTCTATGTATGATAAAAAATATCTATCTATGTAATGTATTGTATTAAGTATATCAGTTATCTAGTACCTATAACATAAGCTCTGCTTAGCTTGGGGCTAGATAATGTTGTGTGAAATGTTCAGCATTTATTTATCTAATTATTAACTAGTAGTAAGAAGGACGTTTTGTTAATCCGTGTTTGTTGGATGTCGGATTTAATAATGTCCCAAAAATTACTAACCAGGTAATCAAACTCGCCGCCGTGTCCGTTATACACGTCCGTCATAAGGCGGTTACCGCTTCTCAGAAAATTAAGGCTTTACAAAGTATTGAGGAGGGGAGAACTTGGTTGTTATAATACCTAGAAAAAAGGCACAAAATAGGTTATTGACTAAGTATAAAAGAAATTGCGATTAATAGAAAATTAATAATATAAGAAAATAGAAAATCCTTCGTTTAAATGTGATTGCGGTTTCAGGACAAATATAATAGTTACTTTGTAGTGAAAACCCGCAGAATAAAATATAATTGGTTTCCATTGAGCCAGTTTCCAGCACTTATATGGTATGCGGGTATTCGGAAGGTATACGGGAGTCGATTCATAATTAAAGATGCTATCTTGGTTGGCTGTCACCGAGCACTGCATGCGTTTTTACCTTTGGTCTACGTCATGCTCGTGCGTGCAATCTTCGTAGAGCGTAGGTTCTACAAAGATTACCACTCTACATGTGACTCTACGACGTAGAGCTTTTCTTTGTTGAAATGGAGGTCAAGTAAGACAAACATTGAATGGATAAGGCGAAAAAACAAGAAGAAATAATGATGAAAGTGGATTTCGTAATTGTGTGTCTGATAGCTTAGTTCATGCGTTTAAATATTATTATTCTTCTACTATATAAAAATAAGTCGGGTTTTCCTTCCTGACGCTATAACTCGAGAACGGCTGAACGGATTTATCTTATCTTGGTCTTGAAATGTTCGTGGAGGTCTAGGGAAGGTTTAAAAGGTGAAAAAAATCCGAATAACTGCCGGGAACACCGGGACCACGCGAACGAAGTTGCGCGCGGGCCGCTAGTATTATATATTATACAATATTAATTTAGCACCTTTTTTTTTAAATAAAAATATGCAAAGTTTGTGTTGGACCACGCATAGTGAAGAGTTTCGTAGTCAGGATAAATGTCCACGGTTAAAATTCAAAGATAACCAACCGTGTTGTGTGTAACCGAAAATTTACCATATCTCAAAAAATCACAACATTATTAACTATCTCATTCAAACTAGTTTAGTTGAAAGTGTGTTCTAAGTTATTACCTTAAATTAAAAATTAAGAAGAAATAATAGTTAAAAAATATATAAATAAATAGTTTCTTGGCTCAGTTACATGGAAAGACAATACAATATTTTTCCATAATTTCTTTCACAACATTGCTTAGCCGTTCATAGAATATACCTATTTTTCAATATTATATCGATATATATCTATATATCGTACAAATAGTCTCCGAGTAAAATAACTGCGGGCAGACAGGACGAAATTATAAGGGTTCCATTTGTTCCATTTAGCTAGGATACCTTAAAAACACATCTACTGCAGCACGACCTCAATCTAGCAATCTTTGTTGTCTAATATTCGCCAAACATCCAAAAGATTAATAACATTTGATCTCTATCTAAGGAGGATAAACATTGTAATTATCTCTTGTGCCCTGGTTTATATCCCCATAATACTTTTACAGTTTATCCTTCACAAAGTCTTGATCCAAAGCGGAAATTGTTCATTTAAATAGGATGATATTTTAAAAAAAGTTAAAGAAATTTGATGGTTTCTAGCACTAGCAAGTGGTATTGACATTCTTGAAATATGTTGTACCCTTAGTAAATAAACCGTATAACACCACATCCCTTCCGATGTGGGCGAAAAAGGCAGTCTATCTGCAAAACATTATTATAGCACATGTAGCTAGTGTCTGAAATCTGAACGTTAGGCTTCAAGCTAATATCATTACTTCAGTCAATGGTGTTCATCAAAACCAAATTCGTATAATGATGTTATAACTCAACTCGTGTTTGTCCCGTCGGGATGTAACTAGGTCGGGATCCTTTTTTTACGTTGCCTACTACTTTATTTCTTTGTTTTTCTATTTTTCTTTCTTTTTATTTCTGATTTGTCTATGGGATTCATGTTTTCACCCTATACTACGTAGTTAATTTTGTTCGAAGTTTAATACAAATAGGAGCACACAGCTTTCGATCTGGTAACCTATAAAATTATCAATTGATAGACATCCATAATGGCAATGATTCCCAACCACAAAAGTTTCAATTCTATTTAACTGAACTCTGACATTCAAATAAAGTTTTTTTTTGTCTTTTAGGTTCGAACTGAGTTATTCTGAAGCTACGTAAAATTATAACCGCTCGGTTCACGCTATAAACCGGCAACAGACAGCGCGCTCATTGAATAAGCAATGATGTTTGAACCTGACCCGTTTCGCTTCCACAGTGATGTGGTTTTATAAGCTACAGAGCTTTGCGAACTGAAAATCGTACGCAATAGTGCGGAGAGTGATCACCGAGTAGGTACGGGACCAGTATTTTTCTGTTCTTTCTCGTAGGTCTACAGCAAGAAATACTAGAAGAAAACTAAGCTCCAATAGTCTTCTTTTAGGTGCTAATTTAGCAAAACAAATAATGATTCCACGCTTAGATAGAGCCGTGGAAGCGTACATACGTTTTCAAGTACAAGAATATACCTCTTCATCATTATGGTATCTCTTCATCAGCCGATGTTCACTGCAGGACCAGGCCTCGCCATCATCATCATCATCAGCCTGTAGACGTCCACTGCTTGAGGAGACCTCCCCATCATCATCATTATCATCAGCCCGTAGAAGCCATACATAGGCCTGCCTGTTAGAATGCCACGACAAATGGTCTTGAGCCGCCTCCATCCACTGACTTCCCGTGATGTTTATAATGTCTTTATTCCATCGAGTGGAGGGCCTTCCTCTACCACATAGTATGCAATTTATTTATTTTATTTTGGGTAATGCGGGATTGCCATATTGGTTAATATTGGATCGCAATATTGGTGTTGAATACTCTGGTGGATGCTGCTGCCCATTCCCTATGGTAGGCTTTTACGATATCCACGGGAGAAGACGGAGGGCTCTATTCTTGGGCTGGACACAGCACACCACTTTTTACAACTTGATATAATTCAGAAGTGTGCGTCCTTCGAAATAGTTTTACAAACTCCACATAAATCCCTTTATCGGGGGTCTTTTTACAATTCTATACAAATGAGGTATTCTACCTTTCTGTACGATTGCGTAAAATAATTCTACTTCCTCTCGTTCGTGATAGAATGAAAACAAAAATGTTCGGTTTTATATTCACATCAGGTGAGCACGGAGGACGGACACGGTTGAAATATTTCTAATATTACGAAGACTGGAATTTGATGTTGTAGGCACTTTGTTCGTTCTCAAAGGGCCTCTTTTCACTGTGGGTTGAACAGTTGCTGGAATATAGACGTGACTAGTGATGAGCTCATCGCCACCATTGCTTTCCATGACCAACTCGGCTAACGCTTTCTTCCAGTAATAAAACACTCCTAAATAAGCCAGCAGTTTGGACAAATCTTATACCAACAAAAATTGCCCAAAAAGTCCGGGTAAAACAGTAAGGAAAGCGGATTTAAATAAATTGGACGAAAATCAAAATCTAATAAAAAAAATGCTAAGTGTTAAGCTGGAAGAGTAATTGAGTTATTACTATTATTATTGAATACTATTTGTATTATTATAATTGAGTTAAGCTGGAATTCATATTTCTACGTTCATATCACAAGAGATTCATAATTTACGTAGTAGAGAGCTTGCGAATGAATTAACCCATATACCTTTTTCTGCTTGCTGTGTTACAGTGTAAAGGGTATAACATAACATAACACCCAACAGTCACATAGGTACGTAGTCCTGATCCCACAGTAGGATTCCCTATGTCGTGGGTATCAGGAACTACAAGTGCCATGGTACCATAACATTCAGATCCGGAACAAATATTTGCAGATCATATAAACATTTATTTTTGTCCCGCGGCGGGAATCGAACCCGCAACCTCTCACATCTCAGCCGGCTTCTCACCCGCCGCGCCACATGTCGTATCATCATTATCATCGGCCCGTAGAAGTCCATGAGTACGAAGGGACGAGTAACCTACTACATATTTTTGGTATGGATTAGATTATTACAGTATTCTGATAAAAACTGAAAAGGCAACTACAATGTAATAGTAGATTGTATCATAAGGGAGCAAAATAATATTTTTACGGCGAGGACGCTTTTTTGAATCCAGAGTGAAGTGAGGATTCTAGAGTAGAATCCTTTAGTAGGGATTCAAAGTACGTCGCCCGAGCCAAAAATATATTTTGCGCCCGAGTGTTACACTCTACTTTTCATCACCCACTATGAGAAAATAAAAGGCGCCTCATATTTTATTTCAAAACAAAACCATGAAACCGTGAATAACTTTTCATTTAAAAAACAGACTTCCGCCATTGTATTCGACTAAATATTTGATTGAAAAAAAAATTATGAAAGAACCATAGTGATGAAAGGATTATGATACTTTCTGAATGCAAATGCTTGGTTTGTTGCTGAAAATATCAAAATCGCCTTATGTATGCCTGCAATATTTGAGGAGTTCCCTCAATTCCTCATGGATTCCATCATCAGAACTGGATTCTGAAAAAAATGGGACCAATCTGGAAATATATCTATTCAAATAAAAAAATAATTTTGCAAATCGGTTCATAAACGCCGGAGATATGCGGTAACAAACATTAAAAAAAATACAACCGAATTGAGAACCTCCTCCTTTTTGTAAAGTCGGTTAAAAATGACGATATCGCGGGCTGTAGTTCGCGCGTTTCTAATTTGTGTTTTTTTATTCAGCCGGTGGCGCGACTATAAATAATAATAAATAATAAATAAATGCTGGACATTTCACAAAGCATTATCTAGCCCCAAGCTAAGCAGATCTTGTGTTATGGGTCATAGATAGATATTTTTTATTATACATAGAAAAATACCCAGAACACCCTGAACAAATATCTGCAGATTGTACAAATATTTGTTCCGAGGCGGGAATCGAACCCGCAACCTCCTGCGTCGCAGGCGAACCTTCACCCGCCGCGCCACAGAGGTCGTCACTATGGGCCATCGTACCAGCCAGTATTTATTTAAACAATATTTGCAATATTTCCAAATTTAAAAAGGGCGCGGGAAAGATAATTGCGCCGCACTTATTTGTGTTCGAATCTTTTCAAGATATTCCAAATTCAAAAAGTGCGCGTAAAAGATTTTTGCGGCGCACTTATTTGAGTTCGATAGTTCCAAATTTAAAAAGTGCGCGGCAAAGATAATTGCGGCGCACTTATAAAAGCTTCATACAGAAAACACCACCTTTGGGTGCACTTAAAGGCGAACCAAGTCGTCCTTTTCGAATAGATGGGATGAAAAATCAATTTAAATGTTCCCTCCATGCGCATAAGATAATAATCTCCTTCATATCCCAATTGTCAATACAAATTATAAACAGAATTCATTCATGTATAGAGCGAGTAGTAAATTCAATAGGATCCAGGGCTGCGCCGACCCCCGGCAGCGCCTGTGTGCGAATCCCATGAAGCGCCTCTTATTTTTATGAATCTTCATGTTTTAACGTATTTGTTTTAGCGAGCAGAGCGAGCCGCGAAAATTTTGTATTTAAGGAGTGTGAACAGCCAAAGTTTTTGTAATTTTAGTAGCAAAATTAGCCGAAAAATAAGTATGATTGAGGCAGTGGCGAGCGGAGCGAGCCGCAAAAATTTTGAAACAGTTAACGGTCATGACCCTTACGACACCCCCCCCCCCCCTCTCGGACCGCCACTGTAATGAATTTACTTTATTGCTATGTCTAATATCTGGCCGCCCTAGGCCCAGGCCTACTGGGCCTTAAGGCAAATCCGCCACTGCTAGCGGCGCCCTCATTGTCTTGGCGCCTGTGTGCACACTGCACACAGATAGCCCTGATAGCATCTGCAAAGATAAGAAGGCAATTGATTTGTTTGGTAGGAGTGTGAGCTAGGCACGGCGGCTCCTGAGTAGTGATTTCTTCAAGTAGCTTGAAGGTAGGTTATTACAAATATGTAACAATTCTGCGTGTTTGATATAAGTGAGTGCCTCTTTGTACGTATTAGGATGACTTAAAACTTAAAATCTTCTAGACTTATTATTATCTTTTCCTGCTAGGTACTATTCTGGTATGAACGCTTATTATGCCTTTTATATTTTTGTTAACTCTGTGTTTATCCGTGAGGACCGGTAATTGGCTTCTTTGTTTCTATATTTAACCGACTTCCCAAAAAGGAGGAGGTTCTCAATTCGGTTGTATTTTTTTATGTTACCTCGTATCCCCGGCGTTTATGAACTGATTTGGAAAATTATTTTTTTATTTGTATAGATATACTTCCAGATTGGTCCCATTTTTTCAGAATCCAGTTCTAATGATGGAATCCATGAGGAATTGAGGGAACTCCTCAAATAATTTTAAGCATACATAACATATAGCAATTTTGATATTTTCAGCAACAAACCAAGCATTTGCATTTAGAAAGTATCATGACCCTTTCACCAATATGGTTTTTTCATAAAAAAAATTATCCATTTATTTTGTCGAATACAATGGCGGAAGTCGGTTTTTTAAATAAAAAGTTATAGTTTACCTTATTCTGTTTCTAATTTAAGCTGTTGGCCCTCCAAATAAATAAATAAATAAACGAAATGTCGCAATGTCTAAAATAGATTTCTCACAGGTAAGCTTGAAGGCAAAGTTCATCTCAATATTGCTACTGAATCGCTTTGAACCACAATAGTGCAATTCAAATTCAGTGTTCGTCTATGCCCTGGCCTCAATGTATTCCGATCAGAAAACACTTATGAGATAATATTTAAATATATTTTGCATATCATCATCTCGCGTGCAAAAGGGCGTAAGCTACGGGTGACCTCTTAACAGGGCATGTTTTAGGATGGAATAATAACTTTTCATTTAAAAAACCGACTTCCGCCATTGTATTCGACTAAATAATTTTAGATGAAAAAAAAATTATCAAAGAACCATAGTGGTGAAAGGATTATGATACTTTCTGAATGCAAATGCTTGGTGTCTTGCTGAAAATATCAAAATCGCCATATATGTATCCCTACAATATTTGAGGAGTTCCCTCATTTCCTCGTGGATCCCATCATCAGAACTGGATTCTGAAAAATGAGAATCTGGAAAATGGGACCAATCTGGAAGTATATCTATTCAAATAAAAAAAGAATTTTCCAAATCGGTTCATAAACGCCGGAGATATGCGGTAACAAACATAAAAAAAAAAAAAAAAAAAAAAATACAACCTAATTGAGAACCTCCTCCTTTTTGGGAAGTCGGTTAAAAAATTAAGGTGCATCTTGACAGCTCGCGAATGAGCAAAAGTAATTATTCATTGAAATACAAAACCCAAATAATGCAAGGATTTTCAGAGCCAAGATCTTGTTTAGCATTTAAATCTTCTTTGAAGATTTTAAAGGAAACAGCACAATAAACATGCCAAGCTGAATTGGACTTTAAGTTTAAAGATAAAGGTTGACTTTAAATTGTTGTAAGAAACTTGATATCCTGCCAAATGTTATAGCAATCGATAAGCTAAGGAAGGTCGTTAAGATTTTAAAGGAAGTGGGCGGTATTTGTATTCAAACGATGATAATTAATTTATGAACAACCAGTGCTAGTTTGTGGCTTCGTTTGTATGGTACTGGTATTACAAACTAATCTAATTTTTGTTAGTATAGTAGAACATGTGAAAGATTTCGTCCGGGGATTACTACCACCGTACCTATTTTTGCCGCCAAGCAGTAGTAGTACAGGCAAATTAGCAAAAAGTGTAGTCGTGGATTCTTATGGAAACGTTAGATGACACGGAAAGAAGCTTATCCTAGGTTTGCACCGTTTCTAGCGCCTACAGAACCCTTTTAAATATTAGGTACAAACTTAAAAAGGCCGTTAATTTTAAAATAGAAAGAAATTACTTGATGCAAGTTAAATTACGTATAGAGAGACTGTCTTAGTGCATTATGATTTTAATAAAAACCACGTGCATGTACGGAACACAGAGTTGAACAAATGCATCTTCCGTAAAAAAAACAGTATAAAACTTCCGGCCGATGTAGTACTAATTAAATGAATAAGTTTAAGTCCATTTCCGGACTACATTAATTTTCCCCGAAGTAGAACGACAATAAAATATGGAAAAGTGCCTTCCGTGAGACGCACCATGGTGCAAACCTGGTAATGTATTTCAAACATTTTTCTGATAAGGCTATCAATTTGCACCGACTACCTTAATTTTGCCGCAGGCGTAATAACCACAAAAAGTTTTTTTCGTAAATGTTTTTTTTTATGTTTCGTATGTCGGATTAAAAAAATACTTGGTGCAAATGTAGATCATAACGGTTCAAAGTCTATGCCGAATTGCACCGACTACTTCAATTTCCCCCATTAAGTTACGGATATTTTAAGGTTTTCACCCTATTTCACCCTGTTCCGGAGGGTGAAATTACTGATGCTTATTATTAGAGGTGAATTTTAAGCCATACAAAATAATTAGAAAAGTTTTCATGACTACATCTAATTAGTTCCACACTTGTGCACATGGCACTTTTCATTTTTAGGGTCGGCAGCGCGCTTTTGATGACTCTGGTGTTGCAGGCATCAATATTATAGGCTACGGTAACTTTTTTTAGAGACATAATAATAAAAATTACTTTTTGTCATTTTGGCCTAGTGACCAATGGTCAACGAACTATTGTTATAAATGGATTCAGTTTATCTTGCAAAGGCTCTTTCAATGAACAATTCATCTTATAAGAAAGTATGTATTAGTAAAAAAATCTATAAGAAAACACTACTTTCTCTCTTTTGGAAACATGCGTAAATATTTGTGTTATGTATTATCGTGACAAGTTCAAATAACCAGCCAATTCAAGCTTGGTGTAAACTCCACGAAACATAAACTCCAATACATGTTAATCCAAGGCCAAGGTAGCTGCCAAGAAGCCTGGCTTAGAAACCAGGCTTAGTACCTAGAGCTAGGTACTTCATACTGTAATAGCCCCCCGATGCGGGACCGCTTCATTCGGGTGACTTACCAAAATAATCTTGTTTACTAAATATTTATTTTGCACCAGGATACGATAGTTTCAACTTAATTTAGAATATGTCGTGTCAGTTCGAGTAGTTAGCCAAATCGAGCTGTTCCTAATCGGGGGTTAGGTACGAATGAATTTCCATGGCCATTTTCCTCACGCACCGAGCATTTGAGTGTGAATTTTTCATGTGAAGTGCAAAGGCTTTGCGAAGCTTTTTCAAAGTGGTGTCGTGTTCCGGTTTTAAGGGTATAACAATGCCGGTACGATTACAATTAGGGTGACAAAAGGCATTGTAATTTTTGCACGGGCTTTTTGTCAGATAAAAATCCCAAGAACTTATTACTTAATTATCAAGTTTTTCAAACACTTGGCAAAAAATCAGCATAACTTAAAATCCAAAGGTTCTGGGATGACATCGCTCTTAGAAACAAGGCCAGCCATCGACACAGGAATAGTTATATTATATATAAGTCAAAGATTATAATTATTATATTTATATTTTATTATATAATAGGTATAACATACCTATAGGTGATTCTTGATCTGGTGAAAATAAAGAGTGAATTAACGATCTCTATGGCAAAATACTTTATTGTAAACCTAAAAATCACCACTCTCTAGCCTCAGAGGTTTGCTGGAAGAAAACTATTTTTAGGGTTAAGCTCGCCTTTGTACGTGTCCTTTAGTTCTGTCTTGTGTTCTTATATGTATATGTGTGTACAATAAAGAATAAAGAAAGATAATAACAAATGAACAAAACTTCATGATAATTAAAAGTGCAATAGGCGGTCTTATCGCTTAGAAGCGATATATGACATGTGATTCATAATCTTTTGTATAGACTTAAAGATCTCTATCATAATATTAGTATATGGAAAACGGGGAAATTCAGGTTACTTTCTTGCAGGATAAGAACATGTATCTGGGAGGCAGCCTTCATCAAATATCCATAAAAAACTGTTCCCTTTTGCAACTTGAGCTTCCTCAATCAAGAAGCTTCAGTTTGAGTGTTCTTGGCAAGCGTGCTTCATGAGTTATTGAACCAATTAATAAAGCCGTTTGTTGAGAGGTTAAGGTAGGAAGATCTGATACCTGGCAGTAAATTTTGTTTGAATCGATTTGGCAAAATATATAGGTTTCCTGTTAGTATTCTAATAAGCAGTGATATTTGTATTTGTATTTATTTATTGTTCACATAAATAAATAAAAGCTGGACATTTCACACAGCATTATCTAGCCCCAAGCAAAGGAAAGCTTGTGTTATGGGTACTAGATAATTGATATACTTAATACAATACATTACATAGATAGATATTTTTTATTATACATAGAAAAATACTCAGAACACCCTGAACAAAATCTACAGATTGTACAAATATTTGTTCCGAGGCGGGAATCGAACCCGCAACCTCCTGCGTCGCAGGCGAACCTTCGCCCGCCTCGCCACAGAGGTCGTACATGTACGTACATTATTATTATTTATCAAACTAAACGCAAGCGACCGCTAGTACTACATAACTGATAGCACAATTTGTAATGATATATATAAATTGGGCCTTATTAGACACATAAAACTTTTTATACTTCATTAATCTACGGTCAGTTTATAATAATAATAATAATCGTTTATTATATTTATAAACAGTGTTTAAGTTATGTATATTTCTTGCTAAATGATAATAATAATGCTTCTACAGGATGTTTATTCTTTAAATTTTACGAATTTTACAAAGCCAATGAAATTAATTCAATGCCTAATTTGGACTTTAAAAAGGTTAAGCGTTGAATTGGAATTCTTGATTCGGGTAAAAGGCATATAACGTTAACGACAAAGTCAACCCATATCAAATTAAGACCTATTTCCATCTTGATAGATTTTTTGTTTCGGTTTTCCAAGTCTTGTTGTCAGCATGGCTGGCTACTAGAAGAAAGTATCTAAATCTATACTAGTAATTTAATAGCACGCCTGTTTATTTCAGTAAGTTCAGATTATAAATGGAAAATGCCATACCGTATGACATGGTAAGGTCTAAAAATAGAACCCTCCGTCTCCTCTTGTGTATGTAATAAAAACCTTGTTAAGGCCTTAAATCAGGGGATGAGCAGCAGCATCCACCTGAGTACTTAACACCAAACTGCATTCACCAATCCTCCTGCCAAGCGTGGGATTATGGCAAATCTCCCATTAGTACAGGCAAATTAGCAAAAAGTGTGGACCTAAGTCGTGTAGTCGTTGGCTTCTTGTGGAAACGTTAGATGACACGAAAAGAAGCTTATCCTAGGTTTGCACCGTTTCTGGGGCTTACGGAACCCTTTTAAATATTAGGTACAAACTTAGAAAGGGCGTAAATTTTAAAATAGACAAACATTACTTGGTGCAAGTTAAATTACGCAAAGAGAGACTGTCTTAATGCATTATGATTTTAATAAAAACCACGTGCATATTAGGGAACACAGTGTATTTAATGACATGGTCCAGCAGTCGACGTAAACAGGTTGGTAATGATGATGATGATGATGGTGATGATGATGATTATGATGATGATGATGATGTTAGTAAATTTATCAACAACCTCTATTTTACGTGTCATGTACTAAGCCCATTATTTCTAATAACTTACCTAATCCCCAAAAGTTTCTTGTTATAAGTTTAACAAGAAAAGCCTACATACAGTTCTAGGCTTTGCTTTATATATTTTACTACACCGCAAGCAAGACTATGTTTGCTGTGCGCATGTGCAGAACGTTTAGCAGTGATGGGGTAAAACTTAGTGTCATCGACAGTTTCAATTGGTATCGATACTTTCGTGTTGGTGTTAAAATCCGTACATTGTTTCAAGGGCCCGAATGACTGATACTAATTGTGACATGCATGATTCTCTCGTATGATTGCTCTGCGCATGATTGATTCAAATCAAAAATAAAATAAAAATAATTAATTATTATTAATTATTATTAATATTTATTTATATTAATTAATTGACGGACAGTGACGTAATTATTTTTATTTGCTTTTGTGGTATGCTTTAGTTGGTCTAATATATTAGCAGCTACAAACATACATACATTATACATTACACATACATTATACATTACATGTATACATTATTAATATTAAAAAGCGATCCATACTTCGCTGATACTTTTCTGATATTTTACACACAATATTTATAATATGAATATATTATTTATCTATATTTTTGGTTTGACGATTCGGATTCCAGATAGAGTAGGTACCGACTTTTATTGTTTTAATAAATACTTCAGTAGCGTTTGAACAATAATAAATAGTACAAATTATCAATCTCTATCATTTATTAGCCCTTGAGTAAACGAAAATGCTGATTACACTCTCATTATTAGACCTTAGCCTTACGCCCTTCAATCTCATTATTATTGTTGGTAACTATTATGTTTTCCACACCCAACACTGTAAAATTGGCTAACAAAAATAATGCTACCATTTTATCGATATCGATAAGCTCACATTCCATCACTACTGTCTCACCCTGGTAGTCCGCGGCCGAATCGAGCCGGCCGCGCCCGTCACTACACCTATCTTGATGCATTTCTTTTGACTGTGCAGTGTTGCATCGAGTGTTCTTGGATTCTAACACATGTGGCTAACGGGTGCAAGGTTCAATATCGCGTGGCACAAGCCGGGGTAGTCTGTTACTGCAGTTTTTCGTCCGCCGGAATGATACGGTAAGCCTCATAAACTGTTTGTTATGATGTTCTTGTTGAACTCCATATCGATTTTGTCGTCACAAATTAATAAATATTGATATCTACTAGGTACCAGTTTAAAAAAATGGATAAGGCATACATATTATTATAGTTACATACAGGGTGTCACAGAAAAAACGGCTAAGTGGAATCGGGAAGGAAGAGGGCCATCGCCCACCTGAATCATATCATGTATGTCTACGATTTTCTTTTGTTTAAGAGTTGTAGCCGTTTTCTTAATCTATTCTTTATCAATTCCTTTGACAAGTGATGCCAGAGCCGTTTTAGTATCTTTATTTAATTTACAAGGTATAAAGCCAATTATTAATTATTATTATTTGTGCCAGTGTTGTATGGTGCTGAGAGGCACACTATTTTTATTAATGTAATGCTTGTCTTCTGTGTTGTTTTAATAATCTTTGTTAATCTCTGTTTGTATGTGTGTCTTTTTCCCGTGTCATTCTTGTAATTTTGGCACAAATAAATGCTTTTCCTTTCTTTCTGTCTTCCAATTAAATGTTAAAGTTGCCTCATCATAAAAACTTGATTCTAAGCTAATTGATTTGATTAAACAATTGCTGAAAAATAGTGTATAAAAATAACCACAACTTATAAACAAGTTAAAACAAAACTTTAATCCCTCTTTTCCTCCAATTATCATCCTATGCTTGAGTTCCTTTCAAAAAATGTGTTCCAATCTGATGATCCTGGAAATGGCTGCACCGATTTCAACAAAAAATAGCTAAGAACGATCTCGCAAGCCTCATTTTTCATACAAAAAATACAGCATTGAAAGCAGAGCACCCGTTCCGAGCTATGGGATCACAGACAAACAGACATACATACAGTCAAACACATTATGGCAAGCTTTGGGTTGAGAAATAATAACATACCAATCGTATGATTTGCATTATAAAGTATACAGAAGTAGTCTCAGAATTAGCAAGTTGAAGTGGCAATGAACAGGCCATACTTTAGCTCTTAGAACTGACAACCGTTGAGGGTAGATTCGATTATGATAAGTTATTTAAAACAAGTTAACCATATTTATTAAATAAAAAATACCATCTCAAAATTTTTGCCCATGATTTCAAGACCAGTTAAGGGTAATATACAAATATTATTAAAGAATTTTATGCGAAAAGATGAATTTTTATCTGAAATATTGTATTTCAGCAATTAATTCCACATAACACGTTTCATGATGCCCTGCAGTCTGTATTAATGGAAACATACGGGAGCGTTTCATGTATCGCGACGCGACGTTTTTAGTTTATTTACGAGTTCATTAATATTTTTTTAACAAATAATACTAAAATCTCTGATCATGTAGTTAAAGTATGAAAATCATATAAGTACATTGTTAAAGTAACATAAGTTTTACATCACCATAAACTCAAATCACTTCATTCTAGCAGTATTAGTCTCCATTGAAATATCTGCAATATTTCTGATTCAGCGGCTCGTATAAATCTTGGAAAGCGTTCATCGTAGTCGAGCCAAAACAGTGACTTTTGGCTCGAATGCGTGAAACTATGCGTTTTTGGATCGTTACTGGCCGCATTACTGCACTATGTAGGTATTTCATTCATAGGTATGGTATGGCCAAAATGCTACGAATAGAATACATTCGTAATTTAATAAATTTGTCAATTGACGAATTAATTGCAAACTAAAAATAAACTTAAGCACCTATCTTAAATATTAATGATATTCAGCTTTTCTCCACCATTATGACTGCAGTAGTCGTGATGCTGATAAGTAATAGAAGTTTTAGGTTATTTTTAGTTTTCTCACATAAAAAGCTGCAAAGCAAACGTTACATTTTGGAGAACACGAAACGCACTTGAGCTTCGAATTGAAATTTTATATCACCGTCACGTTTGCGGTTGCTATACTAAATCGTGTGTACACTCAAACCAAACAGCGTTAATGCGTTCACCTCTGGCAATGTTCCAAGCAATAGGCACAGAATAAATAATAGTACTATTTATCATTATATACAGATGTCTCACTATAACCGCAACACAACTTGAATGCGCGTCCTAGGTGGACGTGACCTAAGTTAGACTGAGGACATTTTTAATAGGCTGGGGTTACCGCTTAACATCAGGTGGGCCACAAGTTAGATTCAACATTAAAAAATAAGTAAAATCACCAACGTATTTTTCTATTTGTCAAGTTACGTACTACTTAACTAGAAAAATACTGTCCAAACATAAAAACACAGTCACAACTTAACTAATGCACATGTAGATCAGTCTTTATGGACTGAAATTAAAAGGAACACTATCATTTTGGCACTATTATTATTTTGCCACATAATCATTCACAGAATTTATACCCTGATTTTTAATTTATTAGACAATTTTTTTTAAAACAATAAAATGTCAATATATGCCACTGTGTGTATAAGTGTCAAATATGTGTATCATCTGTGTATATATACATATGATACATATACATGACACTTATACACACAGTGACATTTCTTTGTTTACAAAAATTTACTAAAATTAAAAATCAGGGTATAGACTGCTATTGACGGATCAATTCAATTTGAAAAAAAATCACGAGATGTGCTATGAAATAACCCGGCTGAACAACCATATCTTAATTTTTGAGACACGAAATATTAACATCCATCGCCAAATTGAATTATAAACATGCGCGATTAAAGCTAATTTTACATTGCAAGTTGGCTTGAAGTGACACAACGCCTGCTATGGAGCCAACAATGTAACATACATGAATTAAACATGACTAATTAGGTCAGTAGATATGGCTAAGCACCTGAATTGCCTTAATGCAGGAACGTAGTTGGAGCCTAGTGATGATTGGACCTAATTTTTGTTAATTTATTACTAATCTTTTATTAGACAATCCTCTTAGATTTTTGTATAAACGCTGATAATGCCTAGTGAGAATGAAAGCTGGGCAGCTACTAACCTGCCTCAAAACCTGTCAAAATGTCTACACATTACAATTTTCAGCTCATACTTTTTTCTCTTATAGCAGGTTTTATGCTTAAAAAAGTTTAATTGTAGGCTAAAAAATCCCTTTCAAATAAAGTATGTGACATCTCTGGTCAAACTCTGGCCTATAGCACTTAGGTTTTTCCTAGTCTCCTTTGCACAGCCCTTGGAAATTAGCAGCTATTTAAGTTCAACTATTGTGCGGTCGCTGAGGTCCATAGACAGGTACTTCAGGTTAAATGAAGATTCGTATTTTTAGGGTTCCGTTCCTCAACAGGAAAAAAACGATTACTTTGTTGTCTTTCTGTCTGTTTTCCCCCATTTTCTCAGGAATGGCTTAAGGTATCAAATAGAAATTCTAAATTAGTGCATTCAAAATATATATGGTAATAAATGCCTACATTTTTTATTTAAATCGCCAAAATAAATAACCTCTACTTCCTACAATTTCTCACTTTTCTGAAATTTGGGATGCTATTAAGAAGCTTTCTGCTACAAATAAAGAAACAAGTCTAAAATTGAGGAATTTAGAATTTTTACCAGTAACATAGCATGGTTAAGTTTGTGTAATAAGGTGGCTGAAACTCTAAAAAGGCTCTGAAGATTTCGAAATACTTTAAGATCGAAACCATCAGAGTGTGAGACTCACTCGCACTTGTCTGTTTTATTGAACTTACGTGGAGTTTTACTGCAATTTCTTGATTTCTCTCAGTCAATACCTCTTCAAGCTTGCTCATGTTTCTTACCTTGTTAATTGGTCCAGCTAGTTTTTTTCAGCATAACAAAATAACTAAATGGGTAGTAAAAAGTTTTAATTCAAAGTTTCCAACTTGAGAAATCACATTGCAGTTGTTCGTTTTAAGTTTTAATGACCCATTTATTCTGGCGTTGTTGCACTACTTCAGGGTTTGGCTTATGTTAGTTAAAGCGATGCTAGCAAAGTTGGAGTCTTAAGTGCTCCAGCCCTAAAAGACTCTACGCCATTACTAATTCACTTTCCGGGCTTATATCGATACACGCGGTTACGTGTTTTTTTTTCTTTGGGTAAAGGACGGGACGCATGATGTGTTTGATGCGACCCTACTACGGAGGGCCTAGTCTTAGTCTTGCAGAAAACATAGCGATGACGGCCTATGTGGCGCAGTGAGCGAGTAGCTGGCTGAGATGCAAGATGTTGCGGGTTCGATTCCCGCTTCAGAGCAAACGTTTGTATGATCTGCAAATATTTGTTCCGGGTCTGGGTGTTATATTTCCATTGTACTCGTAGTTACCCGCGATACAGGGAATCCTCGTGTGGGATCAAGATTACGTATGTGACTGTTGGGTGTAAAGAAAAGAAAATAACTTTTCATTTAAAAAACCGACTTCCGCCATTGTATTGGACTAAATAATTTTGGATGAAAAAAAAATTATGAAAGAACCATAGTGGTGAAAGGATTATGATACTTTCTGAATGCAAATGCTTGGTGTCTTGCTGAAAATATCAAAATCGCCATATGTATCCCTACAATATTTGAGGAGTTCCCTCAATTCCTCATGGATTCCATCATCAGAACTGGATTCTGAAAAAAATGGGACCAATCTGGAAGTATATCTATTCGAATAAAAAAAGAATTTTCCAAATCGGTTCATAAACGCCGGAGATATGCGGTAACAAACATTAAAAAAAAAAAAAAAAAAAAAAATACAACCGAATTGAGAACCTCCTCCTTTTTGGGAAGTCGGTTAAAAAGCGAATCACATATATTTACGTCCTGCGATTCGATATTGTTTAAATCAAATTCACGTCGAGGTGCATGTTTAGACAGTACCGCGTTCGTGATGTTAGGAACGAATGAATAAATTGAAGTAGCTGTGGAGGTTATTAACTTTTTAATAACGGTTAATACCTTCGTTGTGCACATTTCAAGTGGCATTTTTCAGTGCAAGCATATGTGCGAGTTTTTTTAATTTGAAAAATAGGTTTGCCTTTTACGATCGTAACTGTTTTTACATAATTAATGAATACAAATTGATAAATTTATATCAGACTGAAAAATAGCTTTAATCTTTGACCCTTATTATCTCCGATGGTAAAAGTTCCATGAAATCGTCTCCAAATTCAATAGAGACCACTTAAAACGACCTCTGTCAGTTGATTGAATAAGTAACACGATGAACATCCAAAATTGTTCCATTTCGACTGAGTAGATACGACAGAGCCTGTGGCGATTCAGAATCAGGACACGCAATTAACTATAAGTAACTAAACAAGGTAAGTAACACAGCCAAAAAATACAGTCAAATAAATTGATTAGTAATGAAGAAACAATAATAAAAGTACTAATTTCTGTGTTGGCGTCAAACTGTTTAGTAAAACTCTTTCTAATTTAGGTGGATTCGAGATATCAAGGTTGTTACTTTTTTTTCCTATTTTCTATTTTATATGTAATTCTGTGTGCTGCCTCAAAAACGTTTTGGCTTGATGCTGTAAGTTTTCTTAGTGTGTGAATAAATAAATAAATAAATAAAGAGGTACCTAAGTTAGACAACTCATTGATGGTTATTCTGATAACGAGCTCTACTTTATCACTAGCCCAGTATGTGAAAAAGTGATGTAATAATAAATATCGGATATGATTTGAACTTTGCGATAAGGAGAGGTTAGAGTCGTTGTAACTATTGTAGTATTGATACATGCATGACCCGATTCTTAGTAAAAATCGACAGCTACACAGCACTCGCACACTCACATACTCACCATAAACTCATCCATAGGAATTTTCAAGTCCAAACTGTACCAATACTTTTTCTCCTTGCAAAATGTTGAACAAAATTGAGCGCTTATGTTATTTTCTTATTTGTTTTCTTTATAAGTATGTTTATGTTTATGGTAGGTTATAATAATTTTATATATTTATAAATATATATTTTAATATGTATCTAGTTATTTTAAGTAGATAAGTAATTAATTATGTTATCTTTATAATCTCGTTATGTATTATTTCCCTATAGCACTACCACCCACTCTATATTACACAAAGGTTAGCTGGAAGAAAATGTTAATTAGCATTAAGTTCGCCTATGTACTTGTTTTTTTTTGTCTTGTGCAATGAAGTATTTTCTATCTATCTATCTATAAACTCACCACTCATCACTCATTTAATTTTAGTTTTTGTGATATTCAGCTTACTAAACTTTTTCACCATCATCATCACATTTAAAAAAATATTGAATATGTATAATTAAATACACACCCAAGAGTCACATTCATAGTCATCCCACGCTAAGTTTTCCTGTATCATGGGTATCAGGAACTACGAGTACCATGGTACCATATACACCCGGAATAAATAATTGCAGATCATGCAAATAATTGTTCCACAGCGGGAATTGAACCCGCACCTCTTGCATCTCAGCCGGCTACTTGCCCGCCACGCTAGAGGACGCACGCGGAGGTCGTCGTTTTAGATGTCTATTACTGGACCAGGACTATGCCATAATAGTAGATTGTATCATAAGGGAGCAAAATAATATTTTTACGGCGAGGACGCTTTTTTGAATCCAGAGCGAAGTGAGAGATTCTAGAGTAGAATCCGGAGCGTAGCGAGGGATTCTTTAGTAGAATCCCGAACGTAGCGAGGGATTTAAAGTACGTCGCCCGAGCCAAAAATATATTTTGCGCCCGAGTGTTACACTCTACTTTTCATCACCCTCTATGAGAAAATAAAAGGCGCCTAATATTTTATTTCAAAACAAAACCATGAATTTCCAACAATCCGTGAATAACTTTTCATTTAAAAACAGACTTCCGACATTGTATTCGACTAAATATTTGGATGAAAAAAAAATTATGAAAGAACCATAGTGGTGAAAGGTTTATGATACTTTCTGAATCCAAATGCTTGGTTTGTTGCTGAAAATATCAAAATCGCCATATGTATGCCTACAATATTTGAGGAGTTCCCTCAATTCCTCATGGATTCCATCATCAGAACTGGATTCAGGGACCAACCTGTAAGTGTATCTATTCAAATAAAAAAATAATTTTCCAAATCGGTTCATAAACGCCGGAGATATGAGGTAACAAATATTCAAAAAAAATACAACCGAATTGAGAACCTCCTCCTTTTTGTAAAGTCGGTTAGAAATGACGAAATCGCGGGCTGTAGTTCGCGCGTTTCTAATTTGGTTTTTTTTATTCAGCCGGTGGCGCGACTTTGGGCCGTCGCGTCGTACCAGCCAGTATTTATTTAAACAATATTTGCGTACGACTTCTTTGGCGCTGAACACTAAGATGTTCCAAATTTAAAAAGGGCGCGGCTAAGATAATTGCGGCGCACTTATTTGTGTTTGATTCTTTTCAAGATGTTCCAAATTCAAAAAGTGCGCGTAAAAGATTATTGCGGCGCACTTACAGAAGCTTCATACAGAAAACACCACCTTTGGGTGCACTTAAAGGCGAACCAAGTCGTCCTTTTCGAATAGATGGGATGAAAAAAAAAGAGTAGACTTGCAATAATCATCACGCTTAGCGGGCAGATTGGTGATTGCAGCATTGGTGTTGAGTACTCATGTGGATGCTGTTTAAGTCACTCTGCGTTAGGTTAATGACGCGGTTGAAGCATGGTGTCCTAGAAAGGGCTTAACGACCAGTGGTGTAAGAACTAGTATGGTGAAAGGATTTATCGCGCCTCGTAGAATAAAATCTGAAGAGTGAAATCGGTAGTGTTGTTTTCATAGATAGATGAACACTTTATTGAACACTAGGATAAAAAAACTGCATAGTTAGCACAGTACAAGGGGCGGCCTTATTGCTGAAAGCGACCAGGCAACCTTTGGATGGACAGAAATATGAGCACAGAGTTAAAAACAAAGTCCTTAGGTAAATAATGTAACTTAATATTGAACCGAATACTTATAATAATTGTATAAAAATAAACTAAACCCTAACTTTATACCCCCCTCTGACCTCCCTGATGAGACCCTGATCCTTGGTCATACTGGAAATCAAAACAACAAGAACAAGTTAAGAATAAAAATAACATGACGATCTTGGTAACTCAGCAAGATCCTCTTTGCCAGTCACGATTCATTCTAGCAGCTCATCCCAACTTGTGAAACTTTCCTTTCTTAATTAAGTCAAGAAACATCAAAGTCACGTTGTTTGCCTGTTTTTAGGGTTCCGTATTTCATCGGAAAAAAATGGGACCCTTCACGTTGTCCGTCTGTCTGTCTGATTGTCAAGATTTTTTTTTCTCACTAACGCCTAAAAGTATCATCTAAAAATTTATATTAAATGTAAATAATCTGTGAGCTTATAGTGCCGTAAAATTAACTTCTAAAGGCATTAAAAAGATGTGGAATTAAAAATATGTCATTAAAAAGATATGGCATTAAAAAGATATGACATTAAAAAGATATGGCATTAAAAAGATGTGGCATTAAAAATATGTCATTAAAAAGATACGGCATTAAAAAGATATGGCATAGAATATCTTATCATCATCATCAGCTGGTAGAGATCCACTGCTGGATGAGGCCTCCCCCATAACATGTATAGCGTACAACCCAATAGCGTGCAATGGGGGGGTTTTTCCATAATCACCACGCTTGGCAGGCGGATTGGTGATCGCAGTTTGGTGTTAAGTACTCAGGTGGATGCTGCTGCCTATCCTCTGGCGTAATCCCTTAGCCACCTTTTACAACATCCACAGGGAGGAGTTGAGGAGTTCCATTCTTAGGCCGAAACTACCATGGCTCGAATGTGTAATGTTTGTCTGTAATATATTTTGTATACATATATATTATACATGGTATATATTGTTAAAAATGAAATCCACGACTGAAATTTTGCTTTCACGATATACTGAAATTGGCTGACGGATATTGAAATACAAATTGAATCAGGTTGCTACACAAGAAAAATACGTTACGTCCCTTTCCAGCCTCTCTTGTGCTGGCCCTGATGGCAAAATATTGGTCCTTGAGAAAAGATGAGGTAATAAACGCTATCTGTAAAAGTAATGTAAAAGAAATGTAAAAGATATTTGATTTTACTGGCTTCTATGAAGTTATAAAGAGTGATCTAAATCGGGTTTGCTTGAATACACATTTTCTTCGGAAAAATATGTAATGTACTCTCTCAGTAAAATTATTTCTAACATATTACATTTACTTATTCAATCAACAAGGATCATTAGGTTTGTAAAATACACCTTGCCTACCTACTGTATGTTTATTAACTTAGAACATAATCATTATTATATTATTTAAATATGACATCATCATCACCACCCAGTAGAAGTCATAATAAGGTATAATATATTTTATTATTATCATATTGTCATGCTTAAATCATACCTACCTCCATTTTTGTTTTTAATCTATTTAATTGTTCAATTATTTTTTTGTATTTCTAGGAAAACCAACAGCAGATATAACTTATGAGTTAATTAATTAAAGCCAATTACACGTTGTCGCGTATAAAACCTGTTAGCTTAGTAACAAAATCATGAACAACTTGTACGATGTCCAACATAAAATGTGGAATATACATTTTACATTTTTAAAATTTTTACAATTTTACATACCCTTCTTTTTTTGTTTATGGTTAAACCATAAAATGTAGTTTGTCCCACTTGTTATGGGTAATTTTAATAGAGTTTTTATTTTCGATATTTTATGCGTCCTTACCTCCAAGTCGCAGGTAACATTAGTAGTAACAAAACATAACCATTGATTCCACAAGGATCATTCTAAATGCTGTGCATATTTTTGTGGGGATTCCAGTAGCGATAGTATTTATTTAAGTATGGATTACAAGCAAAGCCAGGCGGGTCAGCTAGTTCCTTTAATAAAGTCGGAAACATCTCACTTACCTACAGATTAGCAACGAAGTAACGTTCACGGGTAACGTTGCTTCATGATTTACACAACCCCATTTCGGTTACAATATCGAAAGAAAATTGTGTTAGGAAAATGGATTTTCTGCTGAAATTTGATTAGTGGAAATGCAAACAAAAAAAAATTAGTTTAACACAAAGCAATATTATTATCTCGATGTTTCTAAATAGACAAAGAGTGGATTTATGATAATTGTCGTTTTATCCGAGTCGAGTTTATTATCATTGCTAAATTAATTAGTGCCCAATAATATATTAAATATGGCTTGAATGCGAGCATTTGATATTCCAAAATCTTTATTTTAATTTATTTATTTGAATCACTTTCAATCTCAAGCTTGCATTAATTTATATTATTGCACGCATAACCCAAATATTATTATTTTTATATTATTACATTCAAAGTTATTTAAATCTAATGTTCTTTAAAATACAGGACAATTTTGTAGCATCTTTTGGTGCTATTGACTAGTTTTACAAAAATGAATTCGAGCTTCCATCCTTCAATTTACGTTACAATATTGCTTACATACGTGTCTAGAGGAATGACCGTCGAAACGTCCAGAGGCACCAAGCAAGGAAACCAGAGCCCAGAGACCCGGGAATTCTAATCCCCTTAAGTAGATGCTAGGAAGATGGGTCACGCATACCTGAGGCCCATACCTTCAGCCCGTACCTACACATAATAAGAGCGAGCTATAGACGACCCCTACATTGGTGATTGATAGGGTACAAAATTTGCTAAAAATAAATAAATTAGCTAATTAGCTAAATTCTGTTATATTAACGTCGTCGTTACAACTTCGAGTGAAAGTTATGTATATTAAGTACTTGCTGTTTTAATCTGTGTCAGAACTTGACTCACAATTAAAACTTTGTCGAAGTATTCAGCTCGTTCAGATAATAAAGTTTGTTGTTATGTTGTCAATATGCAAAGTTTCTTATGAGTCTTGAGAAATGTATCGTGTGTCAAAATACAATTTGTGTCTGCCACAGCATAGGTGAGAATATTTGGCTCTTTAATTAAGAACCTTGAGGCAATTTTTTACATAAGCATTTCTATTTTTTAATTATGTTTTCATTATTGTAATTATTCATTAGAATAAATAGTAATCGAGAATCCTAGAGATTTTCAATTTACCTACTCAAAAATACAAAATGTGGTTATGAGATGAACTTTAATCATTAGTTAGTTTCCTTAGGGCCTGTAACGCCAGATGAAATGTGTGAAAATATCTTCCAAGAACTTGTGTCATGCCATCTTATCCGCAGTGCATGGTAAGACTAGCCAGCGTCCGTATAGGCTTAGGTCTCGTGGGAGTCTTTTATACTCCACCGCTTAACAACTGAATGAAATTGTTGAAGTTTGTGGCATTCATAACTTGAATGGGTTGGGAGAATAATATCTTTGAAATTATTGTGGAAAGTGCAATCTGTCGTCATAAAATGTAGAGTTTTACTCAAAAGTTTTTAACTTGCAGTTCTTCGTATGAAACGATAAATTTTCTATCTTCTTGCTACTTCAAAGCTACACATATATTTGTACATTTTTATCCGAAATTTTCCGAAATGCTGATGTTTTTACAAAACCATTGCACCATTTAGTTGCTTGGTTTTTTCAGGAAAACAAGAAAAAAGAACCAAGAACCAAAAATTCAAAGACATTTGCATGAAAGGACCCTCTGTCACAGACACA
Organism: Epirrita christyi; assembly: GCA_951392215.1. NCBI lineage: Eukaryota > Metazoa > Arthropoda > Insecta > Lepidoptera > Geometridae > Epirrita > Epirrita christyi. The sequence goes on along the minus strand of OX595841.1, from coordinate 14,539,287 downwards.
CTAAATCGTTACACAACATTGGTTCTTTTTACGGCCCACCGTATCTCGTCCTGGTCACTGACCCAACGCAGAGTAACCAAGAATGAATCAGTGAAATATAGAATTTAAGTCTATATTCTTGTATTTATAGTCTACTACACATTTATTCATGAAGACATATCTTCCTCAGACCTTCAGCCATATCTTTAATTTAAATCGTGAGACTGCCTCGTTTCTATACTTTCCAGCTTAACAAAAAGCTGTTCTGTATTGTGCTACAGTACTGTGATTGTGTCTTACAAATGCTGACATCCATTGAATTTGCGATATAAATATTTAACTTACTTTAGTCAGAGCGTATTCCGGAAAATTGTATTTTTTTTTTATAAATGACGATACTAGCATTTAGTCCAGCACCTGATGTTAAGCGGTAACCCTAAGCCCATTAGAAATGTAATATCTCTTAGGTCACGTCCACCTAAGACACACCCTTTTTGGCATTGCACTGCGCACGTCATCTTGAGACATAAAGATGAAAAGTTTCATGTGCCTTTAATTTATTATACTATGCACAAAATATGTAACATTTTATGCATAAAAAGATACAGTTTCAAATAAATTAAAAATAATTTTAATAATTTCGTAACTTCTCTTTGTCAAATTCATTATCATACTTTGTAAAAATGAATTGAATTCTACGAAGTGGCTCTCGTTTAATCTCACTTAATCGCTTTGTAAAATTCAGCTCCAGGGAAGGATCTCAAGGATTGAGAATTAATATATCTTTGTCTCAGTGCAGCTAATTTTCTACAATGATTTAATATATTTTGGTGTAATTAATTAGTTAAAAGGAATTAAAATTCAATCATTGACTTACAATGACCTTGATGCCTGAAAAGAAGTAGATTTTTTTACAATATTTGTTAGGAACGTCATGATGGTGTCTGATGGTATTGCTATCGTTTTCAAAGATTCGAAGATTCAAAGATATTTATTTGCAGAAAACATGTGTAAAAAGATGACAAAAATATAACAGTGAAACAATATGCTTGACCGGTTACGGTATGCAAATTAGGTAGAGAGATGGCATGCGTATAATCTAAACATGCAAAAATTTAGATAACTAATAACTAATTATAATTTATCATTTAAAAATTCGTCAAGACTATAATAACACTAAACTTCACTTTTCGTTCGTTAATTCAAGTTTTTTTTTAATTTAGTATCATGATAGAACATTATTCATATCTTGAATGTGATAAAGTCAGTTCACCATCAAAATAAAACACAATAGGAGGATTTTCCATAATCACCACACTTGGTAGGCAGATTGGTGATTGCAGTATTCGTGTTGAGTACTCAGGGGGATGCTGATGCCCATCCCCTGGGGTAATTTCTTAGTCGGCTTTCATGGCTTTCACGCCACGGCAAATTGCCCAAGGCTTCGGAGGTTTACTTAGCCTCACTGAAATGAATCAGCATTATAAGTACAATCTAACGGAAAAAGAAGCCTACGAAGTCCTGAAGCTGTAAGTGCATGAGATCCAGCATCGCTTGTTCTTCAGTCTTCCGACAAGTCAAGGTCGTCTACAAGAGTGGCATCCACGAGCTACCTTCAATCATACTAAGTGCTTTCTTATGATGTTATATGTCTTATGATGTGAGCATTGGTATGTCATAACACAGGTAATCCTAGTTTGGGTACCAATGCTGTCAAACTATGAAAATCTTTTAATGTAATAATTTTAATGTAATTTCATGTTTGTACTGTAATTTGTAATGTTTGTTGTTCTCAATAAACTTTCATTTCATTTCATTTTCATTTTCATTTCATTTCATGTTGTTAAATTACTTTTTAAATTTACATTTTACAACTTATGCAGTCGGTTAATATGCAGGTATTCCAATTATTCTCAGCACTCGTGCAAAATTTTATTTTGTATGAACAGAGTAAAGGTTCATTTGCCTCAAGATACAAAAAATAGAACCTATATTGTTTAAATTCGCAAAATAAAATAAAAATATTTAGCAGACAACAGTCTACCAACATCTGATTTACAACCCCTCAAGTTTAAACTTGAATTATAAAATAAATGGCGCTGGTACCAGAGGAAGGTTGGTACGAACTTAATGGGGGGTAATGAGGGACATATTAATGGGCTAATGACTCGTAATCGCATAGAACTTTGTAAAGTTACTTGATATTTTAAATGCTTTGAACATTTTTCTATTAGAAGTCTTTTGCAAATTATGTGAGCATAATTTACATAGCTTGGACAAATTTTGAAGGAAATTTTGTAACAAACGGGAATTCTATTTTGTTGTCAGTGTATTAATATACCTATTATTGTTATTATTTTATTATTATTATTTATTGGTAAATCTTAGGTCGTAGGTACTTGTAAATCTTAAGATTTACTAATATGAGTTGATACGTGTAAGGACATAAACGTGGCTAATTTAAAAATGATTTCAACTTATTTTTTTTTTTTTTTTTTATGGAAAACCTGTGATTTACCGTTGTTTAAGCTTTTACAGTAACATATAAAACAAGCGGTGGGAAGAAATATTCAGTTAGTGGTTTTCAGAAAACGTATATATTGTAATAACTAGTTGCGCACCGCAGTTTCACCCGCGTGAAAAATGATGAAAATTGATGATGGTACAAAGTAGTCTATGTGTTAATCCAGGGCGTAAAGTATCTTCATTCCAAATTTCACTCAAATCCATTCAGTAGTTTTTACGTGAAAGAGTTACAAACATCCATCCATCCTCACAAACTTTCGCGTTTATAATATTGGTAGGAAGTAGAATAGCAACTTGTGCGAGTATCTATGAAAATGAAGTAGCTTTAGCAAAGTAGGAAAATATCAAACTAACAGCTTTAATTCCTAATCTTGATGGTTCGGTGGCGATATCCGGCGTGAGATAACGTAATATCCGGCGGCCATCCAGCGCTTCCGGCTATGACGAGGTGTAACTTAGCTTGATATAAATCTAACTTGCTATGAATTAAGTTTTGTGAGCAAAGGCTATTTTGATATCAATTAACATACGCCCACGTTTTTCGTTTTGAATTTTTCTATGGGAAATATTTTTATACTTTCTAGTCCATTTTACAAACATGGTATGTATAAATATATGTATATTTATTAGAAATTTACTAGAATTTAGGAATTTCCTAGAAATTACTTGTTAGTAGTAGAACTTCTTGTGAAAGAGTTCGTCCGGGGACGTACTACCACCGTTTTAACCTATTTTTGCCACCAAGCAGTAGTGCTCGCATTGCTGTGTTTCGGTTTGAAGGGTACGGGTGCAGGCGAAATTACACATGAGACTTTTCATCTTTATGTCTCAGGGTCAGCAGCGCGCGTGTAATGCATCTGGTGTTGCAGGCGTCCTTGGGCTACGGTTACTACTTTTCATCAGGTGGGCCGTATGCTTGTTTGCTTGCCAAGTAGGTAGTATAAAAAAATTAACTTTAAATTTGAAACATAACTCAGGAGCTGTATAACAATTCATGTCATCTCATTAATCTTTCTCATCGGTGTAAGTTTAAAAATGATTACAATATTTTTTCCGAGCGAGACGTTAAATTTTGGTTCCCTTTACTTTATTTTTCAGAATCTTTTCCCAATTCAATAAACTGTAAATACTTGGAGCAATAAAAACTTCCAAAACGTGAAAATGAAAGTGAGTCTTTTCCTTGTAAAAGCTGTTGTCTTGTTTACACTGTTCCGCTCGGTGCCAGCGTCGTGTTACATCTAATTTAACCGAAAACAAAGCTAGAATTTTAATATCCTACTTTTTCATGTCGAAAGTTGGTTCCACGGATTTGATTAATTTTGTTTTTCCCTTCCAAGTGATCATCATCATCAACATATAGAAGTGAATTGCTGGACATAGGCTTCTAGAATACGATAAACGGCCTTGAGACGCCTCCATTCGCCGACTTCTGGCGACCTTTATAATGTCTTTACTCCATTGAAAGTAGAGTCTTTCGCTTCTGTGTCTTCCGGTTTGTGGTCGCTACTCGAAAACCTTTTCATTTTCAGTTTTGCGAGCTATGTGACTCATTGCCACTTCAACTTGCTGATTCTGAGAGCTATGTCGGTGATCTTGATACTTCTAAGGATTTGCTTATTTTGGATTCTATCACGTAGTGAAACTCCTAGTAGGTATAGCTCTCCCGATAACCGGGTCTTTGACCTTGTCTATACGGCCAATAGTTAGCGACCACGTCTCAGTGCTGTAAGTAATCACTGGCAAAAGGAAAATGCACTGATTGCAGACATCTGAGTAAAGATGAGTAAAATATGTTTTGCATTTTTTTGCAGTTATCGTAAGTATTTTATAGCCACGAAGCATAACCTCTACATAGTTTACAAATATAGATTCGTACGTTTTAATAGCGCAAGAATGTTTATTGTAAGCCTTTCGTATGACACAACATCGCATTGGGATACAGGGAAGTGTTCGTTATTATAACGAGTTATGTTTTGATGTGCGATATTGTCATTCGAGAACATCTCAATAGGATGAGTTTTCTTTCGTGCTACATTGGCATAATAGTTGATGCCAACATAACAAATGACGAGATAGGCGCAACATATTTTTGGTTCTCAAAAAGTAATAAAATTAAGCAAAAGACATAAGTCTTCAAAATTACATTGTTTAAGTAGTCTCTAAGGTTTCCTTAAAAAAGAAGCCATGTTATGACGGCTGTTTTATCGTGGGCAAGTGGAATAAGTTTTTTCGGCCCAATTCTCCAATTTCCACATTTCAACATTTTCTTCACGATCCTATCCTATCTATACTGAACGCCAATACAAAAGAATCATTCGGGACGCTATTGAAATCAAGAAGTACCCAAATTTCAAAAGTGAAGACTGCTTTATACTCCTTTATACTCTACGTCATGGAATCTCATCATTCCTACGTGTGGGCGTCGTGATTGGTCATCCCAGTGCGTAGATACAGTCAGTGTGGTGTGTCAGAGAATGAACACGGACAGTCTAATTCGGAAGACCAAGTTAGGTACTGCAGCTGCCACTGCTTCTTGATCTATATTTCTTAATACTCCAGTCAATCCGAGACCACGATTGTTCTAATACATACGAAATATATAAATAATAAGGTAACACTCACGATATACTAAATGACAATATTTTATAGTTTATTGTATTTATTAAAAATCTGTGAATTTGTTACATAAGCCACTTTATCCTGACTGAAGACAGTGACTGCTTCATTTGAAAGCCTCTTTTTTACGCATTTAAGGATTTTTCACTATGGTTAATATTGATTCTACGATTTTTTTGTTGTTGGTTCTCCAATGGTACACTGAAAAACCGTAAAGGTTGATCTAACCTTTTTTCAACCATTTTTATGGGTTAATATAGCACCAACCTACATGATTTGTTTAATCAACTTTTTTTTTAAATCAAATGTCATGCTGCGGTTGTTTATACATTACATTTTATGGAATCAACATTACAAAATTCAACTATTGGGTTTTTCAGTGTATAATGGTGATCTCCTTGGTAATGTTTGGTATTTCAGATTACTGTTTTATTCGGTTCGGCAGTCGATAGTACAATTAAAACAATTACAGCCGTCTTATGACGGCAACTGCTTCATAGAAAGCCCAGGCTTCATTTACGCCAAATACGTTGGTTGGTTAAAGGTTTTGATCCAACGTTACTGGAACCCTAAAAATCGCATTTCAATTTCCATCTACGACTATAATAAAGCTGGTAATATCATAAGTGAATTACTTGCAACTTGATATACCAATGGGCGCAATTTATTTAAATTAACCATAGTAGGAAATGGTATTTTATTTAGTTTAGTGAACCTCAGACGCTTCTGTTTAGGTATGTTTTTGTTTAACATGTTATTGTAGTAATAGCATAAAGTCAAGATCATAGATTCACGAGGCGACATTTTCATAAATTGTAGCATAAATAATTGACCAGTTATTAATGGTTTGGCTGTTGGTCAAAAAACCAGTAATGCCATCCAACGAGGTATATTGTCGCCAATTTTTTGGGCTTGCGGTCTTTAACCGCAACCTTTTTTATCCATAGATTATTTTATCTTACAAAAACCAACACCAGCCAGTTTACGTCCACTGCTGTACAAGACTCACAGTTTGATGTTAAGCACTCAGGTGGATGCTGCTGCCCATTCTCTGGTATAATTCCTTAGTGAGGCTTTTTAATTGAATCCACGGGAGGAGATGGAATCTTAATTTCACTTAATATCACATAATTATGTGGGATTCAATAGTTTAATTAACAAAAAAATGTTAGTGGACGGTTTGCTAAGTTGGCCATAAGGCCAACTTAGCAAACCGTCCACTAACATTTTTTTTTCTGATTAAATTGTTTTCTAGTAAATTCGCTCTAAGTTTTAACAAACATAACAAGAACAAATATATACTTACCGTGTTTAATAGTACTACAGAAATAGAACAAATAGTTTTTTTTTAATTAAAAATATGTATGATATGTATTACTACCTCAGCCATAGATGTACTACAGAGTCATAAAGCAAAGCTACCTAGGTAGGTACTTAGAAATAATGTTATCTGTGTCAAATTATAATGTCAGTATTGCGTCAGCTTGAAGAAACGTTTCATTGTTGTTGCGTCACCGATTACAATTTGAATATCATTACCATTTTTTTGGTAGGAGACATTTCAACTTCAAACCACAGGCTTTAGGCTGGCTTAGCCTGCAAATCTTCAACATGAAATTTCTAGAATTATATTTGAGTTTCAAAGGACTAATCTTGGTCTCTCTCTCTACCAAATTATATCATAAATAAGGTTGAATTACAAATAAGCCAGTGAGATGGAGACACATATCTAATTAATTTTGCAAAATAATAAGTTAGTTGTTATTGTATTCTTACAGTGGAATATCGCTCCCAAATAATGAAGGCTACAGAATAAGTACATCTATCCTTAAAAAAACAATAAATACAAAATATTCAGTTATTATTTAGAATCATTATTCTGCAAACGCAATTCTAGATTTCCCATTCTTTATTATAATTTATTACTTTTATTGACATGTCAAGGGTAATTTACGTCTAGTCTCGTTCATCTATCTATTATTCCTAATTCGATTCTCACTTTCGATAGTGACCTTGGTGTAAAACGAAGGTCAATATTTAACTAGCTCTCGATCCCTTATTGATTCTTTACTAACACTAAATTCAATGAACGAAGAGTTGAAAGACTCTATACAATCGCTTTTGAACAATACAAAGGATTATTATTAGGCATAGGCACAGGTGTTGCAAAAAGTTGAAATAATTTGGTAACTTTTTTAATCTTCCAGAGTTTTCTGAATACCTTACTTTATTATATTAATTGAGACTCGTCAAATGCACCGTATATGAAAAAAGTTTGAACAAATTTATCATCATCATCATCATTACCAGCCTTTTTACATGATTAGTACTCAGATAGATGCTGCTGCCCATTTTGTGATGTAATCCCTTAGTAAGGCTTTTACTACATCCACGGGAGGAGTAGGAGGGGTCTATTCTTATGCCAGACACACCACAGCATTGCACAAACAGATTAGAAAACAAACATTTTCCTGGTCAGGATATTTAATTACAAAGACACGGCCACAGCTTGATTTTTATGTTATGTACTTACTTGTATATATTGTTACCCAGCACGTTTTACTTACTAAAATTCCGAACTTTACTAAACCGTGTACAATAGGACAAGTACGCGTAGCACATACTACGCTTGCATTGTCGTAGCTTGGTCGTAGCCAATGATTTCTTGTCGTAAAGCCTTCAAAATCTCTTACCAATTTTTACAAAAATCTCTTATAAAAAAAACATACAGTCAAATTGAAAACCTGCTCCTTTTTTGAAGTAGGTTAAAAAGGTTTCTTAGAAAAAGGCAAAACGCGGCATGTATTTTTTTTTCACAAACATTATTGGGTTCATAAAAAACTTTACCGGTTAATAATGAACAGGAGTAATTTTAGTTTATAAGACGATTCAAAATAATTCTTGTGATTTCAGTGAATAAAATTCTTTTGATTTGATTTGATTAAGCTGTATCTATGTTATCTGTGTATAGAAAATGCGTTACATTAGAAACTCTAATGATTGTATTATTTGAGTTAGGTATTATACTTTCTTTTTTAAGCATTAATTAGCAAAAACAACTAGCCAAGCTATGTCTCAGACAGGTGTACCTTTACCCTTTCATCACGTTTAAATCTTTTGTATCACCGAAATACTTGCTGAAATAATTTTATGTTTTATACAAAGAAATGCACCTGAGCTGAGCACAATAAAAGCAAATGAATGAAGGCCAAAAAACACTATATTTACACAAAAGCGCGTTGACGGTATAAAAGTGATAATGCATTATTTTGTTATCTGGAAAATTTACAAAACCGTACGTGTAACTTGTGGAAGCGAAAATATGGTTTATTGTGGGTGAAAAAAAATAGCGTACGCCTAAAAAATATAAGGAACTATTATTTGTGGAAACCGTGATTTCGTTATCATCAGCCTATATCAGTCCTGGAGAAAAGCCTCCCCATAGAATGCCACGACAAATGATGGTGAGCTGCCTATATCCGATTTATTGTGTCCTTTAAAACGTCATTGGTCCTTCTTTCACTGCGTCGTCCAGTTCGTGGTCGCCACTCGAGAACCTTTATACACCAACGGTTGTCATTTCTGCAGCTTTCGCTTGAAGGGCTTTCATAGCGCACAATTAAACAAAAAGCTTTGGCATTTTTAAACGTTGAGCTAAACGGGCCAATGACATTGTGTGACACAGTTTTTAAATCGCCACCATTCATACAATACTCGCTCTTATTTTTATTTTCATAAAAATGTATTTGGCGTGTTGATAAAAACCATTTGCAGGAAAATTGTAGCGTGTTTTCGGACACATTTTATACACTCGCGTTCTGTTAGCCTGACAAATATTTGTCCCGAATGCTGTTTCTTGGCAAATAAGGTTGATATTGTGTTTCTTCGAGTCTGTTATCGTTACGACTATAATTGTACAGTGAATATAGGATCAAATCGTGCTTCTGAGAACCATCTCGTATCTTATATATCATAATTTTTATGACTGAGAGTCGAGTACCCTTGCCACGTATCATAATTATACCTACATAAATTATAGACACAAAACTTACTTTGAGTCACTTTTCTGTTAATTTTTTTTATTTTAAAAATATGTTTTTACTGTTTTGTGACATTACCAACTCGGAGCCTGGATGACAAACCCCTCGCCAAAGATACAGGTTTCGCATAGTTTGGGACCCAATGGAATGTCTTTAGCATTAATAAACATTAGATAAATTTAAAGTGTAGCTTTACCTATTCATTGGATGTAATATTTATAACTACATAACATAAAATAACACCCAATAGTCACATACGTACTCATGATCCCACACTAGGATTCCCTGTGCCGTGGGTATCAGTAACTACGAGTACTAAATGGTCCCATAACACCCAGATTGGGACCAAAAATTTGCAGATCAAACAAACATTTGTCGCAGCGGGAACCGAACTCGCAACCTCTTGCATATCAGCCAGTTACTCGTCCACCGCGCCACAAAGGTCGTCAAACACACACATATTCACATATGTTTTGAAAACAGGAAGCTTATAGAAGGTTTTTGGAAATATCTTTTCTATTTTTAGGACAAAACTCGGGCGATTGAGGCGTGAAAGTGGAAGATTATGTTCCATTCAAGATAGTCTCTTGGGTTAAGCCTAGAGTTGAGACTTTTTGGGACATTAGAAGATCCCTGTCTTTCTTTATAACTACAGCTTAGTATTTCTGTTCTTTTCAAATAGACGTAAAATTAAACAAAATTATCAAAACGTACTTTTGCTTATCTTACGCTAGGATTTTCTGTAATAGTGGGCATTAAGGAACTACAATTACCATGGTACCAAAACACCCAGACCCGGAAGAAATATTTGCAGATCATGCAAAAATTTGCAGTGGGGAATCGAACCCGCAACTCTTACATCTCAACATCTTAGCCGGCTACTCGCCTGCTGCGCTACAGAGGTCTTATTGTGTTCAAATATTACTTTGAGTTGTACCAAACAATTGGTATGTAGTTTGTGCTACTATAGTACCTAAACCTACCTAGTAAGAGGAGCCGATAATTAGTTTTTTTTAAGTGTTGTCCCAAAACGTTTTGATTAAAAACATCAATTTGAAGCATATTGAACATCAATTAGCTTTAAACTGGCATCGGCATAACATTAACTCAAAAATTTGTCCACACGCCAATGGAAACTATTAAATTTTTGTAATGGCAAAACCACACGCTTTCTCTCGTCTTGTAGGCGCCGCGCATTGCGGTGTCCTGACCACGCATGCGTTGAATACCCCAAAGGAATAGCAACCTTCTCTGTCAGTACATAAAATGTATTTTTGTTTTGGTGATGTGCGTCACTGCAAGCATTTCGGAAAATATTGTGATTGAAACGCGTGGTGCCGGTTTTCCGTGGGAAAGTGTAGTTCCTTTCATGACTTTGTAGTAGTTTATGGTTTGGCAGGATCAGGTAGGTAATAACAATGTTATGTATTTGTTTTTGGTAGGATTTACAAAATAAATGTTGAACACAAACAACAAATATTATAATGGCTTGAGTAAGCGTTGGAACTATAGACGTTTTTCTTATATACATTCTCATTAGGAGTATTTAGTTTGAATAAACACCAAAAACTGTGAATATTAGAAGTATCTAGTGAATAAATATAAGAGCGCACCTCCGTTCCTGATACCCACGACAAAGAATTAGAATTAGAATTGGAATTATTCCTTTCAGACAGACAGTAAGATAACAGTATTCACCAAAATGCTAACCATCTTAATTATAACTTAAATATAATCTTAATTAATTAAAAATATAACACAGGGAATCCTAGTGTGGGATTTGGACTATGTACTATGTGACTGTTGGGTGATGGGTGTTGTGTTATGTTAATGTTTGTTATAAATACTTATTAATAAATTAATAAAATTTAAAAAAAAAGTGACTAAACTATTATTCCCAAAAAGTGTTTTTCTGTATCTGTCTGCATTGAGTACATTTCGCAGTTGTAATGAAGCCCTTTGATGGAATTCCCTTGTCAGCCACTAATGGACTAGCCACTTAGCGACATGATCTCGAGACGTTGATATCAGTTTCCAAATCAGTTCGAGGAAATAAGTGAAAACATTTGAAGAAGGACATTTGGTGCTGTAGTTACTTACATACTATTCAAAGTCAGTTACGTATTTACCTTTTCTCAAATTCTCTTAACTTTATTTTTCCAGAAATATAGGTATCTTGTACTCTTATTTTGAAATGTTTTTTTCTTGTTTACAGCTCTAAGTTCTATTTCGGGCCCATTAAACGACTCATTTTCGCTATTCGCTGTTTGCGTAGGGATGAGCTACGCGCGTAGCTGCGTAGCAACTTTTCCATGTAACTTACAAATGATAATTTTTATCAAGATTAAACAGACAAGATTAACATAACATATTTATATTAAACAGAGAGATATGACAAAAAATCCAAACTAATCCTAGCTGTCCTGCCCTTTTCATTATCCTACAACTATTCGCTTAAAATTTGTAGGTATTTACATCATCGTGTCCACGAACTCATCCAACTAATACGTTTAATGTATTATTGTGTTTTTTAATAAATATTAACAAACGCCTTCAAAGTGCAACTGATATTCTTACTTATCGTTCGTATCAAACGCACTCTATGAGGGCGGGCGTACTGATTTATACCATGCAATGGGGTTGCTTGGTGAAATATACCGATAACACACGGTCATGGAAAGATAGCCATATTAATAGAACAGAGAATATCAACATGTCATGGCCAGCACTTACTTTTTTCCGTCAGGCAAACTGGCCACATTGTAATGGGTAAGTTTTTATCTGTTTGTTCATTATCAAGCATTAGTAGAGCATTACTGAGTTCAATTGGACTCACTAGAGTCTACAGAACATTGGCACGGCATTTTTTTTGCCGATGACACGATCGAGTCCAAATCAAATATGCTCCAGGAAAGGGTATCCAACCCTCTTTCTCCTAGCCCCTCCCTTACTCCCCTACTCCCTACCTCAAGGAAGGGAGGCTGTAAGGAAGGTCTACATTGGTCGAAATTTCATAGATCATTATCATCATCATCACCAGCCTGTTTACTGCCACCGCTGGGCGAGGACTTCCCCATTTCATAAATAGCAGCGTGTAAATAATTGCTTAAGTATTTCCTTCTAATCCTAATCATACGTAAAACCCAATGGTGTGCACCCACACTGCATTGATTTCCTTTCTACCTACGATCACAGGTTTTGGCGACGGTATGCGTGTGTCACGCACCTTAAAATTATTATTTGGGCTTAGGAACGTGACACTAATCATGTTAAAGGAAAATTCAGTTCTTAAGAACCTTGTGGTCGTAGAAATAAAGATGAAAACTGTATGAGATCGAGGTCGACCAGATGAATTTAATTTAGCCGTTAAACCTTTGAGGATTGTTTATCGGTATTTATTGAGGGGTCAAGTAGCAGGTTTCCATTTCGTTGGTATGAGGAAAAGAATTATATTAGCTTGAAATTACTTGAAAGAATTGAAAGCATGATTAAATTTTGAGGAATACTACTTAAAATTGATCCCTCGGTTTATTATATAGTGTTGGTTTTATCCTAAAAAAAAGGTTTTCATAGCTGTAAAGCTGTTTTCTAGTATGAAAGCATTCCATATTATGTTAGTAAGGTCTTCATTTTAAGTCCTAAAAGGTAAATCCATTTGCGTAAATCTTGATTACACATTATGTAGCAATCCACCAAGTTCAAATTGTGCCCTTGGGATTGCATTAAGAATCACTTAGAATGTTATTAACTTTCACTGGCTTCTTAGAATTCGACAAAGCCTTCACATTTGCTAATAGATATTCAGTATTGCTTTGAATTATGTCTAAGGTTTGATTAGCTAAGTAAAATTAATCTTTTAAAGGCTTTTCATCTTGTTAATTCTAAGACACTTCAGATATCTTCCGAGCTTAAAGGCTATTAAGAGATTTTTTTTATGAAAGCTTAATGTAAGGAATCGTAAAGAAGGGTTTTTCTGAAGGACTAATGTTTTTCAATAAAGACTGGGTTTTTTTCAATAAATGTGTAATGACGTGACGTAGCTCTATTTACTGAATAAATTCGTAAGAGTTTTGATTTTTTAAAACCATTACTATTAGTTATGCGATAAAATAAATAGATAGTTATTGTTGCTGCTATTGAGTTAATTAGACTGCTAATTAGTTAGAAAGAAAATAGCGCAAAATTTTCAGGTATATTATTTCAGTCAGCAAGCTAAGCAATGCTTGCTTTATTTAAATTTATTACAATAAATATGATTTTATTAGTTAGCTGAGCTACTGAAAGCCTTCTGATTTTACAAGAGATGACTGTAATTAATTAAGGTTGAGAAATTACAACCTTAATTAATTTTAACGATCAGTAATTGTTATTCAACTTCCATTGTTTCCACCTAATGGCCAATAATAATGTTAGAAGTTTAAAAAATAAATAAAAAAATGTTAGAAGTTTTTGTAAATTTTTTTTATGAAAGAGTATGGACATGATTTTTTAAAACATGTACCTCGAAAAAAATCGTTTAAATAAAACGAAACAAAGTACCTGAGCTTCATTAACAAAATCAAGGTTTAAATTTATTTTTATTATTGAAGGATTGAAATAAAAATCAAGAATCAAACCAAGAAGTACTTAACCAGGTACAAACGTTTAAATTTAAACTCTCTAAAAGCAACCTCAACACGTTGTGGAATGGATGCTGCTGTAGAACTAAAACAAGATCCCTTTCCACTCTCAGCAATCTAAAATAACAGACCTAGGTCACGCGAATATCGACCCAAACGTCCAAACTAACTGGACTCCAGAAATAGTTGCAAACTCGATTAAACCAGTAAGGTGCAGATTACGTTAAACAAATTCAGGCCAATAATCCTACCTTCGGAGTGTAACTCTCTGATTTGCAAGGCGGTACCAAAGCTGGCAGGTAACTAAGTACTATCATTTATTCTATGGCTTGGTTCTCATATCTCGTTATTCTGAATGGCAAATGGACTGATGCTGCCTAGGGACACAATGTTAATGTCTGTTTTGACAGAGATGGTATTATAGTTGGTGTATTTATAATAAAAGCAATGCTAAAGGCTAGTTTATTTAGCCATTTTAGTAGTAAGACGCTCTAAAAATCATCGTTTAATTTAACCGTTACTTTTAGTAGTGCCTAATGTTATTGGTTATGATTATGCTATGTATGTTATTTTGCGGTCGATGGTAACATATTTTATGGATAACAAAAAAATATTTCGTTAATCTACGCAGGCTAAAATATAAACTATAATAACTGGAGTAAAATCACAGTACAGCGCAGTTTTGCTCATACTTGATGGTAAAATGTAAGACAAGGTCTTAACAGCAAGTCCTGTTTGTCTGTTTGCTTGGATTATAAAACCAAAGAAGGGGTCTGCAATACACAAGAAGTAAAGTTTACCTGACCTGAGACATAATCATAACCAAATATAGCCTTGATTTCAGCAGCTAGCAATGAGTAATGGGCCCTAGACACCGTTTATGAATCGCGTGACACTTCTGATTCATGATTTTGGCTTTCGTCATAAACGCAACATCATAAATTTGGGTAGGTATATTCAACTTATTCTTTACATAGGTACAAGTTATTCTTGTTTGTTTTAATATTGGAACGTAGTTGTATACAATAAAATACTCAACAAAGAAACTTAAACTTTTACTCGACTATGGCAAATCACAAGGTGGTTTATGAATTTAACAGTCTGCAGGTATGTATGTAAAAGTTCGCTTTGTACAATTTTAAGGAAGTTACAAACTTAGACTAAGAAAATATAAAAATAAATAAGAAAATATAATACAAAACGATAGAAGTAACACTGGAATGAATGGAACTGAGTTGTGTAAAAAAAGCTGAAAACAAGTAGGTATAGTAGATAATTAGATATAGTATAGTTTGGTTCTTCTACAACATTTTTATTACCCCACTACGGTGGAGTGGTATGATTTTGACCGGTATGTAGGTATGAAAACGAAATAAAATTAAAAATTAAATATATATAATTTTTCATATTTAATTTATATGTATGTAGAGGACATAAACTCATAAACAAAAAACATTTTGTTTTAATGATGCCGTGTTGGGTATCAAATGTTTCAAATATATATATATATATATATATATATATATACATATATCCTACTAATATTATAAACGCGAAAGTTTGTGAGTATGGATGTTTGTTACTCTTTCACGTAAAAACTACTGAATGGATTTGAGTGAAATTTGGAATGGACATAGGCTACTTTTCATCATCGTCATCAATTTTCTTCATTATTCACGCGGGTAAAACCGCGGGGCGCAACTAGTATATACATATATATTGTTAGCTGTTGCTCGGTGTTTTGCTTGCATGCACGCAATAACCCAAAATCATAAATAAATAAAAACTACTGAAAAACCACGCGCTAAAAAGTATGAAACAAGATGTTTTTCTCATCTCAAATACTTAAGTACAAACTATTCAATGTTTATCGTATAATGGCTAAGCTGATTTCAATGAAATTTAATACATACATAGATTATGGCCTCGATTGAGCTTAATGCTACTTTTTATCACGGTTTCAAGTGCGCGATGCCGCAGGCAGACCCTTATTTCCCATAAGATGGGATAAAGATATAAAAACATTTCCCCTTCAAAATGGTGAATTACCACACTCAGTTGAGTTGCTTCACTTACTTCTATTTTGTCCTATCTGTTGGCTTATGTTACGAGGGTAAATTCTCTACTCTTTACGTAGTTTTTGGTAAGACATAGTCTAGTCATAAACCATTAAATATCAGGAATATCAACTAGAATATTATCAGCTAACAATGATAGTAATAATCTGACAATTCAACCAATGTGTAGTTTGGTTACTGCATATCATTTATCAAGTTAATAACTGTACGCCATTTGCGTTCAACACGAACGTGCCTAGTTTGTTGATTTAGTCTGAGTAGTTATTAAATCAATTATTTTTTTAAATTTACCAATTTCTCCGTTCAAATTTATAGACATTCAAGTTTAAAATGTTCAGTGCCTTCGCCGATAGACCGGTAGAGTGCTTCTAATCTAGAACTAAACGACCCGCTATTCCATTAGGTCAAAATAAAATATTAACCAACAAGTTTAAGAGCCAAATTAGAAGTTAGCTTCTGATTTGGCTTCTATTTCTTCAAACTCCATTAAACTTTGTACATATAATCAGTAGACTAATATCTAGACCCGTGGCGCATTAATTTCAATATAAAATTGTATGGTTACCAAATCAAAAATTAAAAAATACTAATTTTTAAAAAACTGACGCCCTATACTTTTCTAGATATTGTGTACTGATTATGTGTACAAAATTTCATGGCGTTTGAAGAAATAATAGCTAAAATAGAAGCAATCTTCATTCGCGTACAAAAGGATGTAAGCGCTCTACCGGTAACCTTTGTAACTCTTAATGTAACAACTAACAAAGACTGTTTTAGGACATCAGGCTTCTTTCAAGAGCCAATAAAAGCGGTGGTAAAAGCATGCAGTTATGCAACCTTTGGGGAATCCCCGTTTTAACAAATTGGTTTGAATAGTTAAAATTAAGTGAGCTAAGTCGGTCGATGGAGTTGGTTCAAGAGCATTCGTCGTGGTATCCGTGGAGGCCTTTGCCCAGCAGTGGATTTCTACAGACTGATGATGATGATAATGAAGTGATCTAAACAGTTTTGAAAGTGTTGTTTTAGTAAAGCATTGGCTGTAGTAAAAAACCGAACGTGAAAACATAATTTATAGGCAATTTTATCAATTCCCACTAGGCCCATTATCTTATCCCCTTTACAAGCTATGGGAATATAGCTCGAAACCCTCCATCTTGAACAAAACAAGATGAAACTGTTGTTTTTGAATGAACAGAGGCCGTACCATGAGCTCTCATAGCGATTCAATTCAAAAACTATTCAGTACAAAATATCGGTTCCGTGATGTCCGCAGCTATATTTAAAGCAGAAGATCTATAGACTTCTGCAATGAAAGTTATTCAATGATGACGGATGTTAACGACGAACCAATATTTTGTACATAATAGTTTTTGAACTGAATCGCAATAAGAGCTCATGGTACGGCCTGAGGCCTCGCACAGAGGTTGAAGCATCTACTTAGTTATACTTATGCTTAAACTTCCCAATAATTATCACCACTGTAAGTTTATACTCAATACTAGTTCTGATTGCTATAATTTTGGATGTTACAGGAATTTCATTGGCATGTGACGTCACGCATCGGGCGGCATGCGAGGCGAGCGCTCCTACCGAGCGGCCTCGCTCGCCGCGGTCGCGACGCTTCTCGTCGCGGTGCCGGCGCTTGGGGCCAGCGAGTTAGACAATGATGCCTCAGGTACTGATACTGGTAACTCAGATACTGACACTCAACCTCAGGTACTGACACTCAACCTCAGGTACTGACACTCAACCTCAGGTACTGACACTCAACCTCAGGTACTGACACTCAACCTCAGGTACTGACACTCAACCTCAGGTATTGACATTCGACCTCAGGTACTGACACTTAACCTCAGGTACTGACACTCAACCTCAGGTACTGACCTCAACCTCAAGTACTGATACTCAACCTCAGGTACTGATACTCAACCTCAGGTACTGACACTCAACTTCAGGTACTGACACTCAACCTCGGTTACTGACACTCAACCTCAGGTACTAACACTCAACCCCAGGTACTGTAGGTAAATCGAAGGCCTGGGAAAGACCCATTTAATCAAAACTTCAAACCTCGAGCAAGTGATAGCCAAGTAAATTTTTTTAAGCAACAATAAAGTGGAATTCGATTTAATTATCATAACTCTATCATAGTATCACTTTAAGATAGTAAATGCTCAACAGTAAAATTAAGCTCAATTGTGACGATTGACAGGTTCGTTTTAGCCACCATTCATAACACCAGCTTATGGTATTGTCCTGAAATAGTTCTTGTGACCGATAATAAAGCAACTGGTGTGGTGAAAGGCTTACCAATAAAAGCTAAAGATTGATAGGTAATATATATTGGAACGGTTTCATTATTCCCATAGCCTTAATTACGGTGCGGTATTTGTATGCGACATACTGCGGTTAGTTGCACCTTTATTGATTATACAAACCACGTAGGATTGTTATTTATCACTCATAGAGATAGAAATACACTCTTTTACCAGGCAGCACCCCTTTGCACGACTAGTAGACGCTAATAATAGCTAAATTCTGTCACTGTCTAACCCATTAAAGTTCAGGTAAGTTAGAAAGCCACAAAATAGCGCTCTCAAAACGACAAGTGAGCGAAAATAAAATAAAATTACGAATGAAACTACAGTTTTTCAACTAAAAAGCTGACTACGCTATTGTACTCGGCTATCTATAAACGGCTTTGATTGATAGATAACAAAAAAATACGTAAAATGAAACTTTCAGAGCGTTTCACTCATGTACTTAACGACGATGCTTAACCGAGTGTCTTTTTCAAATATTTGATAGAAGAATTCCTTTCATAGCAACAAATAAAACATTCATATCAGAACGATTATCATGGTGTAATCTACTGGTGAACTGTACAAACAAGTCCATATACAAAAAATACTAAGTTTTTAACTCGGTTAGAACGTTTCTCAATTCCAGAGATAGTAATTGTTTTTCTACCACTTTGAATCTAAGGGGGAAAATCTTCTCCCTACCCAATATAACGCTTGAGTGGCCAATAGAGTTGATAATGTTATAAAAAGTACCTTTTGAAAGTGATTGTTTTGTACTCTGGGAAACAAAGTAGTTCCTTTTCAGTGTGGTATTAAGATATAACCCCACAGTGAACGAATACAACATGATGTCCAACATTTTGTAAGTTGGATAATGCCAAAGTTACTCTCTTTATTCTAGAAAAGACAAGCTTTAGTCCCAGCAATGCAAAAGTCAATATTTCAGTATACCATTGACTAATTTTATTATAGACCATAAATAAACATAAAATCCCGCAATCCCCGTTATTTAAAAACAAGGTTTTAGAAAAATTATGACTATACCCAACTACTTTACTATTCTTCTGTTGACATTTTCATAGACCATTAAGAGGTCCTTCCTGATGAGCAACGACCGCGACCACGCTCGAAGGTCGTGATACGGAAACTAGCATGGCTTAGTTGAGTTGCGTAATTTTCCTAAAGTGATACCAAGCCTTTATAATTTAAATTCTGTCATGGTTTTTTCATCATTAATTTAGGTCCACTAAAATTCAAACTATGACCTTTAGATCCAAAAATGGCGTTTTTCTCAGTGATGCATGTTTTTATTATTTCCAGACCCATCCCACCCTCCGGGCCGCTACGGAGACGCGTGCTCTCTCACGTCAGAATGCAAGTTCCCGGACTCGATATGCCACGAAGTGCAAAAGACCTGTCAATGCCAGCCAGAAACGCCAGCAACCAACTATTTGGACAAATGTGGGAAACGTGAGTATACTATATGTAACATCATCATCAGCCTATAGAAGCCCACTGCTGGACATAGGCCTCTCCTGTATAATACTATGAAAACCGATCTTGAGCTGTCTCCATCCACCAACTTCTAGCGAACCTTTATAATATCGTCAGTCCATCAAGAGGTCTTCCTACACTGCGTCATCCGGTTCATGGTTACCACCAGAGAAATTTTATTCCCCAACGGTTGTCGGTTCTTCAAGCCATTGGCTTGCCCATGCAAGTTCACTTTTTTTTTGCCTGCAACACCAGAGGCATCACACGCGCGCTCCCAACCTTGAGACATAAAGATGAAAAGTCTCATGGCCCGTAATTTCACCGGCACCCGTACCCTTCAAATATTAAAAACCTATGAACCCCAATTCATCCAAAGTAGATTTGGACAATCACTCACTCGTTCCATAATCATATTATTTAAAAAATGTGTAGGATCCAAAGACAAAGCTTATGATGGGATGTTAATGTAATCTTAATGGAGGTAATTTACATAACATGCAGTGTTTAGTTCAGATAACCGGATTAGCATAATCCGACATTGCAAATGGAAATTCTAAATACTACATGAAAATGTCTGCTAACACAAAGACCGAGCACGAGCTTATTATCTGAAATGGCAAAGAATAAATTTCAAATTAATTACCAACACAAAGGAAAGGAATGGTGACTCAAGTTTCGTTAGAAACGTGTGAAAGCACATAAAATTCGTATTTTCTTAGTAGTATTTATGTTACTAGAAGCTATGAACTACAAGAACAAAGCAATAAGTCAAAAGTTTTATGACTCATTTTATAAGCACTTTACTTCATCATCATCATCATTAACCGTTAGACGTCCACTGCTGGAAGAGGCCTCGATAAAATTGGTTCAAAATTGGGAATTGGTATAATCACCACGCTTGGCAGGCTGATTGGTGATCGCAGTATTCGTGTTGAGGTACTCAGGTGGATGCTGCTACAAATCTCCTAGTGTACCTTAGTCGTTTTTTATAACAATAACGAATTTTAGGAATTCTTATTCTTAAAATTCTTATTAGTTACCCCAGTTGTCTTAATGTAAATAAAGCAATATATTTTTTAAGTCGAATTCGTAGTTTGTCGGCACTTTACTTAATAAAGTTTATTAGAACTAAAAAAAAAATATCATTCGCATTCTTTACTTATTTTTTTTGCTCGTCTGATCTGCTCATGAATATGACAAAGAACCTCCCATTATGGTCTTTGCCTTATTCACCCCGAATCTGCCAAATGAGATTTGACCTTTCTTATGAGATAGAAAAAGAATGATAAGGGGCGCAATCGCTCTATTTTGAACTGGTTCAACCATTTGAATGGAACGTTTATGGTTTCAATTTAGATTTGGCTTAGCTTATGTAAAAAATTGTATTGCATTATTTTTCTGAAAATATTATATTAAATCGTTGGTGAAAGTGTGTTGTTGGTGTGTGAGGGATCTCTCAGTTGAGATCCTCCAAATTGATCTGAAATATTCAAAAAGATGAATAACCTTTTTTAAGATATTTATATAATTATTTTATTAACATCGTATTTCCATAATCTAATAAACTAAGTTTTTGTTTCAAAGAAAACATCCTTAAAACTGAATACTCTGAAAATTTCAGACCAATTGGAGGTAGGATCCCTCACCTCAGATACATGAAAAGTTCGATCGATTACTACACTCAACGTATCTTTCAGATAAGAGCTACTTCGTTTACGCTCAACTGATCGTTTAAAATAAGCGTAATTGGCCTGCTGTTAAGAATACGATCGAAAGCATCCAATATTCTGAAGTTATAATAATTATAATTAAGACAGAATATATAATTAAGAAGATACGTTGAGTGTAGTAATCGATCGAACTTTTCATGTATCTGAAGTGAGGGATCCTACCTCCAATTGGTCTGAAATTTTCAGACCAATGACTTAAGGAATTTATAATTAAGACAGGCTGTGTATTATTTATTATTAATTGCAAGTCAAGGACAATTTGACACTTGAATAATGCATTTGTCTCAAATAATATCGATGGACGTCTTGTTCTTTAATTTGACAAATTTTTATCCTTGCTTTTGCTACGTAGGCAACTTTTCAAATTTAATAAGAATTACATTTTGAAAGTGAGCAAAACAATGTTTTGCCGGGAAAATAAGGTTGGACTTATTAACAAGTTGACAAAGGAAAAACTCGAACGATCGATGCAAGCACCGAAACATGCATGTCGTGTTTTAATTGTGTACAATCTCTATTGCTTTTTTTTCTGTAACGAGTATTGCTGTAATTATATCATTAAATCTTGAATCATTTGTTCCGTCCTTGAGGTTCACATGACGTGTAGTAAAGGCATTGACACTCATTATTTTTACATCAATCACGTACACAATAACTGTGAAAATAGTGTGATTTTGATACGTATGTAATTATTCAAATAACGAAAGAAATATCATAAAGAAAAATACAGCTCGAATAATTAAATCAGCACGAAAAGCAACGACCCGTCTAACAACAAAAACAGCTAAAATTTCACACTATAACTTGACGGTATCTTATAAAAGTACCTACCATAACTGAGTATTCTATAATTATTATGTCAGGAAAATGTGTGTCTTGTTTAGATAAAACAATAAAAATATAGATATTCTCTATTTTTTTTAAAACGTTGCAAAGATCTCACTAAAATGTATGATCAAATTATGATTTCAGCTGCCAGTGTAAACGAAACGTGCGGTTTCAACGAGCAATGCGAGGATATGGTTTACATGACGGAGTGTCGGAACGACCGGTGTGTTTGCAAGTTCGAGATGGTACCCGAAACCAATCCGGACGGCACGGTGGTTTGCAAAGGTATTTGAAGTACATACCCTTTATGCATATACAATGTACATGGATGATGCATTACAGATGTTGTTGGAAAGAACTGAGGTGATCTTATAGAATTGCTTTACTCGTAAAATACTGTTTTTAGCGATATTTATCATCAATTATACCAATTGTACATATTTTTATCTAAAATAATTTTCTTTTTAGCGGAAAAACGTGTGGAGGAATCACTGAAGACTTTGGACCCGGCAATGATTGGTGTATTGGTTGGCATGGCGCTGATGTTTGTCATCATATGCGTCGTGCTCCGTCTTTTCAGCAGGTACCTATTCAATTGAGTAAATTATTTTTTTTATTAAATTTAATTTATTAATCCATAGGATTGCTCCAACTTTGAATTAACTGATAGTTATTTTATCCAAATAATGCAGTTAGTTTCCTAAGGTCGTTTCATCTGGTAGTCATCTGGACTAGCTTACAATGGTTTTTAGATAGTGGTCGTGTGATGTAAACATTTTTTTTTCATTTACAATATTCGTATTTCTTTCTGTAAATTAAATTATACAGGTTAATATTTTTTTTATATTTCAGGGCAAGATGGCGTGAAAACAGAACTATCTTCAACACTCCCAACCCACGATTAATGAACGTATCTCTGTTAAGAGATTCTAAACTACTGCACTCTCAGGTATAACTCTTAACTTAGAATCAACTCTTTTGAATCCATATCTAAAAAAGTTCTGTTCTTGATTCCAATGTCAGGGCCTAATTTTGATAAGAGTGAATGGGCTTCAGCACGGTAGCCTAATGGTGGATTACAGTTGGCTCTTCCCTTTCAAAGGAGGTGATTAACTTTGATCCATACTTGTTTACAGGATCGTCGTGGCTCCCGGGTAAGCATGCGTCCTCCGTCAAGACAGGCCAGCCAGCAGGAACTGAGACCTCACTCACCAATTCCAGGTAAACTGTCTTATACCAGCGTACACACATCAAAATTGTCTACGGATATTTCATTTAGAAATGATTTGCTTGAAAACTATTTGCTATTTAGAATAAGTTTGTATGTGGAATTAAACCTCTTGTACCAATTTTTTATAGTCGCAATCAACAAGAGGTTACGCGTAAACTCTGATTTGAATTTTGAAACTATAGTTTTGCCTAAGATTAATTTCCTTTTCTTTATTTAATAACAAGTGTTACTGGTATTTTTTAATAACTTTAACTGATATTGTGATCTTTATAGTTATGGAACGTCGACATTTAAGCAGAGAAGCAATGGTAGCTTATAACTTTAATGTTCACCAGGAATACATAATAGGATTTATTAAAATTAGCAGTATAATGGGTGGACTTATCGCTGAAAACAATTTATTTCTCTATTATTAAAATCAATTTATTTAGGTATCTTTGGATACCTTTTTTTAGTTTTTTGGAATAATAAAAGCTGTAGGCATGTTAGAAGTGCGTGCTACCCTATGCATGGTTGCAATACCCTAAACACCAATCAAAACGTGATTTCTCGATTGTAGTCACGTTATCGTGTTATTGAGGATGCAGCAGAGCACTAACTACACTGGGAAAAAACAGGATCGTTTTCTCCAAAAATCATGGCAATTCAGCTAGTGCAAAGGCTCTAGACCACCAGCATAGTCATAGTGACCAAACAGCCAGAGAAGGCTATATGAAATTGATCTTCATTCTCGTAGACCGCTTTACGACGATGCAATCGCAAAGGGTGACTTATGTGGGCTTAAAAACATGGTCCACTCATAACATGACGTCATGGTTTTGGGTTGGCCTGCACAGTCACCTGACCCCATTGAACACTTTTGGAACATGTTGCAGCAAAGAGCTTTCAGCAATTTCCTGGCAAGTTTAACTACAGACAACCAATTTTTTTGGCATTTGAAAAGAAAACGGGACCGTATACCTCAGTGAGACTTTGACACCCTAATTATAGGTATGATTGGTGCAGATTAACACCGATGTGTCACTATGCTATCAAGGACATAAAACACTAATTATTACATTGTAAAAATCTCCATATTTTAAAGCCATATGGCAACTTCAAAAATTAGTTTTAACAAATTTATGAATACTTGTAAATTTTGTGATATTTCGTGATTTCGTTATTTTTTATTAAATATATAATATTGAACAGTTTTACCTACTTTATTTTTATTATTATAGCATAAAATGAGAATTCTTACTATACCTATATTCCTGAAGAAATTACTTATAGTTTTTCTAAAAAACCAACCTAATGTTGATTATCCCTGGACAATATTGATGTATGTAAATTAAATGTGTCGTTCTTGATGTTAGGTTAGGTTAGAAGTTAGTAAGTAAGTCAAATTATCAGGTTCATCTCATTGAAACTAGTCCAGTTTTTAAACGACTTCACAGATAACTTTTCATTTAAAAAACCGACTCCCGCCATTGTATTCGACTAAACATTTGGATGAAAAAAAAATTATGAAAGAACCATCGTGGTGAAAGGATTATGATACTTTTTGAATGCAAATGCTTGGTTTGTTGCTGAAAATATCAAAATCGCCATATGTATACCTACAATATTTGAGGAGTTCCCTCAATTCCTCATAGATCCTCATTGATAGATATATAGCAATTTTGATATTTTCAGCAACAAATCAAGCATTTGCATTCAGAAAGTATCGTAACCCTTTCACCACTATGGTTTTTTCATAATTTTTTTCATCCAGATATTTAGTCGAATACAATGGCGGAAGTCGCTTTTTTAAATGAAAAGTTATGTACATATATATTTATCAAATAATAGCATATACCCTAACCAAGATTGAATAAACCCTTTGCGATGGAAATAACAAAACCACTACGATTTTTGTTTTCCTACCACACCAAGCTAACACTCATGACGATTTCATCAGCAGCACGTCATCAACAAAGCCATCAACTACACCGAAAGCCCTCAGGTTAAATTTGGTTATAATTTTGCTTGCTTCATAGAACGCACATACATCTAAGCAAGCGCATGACACCAAACAAAATGTAGATTCAAAGCCAGAAAAATCCGATGCTTCACATAGTTTTTAAGTTGTTGGGTCTCTAGGACTCTCGAATAACTTTTAGAAACACCCGTATTTACAATTAGAACAATTTGTTTAAAGGTTCAAATCTTTCTAGCACAAGGTACAATAGTTTAGAAACGTTTGATTTGACACTTTGGATACAATCCTCTTCTTTGTGAATAGATACACCAACTACTTACATTAGCTAGGAAAGAATAAAACTTCCCAATCTTATTCTAAATCACCTAGACATGAAGCATGTTATAGTAACTCATGCTACGAATGAGATCTTGCGTTCTAATTTCTCAGCAGCCTCCTATAAGGTTGAGGTCTTAACTATTAGTTTAGTACCTAATGAATTACTTAGAAAGGTTAGGCTGAGCTTTTGACCTAGAAATAAAAGTATAGAAACATGACAAACGAAAGCATGACGTTAAAAAATGCTGTCTTGAGCAAAGAGCATGTTTTAGCTATGCTACTAGGATGGTGAACGATCTTTCGTGTGTTGATTTTTACTCTTTAAATTTCAGGGTGTCGACGAGGTTCTAGAGCGAGCAGTGGCCATTCTGTCAACTCTCTCAGGTCTGCTACGTTGCGTTCTCCGACTGCACCTGGACCCACATCTGTGACCGTCGAGATACGAGCTCCAGATGCATAAAATGACGATTTGTAATAAATCTGTTTCGATAAAACAGTAACTCTAACCAATGACATAACTGAATGGTGAATTATAACTAATATAAATACATTCGTCTCGTAAATAACTATGACGTATATCCAGTCCAACATTTACAGAATTTGTGATAATAATGTTTACCAATCGTTGAACTCTAGGCTTATATTCATATTTTATAGCAATAATCGTACAACTAATCGTAATCTGTCATTAAATCAGCCACTTGAAAGTGCCTCTAAATCAAGACACATCAAATTCAAAACTCATATTTTCAGCAATAGGCTAAATGTTAAATATAGGAGAAAAGCAGTTATATTAAACTAATATTAAGTAAATTCACATACACGAATCAAATATTATAAACACAAATAACTAGATGTAGAGCACAGTTCAAAGATATTCATAGTATTTAAGAAAATAGGATAGAAATTAGCTTTTATAGCATTAGAATGATTCGCTTTTTGGCATTTTTTGTAGTTTGATAGTTTTGAAGTCGATTACTACTATATAAATAAGTCTAATTTCTCGGTTTACCTTCTTTTGATGTTCTAAATAAGTGAATGCTAGTTTTCGTAATTTCCTGCCTTAGATGTAAATGTAGCTTACTATTAAGCGACGTAGTAATATAACTTATTTACGGGGACCATCTCCTTTCCAGGAATGATCTGAGTTTCGAAATATGACGGATTAACGATGAGGGAGCTTCTAACTGCTTTCTATACTATAAGACTTTTAAATTTACTATAATTTTAAGAGCGAATGTCAAGGCTTTTCTTTAAAAATATTCATGAGAGAGATCGTTGTGAATCAATGATAACATTACTATTTCCTTAGATTAGATAGTCTTCTTCTTTTACTATAATTTTGTGTAAATCGGGGAAATTTACACAAGAATACTTTGTAAGTTTTCAATGCACAAAGCTTTACCAGTCATAGAGTTTCAGCAATGCGCACAAAGATTTAGTTAACTTTAGTGATTCTAAGTAAATAACTGCGATTACTAAATAGTCAGTTCTTATAGAGTGTTTAAAATTAAAGTACTAAATAAAATCATCTTCATTAAAACGTATGGAATGTACTTCAATAAAGGGGAAGATTGGGGTATAGTCGATACAAAACTCATTTCATTCTGATCAAAGCAAATATAAAA
Organism: Epirrita christyi; assembly: GCA_951392215.1. Classification (NCBI taxonomy): domain Eukaryota; kingdom Metazoa; phylum Arthropoda; class Insecta; order Lepidoptera; family Geometridae; genus Epirrita; species Epirrita christyi. Next base: position 14,511,937 of record OX595841.1, on the reverse strand, counting down.
TAAGCTATTAAATACTTGATTTGGAATAATGCTCACGTTGTGAATGTACTTCGGACACTGCTAATTATACATGTACCAAAAATTAATGCTGTAATTAAATTATATAAACTTTTATTATAACTTATACTTCCAAATAATGTTGTTTTAATACCCTTTAGACAAATGGAACCTATTATGAACCTCTTGCTTGCAACAATGCCCATACAAGATCATCATCATCGTTAGATATCCAATGCTCCTCCATAAAAATAATGCAATGGGGGATTTACCATATTTACCACGTATGGTAGGCGGATTGGTAATGATAGTATTCGTGTAGGGTACTCAAGTGGATGCTGCTGCCCATTCCCTGGTGTAATCACTTAGTTAGCGTTCATTTCATCCACGGGAGGAGACGGAGGTCTATTCTTAGGCCGGACACACCACGGCGCCAATATCAAATTAATTGTTCAAAAAAAACTTGTGTGAGGATGACGATGCAACCAGAAAATCTTTACTCTAGCAATTTATGTCCGAAGGCTCAATATTTAATTGGAAACGCATGACGGAAAAATATATTATTATCAACGCCATCTCTGAGATATTGTGTTTACTAAAAGACAACCCTAACCTTATGCCAACAACCGTTCAACTGCACATTCAGGCTTGCGCTGTTGGTTGTTGTAGAAGTCATAGCAGGTGCTACGCCGTAGACGTTCTTCCACGCGGTACAAGAGGTCACCACACCTGAAAACCCGCTAACAATAGAAAAAAAACACGTAAGTAACTAAGGCTGGTTACGCCCAGTGTGTTTAAAAATTGAAGTTGAACTCAAGATGAGTTTTGTAGTATCTAATCTACGATTGACTTAGGATACCTAGATTTGCATGTTGCCCACCAGTTGTAGGTCTAAAAAGGCAGCTTTATATGAATCATAATACGATTCATATACAGGAATTGCTACCAGATGAATTGCTAATAGCAATTTTCATGTGGCAAATAAAAATAAAATAAAAAAACTCATAATAGATGTATACTTTGGATACGTCCACCTATTGCACTGCGTCCGTCTCTCTGAGACACAGATTTTAATCGCTTTCATTTTCACTGAATAATTACACCAAAATTTAATTCTGAAACACCTATTTCAAAATCATCATCATCATAATTGATGAGGCAATAACATAAAAGTGATCAGCACATCACAGCACATCATCATGAATTATTCATGGAATAATTACATAATTTACTGAAACAATTTCAGTTCCGGTCCCAAAGGTAATTTGTTTGAGCACTATTAGGATATTAGGTTGACAATTTGAATTATGAAAAACTAACTCATTAATCATATTCAGTGACGACTTACGGCACTAAAACGTGGTCACTTACTTGACTGTATAGACAAGCTCAATGTCATGCAACGGGCTATGGAGACAGCTATGCTAGAGGTACGTGATAGAATTCGCAATGAGGAATCCGTAGAAGAACCAAGATCACCGACATATCTCTCAGAATTAGCAAATTTAAGTGGCAATGAGCAGGTCATATAGCTCGCAGAACTGACAACCGTTGGGGACACTGGTTCTCGAGTGGCGACTGAAAACTGGACGACGTGGTCTGCGGAGTGGAAGGAAGGCCTTCCACTCGATGGACTAAAGACATTATAAACGTCGCAGGACGCATCGCGTCGCAGGTGGATGAAGACGGATCAAGGCCGTTCCTCGTATAAGGGGGAGGCATATGCCTGTACAGGCTGATGATGCTGATGATGATAACAGAAATTATTTAGACAGATTGTAGTAATTCTAATATTTTTCAAGACTACTATTTTTCACATATATCACTTATGGCCTACGCTTAGGAGACATTTAATTTATGTCAAATTTGAAAGTTTTTAAGAAATATGTGTTCCCAACTTGAACTAACTAGGGCGGACTACTTTGCGTAGCGTAGTGGATGCTAGTTTGGTGATACCTAATTTGTTATTGATAGCTCAACGGCTCTGCGTTGAGCTTTTCAATAAAACGGCAATTACAGTTCCAATATTAGTTGTCAATTTCACGGTTCGGTTTTTAGCTGATTCAATATTTTCATTTGCAATTCACTTTGAATTGAATTATTGTTCAAAATGCGAGAGTTGCTGGTCTTGCAAAATTTAAATACATTCAACAGTAAGTCTGGACTTATTTCAGTTAGTCCATAAATATTTGTTTATTATAATAATTTATTCACGACAAAATATTAGTAAAGTAAAATAAAAGTATTACATGTATTAATTTTATTATTATTTCTGTAAATAAAGTATTCATTTCGTGAATACAGATTATAAAAAATATGATATTTGTTTTTTATAAATACAATCTGTATCAAAATAAACTTCCCAATAAACCCGAAGGGAGGGTATTCCACACGTCATGGCAAACAACTTGAGTTCTACGACTTTATAAATTTAAAAGTTTTGCATTCATGAAATGTCGCGTAAGCTTTTCTACAAAAATGTACTTAACACAACACGGGGCTGCCCAATTACAGCATTCAGAGTTCAAGCATAGAGGTCAAATAAACGGCTGTAATAGGTAGGGCAGTGACATGTTATGTTGGGTACATTTCTGGAGGAATAAAGTCAACTTAACTAAAGTTGTTCACCATGACGTGTGAAACGTTTCAAATCAGTGTACCTTATGCAGAGAATACCCTCCCCCGGGTTTAACGGTGTGTTTTGATACATGTTGTATAGGATATCAAATAATAACTTTAAGGTTTCTTAAAAAAAATGCTCATGTGCGAGTCTTACTCACGTGGAGAAGGTTCCGTATAGGTAGGCTAACATAGTAACCACTAGACCAAGACCAAAATTTTACACCTAACACAATTTTGTTAACATTTTCTCATTACGAGTATTTTCCGTTTCCCTTAGGAATTTGAAGATGAAGGATTTTCATTTAAGTTTTCCTCAGTAAACTATGAGTTAGGCCCGATATTCCATATTTGCTTCCAAACATTTTTAACATTTTTGGCGTAGTTTTAGAGATAGGAGAGAAGGGGGGGGTCAATTCTGAAAGAGCTCGCTATGACAATTGATTATATGTGATATTATGTTGATTGATATGTCACATAAAGCATTTGACACACTTTTATTTCTGGCCTAATTACTACCTCACATAATTTAGAGTAGAAATCGGTTCGTGTAAGCGTAAAGTCTGTTATTTGAAAACTACGAGTTTGGATGAAGGCCTGAAACTAGAAAAAAAAACCATTTATAATGGTTCCATATAATACAAAGTAATCTACAAAAATAGCAGTTAAAAAATAATTTCTTACAATTTTCTCAATCAAATAAGAATAATTAGGTGCTTAACTTTGGCGTATTTTTAATATTTTTTATTTTACAGTGTCACATTTCGAGACGCGGGCGGTGCTAAAATATTCCGAGTTCTCCAGTGCCCTAGTTCTCGAATAAGCTTCTTGACTCGTATTCATGCTGCGAACTTGTTTACCGTCGCTATACCTATGATATTTGCTCTTCAACTTTTGCTGTTTGTGGGCGAAATGGACTGGAAAACCACCCTATTCTAGTTTGTATAGCGTACGACAATTTTATTATTAATAATGAGACGAGTTTTTAATAGTATACTAGTAAAAGGCAGTCGCTGGAAGTCAGTAGTGGTTCAAGACCGTTCGTCGTGGCATTCTAAGGGGGACGTCTATGTCCAGCAGTGTACTTACTTCTACAGGCTGATGATGATGATGATGATGAAAAGGCGGTCAAGAGCGAGTCAGGCCTCGTGAAATTAGTGTTATTCACATCGATGTCTATACACTATACCATGATGTCTATCAGCGGCTTCGCTCGTTTTATACCAAGGCTTATTGTCATAATCTCTCTATGTAAGAAATTTCATCCAAAATTATTGAGTCGCTACGGTGTGGTTCTGTAAGAAACAAACATCCTAACATTCTCATTTATAATTTTGTATATAAATTTGATATGAATGATAATGACATAACTAACATCTTTTTTATCGTAGGAAATTGAAATTACCTGTCATCATAATAATATACAATTTCCAATAGCGTATTACTTAAGTACAGTGTAATAGCAAACTCGAAATTGCAGCGTCACAAAATATTTTTAAAAAACTTCTCATAAATTTCGTTTAATTTGCTTAGTAATAAAAAAACAGAATTAATTAATTGCTAAAATTATTAAACAAGAGATAAAATAAACGCTTTGAAGAAAATAGTAGTTATTTTCTAATGAGAGCTTCATTATTTATTTCAGTAACTAGAAAAACTTAAGAGGGTATTTAACTAAATTGAAATTTACGTGCCTATCAAAACGAAAATTAAACGAGTACGTACTTATCCTTTATTTTATAGTGCACAAAAAACAACTTTCTAGTTTTTGTTAGACTAATGGAAATTGCTTAGTATTTTTCTTTAAACCTTTGTCTACGTATTAAGTACGTAGTCCGTAGTTAAGTACAAAGTCGACAATGAACCAAAGATTTATACAAGTGTCTTGTTAAAAATCATTTTTCCAAAACTAGCTTTTATTAAAATAGTGATCAGAACCGTTAGTTGATCAAAATGAGCACAAACACCAGGTCACTATTAATCATCGAGGAGTTCCGTTGTCCACCTTCCGTCTACATCATCAGATCAGCTCGCTGTCACCATAATATTGTATTGTCATTTGAACTTGACAGGTATGAAAATTTTTCGGTTGAGTGGAATTGGTTCAAAATGAAGCTGAATGATTTGTCCCACACTAACTAACATACTCAGGTTAAATAAATGCTTGCAATAAAGTGATGAGGGCAGAAAAACAAAATTTCGATTAAGTACAAATAACCAAACAGTGTATAACCATTTGGTTATACACTGTTTGGTAACCTACAAAAAAAAAACGTAGAAATAACTGCTACAATAAAGCAAATAAAGGCTCGTTTTCACATAAAAAGAGACATAAACTAGCGTGCCCGAGGCGAGACAAGGAATACGAAAATATTGATATATCTACGAATATTCGAATAATATGGCTTTGACATCGATTTGCGCGTTCTATCGGAAATTATAGAGGTGTAGGCTTGTCACGATGGGGTGTCGCGGAGTACGTTCAGACGGCGTTATTGGTAACGATTCAGAGTTACGATAAGGTAGGTATCGGATTGAATGCGTGATGTAGAGGGTATTACTCCATCTAAGACAACTTTGATATTAGGTGAGATTGTAAAAGAAAGCAATGGAATACCAAATATAAAAAAACAGCATCAAATTTTGCGACTATGACTCAAAAAAAAATACCCATATTTTTGTCTATTATTGCTTTAATTGAGCAAATGAAATTTTAAAAATTTAGGCTGAATTAAGCAATTTTCTTTTGTTCATTGTTTAATAAATCTGTAATACGTCGTTATACAGATAACTATTATCTGATTATATCTACAACATTTTATAAAGATCTGAATTGTATAGTTTTTAAATTAATGAGAAACTTTTTTCGTTGCTTCTGGCTCTAGTTTCCTTATAATTTAAAACTACTTAAATATTCATAAAATTTTGCAGATTATAGTTCAACGAAAACTTATCGAGGTACACAGTGTTCTAGATTTTTTAAACTATCATCAAGAAAAAAGGTTAAGGGAACTAATAATTGGTAATTAATTAGTTGCGCGTAATTAATCCAAACTTTTGGGCGATGTGTGCGCGAGAACATAAAAAGCAAAAGCCTTTCCGAGCTGTAAAAAATTTTCTATATTAAACTTCACTCGTAGTTTACAGAAAAACCTTAATGAATAACCTGAGTCGTTGTTATATAATTATCTTCCTATAATAAGGACTTAGACATATCTTCGTCCTTACATAATAAAGGAAAACACTCTTACTTTGGAAGCCTACTTGTAGGGAACTCTCTTCAAGCGAGTTTGACTCACTCTTGACATGTTTTTAATTTTTGCAAATCAAAAGTCTCCAAGTCTGTACAGTCACCGTAACGGTAAGAGAATGATAGGGCAACGTAGCAATAACGATAATATAGGCAATTTGCCCTACGCCTATAGAAGACGTATTGAACGTGTTAGATTGTGTTTCTATAAGTTCTCTATTCTGACTGAGATTAATGACGAATGTGCTTTAGTCACTTACGAAACCCATACGGGCAACTACTTAGTACCGTACAAAGATTGATTTTTCTTTGTACGTAACTATGGTTTCGTACGAAGATATTTTATTCATCATACTGACTTAGTATGATGAAGGTTGGTTAGATTCCTAGGTAGGTTAAGTATCTAGGAAGTTTGCTAGGTTTTTAAAAGTATTTTAGGTGCTGGTTACGTATCTGGTTTTGTACGAGGAATAAATTGTCTTCGTACGAACAGCGTAGGTATTTGGGGTAGCGTCAGTTCTGCTAATTCACTTGTGAATTTGTATTCACACGTTGCGCATTAACATAAGTTGCATGCGCCGATGACAAAGCTCGTAGGTCATCGGTGTAAGCAAAGCATAGATAATAAGAGTAAGGAAGAAGAACAAAGCCAAAGAGTTGGGTCAAAAAGATATTTATTTTGTAACCAAACTCTTTGATCAAAAAGTATTTACTTTTTACCGAACTCTTTGATGAAAAAACATTTATTTTGAAACCAAACTCTGATGATCACAGTTTATTTTAAGGGCCTAATTTCGACGATAGTTTCTGGTTTGAGCTTTTATCAGCAGGTTAGGTAGATGCCCCACGCCTTGATTTTTTACGATGTTATCCTTCATCTTTGAGTCCTTGGTAATTTACACATACCTTTTAAACAAGTGAAAAAATATATTGCTGCATAATTATATTGGTGCTATCATCAATCTGGTGTGGTCGCCACTCAAAAACCTTAGTCAAAACAAAATCGAATCTCGAACCATTTTTAATTTATACCTGCTTTTGGCCTGATTGATCCGTTAAAGGTCCTGGAATAATAATGTATCTAAATACCTATGTATTTTGATAAGGAAACTACAGTCAGATTTTAACTAAAGACACTCGAAATTTATTGTTTTACAAAAAAGGTATCGATAGTAAAAATACAATTTAAGGAAACCAAAGGCTAAGAAAATAATAACTAAAATATAAATTATATTATTATCAAAGGGAATAATGATGTTTAAAGGGGCACAACTGTACAAAAAAATGCCAAAAGACATAAAATCAGTTAAATCGCTTTGATACCTAATTTTATTTCTATACCTAATTTTAATTATATTTTGTATTTTTGTTACAAAAAATAAATTCGCAATGATAACTTCTGAGGATTCAGGTTCTATTGGCATTGAAATTAATTTTCACCACTACAGTAAGTATTATTATTTACCTGAATTTATGTGCACAGAAGGGTTATCTACGACGGCGTGGGCAAAATTTATACTTCCACTTCCGGCTACCGACCGTTGTGGATTCGATATCCTAAAGGTTCTATACCTACATCATAGGTATAACGTATTGTTTCATTTATCTTTAACAGCATTTGCCCACAGCTTCCTTCGGATATAAAAAAGCCTATAACTTAGTCCAGATCATAACTTATTACCGTACCTAATTTCATCAAAATCAGTTTAGTTTTTATGACATGATTAAGTAACAAATAAAAAAAAACAACTTAATATTGGGCGAGGTTACTTAATTAGTAAACAACAACTACTACTAGAGGTACTTATTTTTTAATTAATTGTGGTAGATGAAGGTTCTCTTCTCAATGGACTAAAAGAAGGACTAGGAAGTCGGTGAATGGAGGCAACTCAGTATCGTCCGTCGTGGCATTCTAAGGGGGAGACCTAATGTCTAGCAGTGGACTTCTACAGACTGATTATGATGACTTAATTAGTTTCTAGTTATTTTTATATATAATCACGTGTTACCCTTATTTAAACAATACACAAGTACATAAAAATAAAAACGCGTTTATGTCAAATTATTTGTAAACCTGCAAATAAAAATATCCACGTCGCCAGATTACCTCTCGAACGCTGGAAAACACACTATCTGAAAAACTTTGAACAAAAGCTTATTTAATTACGCCTCTCTGAGATCAAAGAGCGTGCGTAAGTTTACGCCAAAGTCTTTGCAAAGGAGACATACATTATAATACTACAGGTTCAAGAACGGGTTCAAGAAATCATAATCAGAATTTTATTAAAATATTATTAGATACCTACTACGATTCGAAATCTAACGATTTATTTATTTATTTATTACTTATTGATTTAACTGATTTTATGTCTTTTGGCAATTTATTATTATTATTATTTATTTTATTTCAGGCAAATATCCATAAAAACTTAAACTAGTACACACACATAAAATTAACACATTAAAAATAAAACATTAGTAAACAATATGAAGCCTAACCAAATGGCCCAGTATGGGACAGTCAACCCTGTCAGCTACAACGCGCAGGATAGCGTTGTTGCGTTGTTGTTTAATTTATGTTTGTGTCCTTTTTATATAATTTATATTTTAATTATTATTTTATTAGTCTTCGGTTTTCTTAAATTGTTTTTATTATTATCGACACCTTTTTTGTTAAACAAATTTCAGGTGTAGGTATGTCTTTAGTTAAAATTTGTCTGTAGTTTCCTTATCAAAATACATACAATTTATACATTTGCGAAACATTTATCAGATTGGTTTCATAGTAAATGTTGGTAGTAGCTGTTAAAGTCACAATGGAATCTTTAATATTTTATTTGAAATATTTTCATTTTAAGTAGATCAGTAAAAACCCCCTTCCCCATACTTTATAAAAATAATCTACGATCGAGTACTCGTAGTAAGTTTTCAAAAGTCACGTGATACAAAGTACATCCTTTGTAACACTATACATTGTTCTATTCACTTTGTTAAAAAGTTTTTCTTGTTTCTTGTATCTTTGGTTCCGTGTTTCGATGTTTATTTTCGTGTTTCACATTTTATGTTTTGGAAAGATCAGATCAATCTGTTACAAAGAGGCTTAAAGAATACGTTTCTTTCAGACTGGTGGTAAGTAGACGTTTAGAAATTTTGGGTTTAGTTTTAAATTTTTTGTAATCATTGCCCCCCCCCCCCCCCCCCCCTTCCTCTACAACACTGGGTGGCTGGCCTGGTTCATTATATGCCACTTTATTCTATGCTGGGCATCTCTCATCCAGGTTTTTCCTGCCTTTTCTGATTTGCCAAATTTCATCGACCCCATCTAGCTGGTGGTCTACCGGCACTACACTTGGTTTCTCACAATTGTTATAATTCTTTATTGCACACAGAACATAATTCACAAACAAGTAATTATGAAAGGCATGTAAAAAGACGAGCTTAACCCTTAAAAAGAGTTTTTTTTCAGCAAACCTTTAAGGATAAAGACAAGGGTATAGTTGGTAGTAAGTGTACCAAAACAAGAAAATTAAATTTAATACAACAAGAAAATCTAGAAATATAAATAAAACCATAGACATACTTAAAAATTAACCCCCTTATTCATAATAATTTATTTATTCTATTTTTGCTAAAATAGCTTTCGTCTTGTTTTAAAGTAAGTACGACATTTTACATCAGAGAAAACAAGACAAAAGCTATTTAAACTAAAATAGGTTATAAAAATGATTATGAATCTTACTCCTCTCCTTACTCTCTGTCTAAGCATTACGTCACAGCCCTACTCCACTTGCAATCATCATGACTTACCAAGTGGCTTACCCAACGCCACGTGAGTCTTAAGATTCAGATACCTTGGACATTTGGTCTGCCTTTGAATTTTAATGTTCCTGACTCTATAAAACATGCATAAGACTCGATATGTCCTCACACGTTTTAAAGATAACCAAGTTTTTTACAAAAAATAATAAGTGGCCATCTGTAAAATTATTTTTCTTATTTCATTGTTTCTCCACTACACAAAACAGTAAAACTTGGAAAGCAACAGTAAATGCACAAAGAGACCATTAGCAGAGAACCCCCGACACGGTGAAAGGGTTCTCGACGACCCTAACGCGAGGAGTTTGTAGAAAAGTGTCACTGCTGTTTTTGTGATGTGGTAAATGTAGTTCTTTACGACTGTTTTGGTGAAGGATGATTTAGAGACTGCTTCTATAAAGAAAAGAAGCTGATTTCAAATTTAGATATTAGATTTAGATAATAGGATTTTTTTGATTTATATTTTTTTATGCTACTTGGCAAGCAGACAAGCTTACGGCCCACCAGATGGAAAGCAGTTACCGTAGCCTATGAACGCCTGTAACACCAGAGGCATCACACGCGCGCTGCCAACCCTGAGACATAAAGATGAAAAATCTCATGGGTATGTAATTTCACCGGCCCTGTACCCTTTAAACCGAAACACAGCAATGCGAACACTACTGCTTGGCGGCAGAAATAGGTACGGTGGTAGTACTTTCCCGGACGAACTCTTTCACAAGAAGTTCTACTACTAACAAAATACCTAAGATATACCTAAGTTCTTCGATGTGGCTACTCTTGACGCTCTACTCCAAGGAACATAAATACTCTAGGGAGCTCTACTCCAATCTTAATTCAGGATATAATGTCATTTGTCGTCAGAGAGTATTTATACCCTTGAATTCAATACTAGCGCACAGTTTGGAATGGAGATTGGTGGAATTTTATGGAACTAAGTGAAATCGACTTTCTGTCTCTGTTGTTCTTCACGATTCAACACGCGTGCTCTCTCAATTTCATACTCGATTTGGTTCAAGAGTACCAAGCAAGCGTTATTAGGATTGAAACTGGATTGCAATTAGAACTGTTTTCAAGAGTAGCCCTGCTGTTCAACGCGAATGCGAATGTCGAAAAAAAAAAGTAAAGTACTCTAGTTATTATTCTGAGGTATTAATGTACCAAAAATAACGTTATTTTTCGTATATTCGACGACCACCATGCCGCAGAGAGAGGTTGCAATAATACCTCTGTGTTCGAGTGCTCCCAGCGGGATTAATATAACCCATGGTATATCTACTGAGGCCTTTGTCCAGCAGTGGACTTTTATAAGCTAATGATGATTATGACGGTAGCGTTAAAAGTAATAGGTAAGAGCCATTTAAGACAATTTCAATAATTATTCCGTTCGGGAATAAAGGTTCTTGAGTGGCGACCACAAACCGGACGACGCGGTAGAAGGCCCTCCATTCGATGGACTAAAGACATTATAATCGTCGCAGGAAGTCAGTTGATGATGGAGTTGAGTTGATGGAGGCGGCTCAAGATCGTTCGTCGTGGCATTCTACCACCTACTTCGTGGGGGAGGACATATACTGCAGTGGAGTTTTCAGATGATGATGATGAAATAATTATTAACGTACAAGGACGTACATTATAAAATATTTCTTCTAGCATTGCATTAAATATTTTATTGGTCGAGTAAAACCAAACATGGAAGCTATAGGTAAATTTTCGGTATGAAACTCATTCAATTGGGTATAAAAATCATTGCTTTTCCACGTGCAATCTGGATTTTAACTTTACCTGGGAAACCCAGAGTTTAATTGGTATTTCATCTGTTTTTACTGAATAACTAACTACTCGCTCTGCTACGAAATATACCTTAATTTGTGTTAGTTTTCCAAAAATAGATCCTAATAGCAGAAAGTTTAGGGTTTACTACTACCTGGGTATGAGGAACGAGAAGCATTTGAAGCAGCTGAGACGCAAGAGGTTGCGGGTTTGATTCCCGCTGCGGTACAAATGTTTGCATGATCTACAAAGTATTTGTTCCGGGTCTTTTAAATATTTGGAGATCTGAAACGTATTTCCTAAACAAAAAAGACATTAGCGTGTGCTTCGCTCTGGATTCGAAATTCAAAGTGTTTTCTTTTAAATTTTGATAAGAGTACGTGATGTCTTAAGTGTGGTTATCACACATTATGATTGTGACTAACATGAATTAAACTTGGACGGAGCCGCCAAAAAAGCTGACCATCGAGGGTTATTCCTTAAATCCCTTTTAGAAATCCCCTTTAAGGGGATTTCAGGAATTTCGATACTTATATCTTTTTAAGAGGTGAGCATTAATTCAAGTTACCATTATTTTCAATACTTTTGATCAAATTACCATACCCATCCCTTCGAAATTAAATTGAAAGAAAAATAAGGCAACTCCAGCCGCTTTCATTTCCTAATTGGATTTCCCTTGTTATGTGACCAATTACGCTATAATTGTACCTTCTGGGGGCATTCTCATCTAAAGCAGGTTGCCGCTGACCGTTTACCGGTGCTTATCAGTATGAAACCGCGCATTGCACTAATTTGACATCAGTTAATTATGATGCGCCGGTAGTGAGAGCCTTGGTGGTCCCGTGAGAGATAACCCGACTTCTGATCCTAGTTTCATGGATTCGAATCTAGGATAATGGCAGGAGCAGGTATAATTAGCCGACTTCAATAAAAGGAGGAAGTTCTCAATTCGGTTATATTTTTTTTTAGTTTATTGGACGATTTTAAAATGATCTTTTTGATTTCAATGAATAAAACAACTTTTGATTTGATATGATTCGGCTCATCCTTTGTTTTATAAAAAAAATGCAGATTACATTACCATGCTCTAGATGGTGCAGGAAAACATCATGAGGAAACTGTTACACTGCTACATACATATTGAAGAGTTTCAAGAAATTAAAGGTTAATTATAAACCTTTCTTCTTGTACTGTAATCCTTTCACTATACTTTTAGGGTTCCAAGGTTTTTAGGGTAGGGTTTTAGGGGTCAGTCTGTCTGTATGTCTATCTGTCTATCCATTTTTCTCAGGAATGGCAAAAGATTTGTAATTTATACCAAAAATAAGTCTCTGATTTTATAGTGCTGTAAAAATCAAACTTCTAACTCAACGCATTAAAGAAGAAAAATATGGCGATTAATTTCTGCAAACATTTGTACTGAAATTACAAAAAATTCCAACTTCTTTACCCCTTTAATGGGATGGTGAAGTGTGTAGGAAAAAGTGACTGAATCTCAATTTTTACGATTCCTAAATAATTTACATTACATTCACTTATTCGTTTTTTTTTATACAGGCATAATCAATGGACAATATATTGGATAGGCAACAAAGGACCACCAATCTGCTTTATACATGAATGCTGCCTCAGCCGTCCCCCACCATTATATGTTACAGGGGAATTATGTCAACATAACTTTGCATCCCCTTTTTCTAACTTGATCAGCGGAAATTGGTTTTGTGAAGGACTTTTTGTGAACATGCTTTATTAGCTTCACTTGTATGTTAACTTGATTTCGAAAAAGCATTACTGATTTGTTTAAGTAACTTCTCACTTATTCTGAACCGAGTTTTGAACGTTTTGTGACAGACAGTGTTGATGGTTTATATCAAGGACTGAAAATATATAATATACCTATAAAAAACTAAAATTTTCTACTTCTATATCAGTCAGAAGCTGTTGGACGAGCCCTCTTTGTTGAATAGGGGGAAATTGCCAAAATCACCATGGCATGCGGATTGTGCGCGAAATTAAAATTTTATTGTGTTTTTGCTGATAACAGCTTATCAACACTTTTTGAGCTAACTCAATGTTTGCGGGAATCAGGTGAACCTAATACACAATGTTTTCATTTATAGTATCTCATTAATATCATTTATCTACTCTCATACTGAAATATAAAGATTAAAAAACTAAAATGACAGTCTTTATGCACATGCCATCGAAATAAATTTAAAAAATTACTTTAGGATGGACAACTGTATCATAATATAACTTTTTTTCCATTACGATACAACTACACTTGGACCAAGGAGGTTGCAATGCAGTTTTTCTATACATAATCTGTGGACGCGGCGCAACACGCTCGCGCGTATGGATTTTGGCGCTGAACGTTTACAAATGAATGCAAATATAAGCAGTAATTTTACGCAAATTTCATTGTCAAATTAGTTTTTGTTTTAAATAACTTTTCATTTAAAAAACCAATTTCCACCATTGTATTTGACTAAATATTCGGATTAAAAAAAAAATTACCATAATCGTAAATAAAAACCATAGTGGTGAAAGGATTATGATACTTTCTGAATGCAAATACTTGGTTTGTTGCTGAAAATACCAAAGTCGCCATATGTATGCCTACAATATTTGAGAAGTTCCCTCAATTCCTCATGGATTCCATCATCAGAACTGGATTCTGAAAAAAATGGGACCAATCTGGAAGTATATATATTCAAATAAAAAAAGAATTTTCCAAATCGGTTCATAAAAGCCGGAGATATGCGGTATCAAACGTTAAAAAAAATACAACCGAATTGAGAACCTTCTCCTTTTTTGTGAAGTCAGTTAAAAATACACCACCGGACCATTCTCGAAGCTGCAACGAACAAATGAACCTCTTACCGGCGAAATTTAGAAGGTATTACAATAAATGTTACCAAGACTTTAAAATATATTAATACCTATTTCATGAGATTAGATAAAGTAGTGTATCAAACTGCACAAAATTTGGTCTTAAAACACTCGTGTGATGCTATAAAAAAACTCACACTCATGTTTTAAGAACCCTTATTATGCAACAGTTTCATAAACTACTATAGTTTAGCTATGAATGACAATGAACCAAATCAACGGTATATACAAATCATTCATTGACATTTGTAGCTAAACACATGTCTTAGGGTCTCCTGATTCCCGCAAAATCATTGTTTGCTATCTCAAAAAGTATTGATGAACTGCAATCAGCAAAAAATAGAATTACATTTGAATTTTACGCCGCTTTGTGGTAAAAATTTAAAAAAACCTTGTGATTTTAATAAATAAAATTATTTTGATTTGAATTGATTACACATACCTGCATATATGCAATGCTACATATATGCAATGCTAATTAAATTTACACTTTAAAAGCATTGAAATTGAACTAAAAACTAAAGGACTATAACATACTAGTAGCTTCCTACCCATGGATACGAGTATGATAGTAACGTGTACCACAGCACAGAGAGTAATTGGATTTTCCCAGTATCAATTTTATAAAAACTTCTATCGGAATTTAGAGCACGGTAACTAACCAAAACTTTTTGTTTAGGCAGTTATTTTTGACAGGAAACCATTGTTACATTTTTATCGTTTTGCACACGAGTTTCAATTTGGATTTTAAATCGTTATTTTTAAAACATTTTTATTTTTTACACTATCGACTGAGCTGTGAAATATAGGTACTACAAACCAAGTTACTTTGTAGCTCCAATTACATAATACCCAACAGTCAAATAATTACGTAGTCCTTATCTCACACTAAGGATTCCCTGTGTCGTGGGTATCAAGAACTACGAGTACCGTGGTACCATAACACCCAGACCAGGAACAAATATTTGCAGATCATACAAACATTTGTCCCGCAGCGGGAATCTAACAAGCAACCTTTCGCATCTCAGCCGGGTCTGGGTGTTGTGGTACTATAGTAGCTACTATGGTACCACAACACCCAGACCAGGCTGAGTAGTTCCTGATACCCATGACACAGGGAATCCTAGTGTGGGATTAGGGCTTCGCATGTGACTGTTGGGTGTTGTGATAAGTTATGTTAAAAGATAAACAAAAAATAATCACACTTTTCAACTAAAAAATCAGCTACAAATTTGAAATTCCCGGTATAATGGTACTTTAATGGAACTCCCCTTCATTCATCTCAAAGCCAATTAAGCTGCTAAAATTACTTATAGCTACAATTAGGTTACTCTGCTTATTAGCTTACGTGCAATCGAGTAAATGATGTCAGGGTGACGTACGTGTGATTGCAAATTCCATTATGTTTCACACCACTACTATGATTGTGTAGAGTGCTGAGTGCATCTTATCTAAAACAGAAGGCCTACTGTTCCAGTACGTCAAAATAAAATATTAAAAAAGAATAGAATAGAATAGTTTAGATTTATTTGCAACAACATTCAGAAAATTAACAAAAAAACATCAGATACAATTTTAGCAAACAGTTTTTAAAAAATGTTGATGCAAAAAGGCCCCAACTCAGCATAATGCAGATTGTAAACAACCTACGCTGGTCTTCCGTTGAAGCCATTTCCATATTCTATAATCTGTGACTATAAGGGCCATTTTTGAGCAGATATTTGTTCAGGGTGTTCTGGGTATTTTTCTATGTATAATAAAAAATATCTATCCATGTAATATTATTGTATTAAGTATATCAGTTATCTAGTACCCATAACACAAAACTCTGCTTAGCTTGGGGCTAGATAATGTTGTGTGAAATGTTCAGCATTTATTTATTTATTATTATTATTTATTTTACATCAGAGAGAACAAAACAAAAGCAGCTATTTAGAACTTTACATTTTTTTTTTGCTTTTAATATTTGTGGTCATAAGATCTTAAATTCAAATTCGATACGGTTTTATAAATAGTTTTCCTACTCGTAATAATTTTACATAAATATATTATACCATACATATACCGGCCGTGTTCAAAGCGATTATAATTTGGGCTGGTTTGAGAAGCACAAGCCTAAATTAATGGATCAATGAATGATCATTGTAATTGCAATTAATACAATACTTTTGACTTATACGCTAATTTCCACGTTATCGTTAAATTTAAATTTGACGTTGACTATGACTTTAATGAAAAATAGAAACCAGTAAGCCCTTTATATATTTGATGGCATGACTTCCTTAACTGGGTTTTAAAGTACTATGGTACTCGTAGCTCCTGATACCCACAATACATGGAATCCCAGTATGGGGACAGGACTGTCTATGTGACTTCATTTGTTGAAAAACCTAACTATTATAGCTACAATTTTAAAAACATAAGGTTTCTGAATTTAATCGGTCCATTATTTACAAATTTCTGGCGTCACAAAATTTGCCATTATTGAAATGCATTTAACATTTTGACTTGTCTACCAAACCGGATTTATAGACGTTTTGACGTCAAAAAATAAGATAATATTAACACTGAGTATTTGATACCAAGATTGAGTGAAAACCATTAGTAGGAACCTTGTGATATGATTTGCATTGACAAAATACAATTCCAGTTGTGTAATTGACATGATGGAGTAATCTGTGGAGGATTGTGACATGGTGTTAGACACAGATTGGATTTTAGATAACTAGGAGGGTCAAATTCATTTTATACCTTTTGCATACAATTTAAGTTATCTAGGCACTATATATCTGAGAAGAAAAATTTAATAAAAGGTTCAATAATGGATCTGTATATTAGATAAGATAAGATACATGTGTATTATCAAATAGTTTTACACTACATCATAATACATATAATGTATTAATCATTCTGTTCAGAAAAACGAAGAGTAATCAAATAATTTGCAAGTAAAAATTTTACATTATTCGTAGCATCAAGCTACGCGGTTACGAGATCTGTGGCTATCAGCTACGAATTTATTTATTCAAGAATTAAAAGATGAAGACCTACCATTCCTTTAAAATGGTCAAATACCTTTAATTTGAGCTGAAAATGATTTTTGAGTAAATTAGCAGGTTGACCAATCCTAAGACCAATCACTCGTGTACCAATCCCGGGAATCAGGGTGATTCACTCATGTACCAGTCTTGAGTGCAGCGCAATTGTGGTGCCTCACAAGCAGGTAATGTCACATCTACTAAATTGGCCCTAACACTCTATCTCGTGTATCAGTGGACACCTAAACAACGCTTTGGACGGAGCCTAGTGGACGCAGCCTTAAGGAGCAAAACTATCTACGTATTATTTGAAAGTAACAATTAACATCGAAGACGTACAAATGTTGTTTTGTCTTTTTTTGTCATTGTTAATTTTGAGTACTGGGTTTTTTTTGAAGTATTAACCCACTTAGCGGAAATATTAAGATTTAAAAAATCCCGAAAATTGCCAAGAAGGCGTGGATCAAACCGATAATCGTCTTGATACGGAGTTCACCACGCGTGGTCTAATTTCTTTGAGAAATTCTGGTGATACCATCCCACTATTTCGTCCAGGCGCGAAGTCGACCAGTGGGCAGTGGTTAACGCATCTCCGCTTCAAGGAGATGGTCGTAGGATCGATCCCCACCATGTTGGTAATGTTTGCGATATTATTAAATCGTAATTTAAATAAACTAGTGGTTCGCCCCGAACTGAGACCTCGCGATGACACCTTTATCAGCCCGACTAATTTAAGACGAAAAAGGGAAAGAAGGGAAGAAAGGGTTTTTATCGGCAAGGTTTAAGGTATTTAACGGCTATGTAAGTATGTTTGTATGGATGATCCATCAGAAATCTAAAACTATCGAGGCAATTTCTCTAATATGAAAGAGATTTTGTGAAGCAAGAAAAAAGTTTTTTTGAATTAAGCAGTTCCATCTGGTTGTAGTTTTGCTACCTAATTTTTAAAGATTTAAGTTTTCTACTCTAAAAATGGATGTTACAAAGAAAAAATCCTGAATTTTTGAATTCTCCCCGTAGATCAAAATATACTTAAATAATAAATTTCAGCATTACCAGACATCTTGAAATATCTTCGAGATATTTTTTTGCATATTTTACTTTCTTTACCCTTCTAACCGATTTGTAAAAAAAATAACTGAGAAAAAAATTAACCACTATAGGTAATTTTTCTACACATCATCGAAATAGCCTTTAAATAGGACTAAGCAACAGGGCGTAAATACTACATACCTGTTAGTATTTAAAGTACTTGACGAATTAATTGATAACGTCCTTTTGACGAAAACATAGAACTCCAATGTCATTCAAATTCCTAGGAATGGGGGGGTCAACAAAGAATGTTATATTGGATATTTTTTTTTGGGTTCAGGTTTCTAATTTCTTCAATTTCAGACTTTTCCCTATGGTTGTAACACAAAAGCCACAAGCATACCAAATTTCAGCATTGTGGGACTGCTGGAAGTACCCTAGAATTTTTGATTTTTGCGTTTTTTATTTTCCCTAATATCTCGGAAACTACTAAGTTTAAATACTTATTAAAAACAGTTTTGAAATGTCCAACTAAAGCGCTTTCATTAGACACCCCATTTGATCTGACTGTCTAACTTTTATTTTTTTTACCCCCTCTTGGACCCCAATATCTCAGCAACCCCCTGACCGATATAGCTCATAACCTTACCTACAAATTGAACCAATACTATCTACCCCCATACCAAATTTCATGAAGATCGGATAAACGGTTTGGAAGTTTTCATCGGACAAACATACATACATACATACATACATACAAACGCCGATTCTTCCAACTTGACTCAGAGAACTCGCTTCGCTCGTTCAATTACATGGATAGATATTTTTTATTATACATAGAAAATACCCAGAACACCCTGAACAAATATCATCTATATATATATACCTAGATATATTATATTATATTTATTTATTTATATTTATATAGCAGATAGATAGTGTTTCAGGATCATAGAGCATATGGAAATCCATAGCCTCTGCTTACCTCTCTAGAAAGCGGGCGAGAATTTGATGCATGTACGTGTATTCGATAGAATACGAAGTCAGCATCGATTTTCCGTTATTTAATCTCTCTAACGCACCGAAAGACTGTAAATAAGGTGGAGGTCGCATAAAATATTTACAAGAGCATAATATCGGCAATATTCCGCACATCCCGTATTCGGCACGCGTTTGTCGAATACGCTTGAGGAACGGGCAGGAGTCGATCCAGTGGACAATTAAGCTACAGGACACAAAATATTCTGAATACAAAAAGTCGACTCTAAGCCGGGTCTGCTGCAACATGTTAAACAAAACACAATAAAGCCGTGTCCATTGTGTCATGTTTTGGTGTTTTACAAACAATAATATATTTTGTTAAAATGTTTTGTTAGAAAGTTTGGCGCAGCAGACCCGACTTAAAGCTACTTTTGGATAAGTGTGCTCTCTCTTGTTATTAGCCCATGTTAGTCCACTGCTGGACATAATAAGCATAGTCAGGCGTATTTCAAGTCATCGATACATCTAGCCGGTGATGGGCTCTCTACTCAAAACTAACTCATATGAATTTCATTCACAATCAGCTGATGTATTTTAGACCTATTTCACGATTATCATGAATTTACTACCATATCCACCTTGTCACCAAACCAGTCTCTGACCTGGCGTAGAATAAATAAAAAACCAGTGAATTGATAGACGACCATCAGTAATGTACAAGCCCTTATCTACGACCCTTACGGATCGGAGAATTTTTGAACTTTGTTCAAAGTTGTAGCCAAAAATGGAAGTTAATGGCCATAAGTCCAGAATAATTATGAAGCATGCTTCAACCAATCCAAAAGAATGTAGATTGAGTTCTAGATTGAGTCTATCAAACTTATTATACAGGTTGCATTGAACGGTTATTATCACCAACCAATTAGCCAACAATTGGAGTGGTGATAAAATCCGTAGGATTATTTTATCCAGTTCATGATTTGCTCTTGTCATTTCCGATACAAGTATAAAGTGCTAAGTCCACTGAAGTATCAATTTTCTAATGCGTGCTTGCGTCATCTTATATTTTACTGACAGTGTCATAAGTAGGTTTTAGAGTGGTCTAAGGTGGATCAGAGAAGATGTTATTTCAACCACGACTTTTGTTTCATGTACGATCAAAAATGTGAGACCTTAGTTTTTCTTATACTACTTGGTGAGCTAACAAACATAAGCATATAAGTTCAAATTAGATCTCAAATTTAAATGAAGAATGGTTCTTAGGTAAATAATAATAATAATAATAAATAAATACATGCTGGACATTTCACACAACTTTCAATTTCCATTTTCAAACACATTTAAATGCACAGAAACAATATAATCTCTGGGTATATAACCCAAGAATAATTCTGTTTGTTGTTTTTTTTTAATGGTTTGCAAACAATAGTACGGCCCACCTGATGGAAATTAGTTTCCGTAGTCTATGAACGCCTGCAACACCAGAGGGACCACACGCGCGCTGCCGGCCCTGAGACATGAAGATGAAAGTCTCATGTGCCAATAATTTCACCCTTCAAACTGAAACACAGCAATGCGAGTACTACTGCTTGGCGACAGAAATAGGTACGGTGGTACTTCCCCGGACAAACTCTTTCACAAGGAGTTCTACTACTAACAAAACCTACCCATCACACACAGAATCTTACATCTTATCAAAAACTTTCAATGTTAAGATACCAAGCTAGGTATAGTTTTCTGCCGTAATTGTGAGATGTAACTATGAGCCAACTCTATATAGCGTTCTTAATCAATTTCTTTTTAATAAATTTTTGAATCTTTCAATTTAAATAATACTTTCCTCTGTGACCAATCACATGCATCATCCCCTAATTTTATCAGGAAATTGCTATTTTCGACGTGCTGGCCACTTTAGACAAAAAATGACAGATTTTTTATGTTTTGACCAATAATTGTATGAGAAGTTAGTTGAAAGAAGAGAAATAAGGAAAACCGATTTAATTTCAGTTTTCTTGTAAAAACAATACGAACAAAAACAATGGGTATCCAAAATACATTAGTCTCAACACGTAACTCAGCAATTCGTCGCGTCCCGTCGTTTGTCAAACCTGCCGATCCATCTTCAGGTTCATTCCTCAATGTGATGTCAGAGTAGGGTATCGAAAAAGATATTTTGGTGAGAAAATGGCTTAAATTGCAGATACGTTGCCTTTAATGCGCATACGTAACCGAGCTTTCTAACCAGCTAGTCATTTCATTTCGTAACGAGAATACAGGAGTGAATAAGTCGAACAAGCGAGTCCTATGAAAACTATAAAACTCATTTTGTAATAACTTTTCATTTAAAAAACCGACTTCCGCCATAGTATTCGACTAAATATCTGGATGAAAAAAAACTATGAAAGAACCGTAGTGGTGAAAGGATTATGATACTTTTTGAATGCAAATGCTTGGTTTGTTGCTGAAAATATTAAAATCGCCATATGTATGCCTAGAATATTTGAGGAGTTCACTCAATTCCTCATGGATTCCAGCATCAGAACTTGATTCTGAAAAAAATGGGACCAATCTGGAAGTGTATCTATTCAAATAAAAAAAGAATTTTCCAAATCGGTTCATAAACGCCGGAGCGGTAACTAACATAAAAAAAAAAAATACAACCGAATTGAGAACCTTTTATTCATAATTTGCTAATTATACGTCACGTTTTTTACATTGTAAATCATAAAGATAGCTATATTTAAATAATAATAATAATATAAAAAAAATAATGTCTAAGTATTCATTGTGTGCATTACTATTTCCATGGCCACAGCTTCCGATTTTCCGAGAGACAATGGTCTCAACTTCAATAATTGTGTAACTTTAGTTGGTCACCATAAATTATTAATGAATAATAATGAAATAAACTAATAACATTTTTTATCCTACTTACGAAATAGAATAAAATTATTCTTCGTACCTACGTATATAATTACAAAATGCACTAAAGTAAATGATGGTCATAAAAATGATAATGATTCAAAATAATATTTAAATGGAAATTAATTTTCAAGTTGCTTGTTATAGAGATTTCACAATGCATTCCGAAACGCGCTGTTTTTTTAACGCAGGAAATTGGCCTATCAATAAGAAGTTTCCCTTTATCAAACCTTCGTAATAAAGCTGAAAGACCTGAATTAACGGTCCAATATGGCAACATTAGAATCGGAGTAACATTAAGGTAACAGTTATTACCTCATAAATTACCTGCGTGCTTTGCTCTGGCACAGTGGGTATACATACAGCTTGCTCATCCTATCCTACTTCCTACTAATATTATAAACGCGAAAGTTTGTGAGTATGGATGGATGTTTGTTACTCTTTCACGTAAAAACTACTGAATGGATTTGAGTGAAATTTGGAATGGAGATACTTTACGCCCTGGATTAACACATAGGCTACTTTTCATCATTATTCACGCGGGTGAAACCGCGGGGCGCAACTAGTCTTCTATATTTATTTTAACGCAGCCTGTGTCTCAATGATTCATTTATTAGTAACTCAATTGTTTTATTAGTATTTTTAAACTTTGTTTGTACTTTGTATGAAGTAGTTTTATTATTCTTTCTGTAAATAAAGTTGTGTATGTATTTTAATATTCTATCTATATCTAAGTGAGCGAGACAGGTAATACTATATAAAGAAAATTTTTTAGGGTTTCGAAGTCCGACAAGGGACCCTTACTACTTTTGAATTCATGCACTTTCAAGGTCATTAGCCATGTTTTCCTGGCAGTATCTAATGTAAGAACTGTTAGGTGGTGACTTTTGTTTTTTACATAAATAAATAAATAAATAAATGCTGGACATTTCCACACAACATTATCTAGCCCCAAGCTAAGCAGAGCTTGTGTTATGGGTACTAGATAACTGATCTACTTAATACAATACATTACATAGATAGATATTTTTTGATTATACATAGAAAAATACCCAGAACACCCTAAACAAATATCTGCAGATCGTACAAATACTTGTTCCGAGGCGGGAATCGAACCCGCAACCTCCTGCGTCGCAGGCGAACCTTCGCTCGCCGCGCCACAGAGGTCGTCACATGATTCTGAGCAGGTTGAAAATTTATAGATTGGACAAGCTCCGATTTTCACCATGTCATGTAATTTGCGTTTATATGGAGATAACCAGCTGTTTCATAAATACTGTGATGCATTACTCTGTCGTAGAGAAAAGGGAAGGATTAACGTGGGCGGGCGGATAGATTTATAGATTGAACAAGCTCCGATTTTAGGTGGTATTGAAGTATCATTTCATATTTTATTGGAGTGCCATTTTTCAACGGAAATAAAGAAAACATGTAAAAATTTATTGGATGAAATGGTTATAAATACATAAATCTCTTAATAAATTAGCCCCCCCCCCCCCGCCCTTCCATCCCTCAGAGCGCAATTTTACTACAAAACCCCTTCTCGGAAAATTTTGAGCTCGTTAGAAATTGTTTCAATAAATAATATATCATGATAAACTTTAAAAGGGTAGAAAATGTAAATGTAATATTTTTAGACCAAGTCGGCGTGAATGTTTCCTTGGCTTTAGTCTTTTCAGTGACCCACTTTTTTGTAATAGGCAACCATGACTGAGCTAATACAAAAATCATCCACACGTAATTCCCCTGCCGTCAAGTAGGTAATCAAGCGATCACATCGCGTGCTCGCGTGCCTGATTACGTTGCGTGCACTGTTTTCACTTCAACTCAGCCTTTCTTGAGTGCTCAATAAGAAAGGGCACGGAATTCAGGAGTTAGAGAATTGTTGACTACCCCTGGGAATTATGATCGATTATATATTTAAAAACAAGTATAGGTACTAATAGTATCCACCACGTGGTACCAGAAAAAAACCTGTTTAATACAGGTAATTTTGTTATAAGTAGAACTTCTTTTGAAAGAGTTCGTCCGGGGAAGTTCTACCGCTGTACCTATTTCTGCCGCCAAGCAGTAGTGCTTGTATTGCTGTTTTTCGGTACGAAGGGTACGGGTGCCGGTGAAATAACAGGCACCCGAGACACATGAGACTCATGACTTATCACATGAGACTTTTCATCTTAATGTTGCAGGGTCGGTAGCGCGCTTGTGATGCCTCTGGTGTTGCAGGCGTGCATAGGCTACGGTAACTACTTTCCATCAGGTGGGCCGTATGCTAGTTTGCTTGTCAAGTAGTATAAAAAAAGGAGAAGCCCATAATCTGTTTTTAATTTCACATCCCTAATTGGTATTAGTTGTGATTATGCATTAAAGGAGCTCGAGATGCACTAAATCCTTTCACCACACTGTGTCTTTCACCGTTGGTCACTACCATACCTCAAGGACACAGGGTGACAAAAAAACCACTGACACAACGAACAAATGTTCAGAAGAAAAAAATGTACGTTGAATTTATTTCGTCATACATAACGAATGAAAAAGGTACTAGTACTAAAGCGAATAACTAATAGAAACGCTTATGTCTGTACAAACTAGCTCGTGCATCGACCATAAACAGAGATAACAGCGAGCTGCGATAATATATTGGACACAGATGGCGGGAGGCTAATGTGGACATGGACATTATGCGAGTGATTTTTTATAAAATTTTATTAAAAACTTTGAAATCGGCCAACGTTTTAAAAAATTTCTCTAAAAAGGTGTACATAGAAATAAGTGAGCTATCTGATATTAAAAATAAAATAAAAAAAACATAAGTAATTAACAAACATAACACAAAATTTGTGTTATCATATTTCTTTTTTTATATAACCGGAAGGTTTTCCGAACGTTTAAAAAAAAATTATTAGTAGTTAACAAATTTAACTAGTAATTTTTTTTTTTTGTTTTGAGTTTTATTTTTATGGATTTCAAAACGACGTCCTCTTTTTGGATTTCCACTTTACCACTTCGTATCTTTACCTCTCGCTCCGCCATGTTGGTGCCATTTTGCACGCAAAATGTTGAAGTCTCCTCTCTGCCATTTTGCGTATTTTGATTGAGGGACAAAGTGAAAGAGCACAACATAATGTGCGTCGTGTTAAAACAATTTATATTGAGCTAACTCAATTTCTCTTTTGAATTTATACTCCATTATTAAATATGTAAAAATGTAAAAATATATTTTTATGTGATATGTCTCAAAGTTTAGTATTTCAATCAAATATGATTTCACAAAATGTAAGATACAAACTACTCTTTATACTTAAATCACATTGATAAAACTAAATAAAAATAATATATCACAAACAACTGGATGTTGAAAACAGAATAACGAACAAAAACATAAAAAGCAAACAAACAACCCAGCCAATTATCAACGGAATTCCGTTTTATTTCGTACGATATCAACAATACCCTAGCGTATTTTGAGGACGTCTTCAATGCGGAACTATTCAAATCACGAACATGCACAGCTATTAATATCGGAAGCCCCCCGGGATCCTGTTTAAAGCAAGCAAGTTCGTGTAACTGGTTTTGTCTTAGTCTACCTGATTTGAAGTGTTAACCCACACTTATTGACGATCTCTGTGGTGCGGCGGGCGAAGGATCGCCTGCGTCGCAGGAGGTTGCGGGTTCGATTACCGCCTCGGAAAAAATATTTGTACGAACTGCTGATAATTGTTCCGGGTGTTTTGGGTATTTTCTATGTATAATAAAAAATATCTATCTATGTAATGTATTGTATTAAGTATATCAGTTATCTAGTTGCCATAATACAAGCTCTGCTTAGCTTGGGGCTAGATAATGTTGTGTGAAATGTCCAGCATTTATTTATTTATGGGAAATGTTATTATTTTATAATATCCCAAAAGTTACCAACCAGCCCCGCTTCCCCTCTGGTTACCCCCAAATTACCTTAAATTGGTATATTTTGGGATATTATAAAATCTTAAAATTTCCCAGAGAGTGGTTTAACACTAAAAAAATTACCTGATACATTGGTCATACCAGATCCGTACACCTTCTAGAGTTAAAATTTCACAAAACCATACAACTCGCCAGCAACAGATCTCGTTGCACCGTCCAGCACAAAGTGATCTATGGAGGGCGTCATGGCCCGCAGTATTTAGGAATACGACTACGCAAGTAGGAGTACTGAGCACTTATTTTTTTGGGTGGAAAGTCATTCGGTGCATGGATGGTATTTGAATCCACTACTATTGCAATAAAAGAAGAACCAAGATCACTGACAAAACTCTCAGAATAAGCAAGGTCCAAGGGCAAGTAATTTCCCAAAACTGATAACCGTTGGGAAATAAAGATTCTCAAGTGGCGACCACAAGCCATAAGATGCATCGATGCTACGATGCTACAATCTAAAGGTAGCAGGAAGTCGGTGTATGGAGGCAGCTTAAGATCGTATGTTGTGGAATTCTATGGGGGTGGCCTATGCCCAGAAAGTGGCTATGTTACTATAGCATGTCCTATGTGTTACATAGCCACTACGCTGAGCCCAATAAAAACATTGCTGTAGTGACTATGGAATTAAACGGTTGAGCGGGGTTAAAGTTTTATTGTCACACCCACCCAACAATATTTTTTCTCAGTCTGTCTTTACCTATACCAGTGATCTTAATGCTGTTTATACCTTTTAGGGAAGTACTGAGCTGCAAGATGAAATATCCCTTCCCGGTTGCAACCAGGGTTCTTTCTTTTTTTGCGTGTGCTAAGCAAAGCGACCTACCCACGTGTGTGCAACAGTTTTGCCGCGTGTGCAATGCGTGCAGTGTACGATCCGCGTTTTTACATTATTGAGAACGCGCGTATCTGTGTCCGTGACGCAGTGAGCTTCGCACCTGCAGTATTAGTCAATATTGTTCATAGCTTCTTATATATTTTAATTAATTTAGAATACTTTTTAGTTTTGCTTTGTAGGTACACCGCAGTCTATTACAGCGTTGCTCATTTCGTTCCATCCAAAGGTTGCCTGGAAGAGATCGCTTTCAGAGATAAAGCCGCCCATTGTATTGCCTTTCTTTAGTAATATTACTTGTTTATTGTTTCTGTGGTGATCAATAAAGTGTTAATATATCTATCTAAACTCACTGCAAGCACGTTCACAGATTGCTTCGCTGGAAACACGTTCTCAAATCGCTAGTGTGATAACACTCGCAACGTGGTCAGTTTGAAATTGTTACAAAAACAAAGCTGCAACACCGATTTTGGACAAAAGTCACAGTGAATTTGTATTCAGTGCTACAAAAACTATGGAAATATTTGCTGTTTTGTATTTGTATTTTGCCGTGGTATGTCAGGTTACCGTGGCTTCTCTATACCCTTTCATCTACTTCCGTGGATGTGTAAAAAACAACTAAAAAATTACACCAGGGGATGGGCAGTAGCATCCATCAGAGTATTCAACACCATACTGCGATCACCAATCCGCCTGCCAAGCTAGGTAGATTATGACAAATTTCACTAATTGCATTCTATGACCTCGTCCAGCAGTGACCGTCTATATAGGCTGCTGCTGCTATACAGGGCGTCCCACGGGTATGCCACATGGAGGGAAAGTACGTTAAATATTGTAAATGGAACATTTTACAGAAAGAAGACATTATTTGAATTTAAAAAACAATTTAAACTGCATTCATAGATAGATAGATTATAACCGGTTTAACTTACGTAGATTATTTTCGAGTATACGACCCGAAAGAGCCCCAGAGTCGGTTTTTCGAGTCCCATCGCCGCCGGCGCTCACCAGCCAGGCCGCAAGAGCTGAGAGACGCAGTGCCCTCCGCGCCGCGCTGCGACACTCATAAATGATTAAGAGCATCTAAATTGCTTGAAACCTCGGGTCGTATACTCGAAAATAATCTACGTAAGTTAAACCGGTTATAATCTATCTAATTATGAATACCACTTACGAAAGTTTTTATCAAAAAATTGCATTCATAGATATTTAAATAATTGCATGGTTGAACCGGGAATCAAACCCGTTACACGAGAAAAATAATCATTCTGTAGCTTTATCATACCGATCGAAAGGCTTCATCATAAGGATTATTTTTTGCTCAATAACATAGTGTCAAAAATAAAAGAAAGACCAAGAATTTTAACATTTGATGTGAAATTTTGTTCAGAAAAATGAATAGCTGACATTGCCGTAAGGACATACAACTGACATTATCATAAGTACCTATTACTAATAAATGTACCCACTTTTAAAGTACGCATCATTTCCCTATTACTAATTTAGGTGCATGATAAAATGATAAAGAGATATGTAATTAGTAGGTACTAGGTACCTGGTTATATGCCTTGTGACGCATAATGACAAACACGCTTGCAACAAATCGAGCCGTATCCTGAGTAAAAATTTTGTTTACAAGAACCAGTATGAAAGTGTCCACGAGCTACAAGCAGAAGTTTTTCTAAATATCCACAACAAGATCAAAAAATCGACAGGGAGCGAAATAATCAAAAGAGTGCGACTTTGTATTCAACAGGAAGGGACTCGTTTTGAGCATTTGATAAATTGATTAATTTTTGTATTAAAAATGTTAAAATTCATGGTCTTACTTTTATTTCTAACACTATGTTATTTAGCAAAATATAATCCTTATGATGAAGCCTTTTGATCGGTATGATAAAGCTACAGGTTGATTATTTTTCTCGTGTAACGAGTTCGATTCCCGGTTCAACCATGTAATTATTTAAATATCTATGAATGCAGTTTTAATTGTTTTTTAAATTAAAATAATGTTTTCTTTCAGTAAAATGTTCCATCTACAATATTCAAGGTACTTTACCTCCATGTGGCATATCCGTGGGACACCCTGTATAGATTTTTGAAAACTATTAAGTACTTACCTGGTAAAACAACCTTTTCACTACTGACAACTGTTAGGGAATAAAGGTGATCGAGTGGCGACCACAAACCAGGAAGGCCCTCCACTCGATGGACTAAAGACATTATATAATGTCGCAAGAAGTCGGTGGTGGACTTCTAGGATCTATGATGATGATGATGATTCAATGCTAATTCATAAAATACAAAGCTAATACAAATTTAACCATATTAACCAAACCAAGTCTCATGATTGTATTTCCTATCAAATTCCGATCAATTCATAGGTAAACCTAACTTAGGTCTTTAAATATTCCTTACCAAATTCTGTAACCACATAAATAAATTAATTGAACGAGCAAAGTGAAGTTAAGCGTTCAGGCGTCAATATTTATGTGTGTGGAATAGATAGATTTATGTTTGATGATAGATTGTTCAACAATAACTTAAGAACCGTTGATCCAATTGCAATGAAATTTGGTGAAAAAGGTTTTTTCTCATCTCGACGACCTTGCCTATTGTTTGCCAAGGTCGTCGAGATGAGAACAAACATCGAAACAACGTGAGATTTTAATACGGAGCAAATTACTTGTACGAGTACAAGTAATTTACGAAAGTTTTTTAAAGTACTTTAGTACGATACTAAAGTAGGTAAGTTAGCATTTCATACGTGACAGTTTACAAGCCCATTCACCGCTTATTTGAATACCCACCAATAGCTTGCGGCTTGCCAGGTCTATTACATAAATTGCTAATTGTTGACATAAAACAGAACAGAAGAACCTCAAGTTTCTCTTCATTCTTAACATCCATTTATACGAGGACCCAACAACCCTTGAAGTGTGTACACAAAACAAAGCCAAAAGCCAATTTAATATTTGCCCAACTTAACTTCGTAAGGGGTCTGTCAATAGGGTATTCATGTTGTAACAATGGACGAGTGGGTACAACAGAATAAATAATAGTATGTTATTTGTTGTATCACTGGTTTTTTTCTTGGTCACTCTGAGATGGGCCAGATTAAGATGCAGTGGGCGAAAGTGAAAAATCAATGTGGTAATGGGATTCAGTAGTGTTCGTCGCAGAGGCTCCAGATGTCCTATATCCAGCAATTTTGTGGGTGACATCTATCGCCATATTGAAGAACTAGTTAACGCAAGCAGATGCTATCCAATCACGACACAGAGCAAACATTCTAGCGATAACACTGACCTCGCCGGCGGGGTCGACGAGTCTCTTCAGTTCGTTCAGTACCTCACGCTTACAACCAGTACAAGCATGTTTCGTGGCGTTTTTCTCCAATTCCTCCCAATCTGGCAACTGCCCAAGCCGTGGTCCGGACCTAAGTGGTGCCATTGCTCTTTTTGCCCCAACCTAACTTTTAACCTGATAAGTATTTTCTGCGCTCGCCAAAAGCTCAGTAAAGCAGATCATCTAAGGTCATATGCGTCAAAGTCAACCCTAAAAAGGCACCTGTCGGTCGTTTGATCCTAGACCAGACCAGTAGATAGTCCAGTGAAAGATCTTCCCTTTTATATGAAGGAAACGTATCCAACAGTTGTTCTCGTTTTAATGAAAAAAAACTATTTTCTTTCCAATCCATTGCCAAATTGGTCATGGCATTACTTATTAGAGACGGAAATACGGGTTTGAGTCCTAGTGAAACATAATTTGTGGAACAAATTAAAAAATTTACTTCACAACTGAACCAACTTGATTTTAACCGAAAATTCCCATTTGATTGTAGTCCCACACCATTACAAAATGCTTGCTTCCAACTCAATGTTGCATCTTTAATCAGTACGATAAAGCTCAGTTTCAACTGTAAGCTGATTTGAAGTGCCACATGCCCACAATAATACAAGTATCCTGGCTCCCGAATAAACATCGATCTTGCATGGTATTTGTCTTTGGGCAAATGTAAACAGGCTTGGGAGAGCAATTGCAGACGGACGTCTAAGACGCTTTCAACTGGGTTGTATAGCACAATCTCATTTTACTAAACGCATTTCAAATTGACAGGTTTTGATGAAAATATAATGAAAGTGAACGTTGTTATTATAATTTTTAAAATTTTGTAATATCCCAAATAATACCAACCAGGTGGAGATCGAACCCGTAACCAGATGGTCAAGAAGATTTGCACTGTCCTATACTGTATTATGTCATTATTATATTTTCAGAAAACAGAATTACGATTATAATCATATATTTTTTATTATTTATTCGGTTTGATAAAGCCACCGTACTGTCAAGGGAGAAATTTTGGGCCCCACGGAAGATACGAGAGGCTATAGAAATCGGTCGACATGCCACTTTTAACAGGGACAGGGGTTGGATGCTTCCGCAGACTTGGAAACCTCTATTGGATGCTGCGTCGGCGAAACTTCACGTCTCCATGACCAACGATAGTCCGGATACGATTAGTTCAGTGTGCGTCGCTCTTCAATCGACATATCCAAGTAGCTCGGAGGACGAGGATGAGTCATCCGCGTCGCAACTCCCACCGCCGCCGGCGATAACCAGCCGGGCCGCAAGAGCTGAGAGACGCAGTGCCCTCCGCGTCGCGCAGCGGGAATAACACTCATACATGATTAAGAGCATCTAAATTGCTTGAAACCTCGGGTCGTATACTAGGAAATAATCTACGTAAGTTAAACCGGTTATAATCTATCTAAATATGATTATAATCATGCTGTAACCAATAGAAGTAGTGAATTCTCGAGTACCGACCACAAACCGGATGGTACAGTGACCGCCTGTTGATGGACCGACGACATTTTAAAGGTCATGGGAAGCCGGTGAATGAAAGCAACTGGAAGTCCGTTCGTCAATGAATTCAATTAGGAGACCTATCTTCAGTAGTGGAATTATACAGGCTGATGATAATAATAATCATGAACCAGTAGCTTGATTAGATTGGGGTGATGAAAGGCGACATCTTGATGAAAAGTCAAATCAAAAGTTCATTTCATATTTTCAAGGTGACGAAAAGGGATGGACTAACACGAAATAATGATTCCCTTTTGAGGTACGGAACCGTAAAGAAAAACAATTAGTAGACGGGTTTAGTCTTATCCAGTAGAAACCACAGCGATTAGACATTTACTTAGTTGGGATAGGAATGGGTGAAGTTGGGAAAATTACATATCTTTGAATATGATTAAAAGACAAAAATTATATTATTTTCAATTGTTTTATTAACATTTTAAATTAAATCACTAGGGTATCCAGCAAGGATCAATTCTTTGCCCAGTATTATATATTCTTTGCATATTAAATTGACACAGAAGTACAAATGATGAACTTAAAAGATAATATCACCAAAATTCCACGGAGCCTCGTCTACAAAGCTCAAGTGCCGAACCTCAGTACACAACCAACACCGACATTGCTCTCAGTAACTCAATCTGCTCAACAATCTCCGTGACCAAGGACTTTGTCCTTTATCCTTTGTGTGAGCTAACAGCTAAATCAACATTCAGGTACAGTAGCGACAAGCTGTGAAGCCAGTTTTGACAATGCCAACCTCTAAAGAAAACTGACAAAAACACGATATTTATAATGTGTATTATTTGACCGTGATTGTTACTGCGGTTGTGGATGATGTTATGAATAGTGTTAAAGATAAAGATAAGGATAAAGATAATTTTATTACAAATTCAAATGCACAAAAATCTTTGTAATTTAACAGGCAGAAAAAGAAAAATAATGTTGCTTATAAACTAAAAATATTATAATAAGAACATAAATAGTTTTAACAGAAGTTTAGTTTACTTTATAACATAGGTACTAAAGGTGGTTTCCTGTGCTACAAAAGCGTACCCTCCGTGCTAGATTTTATCTGTGTTACGGCAGGGTACATGCTTCAACCTCCTATGCTGGAACCACTTAAAAGTGGAGCAGTCGAGCATCAATAAAACAACCTTAAACAACCTGTTGGCAACCAACCTTCGCACTTACCACGCCAGCCTCCATTAAGAGTTTAAGAGAAGCTGGCTGGTGAAGAATTATAAATATTTTAATATGTTCTTTTTTATAGAATGACAGTTATACAAGACCTTAGAAGAAATGGTGGTCTTTTTCTGAAATAAGTCCTGGCTTTTTAGGTTCCCAACAAATCAAATAACAAACGTTTTGCCATAATAGAGATCTATCTTTAAAAAGTTCACGGTATTGATTTGGGTTAAACTGATACATTACGTAAAACAACCTAAAGTTATACAAAAAAATAACAACACTTTAATCATTTGGTAAAATATAATAGGTACAAAAATAAGTTTGACAAAATCTTTAGTGATAGTGTCGCCAATAGTGGTAGTCACATAATAAAATCCCTGAAAGTCTATTTCAGAGCCTGACTAAGCAAAACATTCATTATCATCATGATTATCATTATTCTGTACAAGTCCACTGCTGGACATAGGCCTCCCCCTTAAAATGCCACGACGAATAATCTTGAGCTGCCTCCAGCCACCGACTTTCTATGACGTTTATAATGTCTAAGTCCATCGAGTGGAGAGCCTTCCTCAAAACATTAAGAGCCATCAATTCGTTCGTTATTTGTTTTATTTCCATAAAACTCTTAATTTTATAGAACCTCATAATGCAGATGTCAAAAGTATCTTCGTAGCTTTCCGGTGCTATTTCTTTGTTTCGTAAAGTTTCAGACTTGTTGACAGCTTGTTTTGTTATGTCATTTGTTATCGTGAAGGGTATCACAAGTTTTTTTTGGCAAATCAACATTCACCAGACAAATTGAGTGAAAAAATCAATCAATCAATCAATCAAATTATTTATTTGCTTCAAATAGGGTTAAGTAAAAAGCTGCCCGACGTTGAATAATTAAGTGGTACAAAAACAAAAGCAGATATATTAATAATTATACGCGTATGGAAGAAAAACCACTTTATAATTCAAGATCACGTTATTTATAATTACTAAAGTATTAATTATTTATTTGGCACATTAAAATTGAAACAGATACACCAGAAAACAAAATAGGATTTAATAACAGATGTAATATATATTTTTTTAATCGTTTATTTCAGAACTTGATCCATATAAAAATGTCAGTTGGTTGGTACATATTATGAAAAAATAAACTTGTTAAACTAACTAAATTGTTGGTATTTCCTATAAACGCGAAAGTTTGTGAGTATGGATGGATGTTTGTTACTCCTTCACGTAAAAACTACTGAATGGATTTGAGTGAAATTTGGAATGGAGATACTTTACGCCCTGGATTAACACATAGGCTACTTTTCATCATCATCATCAATTTTCATCATTATTCACGCGGGTGAAACCGCGGGGCGCAACTAGTTACTTATAAATGTGAAGCTGTACGAGGTGCCACATGACAGGACACTCCCCTTTGTTTGCTATAACTCGCAGGATGCTGTTGGCGCTGCCACGGACACGGCTTAACATCGAGGCGGCTCTCTTTTTGAGGATGGCATGAAAGCCATCGGTACTCGCATCAGCAAACATATCCGATGCACTGCAGTACCTATATTTTTAGGACTTTATTGATTAGAAGAATATTCAAAAAACAATATAAAATATGTTATCGAATAAAAAATAAAACAAAATGCAAACAGAACAGAAGTAGAATAGGTATGGCCGTTACTTATTCATTTTATTAAAAGTGCGCCCGTATTCACCACAAACAAATAGATAGACAACAATGTGGTCCTGTTAGGGTCTCGTTTTTGCCTGTTGATGTACGGAGCCTTAAAAATATTCCGCAGCTAAACTGCTTCCTTCGATTAGACCAAGTTCAAATTACAAAACTGTTGTTTCACTTAGCTAT
Source organism: Epirrita christyi (assembly GCA_951392215.1). Lineage (NCBI taxonomy): Eukaryota > Metazoa > Arthropoda > Insecta > Lepidoptera > Geometridae > Epirrita > Epirrita christyi. Next base: position 14,476,913 of record OX595841.1, on the reverse strand, counting down.
ACAATAGCTATGCTTATTCCAAATGACGTATTATTATCACACAGTCAAAGGGGCTTTGAATAATTATAGCATATCTCAGAACCATTTGATGGATCTTGGATGATAGTTCCATTGTCCGTACGTTTGCGCTTTGATGTATGAATTAATTAGAGTGATATAATATTAATTAGGGTTCAGCTAGCATTCACCATATGCTTCAGAACTGTGCGGCTGTCATAACTGTTATGTATGGAATTAGGAGAAGCATACATTAGATTAGAAGAATATTTTGTATGGAATAATATTGCTTGTTTCTGTTAACATTCCATACAAAACTGTTATGTTTGATGGCAATGCTGATTTCTGCGTGTATATGCATAGTTTGACCATAAATCTCCATTTTGGATGGTAAAACAAGCGAAAGACGCTTAGTGCATATATATACGCCAAAACACATAGGTTATATAGGTTTTGACGACCGCTGTGGCGCGGCGGGCGAAGGTTCGCCTGCGACGCAGGAGGTTGCGGGTTGGATTCCCCCCTCGGAACAAACATTTGTATGACCTGCAGATAATTGTTCCGGGTGTTCTGGGTATTTTCTATGTATAACAAAAAATATATATCTATGTAATGTATTGTATTAAGTATATCAGTTATCTAGTACCCATAACACAAGCTCTGCTTAGCTTGGGGCTAGATAATGTTGTGTGAAATGTCCAGCATTTATTTATTTATTATATACTACTGATGATGATGATGATTTAGTTTTTATTCCGATAAATAATTCAATTTCAAGTAAGTTCCAAAAATCTTAATGGATGTACAATTCAAATAAATAAATAAATGCTGGACACATTTCACACAACATTATCTAGCCCCAAGCTAAGCAGAGCTTGTGTTATGGATACTAGATAACTGATTACTTATAATACAATACATTACAAAGATAGATATTTTTATTATACATAGAAAATACCCAGAACACCCTGAGCAAATATCTGCAGATCGTACAAATATTTGTTCCGAGGCGGGAATCGAACCCGCAACCTACTGCGTCGCAGGCAAATTTTCACCCGCTGCGCCACAGATGTCGTCAAATACGACCATCGTGCCCAATGGAAGATAAATCGGCGCAGAAAAGCTATTGAATTATAATCCATACGAAAGCGTGGAGAGTATATTTGATGTTGGGCCAGCCAAACATAGATAATCCTGGTTTATGAAACTGAAACTTTGTAAAAGTGACCACTGCTTATAAATCCTTGAGTAAATAAAGTGAAAAGATACGAAAGTCAAAGATGTTTTATTGAAAAAGTCTGTATTTTTCATTGACATAGAAATCTTTGTGTGTTTTCATCGTAGAAAAATCTTGGTAGTAAATCTAAGACATTTGCGTTGAAGACATTTTTAATAAAATATATTTTGCAGTGAAATTTTTTATGAGATTTTACTTTAGATAAGTATATATTTTTTTGTATTGTAATTTTATAAAAAGTCCACTTTAAATAAAAACATTAATTGATATCATAATAATTAATACCAATTGATTGGTATTAATTATTATGGGTAATATTGTTTGCATTTACAAATATCATGCTACGAAAAGAAGTAAGTAACGTATCTTATAGCACTTTATTTCATAAAATCTCTAAAGATAGAAAAAGACACAATATCTTTAGAGTTACTAAACATGACGATGTTACCTAAAATACCTCTTGTTGTTTCAACATAAAAATTGAGAGATTTTACGTAGCATTTTTTCAAAGCCTTTCCGAAAATGCTGCTCTTCATTTTCGAATTCACATCCGAACGTGTTAATCCGATTCTGGAATTGAAAATAGAAGGTTTCGTCAGGTTGCCAGCTTGTCTCGGCGCTATGCACCGGATATTAGCAGGCTTGCGGCTGACGGTACAAGTACCGTTAGCAAAATTATGAGCTCTAAAATCTGAACCTTACTAAACTTTTTTCACATTTTCTGAATTATCAATTAAATTGCCTTAGTTCCAAAAAAATACCTATGAAATGTTATTTGTATTTGTATTTATTACTCATACGTACAATATTGTTAGTTATAGGTCTTATTTCTACTGTTAGTCAGGTATTTACATAACCGCCGTTAGGGCGCTGCAACTTGCAACTTAAAATTATAAAACAATACTTATATTAATTTTATTAATTAAAATACAAGTCAAAGCAATCCAATTATTCATCATCATCCGCAGCCTTTAGACATCCAATGCTGGACGAAGCCTCCCCAATGAAATACAATAGGGGTAATTGACATAATCACCACGCTTGGCAGATGGATTGGTGATCGCAGTGTATTGAGTACCCAATCATATTGTAGATGCTGCTGCCCGTCTCCTGATGTGATCTCTTAGTCGGCTTTTACGTCAACCACGGGACGAGATGGAGGTGTGTTTTTTAGGCCGAACACACCACGGTCATTCCAATTATTATGATTACAAATTTCAACTTTAGTACTTGGGTGTAATCAAAGTACTAATTGCGTTTTTAAATTTATTAAAAAAGAAGTGATTATCTGACTAGACGGAGTTCTCGACTTAATAAACTCGTATACAAAATCATTTAATTAGCCAAGCCCTCTAGTAATTTCAATAACCTGATGAGGTACCAACTAATTAGTACCTAAAGCCTAGTTAAATTAAGCTTAATAGCTTATTAAATTAGTTTAAGCTTCAATCCATTAAAAAGCCCTTCAATATAATACATTAATATCTTCCATACAATCTACCTACCTTCATCTTATCTGATACGCATCCAATATAGATATTGCTTCGAACCAATGATGCGGAATGCAGCGAATGTACCGATTCGAGAGAGCCAAGCGTGCGTTTAGAATACAGCTATTAATCACTAGAGGCCTTACCATGAGCTCTAATAGTGTTTCAGTTCAAAAAAATTACAAACTGGGAAATGGACGAACGAGAACCGAGTGGACGAACGGGGAAATGGACGAAGGGTGCCGAATTGAAACAATTGAGTACTAACTTTAATCGCAGAAGTCTATAGACCTTCTGCTACTGTATCTTTAAATATAGATACGGACATCACGATATTTTGTACTAAATAGTTTTTGAACTGAATCGCTATAAGAGCTTGACGGAGCTTATGGTAAGGCCTCTGATCGCTGGGGTTAGCCATACACTTTTAATATCAAAGATTGACGATAACTACTCAGCCAAACTTTCACAGAAAATAGAAAACATGATTTTATGAGCATTTAGTCAATATTTGACCTGGCTGTGGTCGTCTTGGCCTAAAAATACTTCACCAACTCCTCCCGTGGATGTGGTAAAAGCCGACTTAGGGATTACACCAGGGGTTGGGCAGCAGCATCCAGCTGAGTATTTAACACATATCTGCCTGTCAAGTGTGGTGATTATGGCAAATCCCTCTATTGTATTCAATTGGGGAGGCTTCGTACAGCACTAGACGTAAACAGGCTAAAAAATAACTTTTCATTTAAAAAACCGACTTCCTTGTATTCGACTAAATATTTGGATGAAAAAAAAATGATGAAAGAACCATAGGGGTGAAAGGATTATGATACTTTTTGAATGCAAATGCTTGGTTTGTTGTTGAAAATGTCAAAATCGCCATATGTATGCCTACAATATTTGAGGAGTTCCCTCAATTCCTCATGGATCCCATCATCAGAACTGCATTCTGAAAAAAATGGGACCAATCTGGAAGTACATATATCTATTCAAATAAAAAAAAGAATTTTTCAAATCGGTTCATAAACGCTGGAGATATGCGGTAACAAACATACAAAAAAAAAAAATACAACCGAATTGTGAACCTCCTCCTTTTTTGGGAAGTCGGTTAAAAAGAGGAAAGAAGTCAGTATTCAGACTGACTGTGGTCGTCTTGGCCCTAAGAATAGAACTCCTCCATCTCCTCACGTGGATGTCTTAAAACACGACTAACTGATTACACTAGGGGATGGACAGCAGGATCCACCTGAGTACTCAACACAAATACTGCGATCATCAATCCGCCTTGTGTGGTGGTTATGGCAATTCCCTCTATTGTATTTTGTGGGGGAGGCCTCGTCCAGCAGTGGATGACTTAAGGCTGCTGATGATGAGTTTTAATTTACTTAAGATAAAGATAATTTTATTTGTTTTGAATATGGTAATTATACATTGGTGGTCATAATTCACACGTGCAACATATTAAGTCATACATTATGACATACAAATAATTTCGTTTCCATAAGTATGTACTAGATACATCCATTTCATGTCATAAACACTACTCATATCATTAACTTACCCAGTCATTAACATGACTTTAAATCCGGATATTGGATAGCCTCAACATCCGTGTGTAGGTATTGAAATATATGGAAATGAACCGATTGATACCCTGCTCTTTTGTGAGACTATGAATACGAACAGGTTAATCGAAGAGAAACATATCAAGTTGATTGAAATTCACGTCAGTTTATTTTTATTAACTGCATAATTTTGCGATTGAACGTGGAAATGAAAAACAAATGGAAAACTATATAACTTTTCATTTAAAAAACCGACTTCCGCCATTGTATTTGACTAAATATCTGGATGAAAAAAAATTATGAAGTGGTGAAAGGGTTATGTACTTTTTGAATGCAAATGTTTGATTTGTTGCTTAAAATATCATAATCACTATATGTATGCCTACAATATTTGAGGAGTTCCCTCAATTCCTTATGGATTCCATCATCTGAGGGCGTAGACAAAGTAACATTCTAATAGCGTTGACGCTAGTAGAAAGGTCCAGAATGTATGAGATTGACGTAAGCTATGGATATGTCACGTTGTCTTTTGTATTGTATTACGACTTTAGAAATAGAATCGCTTCGCAGCGAATGCCGTTTGGCTAGGCCTGCAGAACTGGATTCTGAAAAAAATGGAACCAATCTGGAAGTATATCTATTAAAATAAGAAAAAATCCAAATCGGTTTATAAACGACGAAGATATGAGGTAACAAACATAAAAAAAAATTAAAAAAACGATTTGAGAACCTCCTTTTTTGTGAAGTCGGTTAATGAAAACCAAATCAGTCTCCTAGTTATATTGATGCTGTGGTTTTTTTTGTCATTATAAAGGTCGCAGGAAGTCGATGAATTGAGGTGGCCTATGTCCAGCAGTGGGCTTGGACATGATGATGATGATGATAAATACATTTTTGGTTCTTCAACATCAACGAAGCAGTTATGATCAAATAGCCAGACAACGTTCACGCTTAACGCTCGCGTTTACACTGATTTAGACACACTACCTAGTTAACTCCAAAGTTTCCAATTTACGTTGATGATGATGATGATGATGATGATGCTTGTGTTTGTATATAACATAACATAACAGTCTTGATCCCACACTAAGATACCACGATACCGTAACACCTAGATTCGGAACAAATATTTGCAGATCATTCAAACATTTGCTCTGCAGCGGGAATCGCCCCCTCTTGCATCTCAGCCGCTACAGGTCATCAAACTGTGCTTCTATTAATAAAAATAAAAAAATATTTATTTCACTTAATAGGTACATAACAGAAATTCCTAGCCCTTCCAACCAAACTAAGTTAAAAAAACTTGTGTCTTGGTTAGAAGTACTATCCCAAATTTTTTCCATTTAAATGTACATGCTCATAAATATGTGTGTGTAACAAAATAAATAAAAATAAAATACAGAAATCAAGATTAGCAATACTTATAAAAATAATTAAAAATAATGAATTAAATAATGATTGGAATTCAATCAAATTTAGAATAAAAATAATAATTGTCTTACACAGGTTTAAGCCTACTAGCAACAAAATTTTCTATGAACTCCTACATACTAATACACAATACAGAAACAATCAAATACAATCATTACAACAAAACTCGTAACCAACATCCAAGTCTCACTGTCTTAATTACACCGGCATCCATTTATACCAGAACACAGTATTGCTTCTTGGAGGCAAAGATAGGTATGGTGGTTACTTCTATAGACACTTTCCCAACTTTCACAAGCAGTCTATTGCTAGCTAGTAAAGTGCGTTGAGGCAAAGGAAAGCCTTCGCAGGTATTAACAAGGGTATATTCTCAGAAACAATGACAATAACTTCTCGCCTTAGGGCACTCTAAACTGATATTTTTAAACGACGTTGGATATATACCGTTGGGGAATAAAGGTTCTCGAGTGGCGACCACAAATCGAATGACGTGGTAGAGGAAGGCTTCTACACTAGATGGACTAAAGACATTATAAACGTTGCAGGAAGTCAGTGTATGGAGGCGGCTCAAGAACGTTCGTTGTGGCATTCTAAGGGGGAAACCTATGTCTAGCAGTGGATTTCTACAGACTCATAATGATGGATGAGGATGGTTGGAGATACAGTGCCATTCAACCTTCTGAAGAAAAAACATCAATATTCTGATCAAAGCCTGTTGTTCTAACTAGTATTATCATTTCCTCTTTACCTGTCTTTTAATTACTAAGCAGTGTCTTAAGGAATAAGAAATAAGTAAGGTCATAAGGAAATTGGTAGCTGTAGTACCTATGCCTTGTTATCCACTGATCAAGTATTAATTAAAAACCCAACCCTTTTGTTACAAGGCCGATGTTAAAAATTAATATTGGCCTTAGCGTGTCTATTATTATATCATATAAATAGTTAGACATGACATGGGTGTAAAATCAAGAATCATCAGAATTATCTGTTTTTTTTTCGATGGAAAGAGACAAGACACGGTGTTAGTATTCCAACAATATTCCGCGTTTATTAGTAGGACGGTTATTGATTTAACTATATGGAATAAAGGGAACTGACAATTCGTATTATTTAATTTAAGTAAATAAATAAATTAAAATAAATAAATGCTGGACATTTACCACACAACATTATCTAGCCCCAAGCTAAGCAGAGCTTGTGTTATGGGTACTAGATAACTGATATACTTAATACAATACATTACACAGATATACATTTTTTATTATAAATAGAAAATAGGAAATAGAAATAGAGTATTATTCACTGATGAAATTATATAAAAACATTGTCGCATTCTGTAATAGCTATGTAATAGCGCATTATTTAAAATGCGCCTCATTTGCCCACCCTCTCTGTCTACAAATTGTAATTTGCATAGTAACGAAGTAAAGACATTGGTATTATAAGCCCTTTACATTGTAAGAATAGACAATTTTATTTTTAGAACCCTCGTTCGGCGACGACCTTTGTGGCGTGGCAGGTAGCCGGCTGAGATCCGCGAGGTTGCGGGTTCAATCCGCTGCGAGACAAATGTTTGTATGATCTGCAAATATTTGTTCCGGGTCTGGGTGTTATGGTACCATGGTAAAACCTGATACCCATGACACATGCCGTTTTCCCCGAAGGAGTAAGCAGAGTATTAAAGGACCTCTTTTCACCGTGGGTTGCAAAATCACAGGAATAAAGACGTTACAAGTGGTGAGCTCATTGCCACCATTGCTTTCCACGACCAACTTGGCTAGTGCTTTCTTCGAGTAATAACACTCTCCTAAATAAGCCAGCAGCTAAGACAAATCTAATACCAATGAAAATTAACAAGTCCGGGATTATTAATTTACTTATGTTCGCCCCAAACTGCGACCTTGCGATGTTTCGAATTCTCTCATATCTTAACCAATCCGTTAGGTACTGACGAAGCTCATATATTTCCTTGAATTGGTAATATTGGTATCATCAACCAACCTACCAAATTTCATTTCGATTGGAGCAACAGTTCAACAACGTCGAACAAACTCTCATCAAACATACCCACAGACGAAAGCTGGCCACTCGAGTTAGCACTGAGATCTCACTTCGCTCGGTTAAATCCAAAATATAGGTAAAATCACTTACATTTATCCATGGGAAGTTCTTTTCATAAATGTAGAGATGTAGAGGGGAGCGATGCAATTTAAAAATCGGTTTATCTCCCCCATTGTTTGAATGTAGACATATACCTTCATAGAATTACTTTGAGAATATTGTTTGGAAAATTCTGGAAAAATGTGCAATTTAATTTTGCCGTTCTCATTCAATATACGAAACAGCGAACTCACGTTCAAGATACGCCAAATTGTTTGGCTCTCACCTTACATTGTAATGAGTTTATTTTCGGAAGATAAAAAGCTTTTTCATATTGAAAGGACAAAATTACGTTCGCGAATTTCATCATAAAAATCACGTTTTTGTGACGAAATTTCCGGTCATTGACGAACGGTAGAAAGTGAGCTTTAGCGCAAATACAGATACATTTAAAGGCTTTGTCCACTTTCGGAACACTGTGGAAATTAGGTTTCCGTTTGTGTTGTAACTTGGTGAGTAGAATATACTTATTTATTAGTAGTACTTATAAATTAGTAAATATAATCTATCACTAATAAAATTTCGTTGCTAACTTTAAACAGTTTTCAATCCCTATTTATTTTTATGATTGCCATGGAACAGTGCTTTGAAATGTGGAAGGTCAGGTCATCATTCAATTCATCCTAATTAGCAAATCTTACTTTGCCAATTCTGAGGCTATCAAACAGTATTCAAATATATATCAGCATTTCCAAGCAATAACAGGGCGTGACGCCGTGAAATTAATAAATCCATTACACACTGGCCGTTTTTCTGAGCCCGACAGCCCTGAATTATTGCGATAGGCGTGACCGCCGGGTATGTAACGCTCTGACAGACAATGCCCTTTCTGATTTGATTAAATTCTTTGGCGATTATTCATTTGAAAATAGAATGGATTGATGAACGATATTTTAAATTTACCGTGGCTTAGAGATCTTAGATAAAAATCAATTTATTTTTCAAACAATTGACTAGCTTCCCTCTTTGCCAAATACTTGTCGAAACTCACTTGCTACTCAAAGTTGGACTTTGTGCCAGCAGAGCTCATTCCATATCAAATATCAGTTCAGCTGGTGCTGTTGTCTGTCCAGTATGTCCTCCCTCATGAAGTGCTCCGTCGGCAGCTGGTGTGCCGAATGTGACCACCACCATGACGTATCTTACAGCTCGTCCGATATTTGACCGCTGCCATGACGTATCCTACAGCTCGTCCAATATTAATTGCATTTGATAATAATATTGTCTCATATATTTATATTATTTTATATTTAGTACCTCACAGGCGACGGAAAAGAAGAGGAACACCTAACAAAAGATGGAAGAGAGTGGAAGAAAAGACGTACTGCGTCGACTCCGAATAAATTGGGATATGGACTAGACAATGATGTTGATAATAATATTTTTCATCCCATCTATTCGAAAAGGACGACTTGGTTCGCCTTTAAGTGCACCCAAAGGTGGTGTTTTCTGTATGAAGCTTCTATAAGTGCGCCGCAATTATCTTTGCCGCGCACTTTTTAAATTTGGAATATATCGAACTCAAATAAGTGCGCCGCAATTATCTTTTACGGCCCTTTTTGAATTTGGAACATCTTGAAAAGAATCAAACACAAATAAGTGCGCCGCAATTATCTTTTCCGCGCCCTTTTTAAATTTGGATCATCTTAGTGTTCAGCGCCAAAGAAGGCGAACGCAAATATTGTTTAAATAAATACTGGCTGGTACAACGGCCCATAGTCGCGCCACCGGCTGAATAAAAAAAAACTAATTAGAAACGACGGCCCGCGATTTCGTCATTTTTAACCGACTTTACAAAAAGGAGGAGGTTCTAAATTCGGTTGTATTTTTTTTAATGTTATCTCATATCTCCGGCGTTTATGAACCGATTTGGAAAATTCTTTTTTTATTTGAATAGATATACTTCCAGATTGGTCCCATTTTTTTCAGAATCCAGTTCTGATGATGGAATCCACGAGGAATTGAGGGAACTCCTCAAATATTGTAGGCATACATATCGCGATTTTGATATTTTCAGCAACAAACCAAGCATTTGCATTCAGAAAGTATCATAATCCTTTCACCACTATGGTTCTTTCATAATTTTTTTTTCATCCAAATATTTAGTCGAATACAACGGCGGAAGTCTTTTTTTTAAATGATAAGTTATTCACGGATTGTTAGAAATTCATGGTTTTGTTTTGAAATAAAATATGAGGCGCCTTTTATTTTCTCATAGTGGGTGATGAAAAGTAGAGTGTAACACTCGGGCGCAAAATATATTTTTGGCTCGGGCGACGTACTTTGAATCCCTCGCTACGTTCGGGATTCTACTAAAGAATCCCTCGCTATGCTCGGGATTCTACTCTAGAATCCCTCACTTCGTTCTGGATTCAAAAAAGCGCCCTCGCCGTAAAAATATTATTTTGCTCCCTTATGATATAATCTACTAATTTATACTTGTCTGGTTAATTGCTATGGAGTATTTATAGAGCAAACGAAGGTACGTAACATCACTTTATTTTTGAAAACAGTAGTTTTTTTGTTCTTCATGTGGCGTTCGCGTTTATTCAGGCTTCATCATCAGGTGAAATTAATCTGAGCCCAAATTTAAGAAGTTTACTATAGCCGCTCAATAGTTTTGTATCCAACTCCATCATCAGACCAGCTCAATGGTACCATAATTATCATATTGTCATTAAAATAATATTACATTTACAAAGTTTAAAATGGATACGAACACTACGGGTAAGTGAAATTTAGATTAATCCTTCCTATCCTACTATCCTATCCTACTAATATTATAAACGCGAAAGTTTGTAAGTATGGATGGATGTTTGTTACTCTTTCACGTAAAAACTACTGAATTGATTTTAAAGAAACTTTATAATAATATAGCTTTTACATCAGAATAATACATAGGCTACAATTTATAAAGATATTGTGTGAATTGTCCATAATATGACGATAAGTATCAAGTAAGTAGGAAAAAATCTACCATCTGCGAGCTATTCTGGCGTGCGCTGCAAAAACCGCTAGAGTTACACATATATGTAATGTATAATGGAAATGTTTAACTTAAATAGTCCTACAAAAAAGCCCGCCACAGTATATATATAGTTATATTCTTTTCTACGCCACGCTAATATAAGCTACTCGAAATACTAATCCTGCGCAGACGAAGTCGCGGGCACCAGCTAGTATATTATATTTCTTTGTGTCGTAGTCTGTCCGGCCTAAGAATTGACCGTTCCGTCTCCTCCCGTGGATATCTTAAAAGTCTACTAATGGATTACGCCAGGGGCAGCAGCATCCACTTGAGTATCTACTTATCACCAATACTACGATCACCAATCCGCCTGCCAAGCGTAGTGATTATGGCAAATCCCTCCATAGCATTATATGGGGGATACCTGGTCCAGCAGTGGACGTGTAACGACTGATGAAGAAGATATTCTTTTACGAACCAATCTACGTTCAGGACGACCTAATTAAGTATGTTATAAAGAAAAATACAGTCAAAAATGGAAACTCTCCAATAGGTTTCCAAAGCTAGGTTTTACTACACTATTTCCGAACTGAAGCTTTCATTAGTCATAATAGCAAAATAAATAGCAGCTGAAAGTGAAGGGTAACGGAAATTCAATTTAGTCTCATCCGGCGGAAAACTAGAACAGATTGAAAATTTAATCGAATGCCAATTTTTATGATTACGCGGTGATCTCTTTACGTATCCATCTGTAGTGATGGATCAGATGACATAACTAAAGATCATTTAAAGTGGCTTTTAGATAACTCAACTGTTTTATGTGTATTTTTTCATATTTAATTAAAAGAATAATACAACTAATACAAGTTAATTATTATTTATTTGGATCAGTTGAGCGATCTTTAGATCGTTAACAACAGTCTTTGGATAGCTCAATTTTATTTGTATTTTTATTTTATGTTGTAAATATGTAAAAGTAAAATTTTAACTACAAAAACAAAAAACAACACAATAAACTATTTATTTAGTATAGCGAAGCTACTACATTCTTTGACACGGAATCACGCGTTGTCATTATAAATATCTCTGGTATAAGCCTTATCTCTCAAAGGCCACTCTAATTGATCATTTATTGCAATTTACTGTTTTTTTTAAACTGCAATATGGTTCAAAATTTATGTGTGTATGTGAAGTTCTGAGGTCTCACATAACGACGACACTATAATTTCGCACACTAATAAAAAAAATAAAAGGGTATTTATTCACTTACACTAATCTTAGTTACAAAGGTACAATTATAATAAAGTTTAATAGTTAGTGTACGAGAAAAGGACGAGGGCTCAGCCACGCTGTTTTTCAGCCTCACCTTAGAATGCTGCTGTTGTCACAGCAGCCATGTACTCGGAAGCTATCTGCTGTTTCAGCAAAGGAAACAGCAAAACAACCACCGAGAGCTCGACCACCCCTAATGTACCACTCCTATTTATAAAGTAGGTACTATAGTCTATGCATATGCATATGAGTGCTAGTCGAAAGCTATATACAATGTCGCCCATGCGCATGTGACCGCCCGTAATATTCTGAATATTCATGAAAAAATGTCGAAAATAAACTTCAAAAGGGGGGGTCTATCTATAACATTTTTCATGTTATTCAATTTTTTATTTTTAAGTAGAGTTTGTAGAGTTGCTTTTTATTTTTTGACACATCTCCGAAGTTTATGGGTCGATTTGGATTCTGTTTATTATTTCCAAAAGCTTATGAGTTATTTTAACAGGTTAATTAACATTTTTACTAAAAATTATCGACTACGAAAAAAAAGACGGAATCGAAGTCATTTTTTCGGTAAAAAATTGTGTATTTATTTAAAAAAAACTAGTCTAAGTCCATAAATTATCCCCATAGGACGACTTTTTTAATTATTATTTGTAATCTACTACATATCAGCTAAAAATTCACAGAACATTACTAATACCTATCTCTAAAAAAAACCAGCAAACAACTTGTTGAACATTTGCAACTATTCAAATAAAAAGGGTTGCTCAGGTAGAAACCGGTTCCTAGAAACATGAAAAATGTTATAGATAGACCCCCCCTTTTGAAGTTTATTTTCGACATTTTTTCATGAATATTCAGAATATTACGGGCGGTCACATGCGCATGGGCGACATTGTATATATATATCCACATTGCATGCGATTTTATATCCTACTCATCGCTATATGATATTTATCATTTCCCAACCTTTTTGCAAACCTGTTGCAGCATAATCCCCGAAAAATGCGTATGCAAGTTTATATTTTTTACCGATTTACCCTACAATTTGGTTAAACTGCCTATTATTATGGTAATCAGCCTATTAAAGGACCTTTTGATAAGCGAAAATTTTGTATGCTTTTTAGATTTTTTTATTTCGCCAGGGTCATAACGTGCGTCATAAAAAACGATTTAGCGCGGCTCGAGAGGGTTAAACGTTATATTAATATAACATGAGTGTTATGTTACACGTATGAAAAAACGATTTTGGAATGATCACGTAGCAGTTTATCTAATGAGTAAGAAATTAATTTCATTAAAATCACGCGTTGTAATCCGTTTGTATCATCGTAGAATATGATAACGTAGAGCATCTACGTTAGTTTATTTTCGTAGCAAGAAACCGTAGATGCTCTACGCATTGTTACATTATCTGTATAAAATTTATGTTGGTTACTTGGTATATTTTGGTGATCTAACTAAATGAGGTAAATGTTTCTCGTGTTATGCCTCAAAATAAATTAGGACAGAATAAGCACAGCTAAGTTATAGTTTTAGAAAACTTATGTTTATTAGCTAAAGATATAACTTTATTTAGTTTTATGGTTGATGTAATAATGCATTAAATTGCCATCAGAAAAGCGTTAACTCCTTCTAGATTCACAGTTAATCCAAATAAATTAAATAAAAATCAAATATTACGTCCTGGGAATCAGTTGACCCGAAAGGTGTCTGAGGGTAGGAAACACTATTTTATTTATATGAAAATAAATAATACAGTGAGTAGAAATATGTGTACCAAGTGATATTTATTAGGGTCATATTACATACGTACACACGTGACTCGGGGCAGAAAACAACAGTGATGTATCAAGGATGGAATAAATTTTCAGAAAAGTAAACTTAGGAATTTTTTATATTTTACCTTACTGTTATTCTAATAGGTAGGTACTAAATTTGCATTAATACTGTAATTGTTTTACATGTCTCACTTGTTTAAAAATAAAGCAAAAAAGTTATTTGTGTTACAACTAATATTATGTTTTTCAAGGGCGTTATTTTGAATTCAGAGCGAAGTGAAGGATCCTAAAGTAGAACCCTGAGCGTAGTGAGGAATTCAATATACGCCGTCCGTGTACAATATATTTTGTCCCCGTGTGATATACACTAATTTTCATCACTACCTATGAGAAAAATAAAAAGCTACGAGTACCTACCTACTTAAAACTTGTATATATTATACCTACACATTGGATTGAAAGTGTTTTTTTTTACATTACCTAATCCTTCACGCGAGCGCCTCCAACCTATCTATGCAATCTATTAGAAGCACGGAGCGGACCAATCAGAAGAAAGAAAGCTCTAACTCCTATGGGAGCAAAATTTAATTTGGCTCCCGCTATATCCTCTGTAGGCAATTGTCGTTTTTCGATCAAAAAATATATAAATTAACGAATATTTTGTTTTTTTTTTTTGGGTTTCGTACCTCAAAAAGTACTAAACCAACCATTTTAGGATTACTGTCGTGTCTGTCTGTCTGTCACAAATTGGTGATTGCAGTATTCGTGTTCAGTTCTCTGGCGGATGCTGCTGCCCATCCCCTGGTGGTCCCTTTAGTCGGCTTTCACGACATCTACGGGAAGAGGCGAAGAGGTCTATTTTTAGGCCGGACACACATCGGCTTCAGGCAGAATTGGTTAGAAAGCACTAAATTAACTTAAATTTTAGTTTGATAGAGTATCCTATCCTATTCGGTGATTTCTTGGAAATATAATTTGAGTTTTGGATTTCCCTTGCTCCGATTCTGACCTGTTCCCATTTGTATTCGAAGTACGCGCCTCGCAGGGCCGCCCCAAATACGCGGGACATTTATACCCTTACCTTAACATGTGACCCCTATCTCAATAATGCTCACCCAAAATATTAGAACAACAACCTTATGCTAAAGTTGGGTAGTTGGGACCTGAATCCAAGTAGTTCGGGAATTAAAAAAATGGGTCATGAGGAATTTTAACATGGTGCGATGTCAGAATAATAATTGCGGCTAGCAATTAAATTTTATATCTTATCTGAGTATATAAAATCGATGTAAGCGTATACTACATAACGACTGGATAAATTTTGATAAATTTGCAGGGAAGACAGATTAACCCAGCGGGTTATCCTGTGAAGTTTGGTAGCTTCAAGCAACACGGACTTCCACGCGGGCTGGAAGGTAGCCTTAGCGCATTACCATTCAAATAGTTCTGTAATTTTTTGCGGGGGGAAATGTGCACACAAGCGCAATTCCGCATATACACATCCAAATACAACACTGTAATGACGACACTCACACTAACAAACCTTGCACAGAATAACAACTAGTTTTATTAGACGCATATGCCTACTTTCGCTTGTAGTTTGACAGAGGGGAACGCTGCGAATGGCTACTCACTTCCGTGTTGCTCGAAGTTTGGTAGCGATCGGATTTTAATAATATTAATAATTTGTTAGTAAATAATAATTAATAAATAAATTGTATTTGGTATTTGAAATCAAAATACAATTTAAATCAGCTAGTTGTTATGTGTATGTGTGCAGATAAACGAGAGCTCAAACTGGAAACAGCATAATTGAACACGTACTAGTGTTCCAGTTAGTGCGTTCAAATCAAAGCGATTCAAAGTGTATTGGAAAACATAACATGATTTACTGAAATGCATATATATGACTATATTGATTAGCTTTCTATAATAGTGTTTTAAAAATCAATGTAGCGCAAAATTGCTTGCTACCTACCTGTGTTTCGAACAAATAAATATTTATTTATTTAAACTTTCGCGATTAGAACACATATTTATTTATATTGTCACGGGTATTTATCGCGTGTTACCTTATTATTTATTATTCCCAACGTTTTGAATGCGTCACAGAAATCGTGAGCGTTGAGTCAGCCCGCGACCACGATTGCTGTAACGCATTCGAAACGTTGGGAATAATAAATAATAAGGTAACATGCGCTAAATACCCGTGACAATATAAATAAATAAATAAATATTTGTATTTGTATTTATAAATTTGGTTGGTCGTTATCAGTTTTAACATTACCTGTACCTACTATAACAGACTAGTGATATTTACACCAGCTTTTAAGTTTTTTAAGCTTCAAACAGTAGAAGTTAGTTTTCAAATTCTGAATTAAGTCTTCAGTGCCTAGATTTTAATTCTGATATAATAAAAAATATACCTAGAAGAACCAAGATCGCCGACAATGCTCTCAGAATTAGCAAGTTAAAGTAGCAATGGGCAGGTCAAATAGCTTGCAGAACTGACGACCGCTGGGGAGTAGAGGTACTTGAGTGGTGACCACAAATCGGACGACGCAGTAGAGGTCGTGCTCTCGGTGAACTAAAGACTTTATAAACGTCGCAGGAAGTCGGCGGATGGAGGCGGAACAAGACCGTTCGTCATTCTAGGAGGCGAGTCTATGTCCAGCAGTGGACTTCTACAGACTGATGATGATGATGATGATGAAAATAATATTTTTAAAAGATGTGTAGTGACGACCACCAGCTGTGGCATGGAGGGCGAGAAACCAGCTGAGATGCGAGAGGTTGCGGGTTCGATTTCCGCTGCGGGACAAATGTTTGTATGATCTGGAAATATTTGTTCCGGGTCTGGGTATTGTACCATGGTACTGGTAGTTACCGATACCCACGACACAGGGATTCGTAGTGTGGGATCAGGACTATGTATGCGACTGTTGGTTGTTATGTTAGTTCTCAATCAATCTTCGTCGTAATCTTTGTTAGTAGTAGAACTTCTTGTGAAAGAGTTCTTCCGGGGAAGTACTACCACCGTACCTATTTCTGCCGCCAAGCAGTAGTGCTCGCATTGCTGTGTTTCGGTTCGAAGGGTACGGGTGCCGGTGCAATAATAGGCACATGAGACTTTTCATCTTTATGTCTCAGGGTCGGCAGCACGCGTGTGATGTCTCTGGTGTTGCAGGCGTCCATAGGCTACGGTAACTATTTTCCATCTGGTTGGGCGTAAGCTTGTTTGCTTGCCAAGTAGTTTAAAAAAAAACTTATAAACTTGTGACTTTCTAGCTTTCTATAAAAAGAAGCTGCCATTGTAAACAATTCTCATAGACAAAACATGGTGTACGCGTATTGATCGTGACCATCCCTCAAATTGTTGGTTAACGACTTGAAAGCCCCGTTGACGATCGATGAATGACTGTGGGGGTGTTATGGATTGCCTATAATGTTACCTCCCTGACATATCAATTGGATTAAATGAAGTGGGAATCAGGGGACTGCATCCTTTATGTACAAAAAATTACAGATAAAGTCTTTCAAGTGGAAAACTTCTTTTTAGTGTTCTGCCAATGTCTCGAACACTACACAACATAGTCTTATTCAAACCAGTTTTTGTTGAATGTGTTTTTGTATGTTCTAGTTTGTTTTTTGAACTACCACATAGTTGGGAAGTTAGAGAGGGCACACTTTTTATGGTTTTAGATTTTATATGGTAATTTGAAACCTCCATATAAGTTTTCAAGACCTATCTAAAAACAGAATCAGCCTCAATCAGATGTATTGAGTGCCACCCCTTCTTTGGCCGAAGTTTCATTACTCCGTTGTGTATCGGTTCATAGAATACACCTAGATGGAGATTGTCTGGAAGATATCACTCTTAAGCTATAAAACATTGTACTTTGAATTGATTTGAAACTTTGTATTTCTTTTTTACTGTTTTTTTTTAATTATGGTGTACAATAAAGTTATAATCTAACTATATATCCATCTTATAATAAAATCTAATTTAGGAAAAAAAATAATTTAGGATTAGGTAGAATCTAATTGAATTATGTAAATCTAACCATAAATTGAAATATTGGTTGTTGTTAAGAGAAAGAGAGGCTTATTATGATTATTGTTAATATTACTATTATATATTTATCTACCTACTTGCCAGATTTAATCTATATAGAGCCAATAGTCTCAGAGTAAAATGACCGCGGCGTACAGACAGACGGGATAGTAGGACTAAATGGATTTTTTTCTCTGTTTATTCCTACTAGTAGAAATTAACGGTAGAACTATACGGACAACTTCGATACGACAACAAGTATTTAGGTTTTTGCTATTTGAGTACGGAACCCTAAAAAGTAAAACGTTTTATGTAAAGGAACTTTTCAAATTCAAGCTTGCCCTAGATAAAATAATTCGAATACATTGTTGGTTAGTATTCCAATTATCGGCAAAGGGTTCATTACGGTTATGAAATGGTAATTTCTGTGCAAAAAGTAGGCATGCGCCAAATATGTTTACAATTGCTTCTTCTACCCTCTAGTAGTATTTTTTATGAATCTGCGTTTAGTAGTGATGTGAAGATAATATGTTCTTTTTTTTATTTATTTTTTTGTATACTACTACGTAAGCAAACAAGCATACGGCCCACCTGATGGAAAGCGGTTACCGTAGCCTATGGACGCTTGCAACACTAGAGGCATCACACGCGCGTTGCCTTGTTATGTTTATGTCAATAACTTTTCATTTAAAAAACCGACTTCCGCCATTGTATTCGACTAAATAATTTTGGATGAAAAAAATGATGAATGAACCATAGTGGTGAAAGGATTATGATACTTTTTGAATGTAAATGCTTGGTTTTTTGCTGAAAATATCAAAATCGCCATATGTATGCCTACAATATTTGAGGAGTTCCCTCAATTCCTCATGGATCCCATCATCAGAACTAGATTTTGAAAAAAATGGGACCAATCTGGAAGTATATCTATTCAAAGAAAAAAAGAATTTTCCAAATCGGTTCATAAACGCCGGAGATATGCGGTAACAAACATTAAAAAAAAATAAAAATAAAAATTATACAACCGAATTGAGAACCTCCTCCTTTTTTGGGAAGTTGGTTAAAAAAGAGCCATGAAAAGCAGTTAAGGTTTGCTGTTTGCTTTTGTTATGACCCAGTGCTCTAGTCCTAAGTAGTTTTCGGAAAATAAGATACCAATATGATCAGGGTGGTTATTCACTATGACCTAAGAGATTCCTTGTCAATAACGTGTGACGTCACCCATGCTATTTAGCGGTGATTCCACGCAGATATCGTAACGAGCCCGCGTTATGTCACTTTTGGTCATAGCGAATACGGGGGCAGTACCTAGGTATTTAGCTTCTTCGTGTTCAGTTTAATTATTATCTCATTGCTTACTGTAAATCAATAATTAAGTTAACTCCATAATGCTCTCTGACGTTTTGAATTTTGGCCACGAACTCATCAATAATGTTTAATGTATTTTGATAAAACAGCTTCCAAATTACATTGAAAACCCAAAATCAGACTTCCCGCTCTCATTTCATACACTCAGGGAATTGGATTTGCCAACTGGCATAATGCTTTGATTAATATCTAGTTATTAATCATCTGTGGAGCTGAACTATTCAAGCCGTTGGGAATTGCCTTCCAAATTCGAAATTTGAAATTATAACGTTAACAATATGGCGGCGGTCTCGGTGCGTTCGTTTGTTTTGCAGAACTTTGTTTTGCTTTAAAATTCTTGTGTGTTGTTTGTGCGGACAAACACAAAGGTCTGTTGTATAATAATTCCAATAGTAAAAATAAATATTGGCGACCAACTATATGTATTTTTCTTTAGCTAATTTCAAAAATTATACGGCGACCACAAAAGGAAGGAAAGATATTTCAATACATTCGAAAGTATTACAAAATATTATTCAAATTAGTTTATCCAACATTTAAGTATAACTATTTATATGCGGCGTTGCCGCTTTGACACCTTGATAGCTTGCCGATTGTCAACCATGCTTGACGCAACTTTAAACATTATGTTCATCTCTTTCTCACAACTGTGTTTCCTTACAACGCTGTAGTTTTACGTCTTTTTTATTCAATGTAACAACATAAGTAAGTAGTTATAGTCATAATACGCCATTTTTTCAGTGGAGAGTGAATGAATACAACGCGTATATTTCTAATAACATGTCTCTGATTATATCAATGTTTTTAATTTAATACAAATAACAAATTCAATTGAGTACCATCTTTTATTCAGAGGCCCGATTCTCTAACTAAAATATAGTTAAAATAGAGTTGGGATCATGTTTCGATCTTGTGTCGATGTCTTAAATGTCAGAAATGGTAATTTCTTAACTTAAAATGCAACGTAATGTGATTATATCAAAATGTGACCGAAACTTGAACGATTCAAAGATTTTTCGAAAATTTTAGCTTAAGTCTCTCTACTCTTTCCAATTATAAACATAACTATCCTACTCTAATGGTAGTCACCGTGAATTGAAAGAAGACGAAATTGTTATTTATGAGGAAACAGAATATCAACTTTCTGTCAATTCACAATTCAGTCTCGTTTCGGTTAACTTTCAGTTTAGTTATAATACAATTTAGAGAATTGAGTCTCAGGAAGTGATTTAGTGTTATTAATTGGGATAAAAAGAAAACAAAGGCAAATGCACCAATTATGAGCCACTACGCTACTTTAGACATTTTAGAAGCCACATGGAGGGTACCTACGTTAAATTTAAATTAGAAACAGGTAACAAAGCAAACCGCAACATGATTGCACAAGTTTTTACCAACGAATAGTGCTGCGGCCAGTCTCTCTGTGCAGCAGAATGAGAAAAGTTTGACCTTGGTGGGATTAAGTGGTTACGAGAAATGTGTAAAAGAAATAATGATTTCTAGTTTACGATTTTTTTTAATACTAAATGAACCAAAACAACACTACACAAAACATTCATTGACATAGCTAAATTAATGATATTCACGAGATACTTTCAATTAAAACATATGTGTTAGGCCTCCTGATTCCCGCAAAACCAGTGTTTGCTATCTCAAGAAGTGTTGATAAGCTGTAATGTGCAAAAAACACAATACAATTTAAATTTTGCGCTACTTGCAGAACGTTTCATGATTTTTGAGCTTAGCTAATTCCCGATATTTCGGCACAGTTGCATGCGAATTATCATCATATCATCATGGCGCATAATTATGTTCATAACCATGATAGTTTCAAAAGTTATAGCGACACAGATTTTCATCAAAATGCATTATTTCAACAAAGAGCAAAGCTTATTCATATAAACAAATAAAATCCAATTCCCTAACCTAACAGTCACCATCAGAACTGCACCAATGTACAACTTTTCTCATTTCGCCGCCGCGTTCAAGATGATAAACTCGAGCTTCTAAACGTACCATAGTAGAAGAAATAGGTAACTGTCGACAGAAGTTTCATTCCGACTACGTCACTGAAACAGACTCTGATATCTGTGTCTTACACGCGAGCGATTGAAACGAACGTTTATTCTGTGAAGTTCCATGGAAAAAGTTCCGTAACTTTTTTCTCAGTGCCTATAGGTTACACTACACAGTGCTAGCTTAAATGTGAGATGGCCTGCCCCCAATTACAGAAGCAAATGGCAATGGGAAATGCAACAATGGGGATCATTTTGACAGAATTAGCGCTATCTATCAACGTCAACAACGTTCAACGTTGTCTTCAACGTTCGTGATGTCAATCGGGCAGGCCCTGTCTGAAAATCAGCGCCGCGCCGTATCTACTTGTAGGTCCGGTATAGGCTGAAACGCAAGAAGTGCTGGTTTTGTAGTTCGTGATACCCACGACACAGGGAATCCTAGTAATCCTAGTGGATCAGGACTATTTATGTGATTGTTAGGTGCTTGTACTCAGCATGGATATTGCCATATAGCCAAATAATTTTTTTTTAGACTTGCTGCGTTGCTCACACTCCCAGTTCACAAAGCAAATAGCTCGCACTCTAAGAATGAACTTGAATTTTAAATCAAAGGGATAAAGCTTTTTTTATTCTGAGAGCTGGTTACCAGTGACATAGTCCTGCTGTTGAGAGTGGTGAGAGTTATGAGAGATTCTTGACCTCGGTGTTTGACCTCTGTTGCTGTAATTATGATAGTTATATAAATAACAGTGCAGAGCAACAATATTGAATTCGATTTCAGTTATGTTTGAAAACGAACATTGAAGATATATTTTTAATCCGTTAAATAATAGAACTGGCAGGTTATCCATCTTCCTCTCAATAACAGTGGCAAATGGAAATGGGGAACGCAAAAATGGATATCATTTTGGCAGCCTTAGAGCTATCTAAATCATATGAAACTTGAATAGAGGAAACATCTTGACCTAAATATTCCTCCTTGTTTCAAATGATTTAAACAGTGGTTATGCTGCCAAAACGATCTCCATTATTGCGTTGCCCATTAAAATTTGTTACTGTAATTGAGCAGGTGTTAAGCGTTAACCTCTGCTTATTATAACTGCAATACGTTAGGTCACGCCGGTCTAGGACGCGCCCTATGTAGCATTGTACTACACCTGGCACGTTGAAAAAACTCATGTGCCTATAATTTCTCCGGCATCCATATTAAGCCTTTGACTACCTTCGTGGCGTTGCAGGAGAATAGCTATTAGCAGATTGCATTGTTCTGAAGACCATGCGGGTTCGATTCCCGTTGCAGGACAAATGTTTGCATAATGCTCACGATACAGGGAATCCTATAATGTGGGATTAGGACTATGTACGTATGTAACTGTTGTTGTGTTATTATTACGTTCAAACCGAAACACAAACAATGCAAGTATTACTGATTGGCGACAGAAATAATAGCACAGTATTTTATAGCACGTCAATTACTAAAAATAAACTTATGGGATTGACTTATTTCAGGGAAATATTTCACACAACTTCAAAGGTGATGTCCATTTTTTGTATGGAGGTTGGTTTTTTATTCCGAATAAAATCTACCCAGCCAAAAATAAAAGATAGATAAATAAAAATAGGAAAATACAAAATTAATAAACGTAAAACTGCAAAAATCATATTTTTAGACCAACCCAATTTTTTTAAAATAAATTAATATGTTCTTTGTTACTGGTAACACCAAATATCCTGCAAAAAACACAGTTGGCAACACAAGAAATGCAACATAACAAAAAAAAAAACATTTTGACACGACTCTGCTAATGTCGTTGTCAGTAAATGTAAGTCAATGGGGTGTGCAGCGGTACATGTGCAAATTGTGCAATGTTGTTTTTATAATGTACTGTCAATTTTGATCAGTCAGTTTGATTGATTGATTGTTTTTTTTAATGATATAGCATATTGAATTTTTGTGTGGTAACCAAACCGCCATTATTCTTCCAAAGGTCTAAATATCCACCAAAATAAAAAAAAATCTCGTAAACGGAGGGATCTAAAAATGTCTGGTTTTCATAGAAAAGATAGATTTTGGGATCTTTACCCATATGTATTAAATTTATCCTGGTTAGATTTAATATTTATAAAGAAACCACTATTGGACATCACCTTTAGCAGCAGTTATTTTCTCTTGACAGTCGTCCATTAGTAAAAATGTTTCATAATATTCATTTTAAGAGTCTTTTAGTTGGGCAGAACTAAAATATCCTTCATATAACGGGATGGACAGTGATAGCTTCCTGACGTGCTAACAGACAAAATTGTTTTGTATGTGTTGACGGCTGGGCCATTAATCGCTGAAATTGATGGCACAAATGTAAAACAATATAAAATCAACTCAAAAATAAATTGGTTGACAACATGTCTGGAAACTCCGTTAAGAACAAGTATTTTTTTCATTTTCGTGCTCACTTATTCATAAAAATGCAGTATGCATTCGTTTTTCTGAGAAATAGGTGAATAATTATCGTTTAAAATGAATCAATTTAGGCATATAGTCGAAGTGACTGTTTTACTACCAGACATGAAAAATGTTTAATGTTTTTCAGGAATTTCCGCAATTTCAGTGATATTTCGATATTAATTTTAGTTTAAGCCATCATCAACATCATTCGTTAGACGTCCACTGTTGTCCATCGCAGTATCTAGTGTTAAGTACTCAGGTGGATACTGTTGCTTATCCCCCTAATGGTCGGACATACCATAGCACGCATTATTTTAGTAACATACAAGTATATTATATTGTAATATTGTAGTGTGTATATACACAAATGTATATGTCGTGGTGTATCCAGCCTAAAAATAGACCCCTCCATTTCCTCCCGTGGATTTCATAAAAGCCAACTAAGGGATTATACCTGTGGATGGGAAACAGCATCCACCTGAGTACTCAACATGAATACTGCGACTAAATATCCGCCTGCCAACCGTGGTGATTCCACCATTGTTTTTATGGGGGAGGCATCGTCCAGTAGTGGACGTCTAACGGCTAATGATGATGATGATGATGTATAAATGTATGTAAGTGATCATTTAACACATTTCAATCCAAACTTGGTCAGCATATAATCCAGGATCATACACTTTCAGAAAAGTAGATGCGTTAGATGGGTACCTAAACTATAGCTACCTACTATACTGTAACTTGTACTCATAATAATTGTTCTCATGTAAGTGACTTATTGACATTTTTGAGATATAAAATTCTATAATCTTAAGTAACACAGCTATCATCAATACAGGCATGCCGATTAAAGCTAGCCAGTAGCCTTCCGAGATGGGTTGCAGACCGCAACCGCAGGCGACTCTGCGGGTGGCGGCTGCGGTCGACCGCAGTGTTGCCTGCGGTCGCGGTTGCTTCTATTCCAAGCGCGGCGGCGCGGTATGCCGTGGCTGCACAATGCATAGAACCATGCATCAGTCACTCCTGTACCTTCGTGCGTTTACATTATACGTGTGAACTCTCTGTGGTTCGCGTCACTACTGGTGCTGCAGGCCGCAGTGTTGCCGCGCTCGGAATCAATTTCATAGAGATTCATAAAAACCAGGTGTCGCTTGTAGTTTGCGGTTGCAGTTTGCGGTTTGAAGCCCATTTCGGAAGGGTACCTTTAACCGCATTTTCACTAGACTTAACTTCGATATTTCCACGAAATGTTATCAAATATTTGAATCGATACAGTATTCTAACAATAGATGTGGCTGTACAGCCAACCATGGCACATAGTACCATACATTTCATACAATAATGGTTGTATCTTACCATTGAGGTATTAATGCCATTGTTTGATACCAGACGAGTAATTATGTATGTAAGACGTAACGTCAGTCAAATCCTCAGCGATTTCAAGCATTTTCAACCGATTTCAAAATAACTTTTCATTTAAAAAACCGACTTCCGCCATTGTATTCGTCCAAATATTTTGATGAAAAAAATGATGAAAGAACCATAGTGGTGAAAGGATTTTGAATACAAATGCTTGGTTTGTTGCTGAAAATATCAAAATCGCCATATGTATGCCTACAATATTTGAGGAGTTCCCTCAATTCCTCATGGATTCCATCATCAAAACTGGATTTTGAAAAAAATGGGGCCAGTCTGGAATTATATCTATTCAAATAAAAAAAGAATTTTTCAAATCGGTTCATAAACGCCGGAGATATGCGGTAACAAACATTAAAAAAAAAAACAACCGAATTGAGAACCTCCTCCTTTTTTGGGAAGTCGGTTAAAAAGGAGGAGGTTCTTAATTCGACTGTATGTTTTTTTTTTGTATATTGATTACTCGATTATTCCATCAATTATGAATTGATTTAGACTATTTTTTTTGTTTGATGGATCATACCTTCAGAGGTCATAATAAATTTTTAACCGACTTCCCAAAAAAGGAGGAGGTTCTCAATTAGGTTGTATTTTTTTTTTTTTTTTTTTAATTTTTGTTACCGCATATCTCCGGCGTTTATGAACCGATTTGGAAAATTCTTTTTTTATTTGTATAGATATACTTCCAGATTGGTCCCATTTTTTTCAAAATCCAGTTCTGATGATGGGATCCATGAGGAATTGAGGGAACTCCTCAAATATTGTAGGCATACATATGGCGATTTTGATATTTTCAGAAACAAACCAAGCATTTGCATTCAAAAAGTATAATAATCCTTTCACCACTATGGTTCTTTCATCATTTTTTTTTCATCCAAATATTTTGTCAAATACTATGGCGGAAGTCGGTTTTTTAAATGAAAAGTTATATCGAAATTGATTCAGCGCTTTTTGACAGAAGTCGTTTTTTTATTGAAAACTTGATGTTCAAAGAAACAGTTTGTTTGTAGAAATCTACCTAGAGCCTAGAAGATACTAACAATTTTTGTAACGTATATTTTCGAGGATTAGGTATCCTTTGTATGTTTATTTATATTTTACCGTGGAGTGTCCGGCTTAAGAAAATACCCTTCCGTCTCCACTTATAGTTGTCGTAAAAGACTCAATCGACTTAAGGATAACATCAGGGGATGGGCAGCATCCATATGAGTACTTAACACCAATACTACGATCACAAATCCACCCGCGAAGCGTGGTGATTATGGAAAATCCCCCCCATGGGGGAGGCCTTATCCAATAGTGGATGTCTATCGTATGATGAAGAAGAAGATTCTTTGTATGAGGAGGACCCTCTTCTCAATAGACAAATGATATATATAGATTGCAGAAAGTCAATGGATAGAGGTGGCTCAAGACCATTCGTTGTGGCATTCTAGGGGGCAGGTCTATCTTAAATTTCCTCTACATATTCCCAAATTTCTTTGAATTTATTTTCCTTTTCTTTACTTCCTTTACGGGAATGACCCGGGATACATTTCTGGATACTTATTCTGGAACACATTGCATGCAATATTAAATTCTAAGATAAGATAAGATAAGATTCATTTATTAAATAAAATAAATACGATAAGATAAGATAAATTTTATTTAAGTTTTCTATTACACTGCAATAAGATTAACATTTAAAAACTAGAATCAAAATCTCAAAAAGTCTAAAAGCACATTGAAAACATTTCCACCCAGCAATAATTTTAATTTATCAAAACACCCATGAAATATAACGCCCTACTCAGTTTGAGTGCATATGAAATATTTTTTCGCATGCGACATTTTTTAAACAGTTAAATATTTATTTATGAGATTGCCTCGCATCAAACGTCCATGGGAAGTCGTTTAGTCAATCCACGACAGCTGTTGACCCTGTTAACATTTCAGGGTTCTGTTTATTCTAATTACTTCGGAAAGTATTTAAATCAGTCAATTAATAATAGTACAACGATGCCCACCTTGATCCTGATATTTCTAGCCAGCTGGTATTATTTACCGACGCTTTAGTGCTCTTTAACACGAGCGGCACAATGTATAACGGCACAGGCAACTGCACCCGTCGGCGGCAGCCGTCGACGCGTTGGCAATTCAGCCGTCGACGCATCGGCGGCAGCCGTCGACCTATAGCGACGCTTGCATTTATTGCAGCAGCTGTCAACGACGTGTCGACGTGTCGACGGCTTTTGTTAGTAGTAGAACTTTTTGTGAAAGAGTTCGTCCGGGGAAGTACTACACCGTGCCTATTTCTGCCGCCAAGCAGTAGTGCTCGCATTGCTGTGTTTCGGTTTGAAGGGTACGGGTGCCGGTGAAATTACAGGCACATGAGACTTTTCATCTTTATGTCTCATGGTAAGCAGCGCGCGTGTGGTGCCTCTGGTGTTGCAAGCGTCCATAGGCTACGGTAACTACTTACCATCAGGTGGGCCGCATGCTTGTTTGCTTGTCAAGTAGTTTAAAAAAAATGACATATCCTTTGTCATGTCCAATATATTAAGTATTGCAAAAATTACATGTTCTTATGACATCAACAGGAAGAGTTGTAGATGTTATATACTTTGGCTGAGACTACCAGCTAGAATACATTAGAAGCAGAAATATAAAAAATAAAAGGTCCAAAATATGTATTGTAAAAATATGTTCTAGAATTATAAAGAACCCTCACTTCCCCACACCTGACACACACTTTATTACATTTTACATTTTCATTACGCTGCTAACGGTACGATGCTATTCTAATTGCCGACATTTACGTTTTGAAGTCCCGGTCCCGACTGGGAACTGATTACTTGAATATTAATAAACGTCTGATTATAGTTGACAGTGACAGGCACGCGATGTCATTTAAGCGCAGCTTTGTTTGATAAGATCTTAGTGATTTGTTAAAGTAGGTATTTGTTTATTGAGGGTATTTGTTAAATCCTTTTTAGAAAGTAGGAAATGAATGAAGTACTTTTTGTTGTGAGAAAACACAAATCGCGTTAGTCTTTTGGACCCGATAGTAGATCAATGTGGGATACCATAGTAACGAGTATATTTTGCCATTGGTAATCAACACGTTTAGCCGTGGTGTCTGGCCAAAGAATAGCCCAACAACATCGGTCAAGCTATTAGGGTTCTATAGCTCAAATAGGAGACCCTTAAGGCCACAGCACACCAGCTACGTACGCGTAGACATAGATGTGCACGTCACCGTACTATGACGTTGTAATGTATGGAACTGTATGAGACATAGCGCACCGCTTGCGTGACGTGCACGCAAGCGTATACATATACGTAGAGAGGCGCTTTGGCCTTTAAAAGATCACTTTTCTGTCCGTCAATCTGTCTGTCTGTCAAGATCCTATTTTCAGGAACGGCTAACGGTTTTAATTTGAAATTTATACCAAGTATAAAAGTTTGAGAGCATAAAGTGCCGTAAAAAAAACAAGTTTCTTTATAAATGCAGTAAAAAGATATGACAATGATTATCTACCTTTTTGTATGGATATCAAGAAATAAACTAAAATGCCTCCCTCCCTCCTCCTCCGTCCTTGCGTCGATATCCTCACTGCTGAGGGTCGTGACCTTTATGCAGGACCTTTGAATGCACTATGTTCCTCCAACGGGATCTGTCTTCTGCGGAACGGATGGCATCACTCACAGAAGAATCCAGTGCTGAGCGAACTTGATCGCTCCAACGCATAGGGCTCCGTCCTCGCGACCTCTTTCCTTCCACCTTACCAGTGACCATCAGTTTTTCAAGACTATCACCTCCTTTCCTGGCAATGTGACCGAAAAAGTCGAGGATTTTGCGAAGACATACGGTGGAAAGCCTGGTTTTAATGTTGAGCTCTCTTAGAATTGATGCGTTGGTGCGATGTGCTGTCCATGGAATTCTGAGCAACTTCCGCCAGCACCACATTTCAAAGGCCACATTTAAAATGCCTCCAGTGATCACACAATTACGAAATTTTGAATTTTAGGAGTTTTTATGACACATATAAAGGAAAAAATCTAAAAAGATGTTTTTTTTCCTCTAAAATGTGATGGTGAAAACGGCTGAAACTAGATAAGGGATTTGACGATTTCGAAATAATTTACGAATTGGAACCCTCAAGGCGTGAGTCTCACTCGCACTTGTCTGTTTTATTTTTTTCGCAAGCAATGTCAAAGCTGATCATTCATAAACAATGTCAGTTTAAAACATGCTTTAAAAGATAAAAGTCTAGCAGTACCTAATACTGACAGCTGACAAGGCCGACTAGCAATTACAGCAACAATAAATCACACGTCTTCATGCACATTGTTAACAATGTAAAATCAGAGGCCATACTCAGAGACGTCCAGTTAACTTTAATGGGCATTAAATTATGTTTCTCGCATAATATACTTTTTTAAAAGCAGGGTAAGTGTGTCGAGGGGTAACGTGTGCAAAATACGTCATATACGTTATTCCAAAAAGTTATTATTCTGTTCGTTTATTATCACTTCACTGATATGTTTTTATGTTTTTTAAATGTTTTTTAACACTATCACTAGATCTATTTTCTGCGATTCGTGGGTAATTTTGTTTGCACTTGCTTCTCTGTAAAATAGTCTTAGGTATTTATATTTCACATTTTTGTATAACGTTTATTTATTATTATGTTATTGGTATTTAACTGTACTAGAACCGACAGATTATTCGGCGAGTTGGGGAACGAAAATAAAATAATTTTGCCATTCCCCAACTGGACAAATGTGGGAGAGTTTTTGTTGAGCGAGTTGGGGAACGACTCGCAACTTTTGTAGGGTAAATAGTATAATCTTGAACACTTATTTCAACAAAATGTTATCTGAACTTCATTGAAATTTCTGGTCCGTTTTTGAAGGTTTTAGCAATTAGGATAGGAAGGAAATATTACAAAACAAGACAAGCCAACAATAGACAATAAACAACAATAGACGACGACTATAGATAATAAACAATCTTACGATGAAATGACGTGTAAGGTAACTAATTTCATAGTTAACTAACAACGTTAAACTGATTAACGATTCGAAATATGACCTGTCAACAAGGTTTTCTGTGTCACAGCATGAACGTGAACGTCAAAGGCGGGCAACAACCGTCAGTCAGCAATTATTATTGATTGGCCTCACAGAGTAGAAACGAGCAAGATATAGACCAAGAAGGGAGGCTGACGGGAGAAGCCTGAACAATTCTGGCTGGAGAAAATATACCTACTGTATCAAACCAAGGCCTTTTGGCACCTAGGCGAACTGATATACCATGCAGTAGCAATTACCACCACTGGTGTTTGTTGCAAATAATTTTACAAAATACGTCACACCAAAATTGACACCAATGGCATCCGTGCCAGTGGTGTCAATTTTGGTGCTCGTTGGAGTTTAACCGTGGCTGTGGTGTGTCCGGCTTAAGAATAGACCCATCTCCTCCTATGGATGTCTAAGGGACTAAAAGCAGACTAAGGGATTACACCAGCAATAGGAACAGCAGCAGCAGGGATGAGCAGCAGCATCCACCTGAGTACTCAACACAAATTCTGCGATCACCAACCCATTTGCCATGCGTGGTAGCTATAGTAATACCCTCCATTGTATTTTATAGGGGAGGCCTTGTCCATTGGATGCCTAAAGGGAGCTGATGATGATGATGATGATGATAACAGAGCAACCGTTCAGCTAGTGCACCGTATGGTTGTCAATCACTTTGATCACTAGATGGATTGGAAGGCAGTAGTTAAAACTTGACCCTATAATAAAAATAATGAAATTACTGACCTTTCCCATAATAGAGCATCACTGCTTTATATCAGAAGTCAGCAAAGGTGTTGTTCCAAGTTGTATAGAACCTAGCCCTTGTCGGTGTAAACTTGTGTAAACGTGGCTAAATATATATAAAACCTTTTCCCATTGTCATTTTTTTATTATTTCGCTTCATTTAATGCAGGTTCCTAAAATATCTTTCTCACGGAGAGCAACACAAGACAAAAAAATATGACGGGGCGGATACAATTTACTCTGTATAAAATGTTTCGACAGCTGTTGACAACTTTGACTAGAACTGCATTTCGTTCGCGTCTTGGCTCCAAGGTCTTGGAGCAAGGAAAATATTTTCGCGTAGAATCGAAATGTTGAATTGAAGAACTTGTACTTATTTGATGATCGTAATAAAGCTAGCGTAGGCAACGCATTCTATGTAGACACACTACTCCCAACCAACAAATAAAACAAGTAACCACAGAGCAATAAACGTGACATTCCCTGTCATGGCTGCTCAGGAAAATATGTTGCCATTGTAAAAAAATAACGAATTTTAAACATTTCTGTGCAGTAAATTATGCTTCAAATTAGAGTAAGAGTATTTTTACGATAATCACTGATTTTTTCGCCATTCTCTGTCTGGTGTACATCGATATAGGCCATTTTGGAACATGTCCTTTTATTTTACCCTCTACCTACCTGCATCATTTTATAAGCAATACGTGTATCCCATTTCAGGAGGGCTGCCATAATCATCACGCTTGGCAGACGGATTGGTGATAGCAGTATTGGAGTTGAGTACTCAGGAAGTAGGTGGATGGAGGCGGCTCAAAACCGTGTGTGGTGGTTTTCTAAGAGGGTCTATGTCCAGCAGTGGACTTCTACAGCCTGATGATGATGATGATGATAGGCGTGCTGCATATAATTGCTGTACCAATTCTAAAAGTACCGGCCAACCCTGCGTCAAACAACACTGGACAGGGTTTTGATAAACTACATCTTGAAATGTTTAGTTAGGTAAGCCTCATTTAACAAGCTAAGACAATTTTTGTTCGACCTGTCTTTGAAAACAAATATTGCTTCCAGAGAATTCGACGAGAAATAACGAATCTTCCTGTTTGGGTAAAAGCTTATTAATGATGTTACATCCTCGCATTTAATAATCTTTGCAAGTTTTATGTGTAGTTTCGTATATAGTTATTCAATTATGCGATAAGCTTCTACCATGTATTATAGTATATACTATAGTATAGTACAGTATGAAACATTAGTAGGTATAGTATATACTATTATATGGTACAGTATGGAGCAGTAGTATAGTTTAGAATATACTACGTGTATATTGTTACTGTATAGTAACTATATATAAATAGTTATAGTGTCAAAACACCTAAAATTATTTGAGTAAAATGTAATATCAATTTGGTAAATTCTAAGCCTATAATCCGTTATGTTTAAATGAAAATCTCTAGGCAAACTTTTAAACCCAGTAAGCCCAGAAAGCAATTCACAACGGAGCTTCCGCGTGAAACACTTAGCGGGTCCAATCGGGGACGGTTACAAATCCGATTACAGCCTCTACTTTTACTGGGATTATTTAGGTATGTTTATATTTTATGTATGGGGATTTGTCTGGGAATACTTTAGTGGACTTGAGACGGTAGCAGTGTTTTTTTTTAAACTGGGTATGATTATAATATTTCGTTCTAAAATGATCCTTGTGATTTTATTTAATAAAATACTCTTGAATTTGACGCGAAACCAAAAAATGGGTCCAAAAAAGCGAAACCAAAAAGCCAAGCTAATGACCTGCCGGCCTAGACAAACGGTATTGGCTTCAAAGCGATTCTACTTCTACAGTCGTAATACAATACAAAAGACCACGTGAGATATCGATAGCTTACGTCAATCTCATACATTTTGGACTTTTCTACTAGCGTCATCGCTATTAGAATGTTACTTTGTCTACGGCCTCTGAAATGATTGAATGATGAATGAAATTATTTTTATTGAAATGTCATCAAAATCGGTTGAGAAATTTCGGCGCGTTTGTGACAAACTAACAAACATCCAAAATCCGGCCTTCACGTTTATAATACTTAACTCAAAATCAACAATACCGTGAGCTCAGGATTCACCGTTAATCAATGAATGAGAATATTACTGTTATCAGTTATACATTTCATCATTTCAATCATTCAATTTCAATCCGATTTCAATTTTAAACTATTTTTTTTTTCTGAATATGATGATAAATATATTAATGATAATGATTACTGCTCTACCAATGTTATATCTTACTCTTACGAAGCCGGATCCAAAAGTAATTTTGCGTAAGCTGATTATAAAAGGGTTTTTATCCAGAACGATGTTCTTTCAACCGTTTTACATTATTTTTAGAAATGTGTGATTTTTTTTTCTATAATACTTATTCAAGGTAATAATAATAAAAGGTGCTTAACAAAGCTTTAAAGTAAATGTGTAAAAATTTGTGATTGCAGTATTGGTGTTAAGAACTCAGATTGATGCTGCCACAGGAGGAATCGGAGGAGGCCTATTCATAGGCTGAAAATTCTTTTTTTAATTGAATAGATATACTTCCAGATTGGTCCCATTATTTTTAGAACCCAGTTCTGATGATGGAATCCATGAGGAATTGAGGGAACTCCTCAAATATTGTTGGCATACATATAACGATTTTGATATTTTCAGCAACAAATCAAGCATTTGCATTCAGAAAGTATCATAACCCTTTCACCACTTTGGTTTTTTCATATTTTTTTTATCCAGATTTTTAGTCGAATACAATGTTATGGCGGAAGTCGGTTTTTATATGAAAAGTTATATTGAACAGTTTAACAATGATTTAGTCCGGTAAGCAAACATTAGACGTACGCCGTCATTAGTCTCCCAATCTAATTCTCGCCTCGTTATGACGCGTCAACGAAACAGTTTGACGTTAACATAGACGTTGTGTTGAACACGGGGTATTATTACAACAGATAGTATAAACCTGAGTTTAAACCGGGCCTAGCAGTCCAGGGTTAAATATCGACCTTTGGTTTATAAGACTGGTATGTTATACAAAATCAGATGGTTTGTTCTCCGAAATCAGCTTTCGAACTAGATAGTCCGAGGTTATGTCAAAAATGACAAAACTTTGGACTATCTCTGGCTTTTCTTAAACAAGACAGACCCCTAGTTTATTTATCAAGTGTCTACAAATTGACAGTTGATTGCTTTGTGGAGGTTAGAATTTAGACATCTCGATTTTGATGTGACATTATTTTTTTGTGACTTTGGAAATTTGTGTAGAAACGCGAGAATTTATTTTGGAAATCAAACCATCAGCTTTAGTATTAAATTCGTTTATTACTAAATGTCGATATTTTAGCCTAGACTGGGTAGTCGGTCTAGACTCGGTATAAACTATCTTTCGTAATGTTTGTCCCTCTGGCCACGTGGTCCTACGCCTTTGTCCTACCGATCGGACCACATGAACTTTTTTTCCTATTAGTTCTATTAATCGGATTATAAGGATTTGTAATTCCGCTTCGTCCTACCGATCGGACCACATGAACTTTTTTTTCCTATTAGTTCGACTAATCGGATTACAAGGAATTGTTATTCCTCTTCGTCCTACGGATGACATGAACTCATTTTTAATGGTGCTCAATTTCTCACCTCTCAAAAGTTAATAATTTTCTAATATGCATTAAAATGTAGGTACCCTACCTATATTATTTACAATATTATTTTTATTTAACGGAATCCCATTAATGTACCTTTGAACCTAAGTACCTCTTTTATTAGTATGAGACGTTACATACGACGATATTTCTTTGACTTTGTCAAAGACGAATGTCTTTGTCAAAAATGTCTGTGACGATAAATTGCAATATTGATAATAAATCTTTCAATCTCTCGCAAGAAAAGCAGGAATAATGTCCGTGACAGATATCTATTAACATTAACATTTGACATTGTCTTTATATTATTTCCTAAGATATTACCTAATACGCAGTATGCAGGTCGCATTAGTCGCATTACTCATGTCTAGAATGCGTGATCCGATTAGCGGTACTACATGGTCTAAGAAAACGTCAGTTTCTATAGTCCGATTAGTTAATCGAACCAACAGGAAATCAAAAGTTCTCGTGATCCGATTAGTGGGACTACGTGGTCTAAGAAAACGTCAGTTTCTATAGTCCAATTAGTTAATCGAACCAACCGGAAAAAAGTTCATGTGGTCCGATCGGTAGGACAAAGGCAGTAGGACCACGTGGCCAGAGGGATGTTTGTCAGCCGCCTAATCAAAGTGTTAAATGGTAGGTAAGCTCTATGTATGTTAATCGAATAATTGGCAGTATTTAAGTAGAGCATGTTTTTGGTGAACAATTTCATTATATTGGATAGTCAAAAACAAAAAATTGATAAATGAAACATTAGGATAGTCATAGAATAGAATAGAATAGAATAGAAGACACTTTATTGCACACCACATTAAAATTTAAATATTGTAACAATCATAATTAAAATTATACGTATGGAAGTACAATGGGCGGTCTTATCGCTGAGAGCGATCTCTTCCAGACAACCTTGGGATGGACTGGAATGAGAACGATAAAGGATGGTGGTGTAAAACCAATAAAAGTATATGCATACATACGGTGTACTCAATAATATATAAATACCTATACTTATACCTTAACTAAACATACAATACATAAAAATACAAATAAAAAAAACATAGTAGTCATAGTCATAGTAATTTATTGATGACGAAACGATATATTCTATGATACTATAGCCACGCCTCTGTTTCACTGTAGATTAAATAGCGAGAGGTGTTATTTTGTGTATGTCATCTGTATAAAATTAGTATTGGAGGGGCAGGCCACATCATCATGAATTATTTTGTACATCACGTATCTGTGGATTTCTTTGCATAAACTTTTTCTATCACGCTGTAGTACATAATAAACAAGGTCTTTAAGGTTAAACGTTTCGCAAGTGGCGCGAAATTTTCTTTTTTGTGTTTTTGCACATTACAGCTTAACAACACTTCTTGAGATAGCGAACACTAGTTTTGCGGGAATCAGGAGGCCTAACACACATATTTTAATTAAAAGTATATCATAAATATCATTAGTTCAGCTATGAAAGTCAATGAACCAAAATAACACTATACAAAACATTCATTGACATTCGTAGCTAAACTAATGATATTTATGAGATACTTTGAATTAAAATATGTGTGTTAGGCCTCCTTATTCCCGCAAAACCAGTGTTCGCTATCTCAAGGAGTGTTGATAAGCTGTAATGTGCAAAAAACACAATAAAATTTGAACTTCGCGCCACTTGCGAAACGTTTCACCTTAATATATACCTAGCACTTAAAACTTCAAAAGAAGGTAGGCATATAAAAAATGTGTGTGAGTACATAGAATCCACGCAACCGGAGCTACAGGCGAATGCTAGTACTCATTCATAAACATATCGAATAAATGGAACAAAAAAGTCTTCTTAATATTTCAAATACATTCATATCGGTGAATTCAGAAAAAAATATGCAAATTGGGTCACATACAATTTACATTTTATTGCAAACCCTTCTCGTTAGAGTGTAGCTAGGATGTTCAGAGGGGCAGCTTATCCAATGTGAAACTAACTAAACCCTGATTTTTAATTTGAGACAATTTTTGTAAACGAAGAAATGTCACTGTGTGTATGAGTGTCATGTATGTGTGTCATATGTGAATTTACACGTATGCTACACAATCATGACAGTTATACTCACAGTGGCATATCTTGACATTTGTTTGTTTACAAAAATTGTCTGAAATTAAAAATCAGGGTATAGGTATACCTTTTACCTGCGACTGTGCAAGCCATGGTGAAAAGAGGCCCTTTGAGGCTTTGTCTGCCCCTTCGGGGAAAAAGGCGTGTGTATGTATGTATGTATAGCTTATCAAGACCGTTCGTCGTGGCATTCTTAGGGAGAGGCCTAAGTCCAGCAGTGGACTTCCATAGGCTAATGATGACGATGTTAGCTTATAGACTAAATTTCGTGAAAAAAATGTGATCTAGATGTATCTAACGAACATATGTGAACATACTTAGTAGCAACAGAAGCAGAGGTATAGTAGGCTAGGTCTTAGTAGCAGAGGTTAGTTGCTTAGTTGCAATAATCACCACGCTCGGCAGGTGGATTGGTGGTCGCAGTAGTGGTGTTGATTACTCAGGTGGATGCTGCTGCCCATCCCCTTGCATAAAAACCGTTTCAAAATTGTTTTATTTACGATTAAATCGTTTTTTAACCGACTTCCCAAAAAGGAGGAGGATCTCAATTCGGTTGTATTTTTTTTTTTTTTTTTTTAATGTTTGTTACCGCATATCTCCGGCATTTATGAACCGATTTGGAAAATTCTTTTTTTATTTGATTTGATATACTTCCAGATTGGTCCCATTTTTTTCAGAATCCAGTTCTGATGATGGGATCCATGAGGAATTGAGGGAACTCCTCAAATATTGTAGGCATACATATAGCGATTTTGATATTTTCAGCAAGACACCAAGCATTTGCATTCAGAAAGTATCCTAATCCTTTCACCACTATGGTTCTTTCATAATTTTTTTTTCATCCAAAATTATTTAGTCGAATACAATGGCGGAAGTCGGTTTTTTAAATGAAAAGTTATTTTATTTTGTATCTCTGGGGCACAAACAAGAACTTAATATACATACCTAAGTACACCCCTGCTCTCACGCGCGTAGCATTTCAAACTCATTACATTCGAATTCTTTGAAAACGGTTCAGCGGAACTTCGATTTTTTTGTCCCGTTTTATTCGCCGACCACTATTTACCTTACGACTTTTGTTTCGGAATTTAACGATGGGGATTTTTTTACGTTTTAGTTTTGCTGCACGCTAGTTCGCTGAAGATCTGTGGTTCGCACTTTGCTCGATGGTACGGTCAGCGGCTTAAGTTGATTAACAATTTACATAACTTGCAGTTTTTATGTCGATATTTAAAGCTCAATTTAAAAATATACCTTTATTATTGTAATCTTTGCAGGGTTGGCATTTTTTTTTGCCAACATAAAAAAAAATATGTTTCCAAAATTTTATCAAACCCTAATAATAGTTTGTATTAATACACACGCCTATTTCCTCGAAATGGTAGGCAGAGCCTCAAAGTGCCTTTTTTCACCGCTACCATTGCTTTCTAAGACCAACTTGGCTGACGTTTTCTTCCTGTAATAACACACTTCTTAACAAACCAGCAGCCAGAACAAATCTTATACAAACGAAAGTTTCCCAATAAGTTAAAAAAAAAATATTTTTTTTTACCCAACTACATAATAATACTGACTGTATTAAGAAAATTGATACTCTAGTTGTTTAGAAATAGGCTTTTCCTACTTATTTGACACTGACAAGACACTTTGTAGGTAGGTATTTATGGTTCAGACTATAAATTAACTTTTAGGCGTGACTGTCCAATCTCAATGTTATGTACTGCTTTGTTTTAGGCGGGAAACACTGGTTTTTATAAATTTGATAGAAATAATGCTAGAATCGTTATCGATATTTTTTATCTATATTTTCACTAGGTACCTACGCTACATAAGGTGCTTTCACTTTGCTTTACTAAGGCGTCCTCACAGTAGATTTTAACTTTTTTCTCGTTTACTTTGCTTCACCACCGGCAGGGCAGTCTTTTAATATATTTTTTAAGTTTTTTTATACTTCTAGGCAACCGAACAAGCGTACGGCCCACCTACCGTACCTAAGTAGTTACCGTAGCCTATGGACACCTGCAACACCAGAGGCATCACACGCACGCTGCTGACCCTGAGACATAAAGATGAAAAGTCTCATGTGCCTGTAATTTCACCGGCACCACTGCTTAGCGGCATAAATAGGTAGACCAGATACTCTTTCTCAAGAAGTTGTAACACTATCTACAAGGATGATTAGAGTAATAAATAGACTTAAAAAAAAGTTTTTCTGTTATATGAACTATCTACCATTTTCCTATAATTTATTTAGGTAGATATACACGAAAAGTGATTCCAATCAACTTTATATTCATAAAAGTTTATTCCAAACCGTACTCTGAAGTCAAAACAATTCATCCATTCGTTCCCGACTGAATGTTATTCGAATGTGCGTTTCATCCAGCTATTCCACAGTTGCAGAGAATAGCAAAAATGCCAAAAATCTCCGGTGCAATCGTTTTGCAGTATTGTAGAAGAATAACTTTTGCACTGGACTCGACTTTATACCATTGAAATATGATACACAAAATTAACTACACAGTCATGTTAATTTCTTGACTTAAACTAACTAACACAGTGTAACAAGTTAACATAGTTAACACAGTGTCAAAACGTAACAGATTGCGAGTCCGTCACAAATGGGAAATATTGGCCACTGAGGCCCAATTCTGTAATTTAAAAACATTCAATTCGCAGTATAATCTCGTCTCAGTCGCACTGTCAGCTGTCACCTATATAGTAACTATTACTTAATCTTCACATGTATACGCGAAGATTAAGTAATAGTTACTATACGAGACAGTGCGACTGACACGAGATTATATTGTGACTGGAATGTTTTAAAATTAGAGAATTGGGCCTCAGGATCTCTGTCAGAGCGGCAGAGGTTGTTTCGTAGAGGTGTAGTTTGAAAACTTGCTCTCTTGGGAACTAAATTATCTGTATGTCATAATGTATGACTGAGTATGTTGGACGCGTGTGAATTATGACCATCTCTGTAAAATTACCATATTCAAAACAAATAAATTATCTTATAATTTTTTTGGTCAATATTTGACATTTGCGACGGAAACGGTCAATATGCTCGATCGAACTACGCTCAAATATGAATCGAAATATTTCGATTCACATCATGGTTCGATCGGAGGTTACATATTTTCACAGTTGATGAAGAAACGTCAAATAAACTATCCTTAAGTCTCGTTTCGAGTTTACTTTTGAAATACGGGCCTTACACAGTACACGTAAACGTTACACCACGTTACGTTACGTTACGTTACGTAACATTAGTTCACGTATGAAGCCTGTATAAGAAGTCCAGCCACAATTTTGTGTATCTAGATTAAAGTGAGCATAAATCTCTTTATAACTTTGCAGGCTGTTTGGAAAGGTGAAAATGTGAAAATATGATCGGTTGAATTGTACGTCCAGTTGTTACACAGTCTAAGAAACAACGCTGTTGTGAACGATCCCGAAACCTGTCGCGGTGATTGCGTTTTTTGACCGGAAAAAGGGTACTTTTTACTCAAAAAAAGTAGCTCCGATTTTGACAGATGAACTCTGAGCACTACGACTGCCTTTGGTAAAAAATGGCTCGGTGTCGCGGCTTTTTGCCTTTTTGCGGAGCATGTTTGCAATTTAATAGGGTTTTCATATGTTTCTTGTTATTTTGAATAGTTTTTGATCAATTTGATAAGTGACCACAAATATCTTCTTACCCGATGACCTCCGTGGTGCGGCGAGCAAGTTGGCTAAGACGCAAGAGGTGCGGGTTCGATTCCCGCTGCGGGACAAATGTTTGTATGATCTGCAAATATTTGTTCCGGGTCTGAGTGTTTTGGTACCATGGTACTCGTAGTTCCTGGTACCTACGACACAGGGTAGTAGGTGTGTAGGCTGAATAGATTATTCCCTTTGCAAAGCTTAGTAAGAAAAAAAAGGTTCCATATTTTTCGATTTTTTGTTTAGGATTCGTATCTACTTCATAAGGAAAACACGGAACCCTCATAGCATAACTTTGTTGTCCACTCACTCTCTTCTTAACTAATGGCTTCTGTAGCTTGTTGTCACAATTATGCTAATCTCCGGTTCCATTTTGTTGTCCGTCTTTTTATCAAGATCAAGTTTATAGGAAAGGTATCAAGTCGAAATTTATGATAGATAATATTTTTCATCATCATCATCATCATCATCACCGTTTACGTCCACTGCTGGACGAGGCCTCCTCCATAGAATACAACTTGGGGATTTGTCATGATCACCACGCTTGGCAGGTGGATTGGTGATCGCAGTTTGGTGTTGAGTACTCGTGCGGCCCATCCCTGTTGTAATATTTTTCATAGAGATTAAAAAAACAACGTAATATAAGCTCATCATCATCATCATCATCACCAGCCTGTTGAAGTCCACTGCTGAACATGGGCCTACCCCTTAGAATGCCATGATGAACGGTCTTGAGCCGCTTCCATCCACCGACTCCCCCGCGTTATAATGTCTTTAGTCCATCGACTGGAGGGCCTTCCTCTAACACATCGTCCGGTTAGTATATTATTGCAAGTATCTCAGTCCAAAATAATTGTAATTTCCGTATTAATTTAAATAACAATTAAAAAATCTTACATTTGTGTAAGTATAATGAGAAAGCGTGTAACCACAAAGATCTCGTGTAAAATAATTACGTGGTTGCGTATGTTGTGTGAACATTATTATATGTTTCGTTAATTGAACTTTGGTGTTTGATGTTGTTCTGTTCATACTTTGCTTGGTTATAATGGGAATGTTTGCCCGGATGAACTTAATTCTTTACCGTATTAATTGGTTTATGATAATTATGAAAATCTGTATGTTGTTTGAAACAAGGTACATTAAAGGCCTATTTTAGTATCTTATATGATATATACCTAGCTGAAGCAGAGAGAGTAATATTGTACTTAGTTAGAGCGAGGAGTCAACGTATTGACTCTACAAAGGTTTAGTTGCAAAGTGTACCTTCTTACTTACATTGAACTATTAAAAGGAGCATCCTTAGATTACCCATTACTTAATTAGTTTAAGTTTACGTATCTACATAACCATACTTTGTTAACTTTTATTGAAAAAATGGTATAATATTTATTTGTTGCAACACTTAGGGAACTACAACAAGCCGTCAGCAAAAAAATGACTTAAAAAATCTTAAGAAAATAAATTATAGTTTTTGACAAGTGAACTGACATTTTTATGATAGTAAAAGTGATTGTTTGTGATTATCATTGTGATCTCAAATTGGACATAGTAAAGAGACAAAGTCAAAAAGGAGTTTTCATGTGTCCTTTTAGTTAAAGTTTGTAGTTGACTTTGGATTCACCTTTCGTTTTTATTTTTTTGAATCTAGAACACGTCTCTAATTTACCGTCAACAAATTCAAACAATGTAAGCTTACCCTCTAAAATGTTTTTCAATACATTTCCTTCATTCATCCGAAATGAAAACAAGATAACACGGTGCGGTGTAGTGAATTATATACGAAATTATCCTTTGCCGTAAAATGCGCGTTCTTTTTTACGATCTTGTTTGGTTCTTTATATTTGGGTCCGCTACTTTTTGCTCACATTTCCTGCGCAATTTCAGTTTTAATTTCTTTACATGATTTAATATGCAGGAGTGAGGAGATGTGTGATGAAGAACACTACACATTACACTATTTTACCGAATGAGATGAAGACTGCCCAAACTGCGTTACTCACAGTTAAATTATAATATAATACTACTACTGTTTCACTCCGAAACAAGCATGATCATCATCAACGCGCCGAAATAAATTGTCCTATGGTAAGTATAGGACAATTTTCATTTTTTATAGGACTCAATTAATCAATTTTTAAACCTTCGTGATTAAAACACACATTTATTTGTATTGTCACGAGTATTTATCGCGTGTTATATAATAAATAATAAGGTTGTCACCTACGCGATAAATACCCGTAAATATAAATATATTTTTAAACCTTTGATAGCTAAAATAGTTTTTGTCTTGTTTTGGCGTATATAATTTTACATCAGAGAGACCAAAATAAAAAATATTTAAACTAAAATAGGTTTAAAAATTATTATGAATAAGGGGGTTAGTATATAAAAAAGCCTCTGTTAGCGGATAGCAAGCCCCTTTTCAGAACCAACATAGTGATCGCCAACCCGCCTGCCAAACGTGGTGATTATGACAAACCCCCATCTATGGGGGAAGTCTCGTCTAGAGACGTGTCTAGATAGTAAACGTCCAACGGCTGATATAATGAAGTTTAAAACTGCGTATATATAATACATGTGCTTCAAACAATTACACAGAGACAGCGATAGCGGGTTATGACGTCAAGTCCTTTGCAAGAGAGGGATAGATCATTTCTGTTCGTTTTTCATGGTTTCCAAAGATATAACTAAGAATGTAGTTTTTGTTTCATTCTTTTCTCAGTTGTCTCAAGTTTTTTAAATAACATCTATGGTAGGGGCCCATGTATTTGGGATGTTCGGATAATAAACATAACCAATGTTTTATTGAAAATTGTATCAAATTAGGTTATCCGTTACAGTCGCTACAGAATACATCTGCGACTTTATGGATCGAATGCAATCCCATTTTTGTTTATCGATTTCCTCGCCATTTTAATAATTTATATTTGGAACACATAAATAATGCATAGCCTAAAAGTTATCGCATGGTTTTATAACCTGACATGATTGTTACTATCTGCTACACCTACTGACAGACAAATCAGCTGGGCTATTCTCCATCTCGCGACAGGTTTGTAACAGGCGTAAATATTGCAATCATTGCTGGCAAACGGTATCTTTTGTATGAAAAAAGTGACGTTTGACACCAATGATCGCGCAATTTACAAACCTGTCACGAGAATACGG
The DNA here is from genome assembly GCA_951392215.1 of Epirrita christyi. Taxonomy (NCBI): domain Eukaryota; kingdom Metazoa; phylum Arthropoda; class Insecta; order Lepidoptera; family Geometridae; genus Epirrita; species Epirrita christyi. The sequence goes on along the minus strand of OX595841.1, from coordinate 14,433,242 downwards.
GGGAGGTTCTGTATGGCTTCACCTCTCGTTAGAGCAAGGAATTGTTATACTACGTACCTATATCCATGAGTTAGAGAGTATTATGTTCCTTGGGCTTTACGGATGTGCCTTCTATCAAACGCTGCATTTGCGGCCTAGAGTAACCTTCAATCTATACTATCATGGCCGTCAGCTTGCTGTGTGAAAGACCATCAAGGTTTTGTGCGTTTACAAAGGTAAACGTTACTTGTTCTTGTAGCATTTCGTAGTAACTTGAAGTAACTGGTAGAGCCAGCTGTGTAAGATAAAATTTGTAGGTATAGGTACTTATATATTACCAGCATTCGCTCGTGGCTTCGCTCTTGGTGTGGAACCTCTATTGGCTCCGCCCGCGTGAAACCTCTTTCATAAATAATAGCCTATATATTAATCTGATGCATTAGCTATTATACTGTAAAGTTTTATTAAAACCCATTCAGTAGTTTTTGCGTGAAAGAGTAACCAAGACCCTTCCACCCATCCATCCTCACAAACTTTTACATTTATATTTTTTATTAGGAATAACAATGTATTATCATCGCAATTATTACAATTGTTTTTTACTAACTGACACTGGTTTTTTTTCAAATCCATGAACATAAACAACAAAACATCCAAATCTACTTTCCCCATCTCCATTAATTCCCTTCCCATTATTATAACACGCTTTAAATTGGCTCGTCACCTACGGAACGGTTCCCGGAAATTCAAAAATCAGGGAGATTGTAGCTCATAGACTCAACTTTAAAGTATGTGAAACACTGTGTTTTTTTGAGCTGCTATAATGGGGTACAAATTGTGTGTGAAGTTCACACAAATAAATGATTACAGGTTGTGTTTATCACAGATCTTGCCATGATACCTCTGTCAGCTTAATTTCACTCTTTGGATGTACGAATTTTACAGAACATACATTAACGTTTCAGACAGAGTAAACTCGCATGGACCTTCTCTTTGATAGTGCAAGATGCCATTTTTTTAAGTATAAACTCACAAATCACCAAACTTTTTATAGTGCGAGTTGCTATTTATATCCTGATTCAATCAGTATGTGTTATTGGTAACACAAACACACACATATCAGACACAGGTCGGTGTTGTTGGAACTAGAGCATAATATAGTTTCTCACGTCCAACAGTTGAACCATCCCCGCTAGAGGATTAGCACCCCAAGCCCTTTGCTGATAAATTTAAAATTTCGTAATATATTGTCTTAATTTCGCGTCGGGCCGAATCGCGATAGTAAAACAAAGCCGAGGAAATGTTTATTAAAAATTTAATTAAAACACGATGTTTCTCCTTTATCTTTGCGTTTAATTTTTGATGTTCATTTATTTTTAATAAATAGAAAGCGACCTCGAAAAGGAAAGTAAAATTCTGACTGAAATGCGGGGTTTTTGTTCTTCTTCTCTCTATTCATATATTATTGAATGTGGAAAAGATATAATTATAAGATTCCTAGTAAATTAAATAATTAGTCCCATATTTTCGTACTTAACCAAATAGATTAAAACTTAAAGCTGGCCCAACGTTTGTCAGTTCTGCGAGCAATATTATTATTATTTATTTATTTATTTATTGATACATTAACATCATTACAGGTTTTTTTATTAAGCCCTAAGGCGATGTTATGTTGTGTTGTGTTATTATGATATCACTGACTGACTGACTATCGACGCAAAACCTAAACCGTTAATCCTAGAGACCTGAAATTTAGATGGTACATTTATCTATTATAATCTAGAAGTGCACTAAAAAAGAATATCTGAAATTCACCCCTGAAGGTGGTGTTGAAGTCTGTATGGAAAAAATTCCAAGCGGACGAAGTCACGGGCACTAGAATCTAGTGCAACGCCCGCAATGATGATCTAGTGACCAGATCATCATCATCATCAATAGCATTCAGACGTCCACTATTGGACGAGGCCTTCCCCATATAATACAATGGGGGGAGTTTTGCCATAATCACCACGCTTGGCATAATTGATAATTGGACTAACTTACCTAAGTGAAGTCCAATTGTAATTTTGTGAACATTGATCTGAAATATAAATTGTCAGTGTAGTCTTTCCATTCACTACTCTTTGGCGTCGCGATACTATTTAGAGAATAGTAAAAAAATAAAATAAAATACATTTGTTTGTGTCAGCCTTTCATGTCACTTTTTCTTTCGCGACCTCGCCGACATAGTACGGATCTCTGGAAAAATCTAGATAATCCATTAGAATTTAAGTGTAGACATGCCCAGTAATAAGGCGGATTTGTTGAAAATTTGAAGACAAATGTTATATTATTATTAATAAAACACGGTGCCTGCATATCTTAGGCCTAGTAATACAAAATAGATACCTAGGGAACAGTAAAATAGATTTTAATAAAAGTCTAATGTTTTTTCCGCATCACGGTTTAATTTGTAATGCCCATTAATATTTGAAAAGGTCACGGTTTGGTACGGTTTCTCTGTTAACATGAACCAAATTAATGAAAGTATTTTTGGCTTCTTGCTATTCGTGCTAATTCATAAAAAATATTATAGAATTCTTTTTAGAATTGAAACTTTCGTGGTTGGAATTCATTTTAAATTGTACCTGTATTATATTCCGCTACTCTTGATTTTAGTACAGCAATCGGTCTGGAGAGTGATACCGTGAGTGTAGTGTGCACGCAGCCTTATCCTGATGACGTAGGCAGTGACGTAGATGAACGTAATACCGACGCGCGCGCAACGAACCTACCGCCGCCACCGCCGCCCCTATGAATGATGAAGAGGCTTCTGAACTCAAGTATCGAAACGTCAGCAAAAGTGACGAAAACCAGTGGAAATTAGCCGTTTTTTCAATAAAAAAAAAACTTTTTGTTTTAGATAAAAGGGTGGAAGTGATTATATACAAATAAGTATAAGTACTCATACTCATTTAAAACCATAGGAACAATTATTAAGAACACTTGGTCACGTCATACATTATACTTAGTTAAAAATTAGGTTGGTTATGTAAGTAACTACTTAACTGGAGGGGCGCTAGAAACAGACAAGCATTTCACATAGCAATTCATTAGATAAATTTAACAAAATTCTCAATTTTCAATTAAAAGCATTGTCCGACAAGTTAAGGTTGCGGTGATGGCCGCACGCTAAATCAACTCGAGAATAGCGCAAAAGTCGGCCTGCATATTGCTGTCCCTGTTTGGCTAACGCAGGCGCCCGCGGGGCACAGCCAAACACTTATTTCTATTCTGTGGCCGTTACCATTCATAATTCGAAGCTGGTATTTATTTTTTATGCAAACTAGCATTTGACAAAAATATTTTTTTGGCATATTTGGCATTTGTCACAAACTTTTTACATTTATATATCTAGCAATAAAAACTCCTTGGTACCTAGTTCTGCGAACAGTTAGAACTCGCGAGCACAAACTTTTTTCCAATAATTGTGATCAGGGTGGTTATTCGCTATGACCTATGAGATTTCTTTTCAATAACGTGTGACGTCACCCATACGATTCAGCGATGATTCCACGCAGATATCGTAACGAGCCCGCGTTATGTTACGTTTGGTCAGAGCGAATAAGGGGGCAAGTTGGTGCTTTGATGATCGTTGAGTTTGGCTCAACTTTCCAATAGCGACTGTGAGCTAGGAGGTTCATATTTTTATCACATGTAGACACAAGCCTAAATATGAAATGGCGTACTGCTGAAACCAATAGTTTTAGCATTGTGAGCTATGACAAAAAAATCAAAGAAAAATATTTCAAAGTAAACGCTCAACTTTCCTTTAGCTACTGCTAGCTAGGAAGTTCACATTTTTATCACATGTAGGTTCACATAGCACAAGCCTAAATATGAAATGGCGTACTGCGGAAACCAATAGTTTTGGAGCTATTCATTTTTAAAATTTGCTAATAACCGCTTTCCGAACGCCATGTTTTGGTGATATTTTACTTTTTATCAGTGTTCCCATACGATTTTCGGCTTTTGACAATGACAGTGACAGACCAAATGGTATATTTTGCTAAAAATTGGTGGTTTCTCAATTTTCAACTAGTCGTGTTTTTTGCTCTTACAGTCCAGTCGGTTACGTATTCCTTGAACATCAATGAACTCTGTCATCGTTTGTGTTCTCAGAGTTGAGATTGTTTACGTGCTTACTCCTGTTTGAGAATTCATCGAAGGACTTTCCTTTAGCGACTATAAGTATAAGGCTTGAGGGGGGAGGGGAGGGGTGGGTTGTCAATGTCAAAAGCCGAAAATCGTATCCAAACACTGACAAATAGTAAAATATCACCAAAATATGGAGATCGGAAACCAGTTTTTAGCAAATTTCAACAATGAATAGCTCCAAAACTATTTTTTTCCGCAGTACGCCATTTCATATTCAGGCTTGTGCTATGTGAACCTACATGTGATAAAAATATGAACCTCGTAGGTCACAGTCGCTAAAGGAAAGTTGAGCATTTACTTTGAAATATTTTTCTTTGATTTTTTGTCATAGCTCACAATGCTAAAACTATTGGTTTCCGCAGTACGCCATTTCATATTCAGGCTTGTGCTATGTGAACCTACATGTGATAAAAATATGAACCTCGTAGGTCACAGTCGCTAAAGTAAAGTTGAGCATTTACTTTGAAATATTTTTCTTTGATTTTTTGTCATAGCTCACAATGCTAAAACTATTGGTTTCCGCAGTACGCCATTTCATATTCAGGCTTTTGCTATGTGAACCTACATGTGATAAAAATATGAACCTCGTAGGTTACAGTCGCTAAAGGAAAGTTGAGCATTTACTTTGAAATATTTTTCTTTGATTTTTTGTCATAGCTCACAATGCTAAAACTATTGGTTTCCGCAGTACGCCATTTCATATTCAGGCTTGTGCTATGTGAACCTACATGTGATAAAAATATGAACCTCGTAGGTCACAGTCGCTAAAGGAAAGTTGAGCATTTACTTTGAAATATTTTTCTTTGATTTTTTGTCATAGCTCACAATGCTAAAACTATTGGTTTCCGCAGTACGCCATTTCATATTCAGGCTTGTGCTATGTGAACCTACATGTGATAAAAATATGAACCTCGTAGATCACAGTCGCTAAAGTAAAGTTGAGCATTTACTTTGAAATATTTTTCTTTGATTTTTTGTCATAGCTCACAATGCTAAAACTATTGGTTTCCGCAGTACGCCATTTCATATTCAGGCTTGTGCTATGTGAACCTACATGTGATAAAAATATGAACCTCGTAGGTCACAGTCACTAAAGGAAAGTTGAGCATTTACTTTGAAATATTTTTCTTTGATATTTTGTCATAGCTCACAATGCTAAAACTATTGGTTTCCGCAGTACACCATTTCATATTCAGGCTTGTGCTATGTGAACCTACATGTGATAAAAATATGAACCTCGTAGATCACAGTCGCTAAAGTAAAGTTGAGCATTTACTTTGAAATATTTTTCTTTGATTTTTTGTCATAGCTCACAATGCTAAAACTATTGGTTTCCGCAGTACGCCATTTCATATTCAGGCTTGTGCTATGTGAACCTACATGTGATAAAAATATGAACCTCGTAGGTCACAGTCGCTAAAGGAAAGTTGAGCCGCTACTATTTCTCGCAAAAACTAGGTACTGAATGGTAAACAAAGCACAAGTCGTAGGTATGTTAGTTACCTAGGTTACTTCATTCCAAATCACAAGGCAAATCTAAATAAAATTACAAAAATATTGCAATGTCATATATAACAAACAAATAGGTGAACAAACACAAGAGCAAGCGAAGCGCGGGGTTACACAGTGTACTAGTGTGAGTGCCTGTCGAGTTGTCAAACATCACACAACCGTAGTTCCCCGACCGGCCCTCGGTTCTGACGCGATAGCAATATGGGCGTTAAGAATTTTTTAGAAATTTGTTCAAGTTCCGTAATACCAAAAATGATGAATAAAAACTTGTTGTTTTTTTTATATCGTGTTGTTATTCTGTTACTTGACAATATAAGCTATGTTCCTACACATAAAATACGTAACATATCGTTGTTTTTCATACGAAACAAATAAGATGAAAACATGTCGTTTAGGTCGTAAAAATATACAAAAAGTAATTCGCTTACATTTCATTTTAGGTATATATTTTGATAAAAAAAACTATCTGGGAACATAGATAAATACTATCCGAATCCGAATAATAGCATAATATGGTGGAAATATGCTCGAATTACAAATGACGTCGGTATTACGTTTGTATGGGCAGTCCATCCTTCGCTGGGTTCTTAAATACCAAATTTAAAATACGTAATTGAATTAAAATGACATGTAGGACAGTATGAGTGACATATTCGTTTAGAATCCAAAAATAAGTAAAAGCTGTTGCCTGAGTAAAATTTCATTAATATGCACAGAAGCTTACAATTTTAATAAAACAAGCCATTGAGCTGTAAAGTGTTTACGATAGAACCAAGTCGGCTGAGCCAATTAGAAGCAAGAATTTACGACCTCGGCCCGACAGTAAATAGTAGCATTTTAATTTCCAGAACTTAAAGTCCGGCGCCAACTTTGATGTCAGTTTCTGCTCGAGCTTTCGATTATGAAGCTGAAGTTGTATTTCAAACTATTTCAATTGAGACAAAAATACTTTTTCCGTTGTATTTAATTCTAATTCTAATTGAAAATGGGGGAGATAAGATCTGCACTGACTTCCCGCATTGGGGTGTATTGTGCATTGTCCCCCTGCTAACCCTACCCCAGCCAGCCCAACTCCTTAAAATAACGGAGAAGGACTCTGGGTTGATGGCAGCACTGTTCCAGTGTCCCCGAATGAGTAACGGATGAAGTCAAACAGGACTCTATCAGCTCCTGGAGTCCGGTTTTTTTCCTGGCTTCATTTGTGGCTGTGCAGTACAATATAACATGCTCCACTGTCTCCTCGTCCTGAAGACAGCCACGACATAGCCCACTGTCCGTAGCCCCTGTCTTCAGCAGATGGTGGTTGAGATCACAGTGTCCCGTGATGATGCCCACCATCATCCGTAGGTCTTCGCGTTTCATCTTTAACAATGTGTTTGTTATCCTTTTGTTTTTAGCTGGAAGCATTTTCTTTGTTTGCTTACAGTCCAGTCTACGTTCCCATATTTTTTGGTGCTCCCTTTCGGAGTTTAGTCTCAGCCTGTTTTTAATCTCCACTGTTGGTGGGTTAGATAAGCTGATGTCTTTAGAAGTAGGTGTGAGTTTAGCTGCTCTCCTTGCTAGGAAGTCGGCCTTGTCATTCCATGGGCAAGAGCTGTGGCCTTTAGTCCATTTTATTATAACCATGTGCTTTTCAGCTAGTTTTTGGAGGGCACTGTGGCATTCTGCAACGGATTTAGACCTCGTGTCAGGTCTGCCGAGTGCATTCAAAAGTGCTGCGCTATCTGTTGTGAAGATGATCTGTGTTTGTAGATTAGCATTTACAACGCTATCTGTGGACTCTAATGATGTTGATACTTCACTAGCTGCCATGAGGAGCCCAATAGTTTCTGCTTGAAACGCAGTAGTCGTTTGGTTTAGAGGCTGTGATCTTGATTGTCCCGTTTCTGGGCAATAAAAGCCGCAACCTGCTCCTGTCTTTTGTTTGGCGCCATCTGTGTAGATGTGATAGACTGAAGAGGAGGAGGCGGAGGCTGGTTCCTCTACTTCCTCTTGCCTAGCCACTTGATACCTTTTATTGGTCAGGTAAGTTGTGGCTATTCTGTCTGTACCTTTTATGGCTTCGGGGATAATGTTAGTAGCCTTATCCAGTATCCTGCTGTGATTCGTTAACTTGGCACTGCCTTTCCACTGGCTCGTGGATTTTATTCTCAGAGCTGCCGCCATCGCTTCCTGCTGAATGTGCACATGAAGCGGCGTCAGGCCTAGTATAATCTCTAACGCTGCTGATGGAGTAGATTTTGTACATCCACTGATGAGAGAGCAGGCTAGCCTTTGGACCTGTTGCAGTCTGTTCATCGCTGTAACCAGGTTTGTCCTTGGCCACCACACCACGGCGCCATAGGTAAGCACGGGTCGGACCATGACTGTATACATCCACAGACAAAGCTTAGGTTTTAAGCCCCAGTCTTTGCCGACGGCCCGTCTACACTGCCACAGTACGTTGGTGGCTTTTGTTGTTACATGTTCAAGCTGTTTACCCCAGATGAGTTTGCTGTCTAACCAAATTCCAAGATATTTGACCTCTTTACTAAGAGTCAGTCTCGTACCAAATAAAGATGGAAGTTCCAGCTTTGGCAGCTTCAACTTACGGGTAAAAAGTACTAGTTCTGTTTTGTTGGGGTTGACAGATAAACTGTGTTTACGGCACCACGATTCCACGATGCGAAGTGCTCTCTGCATCTTTTCGCATAGGGTGGACTCAAATAGCCCTGATATCATTATGGCTAGGTCATCGGCATATCCGATGGTGAGTATGCCGTCTTTATTAAGGGATTCTAAAAGTTCGTTGGCAACTAGCACCCACAGTAGTGGAGAGAGTACTCCCCCTTGTGGGCAGCCTTTGGTTACCAAGCATCGTGTAACTTCTGAACTTTCTATGAGGGCTGCCCGGTTTGAGAGCATTTGTGTTATCCATTCATTTAGGTTATCGTTAACACCTTGGTTCCTCAAGCCTTTTTCGATGCTTGGAAAGGTCGTTTTGTCAAAAGCGCCCTCGATGTCTATAAATGTAACTAAACATGATTGTTTGCTCTCTAGTGCGCCTTCAATCTTGTGAACCACTTGATGAAGAGCTGTTTCGGTAGATTTACCTGATTGATAGGCGTGCTGATTTTTGTTTACCGGATTTTCGACTAGTGGCCCGCTACGTATATGCCTGTCACAAAGTCTTTCTAAGGTTTTTAATAGGAAAGAGCTCAGGCTGATTGGCCTGAACGGTTTTGGCTGAGTGTAGTCAGACTTACCAGGCTTTGGAAGAAAGATTACTTTTACCTCCCTCCATGAGTGTGGGATATATTTCCAGGCAATGCAACTCCTGAAAATGGCAGTTAGCGCGGCCTCAATTTTTGTGAGATTCCATTGTATAAGGGCCGGAAAGATACCGTCGTTACCAGCTGCTTTGTAGGGTTGAAAGGTTCTCACTGCCCAAACTAGTGCCTCTTCCGACACAATAGAATCGGCCAATTCCCAATCACCTTTTTGGGGTATGTCACCACAGTCAGTCTCCCAACTGGTGTTATCGCTCAAAGTGCAATCCGGAAAGTGCGTTTTCAGCAGAAGTTCGAATTGTTCTCTCTCTGTTGTCGTGTGTGAACCATCCGGCTTTTTGAGTGTGCCTAATATAATCTTTTTGTCCTTTGATAGTAGTTTGTTCAGGCGAGCCGTTTCGCTTTGAGATGCAATGTTGCTGCTATATTTTCTCCACGAGCTATTACGGCTGCGCCCTATTTCGTGCTTAAGTTTCTGTCTCACTACTCTGTAGTCTTTCCAGTCTTCTTCATTGTTGGTGTTCATCGCCCTGTTAAAGTGATGTCTTACCTTCTTTCTTAGTTTTGTGAGGTCCTTGTTCCACCATTTATCTTTACGATGAGCAATCTCATTGCTTTCTGTTGAAAGTGGACACGATCGTTCGTAACTGGTCTTGATGCTACTGACCAGTGCTGTGAGTGTCTTTTCTATTTCTGATGGCGTAAGCTTAGCTGAGGGTACGTTGTATTTATATGCTAGCTGGAATAAACTGGGATCGGTGGAAAAAAAATTTAACTTTTAAAAAATTAAATTAATTTTTTTTTATTGAATGACGGTAACCCCAACCCATTACATATGCAATACCTCTTAGGTCACGTCCATCTAGGACGCACCCTACTTGGCATTGTACTGCGCCCGTCATCATGAGACCTAAAGATGAAATGTGTCATGTGCCTGTAATTTTACTGGCACCCATTTCAAACCGGAACTCAGCATTGCGAGCACTATTGCTTGGTGGCTGAAATAGGTATGATGGTAGTACTTCCTTGGGCGAATTCTTTCACAAGGAAGCTATACTACGAACAATCCAACCAAAACCAATCGCCTAAAATTTAATAATTTGAGCAATCTCAATCTCAAATCTTAAATTAAGAAAAATTACATACTCACATAATGTATTTTTTCTGAATTTTGGATGTCTTTTATTTGGCTAACATAACATTTTCGTGGAACCATCTTGGGAACGTTTCGTATATAGCAAAGAAATAATTAATTGAATGTTAGTTTTTTGCTCTTCTAATAAGAATATCTACTTTCTTATTTGACAAAATTGTTTACTGCATTAAATAATGCAACGTAGCCTTAATTAATGAAATTAACGATCACCCCATATGTACGTTTATTTTCATGCGTTTTTCTCACGCATATGCGGTAAAAATAGTAATTTACTTAACACTTTACAATTGCTTTACAGTATTCTTTTGTTGTGATTTTTTTTATGTTAAGTGTGATTGCCTTTTTTATGTGAAAACAGTTCCCCTCTTTAATTGTACCTATGTTATAATGTTTATAGACATCGCAAAACAAAACAAATAGTTCGCCTTGAACCTATGCAATTCAATTTGAATATCTAGTAAAATGAACGAGGGCAGACTAGGGCTTAATTTCACGGGTTATAGACAGTCCTTTTGGATATTTGATGTTGATGTTTGTTATTAAGCGTAGACGGTCAACAAATTAAAGGGGCACCTTTGGATGTGTCTTCATGAAAGGTTAGCAGGGATGAGGTGCTATTGGAATAAATTAATATTGTAAAACATAATAAGCAATAAACTCGTGTAGTTAGACCTAAGAAAGATCTTAGGGCATATTAGACCAGCAGACGAGTCATGGAAGATCAGACAGAGCCTAGAGATTGAAAACTTAGTGGCTGAACTGAACATCTTAGGTCATGTTAAAGATTACCTAACTTTAAATCGCCTAAGATAGTCATTTCACTTGACTACGCTGGCTTGGAGACGTCGAGAGAATGGAAAAAGATCAAGCTGTCAATAAGGTGTATCAGGGAAGACCAGGGGGGCTACCATAAGCTCTTATAGTCATTCAGTTCAAAAACTATTCAGTAAAATATATAGGTTCCGTGATGTTCGGAACTTTATTTAAAGGCACAGTCGCAGAAGGGCTATAGACTTCTGCGATTAAAGTTATTGAACAATGGGGAATGTCAACGACGAATCGATATTTTGAACTGAATGGCTATAAGAGCACATGCCCCCAGTTGGCCATTACAAACACCGACGAAGTGGAAGCAGACCTGCGTGAGCTCGATGCTATTAAATGGCGTGAGACCACCCAGAACAGAGCACAGGAAATGGGTTAGAAAAGCCGAAAATGCCTTTGACAGAACAGAGGCATTCATTCAGCAGTAGATCAGTAGTCAGTAGACCATGATGCCCCAGTTGTGTTTGTAACGGGGAGTAGATGGAAAATAACTATACCTGTTACTGTTATAGTGTGATCGAACCATGATGAGGAAGATATCGTATCCATACTAATCGAAAAATTATAACCGAACAAAACAGTCTAGTTTAACACCCTATCCGTTTATTGTTCGGCATTCTGCTCTGACGCTAAGGATTAATTTATACCGACACTGGCAGATAATATTAACATAGCTCATGGATTATAGCTGGTCCAGTTGACGAGCGTGAATAAACCAAGGTATTTCCTTCAATACACTGTAAACCCCTGAAAAGCAAAGAATAGACACAATCATCACTTTTAAAAAAACTACGACTTCAACTTTATTCAAATGATACTGAACATTGGATTTACCAGTTAGTGAAAATTATGGTACCCAAAACACTTCATTTTTATACGTCCATCTACGTAAAAAGCAGTTTAAATCGATTGTGGTTATAAAATTTTTAATAAAATGTGTACCTTTTAAATACTTAAAGAGATTATGATCTGATTTAACTGTAAGAGAGTATATTATTTTATTAAAAATAATTGTTTGTATTATTGTGCAATGTAATTGCTGCAGCGCCCACTTAAAGTATGAAAACAACGATCATAAAGCTTCACCAAGCTAATTTTCTGTTGATAGTTCTTTTGAGTTGAGTATACCAAAGCTGTTACGGAGCATTTATTTTTATAAGGTTATTGATGATTTCAGCAACTAATTTTTACTACTTGTGTGTTTATAAATATTTTTTTATGAACTAATATTATTGTATCGTTTTAAAATAAGAAAAATTTCCTCCCAGATTGACTTGGCTGTTGTCTATATGACCTACAATATTAATACAGAAATTTTCCCAGTCTATTGTGCCCCTGTATTTATTTCTCGAGGGTTAATATTACTGATGGGTATCGCTTGTGAAAATTGTTTTCTTGATTGCTTGTTAACACGTGAAACTCGAGAATGCAGGTTATTTATCATTGTTATTTATTTATTAATTTGAAATAATGTAAAAAAAAAATGAAATAATGTGTAATGAGTATGTGTGTTAATTTTAGTACTTAGTAGAACTTCTTGTGAAAGAGTTCGTCCGGGGAAGTACTACAGGGGGGGTGTACTATTTCTGCCGCCAAGCCGTAGTGCTCGCATTGCTGTGTTTCGGTTTGAAGGGTACAGGTGCTGGTGAAATTACAGGCACATGAGTCTTTTCATCTTTATGTCTCAGGGTCGGCAGCGTGCGTGTGATGCCTCTGGTGTTGAAGGCATCTATAAGCTACGGTAACCACTTTCCATCAGATGGGCCGTATGCTTGTTTGCTTGCCCTAGTAGAATTTTTTTTTCTACTTGGTTCACACTTTGAGACGGCAAGGAGAAAGGTATTCCATTGAGCAACGGTACGTATTACCGTTCCAGCTCACAGAGGAGTCATCCTATAGTCTCTAAGAGGATAAATAACTTCGAGGATGTCAGTAGGGCAGGCTACTTTCCAAGCCCCATTATTTTCACAAGTATTTTCAGAATTTTTTAGCCTTCTGGATAAAATGTTGCCTAAACTGAAGACAAAAACGCTGGAGTAGATACGCTGGTAGTTTTGCGGACACCAAGGCATCCTAATGGGGAGCTAAGCATGACTGCCCAAAGGGGTATTGAAAATAGAGATTAGTGTTGCGTATGATGTTGTGCAACTACTGTGTGAGATCAAGAGTTAAGAGCATTGAAGGTGATGCGTGTTCAATGTGAATTTTGGAACAAAATCACTTAAGCTGATTCTAGTTGTTGAAACGCTGATTTCACAGCCTCGGGGTATATAACAACAAAAAAGCCATTTTTAAAGCGAATCCATTTGCTAAAAATCCGTTCCATTACCGTGATTTATTCAATTATTCAACATTAACTGAATTATACACGTTTTTCGCTTTTCAGAAAGGCTTCGGTTGTAATGGGCTTATGTCGCTTATTATCAATTGACGGTAGCATGTACCTAGTATGTTTACAAAAGTTTTATCACAGAAAATATATTGTTCCTGGCTTGGCATTGTATTTTATGCTGAAAAATCTACCGTTCAGCAATTCATTTCAAAAACCGACTTCCTTGTACCAAATTAGGAGCCTTATTGAGTCACTTCCAGTAAGTGGTACTAGTCCGGATGGTAATTGCGTAATTTGCGTATATTACAATCGTCAAAGTTAATGGTGCGTAAAATTATTCCTTTAAATCAGCACTCGTTGTAATAATTTATAGCAAAACTAACAATGGCCTGCGGGTAGGTATGTACTGAAATTAACTCCTTATTTATAACAGTCCCGGCTTTTGCCCTGGCACATTGTGAAAATAGAGGAGGTATAGTATACCTATAACTTCTATGAAACCCAGAAATGCGCTCAAGAACTCGAATCGTAGACGTCGCTTTCAAAACCGATAAGCTTAAAAGGAATTGACCTGGTCATATCAGTCGTATTCCAAGTATTCTGTGTGCAAGAGTAGATACCGAGTGAAACCATAAGTCAGCGAGAAAATGTCGCGGCAGGCCGAAAATACTGACGAGATGAGCTGGACACTTTTCTAATAGACTTGACATAAATTGCTCAAGACCTTGAAGACTAGAACCAATGGGGAGAGGTCTTTAACCAGCAGTGGGACACGATTGGCTGATAATAATAAAAGTTCGTATACATAATTAGTAAAAGTGAAAGAGAAAAGAGTTTTAGTACCTATAGCAGTATAGGTACTTATTTTCGGATACGATTCCAGGCACATGTTGTGTCTTAGGGTGACAGGCGCAGTCAAGGCCAGTAGGGCGCGTCCTAGGTGGACGTGACCTAAGAGGTATTGCATTTTTAATGGGTTTGGGTTACTGCTTAATATCAGGTGGGTGTGGGTCACTATCCAGTTCGGTCAATTAGTAAAAAAAAAGAAAGTAGTTCTTGGTACTAAAATTAGCCAATCTTGGCAAATGTCCACTAAACTAATACCTAGAGCTTGCTGTGCCATAGCAGCAGCCTAGAACTGAATATCAATTTGAATTGATTGCTTAGAGAGATAAGTAAAGGGTAAGGGTATGTAAGGGGTATACTGTGGGGGTAGGGAAGGGGTAATCAAAGGGGGAAAATCTTTAAATATTACATAACTACGCTGCAACTACTACTATTGAACTATTGCATAAAAGGTATGCTAGGATAGGATAGGAAGTAGTCCTATCCTATCCTAGCATACATTTCATTCAACTATATTATTTTTATAGACATATTTTTTGTGCCTATAAAATCATAGACAGACGCTTCTTTATTTATTTATTTATTTCAGGTAAAAAGAAAAAGTTAACAAACTTACCAACTAAGGCCTTAACTAAATTATAACTAAACAAAAAGGAATATTCAAAATTATAACAAGTTGTACGGAGAAACATAATTTAGATATATATTTATAACCTAATACTTAGGCTATAAACTGACTATCTTGGACCATCACAATTTTTGGCCCGAGGTAAGTTTGTAGACTTTGTAGCAACAACGATGCACAGTCAAGTGACTACCCTCCGTACTAGTTTTCACTGTATGACGGCAGGGCGTCGTCGCTCTTCAATACAAGGCGATTATCCACAAAGTATTATAGTCTTTCTATATAGTCATATAATCTTGATGATTTTTGGGTATATAATATGTATAAATCTCAATAATATAATGTTCTATATCATTATTACTATAAGAAAACATTCTTATAAGATAAATTATAATTTGACTATATATCTCAATTAACAAGACAAGCTTAAATTACTTGAGCTCGCTGGAAAAGGTTTCGCGTTGTTAATTTTTATTGAGGGTATTCTTGGGTCATGTCTCCCAAGCCAAGAACAAAGTATTTGAAGTTATTTTGTGGAAGCATTACAGAACAGATAAGCAGTAATATCATTAGTAACATCAAAATTATCATAAAATATTCCACCTTTAATTATACAATCATCGTAAAATATTCCGATTAAATCTTACGATTAAATAGACACATTACCTAATAATTAAGCTGCGTATAATGCCTTCGCCTAACAAAGCCGCCCCACCAAAAACGTGTACATGTCAGCACCATGCGAGTGTTTTGTAGGTACAAAGTTAATTTATATTAAGTAAAAATAGAATGGGTTGTGAGTGCAGACACAGAATAGACTCAAACAAATACGATTTTCTCATAGATTTTCTGAGATTAGGTATTATAACTTTTTTTACCTAATATCTACCGTGGTGTGTCTGGCCTAAGATCCTACGTCTCTTCCTGTATATGTCGTAAAAGGGATTACACCAGGGAATTGGCAGCAGCATCCACTTGAGTATTAAACACCAATACTGCGACCACCAATCTGTCTACCAAGCGTGATGATTATGGCAAATCTCTTTATTACATTCTAAGGGTAATAAAGGTTTCGCCCAGCAGACTGATGTAGGTTGTTGACTGGCTGTGGCAGGCGCATATTGGTGATTTCAGTTTGATGATACATACTTAGGTAGATGCCACTACCGATCTCCTAGCGTAATCCCTTAATCAAATTTTACGCCATCCACAGGAGTTGGCGGAGTCCTCCACTTAGGAGGAGACTACCATGGCACAAAGGCTTTAATATGGCTTTTATTCAGTCTGTTCCTTGTCAACGTCAGACCGCTGAAGCTTGCTGAAGTCAGTCACGCCAGTAAAATAAGCAATCAAATCGAATCCTGTGCGTGCCGCGTGCCACGGAAGCAATGGGATGTTACGTGCAAGTAGGTTTTTAAACAGGGTGTTGGTAATTTCAATATTACTTTTAGGTTTATAGGTAAGTGCCTAAGGCCTAGTTTATAACGAGTTATCGGTGGTTGTTTTGCTGTTTCCTTTGCTGAACAGTAGATAGCTTTGCGAGTATCATGGCTGATGTGACGACAGCAGCATTCCAAGGTGAGGCTGAAAAACAGCGTTGCTGAGCCCTCGTCCTTTTCTTGTACACTAATTATTAAACTTTATTATAATTATACCTTTGTTACTAAGATAAGTATTAGTGTAAGTGAATAAATGCCCTTTTTTTTACATTGTTTAAATTTTATATTTGTATCTACCTACGTTGTTGTGAGATTTTATCATTGTTAACTTAGCAAGTAAACAATAAGTAAGTAATAGGTTTATATACCAATGCATTTAAATGTACTTAAGTTTTCTATTCAAAAGCTTACGGCAATTAATGAGTTATTGTTAACCTGACAACTATGTCAGACACAAAAGTCACAATAAGTCATCATATCATCATATTTTTATCATAGCTGATAAAAAAAAACATCGTGCCTACAGAACTGTAATATCTCCATTCAGCTGCAAATTGTGACACGTATTGGCTTTGCCGTTTATCATGACGCGATCTTTTTAGGAATGCTTCCGTCTGGTAGTGATTAAGATCAATTGAGATATCTTTAGTAAGATCGTTTGCAACGGTCTTTAGATAGCTAACCTGTATTATTTATGTTTATAAAATGATGTATATTGTCTTAGTTGTAGTAGCTCATCAGCCTGTAGAACCCCCCCCTACAAATGCCACGACGAACGGTCTTGAGGCGCCTCCATCTACCGCTCCACCGTGGTCGATAAGCTCAAAGTCATGCAGTTGGCTATGGAGAGAGCTATGCTATGGTTTCACTACGTGATAGAATCCACAATGAGAAAATCCGTTGAAGAACCAAAATCACCGACAGAATTAGCAAGTTCAAGTGACAACCGTTGGGGAATAAAGGTTCTCGAGTGGCGACCACAAGTGCCTCCGCTTGATGGACTAAAGGCAATTTACCCAGGTTGGTTTTTTTCTTGATTTATTTCTTTATTAATTAATTTTAATTTAATTATTTATTTGTTTCAATCAACATTGGATCACATTATGTTAGTTGATTTCTAATCTAAGATTACTTACAGAGTCAGTCGAAACATTCTTATTAAAACAAAACATCAGAAATAAAACAAAAAAATGGGTCACACAGAACAGAACAGTGGCTGAGGTAGTCACTGTCAAACCTGTTGGAGAAAATCCTCAGTAATCTTTTATTGCTGCCCCCATTAATTTAATAATTAATTTATTAGCAAATGACCAATAGCGAACGCAACAATGGGGATCATTATGGCAACCCTAGCGCAATCTAAATCTTATGAAACTTGTAAAGGGTAACTTTTACCTAAATATTCCTCCTTTCAAGTTTCAAAAGATTATAGGACATCGCTAAGCCTGCCAAAATGATCGCCATTGTTGCATTCGCCATGGCCATTTGCTACAATAATTGAGAGGCTGGAAGGAGTTACATGGAGTGTTGTCATATGGTGACCATGTCATTCCCGAACAGGAAGGTAATCCCTCGATAAAAGATACGCAGTTATTTTTCGATGGAACGGAATCAATTAACTGTAATCATGATTATTTAGTTTCCTACATCCTATATCCCGAAGGCCTCACTTACTCGAGTGGAGTTTAATCAAGTGAAACACGCGACCTTTCACGCGATGCTTACGTCGGTCATTGTAACTTACCTATTACCGACTAGAAGCAACGCTGATTGTTGTAACAATAAGTATGTCGGATATCCGAGTCCGATTACGCGGTCGGAGAATCGAGTCCGACTACCGAACTGTGACGAACGCAAGCGTGACATCACACCGTGAGTCTGCTTGGATGCGGCCGTTGGAGCGGGCGGGCATTCTACGATTGGAGCTCGCACCGAGCGGACGTGTCTGTTCAGTAATAGTAGTCGTGCTTTATACCTTGTTACATTCAAAGTAATTAAACGTTGATTGAGTTATTACGTTGTGGTTATTTGCTCAAGGCTACCCACTATGTCGGAACCAAATGAAAATACGTGCCCACTGAGTCCCTTGACCCACCTCTCTGCGACAAGTATTTATTTTTTGGTGGACTTCACCGAATATATTTTCCATTTTTAAAATATTTCGGATTTTTTGAATTAATTGAACTTGCCGTGATTTTTCCGGCCTTTACCCCTCCTTCTCCTCCCATGGATTTAGTAACATAACATAACACCCAACAGTCACATACAAAGTCCTGGGTGGTTATTCGCTATGACCTAAGAGATTCCTTGTCAATAACGTGTGACGTCACCCATGCTATTCAGCGATGATTCCACGCAGATATCGTAACGAGCCCGCGTTATGTCACGTTTGGTCATAGCGAATGAGGGGGCAGATCCCATACTAGGATTCCCTGTGTCATGTGTATCAGGAAGTACGAGTACCACGGTACCAAAATACCCAGTACAAGTTTTATTATGAGATTATAACAGGAGATGGGCAGCAGCATCCCCCTGAGCACTCAACACCAAACTGCGATCACCAACCCGCCTGCCAAGAGTGGTGATTATGGCAAATTACCCCATTGTATTAAATGGGGGGGGGGGAGGCCTCATGATGGAATTGATGGTGATGAATACAAGTTTGGGAAGACCCTTAGGTACCCTTAGAACACTTAATTTAGGTAGGCCCTGATAGATTCTTGATAACACCGTATTTCATGAATGCAAGTAATCGTTTGTTGCCATTCAGCGTGGCAAAGCAGCCAGCGTTTTGAAGACGCTTCCGTCTGGTAGTGATTTGGATCAGTTGAGTTATCTTTAGATTGCTTGCAACGATCTTTAGATAACTTAACTTTTTTATTTATATTTTCTTATTTTTTTATGTATTAGTTACATTATTATTTCTTTAAATTAAGATATAAGTTTTAAATAACATATAATATAACACCCAACAGTCTCATACATAGTCCTGATCCCATACTAGGATTTCCTGTGTCGTGGGTATCAGGAACTACGAGTACCATGGTACCACAGCACCCAGACCCGGTTTTTTTTTGCAGATCATGCAAACATTTGTCCCGCAGCGGAAATCGAACTCACACCTCTGTCACAGTCAGCTATTCGTCAGCCACGCCACGGAAGAGTTCTCTTGAATTCTATTGAAAAATTTAGCAACCAAAAATTATTTTTCTCAATTTAAGTTAACCTGTTTTATTCACAATCTAACTTAACCTATTGAAATTGGCTAGCAAAGTAAAGTCTGTAGCTTTCAGTGTGATTGACGTGACGCTATGTTGATACGGGTTAAGGCACACCTCTGTTAGTAATGCATAAGGTTTCTATCTAAGTGGGGTCACTGACCCGATCGTGATTTAACAGGTTTTATATGGATTGCCACTTCTAAGCCGGACGACGTAGTCTAGAAATGCCCTTCTCTCGATGGACCAAGTATAAAGGTCGCAGGATGTCGATGGATGGAGGCGGCTCAGGACTGTTTGTCGTGGCTTATATATGCCTAGTATTGAACTTCTGAAGGCTGATGATGGTGATGATTCTGATGATATGGATTTTTGTGTAACTCGCAAGTTTTTGTTTGTAATTGGTAGTATTTCTTTCAGGCTACTTTTTATGTAAATTACTACGTTAATGAGTTTTCCCATTAAATTGGAAAAGTAACGTCGTGTGCGTATGTATACACCGCATCGAGGTCAAAACCAACTTTTTAAGTAACGCAAGCTTATCGTTGGAAATGAGGTTTTTGCCAGACCGGACTGGACCGGTGTTTGGTTTTGAATTTTCAACAGTTTTCAGTTTTATAAGCTATATGGCCTGCCCATTGCCACTTATTCAAGCCAGACGATTTAGAGTAGGAAAGCACTCTTTTTATCGACTTGGGTGAATTGGCATTTGTGTGTATGTATGTATGTATGCATGTTAACTTTCGAACTGTTTATCCGGTCTTCATTAAATTTTATAGGTGGGATAGTATTGGTACAATTTAATAGACCAATTATATTGTAAAGGTCACAAGAAGTTTGTTGATGGAAGCGGCTCAAAATCATTTTTCGCAGTAGTATCCTATGCGGAGGCCTATTTTCACTTATCAACTTCTACAGGCTCATGATGATAATGATGATGAAGCCGTCTAATAATAATATTGGAGGATGAATTTCAATTTTGTATTCTACTAAGTCTAGATATCTAAACTATTTAAATTCATATTGTCGTTCAAATTATTAATAATAAGTAATATGAAGTAAGTTATTAATCAATATAAAATAGATGAACAAAATATATAGTAATAATCCCGCTCCTCTCCAACGAAAACTCTCAAAGAATTCGACACGTGTTTCGCCTCTTAACGAAGTATCCTCAGGCAAACAGGTCACTGCAAAAACTCCGCAGCCATGTTGCCTCGCCGAACGTCGAACAGAAAGCCTCTTCTTCTCTTGTCTTTCTGTTCGGCGTTCGGCGAGGCAACATGGCTGCGGAGTTTTTGCAGTAGTGTGTTTTTGTTGTTCTAGCACGCAGTGAGCCATAAAAGGTACAGACAGAATAGCCACAACTTACCTGACCAATAAAAGGTATCAAGTGGTTAGGCAAGAGGAAGTAGAGGAACCAGCCTCCGCCTCCTCCTCTTCAGTCTATCACATCTACACAGATGGCGCCAAACAAAAGACAGGAGCAGGTTGCGGCTTTTATTGCCCAGAAACGGGACAATCAAGATCACAGCCTCTAAACCAAACGACTACTGCGTTTCAAGCAGAAACTATTGGGCTCCTCATGGCAGCTAGTGAAGTATCAACATCATTAGAGTCCACAGATAGCGTTGTAAATGCTAATCTACAAACACAGATCATCTTCACAACAGATAGCGCAGCACTTTTGAATGCACTCGGCAGACCTGACACGAGGTCTAAATCCGTTGCAGAATGCCACAGTGCCCTCCAAAAACTAGCTGAAAAGCACATGGTTATAATAAAATGGACTAAAGGCCACCGCTCTTGCCCATGGAATGACAAGGCCGACTTCCTAGCAAGGAGAGCAGCTAAACTCACACCTACTTCTAAAGACATCAGCTTATCTAACCCACCAACAGTGGAGATTAAAAACAGGCTGAGACTAAACTCCGAAAGGGAGCACCAAAAAATATGGGAACGTAGACTGGACTGTAAGCAAACAAAGAAAATGCTTCCAGCTAAAAACAAAAGGATAACAAACACATTGTTAAAGATGAAACGCGAAGACCTACGGATGATGGTGGGCATCATCACGGGACACTGTGATCTCAACCACCATCTGCTGAAGACAGGGGCTACGGACAGTGGGCTATGTCGTGGCTGTCTTCAGGACGAGGAGACAGTGGAGCATGTTATATTGTACTGCACAGCCACAAATGAAGCCAGGAAAAAAACCGGACTCCAGGAGCTGATAGAGTCCTGTTTAACTTCATCCGTTACTCATTCGGGGACACTGGAACAGTGCTGCCATCAACCCAGAGTCCTTCTCCGTTATTTTAAGGAGTTGGGCTGGCTGGGGTAGGGTTAGCAGGGGGACAATGCACAATACACCCCAATGCGGGAAGTCAGTGCAGATCTTATCTCCCCCATTTTCAATTAGAATTAGAATTAGACGCAGTGAGCCTACTGGTCCCTGAGGATGCTTCGTTGTGAGGCGAAACACGTGTCGAATTCTTTCAGAGTTTTCATTGGAGAGGAGCGAAATTGTTACTATAATATTTGTTCATCTATTTTATATTGTAGAATGGCTTTCCGCAAAGTCACGCTTGAATCAATTAATTAAGTTATTAATATCAAGAATATCTTTCAACCCATTATTTATTCAAAAATCCACTTATGATTTAATAAGAAAGAAAAACTTTGCAAAGTTAATAGTTTAAAATAGAAATTTTGATTGTGTTAATATAATTATTTAGAAGTTTAACTAAAATATATGAGCACAACCAAAGGTAGAAAGTTTGTATAAAGTTTGTAGACTACAAAGGGATCGGTAGGAGGCAAGTAGAAGGTGGTTTCTATTGGATTTCGTATTATTTATTAATGTTCCCCGCAAGAATTGACATTGAAGAATGACCTTCTGTTTGTTGGTTTACTATAAATGTACCACGAGACATTTTAATAGTATTGCAGTAAAGGTGGATCGTCTCGCATGCGTCGCGAAATTAAAATTTTATTGTTATTTTTTACTGGTCATAACTCATCAACACTTCTTTAGATATTAAAAATAGGTTTTGCGAAAACAAGGAGACCCAACACATATTTATGTTTTAATTGATTATCTTATAAATATCATTAGTTACTACGGATACCTCTGAACCAAAAAAAACACTGAAAAAGTAATTGAACATTACTCGTAGCTAAACTTATTATCTTTAAGGGAAACTATCAACTTAAACATGTGTGGTCTCCTAGTTTTCGCAAAATCAGTTTTTGCTATTACAAGAATTAGTGTTGATGAGCAAAAACCACAAATAAATTTGAATTTTTCGCCACTTGCGAGACGATCCACCTTAAATTGTTTTACAAAATATCCAGAAACCAACATGCTCGTACAACAAAAAAATTTTAGCGACATAATTTTTTGTATGAAAGATGCTTCACCCTAAAAGTTTTTTCTTCACCACCGTATTTTCTTTACCAACTGCCAAAATGTCGTGAGGTAGTGACTCTGAAAAATCGTTATAAGTATCTTTTTAGCTAAGGTAGGTACCTCTGGCTGGGTCAAAGAAAGAACCACTGAAAAAGCATATTTATATAAATTATAATTATATTGAAAGTAAGGTCACAATATGTAGTTTCGTATAATAGTGAATGAACATTAACATTTTATGTGTACTTATAACATGCTATGTAACCTAACGTAAACTTAGTATAGACTTAATAGTGGGTACACATTTCCGATCGATAAGAAGCTTATGGTATTTAGAAGCTTATAGTAGTAGGTATTGTTGTTATAACGAGAACCTGTTTATTTCAAACCCATAGAAACTGTATTTTCGCAAAGCCATAACAAATAGATGTTGCTTGTTAGGACGTGTTTACAAACACAAGTTAAATTTTCTAATTGAGTTAACAGATAAGACAATCCATGTATAGTGGTGGTCTATTCCTGTTAAAAAAAACTGGCCAAGTAAGAGTCGGATTCGCGTGGTTCCGAACAAGTAGCCTTCCATAGTAACCGTTGGACTAATTAATCTTATTAGTCAATTAACACGCAGTTTCTCTTTAGGAATATTTTTCGTTTCCCGTGGGAATGAAAAGACTTGGCAATTGTATTTAAGTTGGCCTGCAAGCTATGAATGAGATCCAATATTCCTATTCTTTTTGACTCGGTAGTTTTTTTTTTCTAGATTTCCTCCCCGAATCTTACTCCCAAAATTACAATTCATTTATTTACCCTACACGGCCGTAATAAGATCACATAACACTATATCTGAACCAATTTAAAAAAAAATAGACTTTGACTGTCACAAAGACAGACACCAGGGTTATTATTCGCTATGACCTAAGAGATTCCTTGTCAATAACGTGTGACGTCACCCATACGATTCAACGATGATTCCACGCAGATATCGTAACGAGCCCGCGTTATGTTACGTTTGGTCGTAGCTAATAAGGGGCCTGGGTGACCCTATAATGGTTCCTTTGGTACTTTTTGTGGTACAGAACCCTAAAAAAAGTGACTTTAGGTCTGTACTTCATGACCAAGCCTGAAAAAAAACATGCAACAAACTGATCATAACAATATAACTTCATTAGTTGCTGTTATTCAAACATACATCATAGATTACAGATGTTGAATAAAATTTAGAAACGGTAGAATTATGTGTGTCCGTGCCCTAACCAGGACAAACCCAACCATTAATATTAGAACAATGCTGCCAACACAACGACATCTATCACCAGTTACGGGCCCGTGTCAATCATGAATGAACTTAGTTCGGAAGCCACAATGTATGAACAAAGCTTCGACACACAGAGTGACATACTCTATTATGAAACAGTGTAAAACAAACTGTTTCGCTCGAAACACCTATCAATAACCAAACCTTTGATTTGATCCTTAAGGGGCCTGCGAAGGCCACAAGCAAATTCAATTTGAAGCGAGTGTCAAAATCAGCTATCCCTGTTTGGCACCGGGGCATCTGCATGCGCGATGGGTGTACGAGCCGTTCGGAATTTGTATCAAATTAGGTTGTGTTCCGTAATACCAAAAATTATGAATAAAAACTTAATGTTTTTTCATATCTTGTTCCTAAACACAGAATACTAGAAAGTACGTTGTTTTTAATACGAAACAAATATAAGATGAAAACATGTAAAAGTTGTAAAAATAAACAAAATGGAACTCGCTTATAAATTTAGTTTTAGGTAAGTATTTTGAAACAAAAAAAATACTATCCAAGATAAATACTATCCGAATCCGAATAATAGCATAATATGGTGGAAATATGCTCGAATTACAAAATGGTTTTGGTATTACGTTTGCATGGGCAGTTCATCTTTCCACGACCCCTTAAATAGATTTTAATTACCAGTAAACCTTTCAATTATATATTATAATTATTTATGTTCCTATAAGTTACAAATGTTTAAATCTAAATAAAAGTTTTATAATTATTATTTTAAATTAAAAAAACAGCTAATGAGGGGTTTTCACAACCGTCTCGTATCATGCTTTGTAACTAATCAAAGTACTGACAAAGATTCGTTTACTTTATAAATTTATTTAAGTTTAAGATCTCATTAGGGACCAGTAAACTTTCACCTTTTACTGCATAAATGAATCTAAAATTGAAAATTGTTAATGTAACATACTGTCTTAAATAGGTACTTTGATCAAGGAAGATACATTCTACCTTCAAGTATTTACAAGCAAGATCAGAGGAGGTTGCTCATAGAATTTAAGTAGGTGTTATGATAGTGGATTTCCACTTTGCTTTCCTAACAAATAGAGATTAAAAGAGAAGCAAAAATATGTATTAAAACTTCCTTAAAATTAAACGGAAAACATTCTGTGTGCTTTTATTAAAAGAGGAATGGTAGTTTTGAAAATAACTTGATTTTTGTCATGCCTAAAGAAAGGGTGAGAGGGGTTTGCTCATGGGTTTTGAGCAGGAGCTTGTTAACAATTTTCAACACAAATTTTTAAACAAAATTACTTGGAGATAGGAGTCAGAACCTGTATGGATACTTTATTAGGATTAAACTGAAGGTACCTTCTATATTCTTATTGATAAAAGACTCATTGGATTGAAAATAACTTGTTTTGTATACATTTTGTCGATTTCAGTGGAACGGGATCGCCTACGGCGCGGGTCTTTATCTAAATCAGAAGATGGAGACAATTCTAATTAGCCCATTTTGATACTATGAGAGGGGATTCAAATGATGTAGTAGTCATTTTCGTCAGATACTGGATAACGCCCTGAACAGATATCTGCGGCCCGTACAATCATTTGTTCCGAGGCGGGAATCGAACCCGCAACCTCCTGCGTCGTGGGTGAGCCTTTGCCCGTTGCGCCACAGAGGTCGTCCATTGACATTGAAGAAAAGAGGCTAAATTATCTTATGTGTAAGGCAGAATAATGGGATTACGTTGTCTTCTAAGTAATAGGTACGTAGTAGTATCTACCGACAAACATTTATAGGGTCACCTTAAATATAAATTTAAATACTTGGTGGAGGAATTGGTTCAGTAGTAGGACAGCTCATTCATACAAACATATGTCTCACAGCGGGAGTCGAACCTGCTACCTTTCGCGTCTCGATCGAATATTTTCTCCACCGTGTCACGAAGATCGTCAACAGCTAGTAGGCACAAAACATGTTAATCAAGATAGGTATAAATCTGTTTCCTTTTATCACTCAGCTTTAGTGAGGATAACGTAATATAAACCATCGAGAAGGCTATGCGACTTATTTACGTATTTATGAATAAAATAGGATCCATTAGGGTCAGATTAGCAGAATTTAATTAATCTTTGTCAACGCAAAATAGTACTTATTTACTCTAATTGCCGCAAAGACATCAGGAAAAAAAAAGTTTATGTGGGTAGACAAACACCAACAAATGCACAAGTCAGGCAAAGAGAGATTAGGGAACGAGGCGATGCGAGCGGGGGAGACGACGGGGGGAGTAACGGAGACGTACAAGGGGGGAAGGGTATTGGCATGATAAAAGGCGAAGCAGCGAATGTTCGAGGCTTTTTTGAACGCGGAACGTGGACCAGAACAAACGTGAGTCTTAGAATTAGTAATTATCTACCTACTTGTGTGTACTTATGGAATCATTTCGTGAAGTGTGAATTCTTTTAAAGTGGTACTGGATAGTAATTCGTTGTTAGTGATTACCTCTGTTTGAGACCAACGAAAGTGGCAATCATAGGGATTCCTGAGGTATTATTTACCACCGAATAAAGACAAATATTTTTATTTCGGTTGGTCTTTGGATGTTTCGGGAATCATAGGCGGGCTGTGATCCTATACCTACAGTGATTAATGAAATGATTGCATAGGTTTTTTATTTTAAACCTGAACTATTAATTACCTACAGTGATATTAGTTCCTTACTTTTCGGTGTAAATAGCTGAGAAAATTTTACTCAGTTGAGTTTTCTGGTGAGTACGATTGGTGATATCCGTTCATGGCTCATAGTACTATGGACGAATGGTCATCTGATACGCAAGAATTTTGGGTTCGATTTCTGTTGCACCTTACTAACATATCCTTCCCTTACCTACCCTGAACCCCATCCATCCTGAGGTGTGGTGCGGCCTGAAACCGGGTCGTTAAGCATCTTACTAACATAACCTTACCCTACCTACCCTGAACCCCATCCATCCTGAGGTGTGGTGCGGCCTGAAACCGGGTCGTTAAGCATCTTACTAACATAACCTTACCCTACCTACCCTGAACCCCATCCATCCTGAGGTGTGGTGCGGCCTGAAACCGGGTCGTTAAGCATCTTACTAACATATCCTTACCTTACCTATCCTGAATCCTATCCATCCTGAGGTGTGGTGCGGCCTGAAACCGGGTCGTTAAGCATCTTACTAACATATCCTTACCTTACCTACCCTGAATCCTATCCATCCTGAGGTGTGGTGCGGCCTGAAACCGGGTCGTTAAGCATCTTACTAACATATCCTTACCTTACCTATCCTGAATCCTATCCATCCTGAGGTGTGGTGCGGCCTGAAACCGGGTCGTTAAGCATCTTACTAACATATCCTTACCTTACCTATCCTGAATCCTATCCATCCTGAGGTGTGGTGCGGCCTGAAACCGGGTCGTTAAGCATCTTACTAACATATCCTTACCTTACCTATCCTGAATCCTATCCATCCTGAGGTGTGGTGCGGCCTGAAACCGGGTCGTTAAGCATCTTACTAACATATCCTTACCTTACCTATCCTGAATCCTATCCATCCTGAGGTGTGGTGCGGCCTGAAACCGGGTCGTTAAGCATCTTACTAACATATCCTTACCTTACCTACCCTGAATCCTATCCATCCTGAGGTGTGGTGCGGCCTGAAACCGGGTCGTTAAGCATCTTACTAACAAATCCTTACCTTACCTACCCTGAATCCTATCCATCCTGAGGTGTGGTGCGGCCTGAAACCGGGTCGTTAAGCATCTTACTAACATATCCTTACCTTACCTATCCTGAATCCTATCCATCCTGAGGTGTGGTGCGGCCTGAAACCGGGTCGTTAAGCATCTTACTAACATATCCTTACCTTACCTACCCTGAATCCTATCCATCCTGAGGTGTGGTGCGGCCTGAAACCGGGTCGTTAAGCATCTTACTAACATATCCTTACCTTACCTACCCTGAATCCTATCCATCCTGAGGTGTGGTGCGGCCTGAAACCGGGTCGTTAAGCATCTTACTAACATATCCTTACCTTACCTATCCTGAATCCTATCCATCCTGAGGTGTGGTGCGGCCTGAAACCGGGTCGTTAAGCATCTTACTAACATGTCCTTACCTTACCTACCCTGAATCCTATCCATCCTGAGGTGTGGTGCGGCCTGAAACCGGGTCGTTAAGCATCTTACTAACATATCCTTACCTTACCTACCCTGAATCCTATCCATCCTGAGGTGTGGTGCGGCCTGAAACCGGGTCGTTAAGCATCTTACTAACATATCCTTACCTTACCTACCCTGAATCCTATCCATCCTGAGGTGTGGTGCGGCCTGAAACCGGGTCGTTAAGCATCTTACTAACATATCCTTACCTTACCTACCCTGAATCCTATCCATCCTGAGGTGTGGTGCGGCCTGAAACCGGGTCGTTAAGCACCTTACTAACGTTATCCTTATCCTACCTACCCTGAACCCCATCCATCCTGAGGTGTGGCGCGGCTTGACTACGAGTCGTTAAGCTCCTCAATAAAATATCCTTATTCTATCTACTCTGTAGTAAATAGTATCAAGAAATGCATGATTCAGTATAAAATTGAGTAATGGTATCGATGACCTTCATCCAGGATAATCTAGTAGAATGAGCATCTGGCCTGCGGAGTATCTGGATAGGATTTTAAATAAACAATTTTAACTTTCCTGTGTTTCATTCCAAGACTATTTTCCTTGATACATGCTGTTTTGTTTGATTTTATTTTTCTGTGTGGTAAGTTTTATATGAATACTCCATTTCTGTGTATTCTCCGATTATTATGTGAAATTACAGGTACGCGATCATTCCTGTGTACTATTTATCTTTTAAGTAGGAACTTAACCTTGATTTATTAAATTTTATGTGTATTCTCCAAACGACTTCTAAGTGACTTTGCAGGTATCTACTGAAATTATTGAACTTAACCTACATTTTTTTTACATCTGAACTTATTCTTGATAGTGTTGCTATTTTTAATCTTGAGTACTTTATTATACACTTATCTACTTAATGGTTAGCTTTTTCTTGATCCTAAATTGGAAAGAGATTGATAAAATGATTTTCTTAAGCTTGAAGGGCTTTCAATTGAGTCATAAAAGCCTTTTCGTCCTCGTACAATTATGCTGACAAGTTCCACGAAAGATTTCCCAATGTTTGACTCGCATTTGGAAATAACCTTTAGCTAGGGTTTATATCCGATAGGCATCTTCGAATTGCAGCCTAATACTTATTATGAATCTTATTCTTTGAATAAATCTAAAATCCAACCTTTTTGCAAAAACTTCTGTGTTGAATTCGAAAGTAATTATTCACAATTATTTACATAGTGGTATCGATTGAGTAGAAAGAGAACTCAATTTTGATATCTTCGATTATACACATGCCAAGCAAAGCCGTGCAAAGAGAATCCTGACTAGAATAGAGGGAGGACCTTGATGTCCCTAATCGAGTTTATCAAACCCTGATACCTACTATCTTAAGTTTTTTTAAAAGAGATGTTTTGAATTTTGAATTTAATTCAGAAGTTTCTTTGTTCGGATTATCTCATTTTTAAATTAACAAGTTAGATTTATTTAATATTTACTTGCTCAAGTTGTGATTTTGGATTGTTACTTTGAAGTCAAATAAATCAATATTAACTTCAAAATCGAATATAATTTAGTGTCAAAATTTGTAGCAAGGATAGATATCCTATCTAAAATAGAAGGACGATTTTGGTGTACCTGGTCAGATCTATTAAAATACTGTCGGTCCTTTTCTATGCTACTTTATATTCAAAGTCAATTATTTTAGTACTTACCAGTGATAGTTCTTCAAGTCAAAACAATTAAGCTCACTGAACGAAATCAAACCATGGTCATATTTATATAAATAAATATTTACCATCATCAAATCATGGTGCTACTGGTTCTAAAATAGGTCGTAGAGTCTAAAAGAGCTTAGTCCTATACATATCAAAAATTCATTAAGAGCCTGCAGTTCAATTTGAGTTTATAAACTCTTAAGAGGCGGGTAGTTATAATCGTACCTATTCTTAGCTATTTAAGTTCTATGTTAATTTCAAGCAACCAATTGAGATTACTGCCTTAAAAGTAGACAAGCCTATATAGTTACACATCTATAATGTTCTAAGATGAATTTCATAGGTGCAACATTATTCTTAAATGAATACATTACCTTCAGTTATAAACGGAAACTTCTGTCTTATAAATAGACATACCTATTTAATCAAGACATACCTATTTAATAGTGAACTCTTAGTGTTCTTGGAGGAAGTTCAACGGAAACTTCTGTCTTATAAATAGACATACCTATTTAATCAAGACATACCTATTTAATAGTGAACTCTTAGTGTTCTTGGAGGAAATTCAACGGAAACTTCTGTCTTATAAATAGACATACCTATTTAATCAAAACATACCTATTTAATCGAGAACTCTTAGTGTTCTTGGATGAAATTCTTGGGTAGAACATTCATCTAATGAGTAAATAGTTATATCTATTCAGAATCAATAGAATTCCTAGAAACTTTAAAAACAAAGTTGTAACTTATAGGTTATAGGTAAATGAACTTATTCGAATTATGAACCAATAGAGTTAAAAACTTAATTAGAAAGTTACAAGATAAGATTTTATTCAATTAATAAGTATATTTAAATACATATATTTTATTTACATTCCTATAATGTTCTTAGATAGAGTTCTAGTATGAACATTCATTTTAAAGTAAATAGTTATACCTATTAGGAATCAATAGAATTCCCAGAAATATTTATATAATAAAACTTATAGCTTATAGATAAATAAGTTTATTCGTATTATAAACCAATATAGTTTAATTTTGGTTGGAATTCATAAAGTAAACATTATTATCGCAAGTACGAAATAATAGATAATATTCAATTTATGAATATATTTAAATATAAATATTTACCTTAATAAAAGGGAATTGAAGATATCATCCCTTAATTTTAAAGGTATTGTCTTTGAAGTTTTCTTAAACTATTAAATATTTGTTCCTTTCCCGCTATTAAATATATTTATATTTGGTGTGGTCTGGTTGGCGATTGAGGGGTTTTGGAGGTTGAATCGCCCCGCATAAATTTATTTATGCGGATTTAAACATTCTGCATAAATGCAACTATGCGGCCCTTTGTTTGTCCCTATAAAGAACTAAACAGACATCGATTTGAAAAACAGAGTCTTTTGCTTTTCAAATTGGTTTCCTTAAAATAATTTTCAATTCCCTGATTCAGTATTCATAATATATATTTAATAAACTCGTAGAAAATTTTAATTATTAATTGATGTTTATATTTTATGAAATTCAACTAAATATATCATTTCAGTTTATTTAAAGTGATCAACTAACTAAATATATTCATTTAGGTTATAGGAAATAAAGGTTCCTAAATATAGAATGTTAGTGGATGTAATAGGAAATTATAGAATAACCATTTATAAATATTCTAGTTTTACTACCGTTCTAAATATTAAATAAGGTGTTTAAAATTCTAGCTTTAGGAAGGTTTAAATCTTAAATTTTATTCTTTAATATTCTTTGTTTATTTTATAATATCCTTTAAGAATATAGAGCAGAATTATATTAGCTTTAAATCTCTACTAGGTATAACCCTTTTATTTTATTACTACTTTATCATTTTCGTTAATAACCCTACAATTTAGTACTATTTATATGTTAGGAAAATTTAGTTAGAGTTTAAATAGGTAGTATAGGACTTGACTTAATAACTTAAAAGAACTTTGATTACTGCGATCACACAACGTACGGTCCTACCACTAAAACTAGACGATCACCTTGGCCATTTCAATTAACAGCAAACCCATATCTAGTAAAGCATAACACATTTCAAAGATCCATGCATTACCTACTATGATAATATAAATCCGCAGCAGTAAAGTAAGTACGTAATAGTTCGAGGGTAACAGTAAATTTAGTGTTGAGTTAAATATAGGAGTTCTAGTTAAGAGTTTAAGTAGGTTCCGAGGTAGGTTAAAAAAGTATAAAGAGGGGGGTGCGATTGATGAATGGGGGGAAGTTACAGCTTTCAGCGTTGAAAATAGATGTCGCTGCTATGTTACGTAAATGTAAATTGTCAAAATAAAGTTAAATGTCAACATCAACAACGTAGATATATTTTCGTTTCGAGGTATTTATTTTTGCTTACTTCTAAAAACATCACGAAATCAGTGGCGCACACTCAAGAAGCAGACACAAACAGAATATCATGACTAATAGCCACGGACTAGTTAGATAATAGCTTAGTACGCGTACACCACAGATAATACATTTGACAATCTTGGCATTTACAGTTGAGCCAGCGCCATCTATCGAAACAATTTGAACTACTTTTTATTTTTTTTAATCGAAGTTGAAAAGCCCTCATTACCACCGTTTCCCATCATTTTTTTTACTGACGTTTCGGTAGCCTAATTTGTTATTTTCGCAAAAGTATTCGCCGGTCTACCGTCTAACGCGGTTGCGGGCAGTGCTCATGATGAAGAGGCTTCTGAACTCTCTCGAAACATCACTAAAAAGATGACGGGAAACAGTGGTAATTGGTAATTGGTGGCCGTATTTTCAATTAAAAATGATTCCCACCCACGAATGGTTCAATTCTACCAACAAAAGAGTGTTTGTGCTGTGCTGATGTCACTTGTGTACTGTTGAAAAAACTCCCTAAAAGTGTCACCTAACGTATATAATTATCATTATAGTGTCAGATTTCATAGAAATCTATAAATTTAACATAGGTACGTTATGTGACCCGTAAATCAAGCCATCCTCACTAAACCAGTACCTAGTGCAGTCTTTAGCTAAGTCGATAATCGACCTAGCTGTGTAAGGCAGTGTGTCATTTTGATTTTCAATACGTTGCCTAAAATACATAACTGCGTGATACAATTGTGGGACATTCAAAAATATTGAAAGTTAAAAGTTTTCATAGTGGCCTCAAAAAGCGAATACAATAGACACAATAAGCGACACAGTCAAAAGCACGTGCTCTTTTGTATGAGACCGATTCATTGGTACGAAACAAATTTTGAAGCGATTTTAGATTTGAACAACTTTATTGTAATGGCATTCATTTATTTCTGGATTCCAAATTTAATTTTAGTTTTAAAAACAGGTAATATCGAAGTCCACTGCTGGACATAGGCCCCCCGTTAGAATGCCACGACGAAAGGTCTTGAGCCGCCTCCATTCACCGACTTCCAGTGACGTTTACAATGTCTTTAGTCAATCGAGTTGAGGGCCTCCCCCGCTCTTCTCTTCTTCTTAATTGAATGTGTCTTACTCAAATTAAATTTAGTTTTCAACGGAATTGGAATACATAACTTTTCATTTAAAAAACCGACTTCCGCCATTGCATACGACTAAATATTTGGTTAAAAAAAAATTATGAAAGAACCATAGTGGTGTCAGGATTATGATACTTTTTGAATGCAAATGCTTGGTTTGTTGCTGAAAATATCAAAATCGCCATATGCCTACAATATTTGAGGAGTTCCCTCGATTCCTCATGGATTCCATCATCAGAACTGGATTCTGAAAAAAATGGGACCAATCTGGAAGTATATCTATTCAAATAAAAAAAGAATTTTCCAAATCGGTTCATAAACGCCGGAGATATGCGGTAACAAACATTAAAAAAAAAAATACAACCGAATTGAGAACCTCCTCCTTTTTTGGGAAGTCGGTTAAAAATTGAACTTTAAGTCAGACACCTTCACAAATTCAATTTGTATAATAAATCGTGCCCTATATTGACTTTCCCAAAGTCAAGGTCAATCGATAACTAAGTTTATTAATACTTTTGACGGCCTTAACATACGTTCGATTTATAAATTTAACCTACACCAACATAGCTTATTTCAGCCGTCAGAATCACTTACAATATTCAAACCAAGTTTTTGTATTTAAACAACTCGAATTTTAATGAAGGTGTAACTGAAAGGACAATTAAAAGTTGTACATAATTCAGTTGTGTCTTAACCAAGGGAGGGGTCGTTTACCCCAGGGTCGTATCTAGGATTTTTGCCTCAGGTTACATCTAACGGAAATAGACATTTCAAGACAAATATTAACACACCACAGGAAAAAGGCATTTTAATTGAATACATATCTCGTAAAATATAGATAATTTTACAAAATCCTGACATTAAGTCTTGTTTTATTTTATTCATTTTATTTATCTACTTTTTGACCCAATTCTGTACCATATTGAGAAACAATCGAATCTAGACAAAAGTTTGTAAATTTGTGTTTTTTTCTATAGAAAATTTATTATAATGTTTTATCGTTTTTATGGAAGTGATTCTTTGGAACTATAATTTAGTATCTTTTCATATTTTAATCTCAATATTATTCTTGATTTACTTAGGCAAAAATCTAATCTACGATTGACATTTTGTGTAAGGCGTGCTCTTTTTAACCGACTTCCCAAAAAGGAGGAGGTTCTCAATTGGGTTTTTTTTTTTTTTATGTTTGTTACCGCATATCTCCGGCATTTATGAACCGATTTGGAAAATTCTTTTTTTATTCGAATAGATATACTTCCAGATTGGTTCCATTTTTTTCAGAATCCAGTTCTGATGATGGGATCCATGAGGAATTGAGGAAACTCTTCAAATATTGTAGGCATACATATGGCGATTTTGATATTTTCAGCAAGACACCAAGCATTTGCATTCAGAAAGTATCATAATCCTTTCACCACTATGGTTCTTTCATAATTTTATTTCATCCAAAATTATTTAGTCGAAAACAATGGCGGAAGTCGGTTTTTTAAATGAAAAGTTATAACAGGCCAGCTGCTGAATTGATTTTGTTTTATTCAAAACTCTTTATTTTAGAACATTTACAATGAGGAACATATTACTTACATACATTACATCATGTATATTTACAGCTAAATTTTGTGCTTTTTATGTTTTGTTTTTAGATTTATTGTTTTATTTATAACATAGTAACATATTTGTTTATAAAAACAAAAACAGAAAGTGACGTTATTAATAAGTATAATATTATATTATTCAGGTTTTTAGTCTTAGTGTCAGATGATTCAATCAATTTTATTTTAGGTCGTGCTTTTAGTCAGGCTACCGATACTGGTCTACCATTAGCAAAAGTTTTACTACTGGATCAAAATGATAGAGAAACATTTAAATGTAATGTTCGTTATTCAAAATAACAAACTTTAATAGATAGTAATTTTTGATGAAAGTTTTAATGTAGCTGGAACATGAATGTATCAATAATGATTATACTTTGTAAACGGCTAAGGGGCTATGAACCTTAAATCCTTCTCCTAGGTACCGCCCTGCTCACCCCCATATCCACATCTGGGTCTGAGTTCATTACGAACGCAGACTTTTTGAAAATTTAATTTGGAATTTCTCAAAAGTTACTCACTGATTGTGTTATTCGGAAATGGTTTTGGAATATTTTTGTATAAATAAGTAGGGTAGGTACTTAGATTTGTGTGTGGGGAAAAATATTGCTTATATTTTGAAAGAAAAGTTAAGCTTCTTATTTGAATAACTCAGGAGTAATCATGAAGTAAGTTATTTATTAGTTCTCGCGTCTATGGGTCTTTCTTGGTCTAAAGGTCACTAAACAGCCCACTTAAGAGAATGTGTACCAGTCGCAAAAGGGCATTTACGCCCTATTTAAAAAAACAAATTGGTAATGTGTACAAAATTTCATGGAGTTTGATCAAGAAATAGCCAAAATAGAAGCAAAATTCGTTCTCGTCCAAAAGGGCCTAAGCACAGGTAACCTTCTCTTAATGTCTAATAATTGCTTTCAATAACGAGTTTCAAGTACATTGCGCTTTATGTTTTGAATATTATCTGCTCTTCAAAGGACGCTAAAGCACGCAGCGTAATGTACTGCAAGATTGTAACAAAAATCGATTATTGTTTGTCAGACAATAAGGGGGCTACCTGAAGTATGGTTACCCCTTAAAACAAGCTTTGTGATTGATGGTAAAAAAATATGTGCGCCTTGTAAATGCTCCTTTCAAGTACAAAGAAACAATTTTCCAGGAAAACTCCAAATTATTCGAACAACTGCTCGGAAAATCCTAATCAAAATCTTTACTGCGAATAAAAACCGAACAGCCCTGTTGATTATCCTGATAGGTGACAATTTATTGTCTAACAAATCTTGAAGTAGAAAGCAGAAACGCTTTTTACTTTGACATAAACTCCGAACGAAACTGCTATCCGGGGAGATACAAGACTTGGATTGGATGGATGAACTTGGATTAAACGAAGGAAAACCACGTGCCATTAAAAGTAAGTTTAGTCACTACAGAACTTTAACTAAACAAGAAAAAGAATTCACAACATGATTTTTTTTTTTTTAATGTTTGTCACCTCATTTATCTCCTACGTTTATGAACCGATTTGGATTTTTTTTTTTATTTTAATAGATATACTTCCAGATTGGTCCCATTTTTTTCAAAACCCAGTTTTGATGATGGAGTCCATAAGGAATTGAGGCAACTCCTCAAATATTGTAGGCATATATGGCGATTTTGATATTTTCAGCAACAAACCAAGCATTTGCATTCAGAAAGTATCATAATCCTTTCACCACTATGATTCTTTTAATATTTTTTTTGTCATCCAAATATTTAGTCGAATACAATGGCGGAAGTCGGTTTTTTAAATGAAAAGTTATAACATAACATCCAACAGTCACATACATAGTCTTGATCCCACACTAGGATTCCCTGTGTCGTGGGTATCAGGAACTACGAGTACCATGGTACCATAACACCCAGTCCCGAAACAAATATTTGCAGATCATACAAACATTTGTCCCGCAGCGGGAATCGAACCCGCAACCTCTCGCATCTCAGCCGGCTACTCGCCCGCCGCGCCAGAGAGGTCGTCATAGAAAATGCCTTACTAAAGGGTTACACCAGAGTAAGGGTAGCAGCATCCATCTGAGTACTCAACACATACTGCGATCACCAATCCGCCTATCAAGCGTGGTTATAATAACAAATCCTCCCATTGACTTGCGCCACAGAGGTTGTCAAACTAATAATGTTGGGACGTCACTTTGTAACTGCAGTAAGTCTTAGGTCCATTGGTTCTGTTTTACAAAAGCCTATAGCTGTGCAAGTCACGTATCACTTCTATGCTTTACCCAAGCTTATGAAAAGGAGATTTCATTCGTTCAACTTACAAAGGTTTCGACGTGTAAGCGGATTTCTGGCGAGATTAAGAAAAATAAGAGAAAATATTATAAAATGGGCATATTTTGGGGACTGGAGATTATTTAGGAATTGAATATTCCTATGGATAATCATAGATTACGTTCTTTGACAGTAAGATCGTGATTTCTTTTTGAGTAGAGATTGCAAGATACTACCTTTATCATCCTTATACATATTATAACCTTGGAACTTTAATCTCGAACAATGGCGGCTGCGTAGATGAAATTAAATGACGTATGGCGATAACGACCGCAATGGATAAGCTAATGAAAATATGGCGGAATCGTAGTATCACTAAAGCCACAAAGATCCGGCTAGTGCGAACACTTGTTTTCCCCATATTTCTATACGCTGCAGAGACGTGGACGCTACGGGAGGGCGAGAAGAAAAAGATAGATGCTCTGGAAATGTGCTGGAGAAGACTGCTCGGGGTATCATGGACAGAATTTTGTACCAATGTCTCGATACTTAAGGAACTCGGCATAAAGCGGCATCTATCAGACAGTACAAACTCGCATCCTTAAGTTCTTCGGACACGTCTCGAGGCGGGACACTGATTCCATTGACCGTCTTGTTGTGCAAGGACGAGTAGAAGACACCCGACCGCGCGGAAGATCACCCATGCGTTGGACTGACAAGTCTGCAGTGGGTGGCAACCTGCATGAATGCATGAGGATGTCCACCAATAGGGATAAATGGCGAGATATCGTGATGCCACCAACAATACTTCATGACTCCACTCTGTCAAGAGTGTAACGACTGAGAAGAAGACCTTTATCATTCTTCCTATTTCATTGTTCGCTCAGCCACAGCATTTGCGTGTTAAGGCCACTGACACATGCAATATCAAGTACTGCGCAGATAGCCCCAATCAGCACTAGTTATACGTGTTACTTACTTACTTACTTCTGCTTGGCTTGGGGCTAGATAATGTTGTGTGAAATGTCCAGCATTTTTTTTTTTTTGTATTTGTATATTCAGAGGTTACCGGTAGAGAGCTTACGCCCTTTCGTACGCGAACGAATTTTCCTTCTAATTTGGCTATTATTTAATCAAATTCCATGAAATGTTATACACTATGATCAGTACACCAATATCTAGACCCGTGGTGAGTCAATTTTTTTTTGAAGTTGTTTCAATTGTAATAACGAGTAATTTTGTTATTCATTTAAGTTCACAAACAACATGACATAAAGCATGATTTATTAAGTATTAATAATTAAATACCCTAGCTGTGTTCACTTAAATTAAATAAATATTAAAATTTGTGTTTAATTGAATGAAGAACAAAATTTAAACTTATTTACTCTGACAAATATTTCTCTCAATTATCCATGTTAAACAAAAATAAATTGTTTTACAAATTCAATCAAAATAAGTAAATAAAGTTTAAATTATATTACAACTTTTTATTGACAATCAAGGATTTCATGAATAAATAATTGTACAATTGAAACGAGATAGTAATACGAATTACTGAGTACAATATCAGAGGGTTGAAACTACATTAAATTCCTAAATTTTTGGTGAAAGTAGTTGTTAGTAGTAGAACTTCTTCTGAAAGAGTTTGTCCAGGGAAGTACTACCACCGTACCTATGTCTACCGCCAATTAGAAGTGCTCGCATTGGATTGGTACGGATGCCGGTGAAATTACAAGCACATTGTGACCTTTCATCTTTATGTCTCAGAGTCGACAACGCGCATGTGATGCCTCTGGTGTTGCAGGCATCCATAGGCTACGGTAACTACTTCCCATCAGATGGACCGTACGCTTGTTTGCTTGCCTTGTAGTAAGTATATAAAAAAAACATTTTGATTTCATAAAAGATTACTGTCTGTCTGTCATCATGGCATACTAGGGGGAGGCCTACCTACGTTCAGCAGTGGTCTTCTACAGGCTGATGATTATGATGATGAGTCTGCCTACGGATCTCTAATGCTGGGGCAACATTATTTTTCGTTTTGTGTCCCTGTCTGTCATTTTAAGAATGATGCATACAAACAGAGACGCACAAAGCGATCATTCGCCGTAGCCCGCTAATGTAGCCCCAGGATAAAGAGAAAAAACCCGATAATCGATGACTCGGAAAAATTCAATTACACCGCTGTCCCACCGCTGCATTCTAATGGACATGCCAGGCTATGAAACACGGTAAATCTAATCAAACTTTACGGCCCGCAGATTGAAAGCGAATGCTACAAACAAAAAAGTGGACGCGACTTCCAATCCCAGCTTGCATGAGATTTATTGCGACTTTTGGTAGTGATCGACAACAATTGGTAAAGATATATAAGTTACCGTGAAGTGTCCGGCCCAAGGGCCGGTTTCCACCGAAGCGAAGAGGAGAGAAGACGAGATCAAAGCTGGGTTATTTATTGGCAAGCAGGCTTGACAGGAAATAACGAAATCGGATTTTTTTGTTCAAACACATCTCCTCTCGGCTCCTCTCCTCTCCGCCCCGGTGGAAACCGACCATTAGATAGACCCCGCTGTCTTCTCCCGTGGATGTAGTAAAAGCCTTACTAAGGCATTACATACCAGGGGATGGGCAGCAGCATCCTCCTGAGTACTTAAAACCTAATTGCGATCAACAATCCACCTGCCAAGCGTGGTGATTAAGGTCAATCTTCTCACTGTATTAAATTAGGGAGGCCTCGTCCACCAGTGGACAATCTTTTTTTATTTATCTAAAAAGTTAAATCAATTCAACTATTATTAATATAACTGTTATAATTTAACTATTTTTTTTAAATTTAATTTCAAGTTTATTTGCTTCGCAAGCAAACTTGAAATGAAATGAAATACAAAATGAAATACGTACCCTTGCATACGACCCCACCTGATGGAAAGTAGATGGTGATGATAAACTTAAGGAGTATTAACTGGTTTCTTAAAGAATCAACATTACCAGCCTGTAAACTTTCCACTATTGCACGAAGCCTCCCCCATGCGATGGGAGGATTTGCCATAATGACCACGCTTGGCAGATGGATTGGTGATGCTAAATAGTCAGGTGGATGTTGCTGCCTCCCGTGGTGTAAAACATTTCAAAGAATAAACTAAAGTAGTTATATTATCACATTTCTGTTTTATTACTGTGACTTGAATCATGGTTTGTCATAATCACCAAAGATATTTGAACTTCAACATTTTTGTCGTGGTGTGTCCACCCTAAGAATAGATCCCTCTGTCTCCTTCAGTGGATATCGTAACAGCCGAGTAAGGGATTACACCAGGAGATGGGCAGCAGCATCCACCTGAGTACTCAACACCAATAGTGCGATCACCAATATCTACCAAGCGTGGTTATTATGGAAAATTCCCGCATAGCATTCTATGGGTGAGGTTTCGTCTAGCATTGGACGTCTAAAAAGCCGTTAAAGATTTGAACTTCGAGACAGTTTGTTATAATTATGAAGCTAAGAGCCAATTTCACCATACTCTGTTAGTAAAGAAATAAATAAATGACATAATACATTTCACACAACATTATCTAGCCCCAAGCAAAGCAGAGCTTGTGTTATTATGGGTACTAGATAACTGATATACTTGATACAATACATTACATAGATAGATATTTTTTATTATGCATAGAAAATACCCAGAACACCCGGTTGAATTATCTGCAGATCGTACAAATATTTGTTCCGATGCGAGAATCGAACCCTCCTACGTCGCAGGTGAACATTCGCCCGCCGCGCCACAGGGGTCGTCTAAAAATGTCTTGCTAAATCTAACCATTGGTCAAGGTGACAGATAATCTTTGAAAACACCTGTCAAAAAGCATTGGTTAGGCTAAACAGTTGTTTAACCGCCTGTTAATTTTATTGGTGAAATCAAACCTAAAGTAAGTAACAACCAAAGATATTGGAAGGTCAGTATCGACCGAAAGTCACGTCTGACAGAACAATTTAAGTTTACACCTGAATTTGTGATTAGCTCCGGCCTTGAACAACTACGCTGTTGGGACTAAAATTATTCAGATTACTATAATTATGTAACAGCAAAATGTCAAAATAAATTTAATGTACAATGATATTTTTTTTTACATATTGGTTTTTTGTGGTTGTTGCTTTTTAGGAGGAGACCTATGTTCAGCAGAGGACTTCTACAGGCCAATGATGATGATGATGATCATAGGAAGTTAATGATTATCATCATCATCAGCTATTAGACGTCTACTGTTGGACGAGGCTTCCCCAATGGAGGGATTTGCTATAGTGGTGATCCCAGTATTTGTGTATTACTCAGGTGGATGCTGCCACCCATCCTCTGCTGTAATCCCTTTGTCGTCTTTTACGATATCTAAGGGAGGAGATGGAGGGATCTATTCTTAGGCTGGACACACTGCACCGAAAATGACTGAAAATGACTTGAACCCATAATCATTAAACTCATCATGATCCGTTGTTTCCATTCCGGACCCATGACACCCCTGAAAGATACCCCTGGGGGTGCCACGGGAACTAAGATTTAGGCCCGTGGCAAGTTCCCATGAACCCACCAATGTTTCCTGTACAGAACACCAATTGTTTTTTAAATTAATTTTATTCCTGTATCGGTGATTGAAGGTTGTGGTTTCCTTGCACGAGGTATTAGGTGCTAATGAGAGTGAAAGCATTAGGCGTGTTGTGGTAAACGTACCATTTAGATTTCCATTAACAACACATAAAGTATGCTAGCTTTGGCTTGCAAATTGTGATTCTTACGAAAAATTATACTATTATGTTTACCTGCTATATGATACGATTCTTTTTGCAACGAAATTTGTGCTTGAATATAATATATTTTAAAAATCAACATCCACCTGAGTACTTAACACCAATACTGCAATCACTAATCCGCCTGCCAAGCGTGGTGAATATGGCAAATCCCCCCATTGCATTCTATGGGAGAGGCCTCTTCCAATAACAGTGGATGTCGATGAATGAATCATATTATTATACGTATGGAAGTACAATGGGCGGTGTTATCGCAGAGAGCGATCTCTTCCGTCGATGATGACACAGAACTGTACGTTATATCATAATCTAGGGTTAAATATTTAAGAGTTATCGATTCAAGAAATACATCAATGAGCTCTAGAATTTTTAAGTTTTTGATAAGAGTTCTTACAGTTTCCAAAAAGAAAAAAATACTATATTTTTTCTCAAGCTTTTTGTATAGTGAATTTATAAATTAAATTCCCAATTTGAATTACCATACTCGATAAAAACACTCGACAAATATGCCACCTTTTTCACCGACTTCAAAAAAGGAGGAGGTTGAGAACCTTATTTGAGCTGTATGTTTTTTGTATGTATGTTACGTGATTACTCCGTCAATTATGCATTTATTTTGATGATTATTTTTTTGTTTGGTAGTTCATAATTCAGAGGTGGTCCCGTATAAATTTTATCGAAATTGATTCAGCACTTTTTGAACGTTTTGGTTTTTTGTGGTTCCCATTGAAAAAACCTATAATTATAATTGGAATCCTGATCCCACGTCATAGGGAATCCTGGTGTGGGACAGGACTACGCATGTGACTGTTGGCTGTATACGTTATGTTAATTTTATGTTTTAATTTTTATAAAATTTGGATATTTTTTAATTATTTTTATTGAGTCGGAGAATTCATCAACAAAACTTAAAAGGACATTTTATACACAAAAACACGGTATCAGAGCGTGCGCCCGGCGTCTTCAGTCCGGTCGCAGGCTGTTCGTTGAACCTATAGCGCCTTAACTCGTATGGGTATAACGCACGTGCCACTAACATTATTCCTAATCTGTTCTTCACGCGTCAGAAAGTCGACTAAGCACCATCCGAAAATTGCTAAAACTTTTGACCACCAGCACTCTCCTATCAGCTAAGTTCGAAGGTATTTTCCCGGATGGGATTTAACTTATAATCCCGTGAGACCCAAATGTTGGATTGTCCAATATCATGAAAACTTCAGAGTAGCAATGCTATAGAGCGCCTCTAATACCCTACGCATGCGTAAGCACAATACATAACTTTTCTTTTAAAAAACCGACTTCCGCCATTTTATTCGACAAAATATTTGGATGAAAAAAAAATGATGAAAGAACCATAGTCGTGAAAGGATAATTATACTTTTTGAATGCAAATGCTTGGTTTGTTGCTGAAAATAGTAAAATCGCCATCTGTATGCCTACAATATTTGAGGAGTTCCCTCAATTCCTCATGGATTCCATCATCAGAACTGAATTCTGAAAAACCAATCTGGAAGTATATCTATTCAAATATAAAAAGAATTTTCCAAATCGGTTCATAAACGCCGGAGATATGCGGTAACAAAAATAAAAAAAAATAAAAAAAAAACAACCAAATTGAGAACCTCCTCCTTTTTTGGGAAGTCGGTTAAAAAGGTCAGAGACCGAAGTCTGAGTTTTAACAGACAGAAGCAGACGGACGTATTGTGTAATGTACAAAAATTATAAAAAATTA
This sequence comes from Epirrita christyi, assembly GCA_951392215.1. Lineage (NCBI taxonomy): Eukaryota > Metazoa > Arthropoda > Insecta > Lepidoptera > Geometridae > Epirrita > Epirrita christyi. The sequence goes on along the minus strand of OX595841.1, from coordinate 14,389,407 downwards.
GGTTTATAAAGTGTACGCTAGGGGCACTCATTGGTATTAACTCATTGGTAACGCCAGACAAATAAATTTAATGTTCGTGTAAATTGCTAGTTAAGACTCAGATCTCAGCTGGGTGGTTATTCGCTATGACCTAAGAGATTCCTTGTCAATAACGTGTGACGTCACCCATGCTATTTAGCGATGATTCCACGCAGATATCGTAACGAGCCCGCGTTATGTCACGTTTGGTCATAGCGAATAAGGGGGCAGGTCTCAGCTGTCAAAATTGTACTCGTTGATATGAGTAGTAAAACTAGCTGTACTGCCTATGATCAATAAATCGTTCTTGTGATTTCAACGAATAAAATTCTTTCGATTTTTTTTTATACTACTTGGTAAGCAAACAAGCATACGGCCCTGATGTAAAGTATGTAGTTACCGTAGCCTATGGACGCTGATTCGATTTGATTTGACTTCATCTGCGAGTACGTTTTGAAAGTCGAAATAATGTTAACAGGTTTGTTGATAATTTTGTAGTTTTTTTTTAAATGTCATGTCACCTTGTATTTTTGGGAGCAAATAAACGTATTTTCTTTTCGTTTTAAATATTGAATGTAAATTTCATATTTCAACAAAAAAAAAACACTTTTTCACATGTCGTTCTTCGTTTTAGAATACCAACTGACGATCATGATGATGTAGCACCCGTAGCTATCGTAGCTTTGTAAGTTTCGTAGCTTGTCTGTAAGCCGCTATGACGCGCTGTGTGGTATTATTATATTATCCCTCTACGACAAAACTAATAAAATTCAACAGAATTTTGATGACGTGTCCTATTTTGATGGGCATGAATAATTTGATAATCCCTTCACAAATTGCAAAAGGGTTCAGCCAAAGTGAATATCGTGAGTGTTATTACGTGAGTTTTTGGTGTTGGTCGTTTTATTTAATTTAGGTTCCCTTATTTTCGTGTTTTATATGATTACCTGCGTTTCCTGCTAAATTTTTGGACCATGTATATAAACTTGTAATATATTATATTTACTGGCTTCTTTGTCTTTATTTTCGGTAACGAAGCTTACTACTATCCGTTACAGGCGCGTTTTGTCTACAGCAGCAATGAATTAGAGCCTTTTATTTAAGATTCTGGCAAAACTTGAAAACACATTTAGATGATTTTTTGAAATTTAAATTAATTTGTTTGGAAAAATTCCACTAGAACAAATTAACACTGAAAAAAGTATAAAACTGTGTCGTAATTTCTAGCACCCAACCTTAGGATTATGAGCACTAAACATAATAGATACCAAAGTATTTCAAAAACAGAAATAGAAATAGAAATAGTAAAAAAAGTCTATAAATAAATAAATAAATAAAATAAATAAATGCTGGACATTTCACACAACATTATCTAGCCCCAAGCTAAGCAGAGCTTGTGTTATGGGTACTAGATAACTGATATACTTAATACAACAACATTACATAGATAGATATTTTTTATTAAACATAGAAAAATACCCAGAACACCCTGAACAAATATCTGCAGATCGTACAAATATTTGTTCCGAGGCGGGAATCGAACCCGCAACCTCCTGCGTCGCAGGTGAACCTTCGCCCACCGCACCACAGAGGTCGTCCAATCATATTATATGATTACGCTGTAAAGAATGTTCATAGCCAAAAAAGCCTGCTTATATTTTCTTTAGCAATTCAAGAATGTGACCACTTGGTGACCCCATAATCAGCACAGTTACAGAAAGACAGATGTCCCCTAACCCAAAGCTTACTATACCTATGATGCGACTCACGCAGAAGCCCTTACAATAAATACCTGTCGCATTTATTGCTGGGACGCGTGCAATTTACGCAACCTGTAATTTGATGTACGGCAGAAATAAGGAATGTCCTACATTTATGATTTTCACGACGGGTGAAGCTCTCTTGAAATAAGATTTTGTAATAAAACATTGAAGAGATGCCTGTATCTTGGCGCATTGAAATACAACTTAATAGTCCGTATTTTATACGACAAAATACCTTGATAATGTAACAAGCACCAGAAGGGCAAGTCTCGTAATTATTTGACATTCAGTTCACAATATAATCTAATCTCAGTCACGTTTTTAATAATCCTACTAATATTATAAACGCGAAAGTTTGTGAGTATGGATGTTTGTTACTCTTTCACGTAAAAACTACTGAATGGATTTGAGTGAAATTTGGAATGGAGATACTTTACGCCCTGGATTAACACATAGGCTACTTTTCATCATCATCATCATCATCATCAAACGCGAAAGTTTGTGAGTATGGATGGATGTTTGTTACTCTTTCACGTAAAAACTACTGAATGGATTTGAGTGAAATTTGGAATGGAGATACTTTACACCCTGGATTAACACATAGGCTATTTTTCATCATCATCATCATCATCATCATCATCATCATCAACATCATCATCAATTTTCATCATTATTCACGCGGGTGAAACCGCGGGGCGCAACTAGTTATAAATATTTCTGTCGCTATGGGAGGCGTTTTTTAGTGCGAGATAGACAACGTATGCATGCAAAAATTAATTAATAGTTATTACGTCTACGCATGCAGTGACAGACGTGACACTTGACTGAGATGAGATTACATTGTGAATTGAATGTTCAATAATTAAGGGAAGATTTATTCCCACTAGTTCCACAAGGCAGTTCCTTTAAAGGAACTAATGGGACATTAGAACCGGGGGTTGAGTTCATAAGCCTAGACTGAGAGAAGCATTTGGTGGGAGTATTTATAAGCAGATGTAAATGTTTTTATTGTGATTACGTTATTTTTGTTTAGATTTTGAGTTTATTTGCCTATTTTATTATTTGAAATCCTACAATACTGTATATGGAGGGTTCCCAACGAGTAACAGCCAAACGAGTAACACTGTTACTCGTTGGGATTTTTTTTTCAAAGGAATTTTCCCAGCGTTTTACACCCAGGACATAGTGTTACACGATGGGACAAAAATTCTGTTTTAGTTAAAATAGCTTTTGTCTTGTTTTGACTTATGACATTTTACATCAGAGAGAACAAAACAAATGCTATTAGGCTTAAAAAAATATTTTAAATTGAAAAACGGAAATAATTACCACTGGTTTTCGTCACTTGTTCTTATGATTCCCAACCACGAAAGTTTCAATTTAAAAAAAATATGATAATTATATAATTGATTCGATCTCCAGATGTTACTAGTTTCTTTTTTTTTACCTGTTATTTCAGGCTCTAGATGACAATAAAACTACCCGCAAAAAGCAAAGTTTTAGTTTTTACAAGACATTTACCCACGCCACGCCACGCATAATATTCACATTCAAGGAACGCAAACCTGCGCGATGACACGAAAAATTCAATTATACAAACTGAGCAATTCGCGCATTCCTAATGTACGACTGTAGGTGCGTTTACACGGTGTTAGTAGCTAGGATATGCCATGGATTCTCTAGTAGGTTTTAAAGTTTTAGATCTTTATTTGAGAATTTATCTAAGTTCATTCGTTTTAACGAAATAAGGTAAGATACACTTTTTATTGAAATTTCCCTTTCTGTGCTTCTAGAAAATAAAAGCATCAACCAGCTATAAATTTGTATATTTGTATAAATTAAAAAACCTAATTTACGAACCTGCAATTGGTGAACAATCAAAACAAATAATAATGAACTAATTGGGCGTTTTTATTTTTATACTACTTGGCAAGCAAACTAGCATACGGCCCACCTGATGGAAAGCAGTTAGCGTAGCATAGTGTAGCGACGCTTGCAACACCAAAGGCATCACACGCGCGCTGCCGACCCTGAGACATAAAGATGAAGAGCCTCATGTGCCTATAATTTCACCGGCACCGGTACCCTTCAAACCGAAACAAGTAATGCGAACACTACTGCTTGGTGGTAGTACTTCCCCGGACGAACTCTTCCACAAGAAGTTCTACTACTAATAAAAAAAAAATACGTCAAATAATATAACAAGATATAACCCACTGCCTTTTTTTAACTTGGTTAAAAATAGGAGCAATTGTGGTCTAGTGGGACCTGTGACCTGACCCTATTTATCCATATTGCTGTTGTTTCGAAGCGATTGATTTTGACTACCATCTGTATTATCAAACGTGCTCTCTACTAGCTCCAGCTACTCACCTCTTGTACATTGAACTGTTTAGCACAGGGCCGCGGTAGGATCTAATCAAAGTTTACGGTCGCCCTTGTGGTTTTTGCCGAGCTACCTTGATTTGAGGTGAGGCTTTTGTGATGGGGGAAGCTGATTTATCTTTTTATAGGATAATGCCAGCCAAATAATTTGTTGTATAGTCAGTTGGTATGTATTATGCGATAAGCAATAAAGATTTAACCAGTATTGGAGAAAAAAAATACAACTGAGTTCCCGTCTCACGAGCTTCGAGCATGGTCGTAGTCAGTGCTCATGAGCAAGGACCTCTAAATGGTCAACTAAACGTGAATAGGAGAATAGTAAAGTACGTGGTGTATAGTCATAATTTTTCTAAAATGATACCAAGCAACAATAATTTCAATTCTACGAGTATTACATAATTTTTGATGTTAGAAATTAAGCCCTATGTAAGACCATTACAGTAATACAATACTGTAGTACAGTACAGTAGCACAGTAGTACAGCATTATAGTACAGTACAGTAGCACAGTAGTACAGCACTGTAGTACAGTCCAGTTGTATAGTATAGTACAGTACTATCGTACAGTACAGTAGTAAGCAAAGAGGAGACGAGCAACTGTACTGTACTACTATTGAGTACTGTACTACAAAATTATACAAATGGAGGACTTACTGCTATGCAGCTTTTTCTGCCATTTTCTCTTGTATGAACATACCTTCTTGGTTTTAGCATAGTTAAATTCTCAAATTAGTGAATACATATCTATCAAATATTCAACTTTTATCACTTCTACTTATTTTTAGTTTTGTTAGAATTAATTTGTCTAAATGCGAAATTTGCGTGAAACATTGCGCAAATCACATAAATTGGATTTCCAATGTTGATTTGTTGGATTTGTTTAAAAATTTAGTAAGTAACTACTTTTGACGGCTTCACTAACTTTATGGAAATAAATCACGTGTTAAACTCTTTCCAAATTTAACTGGTTTTGTAATTAAGTCGATGAATCCATAAAAATGTATCGAAAATTTGCGTGATACTTCCTGGCAGGACCACTTTAGCTTTTCCAATTTTGACTTCGGTACAAATTAAGAGCTTAATTTGTACCTCTCAGAACTCGAAGCTCATAATTTGTACCTCAAAAATGGCAGAGTTATAGCAATATCGGAAATGGTCCTGCCAGGAAGTTACTACCTTGTGATACACTTGCGCCGTTAAGAGAATTCGCTAAAGCTATCTGCTTGAAAAGTATCACAACAGTTTGTACCTTTCAAATAAACAAGAATTAATCCAAAAAACTGCAATAAATCTATACTTTTCAGTGATAACTTCGCTAAACCAACCTTGTAATTTGAAAGTCTTACGTTACTCGTACAAAATGGTGCAATGTCGTGGAACGCCGTTGTGATATCGTATGAGATTGACGTAATAGAAACATCTCTAATTACTAGTGCATGCACTATAACTTGTCCTTGACCCTTGACCATTAATGATCTAGTCCACGAAAACAGAGCCACTCATGAATTTACAATATTTTTTTATTTCTTATTAACTAGCCTTATTTAATTCAGAGGAAATATCAAAAAAATAAATTCCTGACTTAATCACGCACTTACAGGCTGGCTGACTGACTGACTGACTCACAGACAACGTGCAGCCCAAATCCGTAAGAACTACAGATTTGAAACTTAGAGGGTGTTTTTTTAGGGAATACTTCAAAAGGAATTTTGGAAATTCGTCCTCTAAGGGGCCAAAAAAAAGGTTTAATGTGAAACTAAAATACTCTTTAATATGGAAACCGTTGGTAGTAGATACTTGAATTTTTACGCGTAGATTCCTCAAAACATAAACAAGTACTTTTTTCAGCATTATCGAAAATTTCTCTGAAAAAGGCACATGACCTAAATATTTGTTTGCAAAAAAATAAATTTAACGTTTTAGCAGGATTTCAGTATATTTCACCTAGTTTCACGGTGCAATTGTTGAGAACAACATAAGTCAACTAAATTGTAGAACTTGAGTGTGGTCTCGTATGATTTTTAAGATTACATTCTTGAAATTAATGTCTTATATCCTAAGCTTATATCCATTAGAATAGGTAGTTTTTGAAAGGGTAGAACTAGTTTGTAGGTATATAAACAGAAGCGAGAGTCTATTTTATTTTATTTATTTATTGCAACAACAAACAGCTACATTATAAAAAATATTACAAAGTAGTTATAAAACATAGTTTTAGTAATAATGCAGCCCACAACGCTGTTGTCAAGTTACTATGAACAAATTAACTAAATATACCGCTTAGAGCTGCTGAGAGAGTCAAATGAGTTCGGTACTATAAATATATTTTTTGACATTTCCAGATTATAATATCTTCCGAACTTCACATAATGAATATTTTAATCGACGCACATAAAAGAAAGCTGTGAATATAGTATTGTCAGGTGACTCAAACACAGGCATGAATACAGGCGACCAACAGGGCTGTATAACGAGAAAAGCGAGCGCGCCTCTTCGAATCGAGACTGTGCTGCGCAGACGTATTTTTGTAATTCAATTACTATTCTGTTAAGTTATTTCCTCGGTTATTCTGTTTTATAAAATCAAGTCATAAATTATTGAGGTGTTTGTAAATATATAAAAATAAGTGGATTTATCTTTCTTTCCCTATAATATTTACATAAAATCATTCAAACTAGATAAAGAGGTAGGCTAGCTAAAAAAATCATATGATTAGGCATTTATTCACTCAGGTTCATCAAACAAATAATATATTATACAAAGATATATGACGCATCACGGTTGGCTTCTAGCTGCTCTGCGTTGGGTAGGCCTGCAGCTTCGTTAATTTTGGTGAGTTTGCTAGGGTTTCGCGGGCAATGAAATAAGAATCGCGACAAATCCATCGGTGGCGTGCATTCCAACTGACACGCATGTTCTTACTTAACGCCGAACCGGCCTCGTTGTCTTTGTCGTTGAATTTGAGTTGTTTTATAAGCGAGGGCAGCCAAAACCTGTGTGTTGAGTGTGAGTTTTTTACTATTGCTTTACTTTTACTACATTGTTTTGCATATAAATATAATACAAAACATTTGGTAGTAAATAGTACCATGGTACTCGTAGTTCCTGAGTGTGGGATCAAGACTATGTATGTGACTGTTGGGTTTTATGTTATGTATGGTATACTTAATATATGTAAGTATGTGTACATTAATATTGTAATATTTTGAATATTTCGGTTGGGTTTTAAACCCCCTAAACCCCCTCCCTGGCTATGCCCATGATGCGGGACACCTTAAAACTTCCGATAGGGAACCGATCCGTTAAAAATCGGATCGGCTGGTCTAAATCATACGAATCCATACGTTTATCGTACGACTCTCAAATTACAAGGTTGGTTTAGCGAATTTATCACTGAAAAGTAAAGATTTATTGCAGTTTTCTGGATTAATTCTTGTTTATTTGAAAGGTACAAACTGTTGTGATACTTTCCAAGTCGGTAGCTTTAGCGAATTCTCTTAACGGCGCAAGTGTGTCACAGTGTAGTAACTTCCTAGCAAGACCATTTCCGATATTGCTATAACTCTGCCATTTTTGAGGTACAAATTATGAGCTTCGAGTTCTGAGAGGTACAAATTAAGCTCTTAATTTGTACCGAAGTCAAAATTGGAAAAGCTAAAGTGGTCCTGCCAGGAAGTATCACGCGAAAATTTTGCAGTTGTTCGACAAAGGAGTATATGATAATCAATAATCAACACAGCCTTCAAAAATATTTATTTAAAGGTTTTGTTCTAATTTAGGGAGATTCCTATTGCTTTATTGAACCGCAGTAGCCTACTACAATGCTCTATACTCTAGAGGTAATGCTAAATCACGTTTTTCAATAAAACGGCAAATTACCTACTTCTTTTGACCGACTCAAGTATAAGGGATGTTTCGTTTATCCTATAAAAGGAAAAGTTTGTATTGAAATGCATTATTTACAACCCATTATGTGAGAGGATTTTTTATTTATTGCACACAGTTGTTGTACTTGTTATTACTAAAATTTAAATTTATTGGTTCAACCATAATTGATAATAATAACATAACCGCAGGGCACGCTTGTGGCGAGCGTTCGGTGAGTGGCGACACCGCGGAGCCCCATTACTCCCTGGGTCAACAGAGACCCCTGACCCTCGGCTTGCCTTAGCCGGCTGGCCAAGGGTGGAGGCGCAAGAGCGAAACCTAAGGTGGTCCAAGGGTGGAAGTGTTAAAGGCATAAAGCGCTTAGTGAAACTGCAGCACACCTCTCAACATCCTTTAGCCGTTCACGCCAACGTTGCCCCTTACGCTGCCTTCATTGGCGGCACCTTTAACGGACGCGCTTAGTGAACGGCAAGTCACCACCTGCTGTGACGGTTCCTTTCTGCTTGAAAGATATCCTGTATGGATTGTCTGATGAGGCGTCTCGTCTTCCTCTACTTCCTAGATAGATTACCTGATCGTAGCTCGCCAGATGAGCTGATCAAAATTTGGCCTACACAGAACGGATTTAAATATGACCTGCTTATGCAAAATAGAAACACAATTATAAGAATTTCTCTGTATGTGGACCTGTCTGGACTTGGTGAGATTATCTCTTTATGGCTTTTGTTGAAAGGGTAGTCAGTCGATTGTTATATACAAGTTTTATTTCTGAAAAGATAAGTTCTTGGTGGTGATAAATTATTGTCTAGAAAAGCGTTGCGTACGTCTTTAAGAACCTATCTCTCTGGAAGATAAAACTGACTCTAAAATCCTTACTCTAGTGTAAGCGCCAACTGGAGAGCTGGAGACCAGATCCTGGCACAGTGACCTAGGTCCAAGTGGAGTGCTCTATCATGTAGGAGTTCCTGGGCCTTTGTTTCAAAATACAACTGGAGTGCTGATATCGCTATCGAGATCCTGTATTTATATACTTCAAGATACAACTGGGGTGGCTGACAAATCTTTATCGAGACCCTGCTCTTGGTAATTAGACAATGAATGTAATTTATATGAATATTGTCTGTTGAATTGTTATAAAAAGAATAAGTATTTATATAGCGCTTAAGTCACTTCACGTTATCGTGGTATGTCACTGTAAGAGATATTTTGAGTCTTTTACTGATTTAGTAGCATAATTAGCTAGGCTTAGCTTATTCGACTGACGTACCTTGATGATTAGTTGTCTGCATAAAATCTAAAATGATTTAAGGTTCCTTATCAAATTGTGAATGATTCCTGCTCAAGGATTGATGTTTTCAAGTAAAAACTAGATTTATATGGAAATTCAGTATTTGTTTAATCATCTGAACACACGACACGAATGTTATACAATAAAGAATTACAGTAGGCGAATTAAATCACACAAAGATCTAACACGTAGGTTGATTAGCCTAAGACAGATCTATACATATATGTCTTGAGGGAGTGTCAGCTTTAACAATGGCCTTGTTTGACTTAGGGTCTGAACTTGTTATACATCTAGGTAAATGTGACTTTTGTCGGGATTGTCCCACCCTGGCAGCGACAGATGATTTACCTGTATTACAGGTAAATTATTCGTCTAAGCTTCCCATGTCGCTAAAATGCGTGGCCTCAAGAAATCAAAAGCTTTCCAGTCCTTGATTTCCCTACACGACAATCCCGGGATATTATTATTATTAATGGTAGTACGTTTGACTGCCAGACCTAAAAGAGGTCTTGAAATGCAAGTGGGGAATTCTGGCCTCAACTTAGGCGGTCAAAACATATATATATTTAGATATACACAGGGTAAATGTTGGATTCAGCTTGATTGATCGATTACTAAAGGTATTTAGGTATACCTAGTTTTTAAGGATTTTATCTCTGGAGAAGAGGTACTTTCGATCAATCGAACCTTGGCAACGGTACAATAAAACTTAGCTTTATTCTCGAATCAGCGAACTCGCTACACCACACTGATGTTATCGAGACCCTCTCTTTATATATTTATATATTCACTGAAGTTAGTGATTTCCCCTTTATACATCACTCAGTACTATATGACTGTGAAAAAGAAACGCTATCGCAAAGACACTGAATTTTGGAAGCTTTAAACGTGCGACCATCTAGGTCGGGCGCTAGCAAAGGAATCCTTCTTGCTTCCGCGCGGAGGGGCGATCCCTTTCCATACCCCCATGTCAAGCGCAGAAACCACGCCTTTCATGGTGGAAGCAAGTCCTTTGTTTCTCCAGACGTAATTTGAATAAGGACGTTTTTGGGCTGCCGCAGTCCCACGGACAGATGTCGCCATGAGTCTCGTTCATATGAAAATAAACATACAATTTGTGTATTTACATGAGACAATTACAGTTCCCTTGTCATCTCATGATGTCCAAAGACACATAGTTCATTATATCTGAAAGATCCAACCATATTCAGATAATACAATAAATAGTTTCTGAGACTTCGTCAATTATTAATTACACATATAAACTTGTCATATCATACGGCGCCTTGTATCACATGACCAGTCGTCGTGTTTTATTTAGGTAAATTCATGTATTGTATTATCTGTGTGTAATATCAATTTGCTTAATTTTATCAACCTCCAACGACAAATATAAATGCGTTTCCATGGTCAGTTCAGTCTCAGACAACTCGGGTTTCTAACATGTGTTTCCCATAAAGGAAGAATCGCTTTAGAATTCGTATCTTTTGTCTTAAATTATGGCTACTTTGTATGCGGCGGACTATCACAAAAAAATAAGATACAAAGCTTTCTAAATAAAAGTCTTTGTTCAAATATTAACGATGTCTGAATGGAATTTAGTGGCAATGCTAGGGAAAAAAAAATTGTTTCTGGGTATTTTTGCTACAATATAAGACAATGCGTGCGTGATATTAGGTACCATAACACTGCCTAAATCAATTTTAATAATTTAGAATTGGCAGGTGCCGTTTCTCATAATATTATAATAGCCCAATAAACATTCAATTAGCATGTTACAATAACAGCAACTTTCATCCATTTCCACAATAGTTTAATCATCTGTCTTCCATCCACCATAACAATAATGTTTTTTTTATTCTAATTGTAAAAGGGCCTCTTACTGTTGGCTAATACCAACAGTAAAAGCTGCAGCTAGAGTCAGCTCTCGGCTGATATTTTTATTATATACGATGAACATTATATGAATATTTCCGCACACTTTACATGAATACTTGCACAAGACCTACGTAAACACCGAACCGCACTTTATTCGAGAATATTCTTGTACAAGTGTTTGACGTTCATCTCCTCCGATGTTAATGCACACACCACTGCATCGTTGGAATAAAAATTTGCATTTATGAAAAACAAGTGTAGCGAATAAAACATTTTTGTTCATTCACAACAGTGTTGTGAATAATGAAGTTCAGGGCTTTTGAAAATAAACGTTTCTTCGTCTTGAATTTGGCTTAGGTTTACTCGTAGTTTCATCATTACCATCAGCAGCCTTTGGACGTCGTTTGGAATAGCTATAATCACTACGCTTGGCAGGTGGACTGATGATCGCAATAATTGGTGTTGTGTTCTTAGTTGGATGCTGTTGCCAATCCCCTGTTGTAATCTCGTAGTCAGCTTTTACGACATCCACGGGAAGAGACAGAGGAGATTTGATGAAAATATTCACCAATTTAATTGGTAAAGTCGTTCCCGAATGGTGACTACAAACCGGACGAGACAGTAGAAAAAGGCCTTTATACCTTTTTACTTTTTCTTACCTTTTAGGCGTCAATGTTATGTACCAGAGGATGTCTCTAAAACCAGTGACATGTGATAAGAATTGGTATCCGTCATTCAACCGCTGGCAGAGAAAAATACCACAATAACAAGGGACTGGATAATAAATCGATTTCCCATTATAAACCTAACAAGTAAGCAATAAATCCAGTTTAAACCGGTTCGTGCAAGATCACAAGCCGTTTATGCTCGCACGTAAACTAGGTTACCGAATTATTTATGAGCTCTAACAGAAATATAGCGCTGGAACGCCTTTCAGGTAAACTGCGATAAGTGTTGGTTACAATACCTGAACTATTTACAATATAAAATGGGGAAATTTCATTGATTTGAAAAAAAATTAGTGCGATTCCGTCATGTCCCATCTTAATTAACCTACGGAGTACTGCACAATGTTGGTCACCATGAAGCATTAAGCTCCTCCACAAATTGGTCTTTAGAGTAACCGCATCGCTAACCACAGTGGTATGATATAGCTTTGTTAGATCTAAGATTTTAGTATAATACACAATACCAGAACGCAAAATGATCTGTCATTATCTGTGTGCCCTCGATTAACCTGTATTAATTTTTTCAGTTCTATTGATTCAACTTTCTTTATTCTTCTTTATTCTTCATTATTCATTATTCTTCTTTATTCTTCTTTTTTATTTATTGTACACGCATATACATACAACACAAGACAAACTGAAAGGACATGTCCAAAGGGGAACTTAATCCTGAAAAGAGTTTTCTTCCAGCAAACCTCTGAAGCAAGAGAGTGGTGACTATAGATTTATCCTCTGTCATTGATCATTTGTTAGGTACACAAATATCAAACGAACTACCAATCATACTGATCGTTTAATGGCACTTCCTAATAGAAAATTAGGTCCGCCAAAACAAACAGAGTATAATTTCTATAGCAAAACATCACGTTTTCAATTTAGTTCGTGCCCTTACAGGTTGTCCGTTATTTGTGGGGCGCCAATTATTGCTTCAGGGGGTTCAATTTTAGTAAAAATGAGTATTACTAATGGAAAACAAAAGTCTGGTTTAAGATTTTTAAATAAATAAATAAATAATAAATGCTGGACATTTCATACATTATCTAGCCCCAAGCTAAGCAGAGCTTGTGTTATGGGTACTAGATAGCTGATATACTTAATTATACATTACTTAGATAGATATTTTGTATTATACATAGAAAATACCCAGAACACCCTGAACAAATCTGCAGATTGTACAAATATTTGTTCCGAGGCGGGAATCGAACCCACAACCTCCTGCGTCGCAGCCGAACCTTCGCCCACCGCGCCGTCAAGTACCGTTGTGAAAACGTTTACTATCATCATCATCAGCAGTAGCCTTTAGACGTTCATTGCTGAATGAGTCCTCTTATTGTCTTAAGGTGTACAATATAAAGTAAATATTTTCTATTCTATTCTATACTGCGATCACCAATCCGCCTATCAAGCGTGGTGATTGAGGCAAATACCTCTATTGTTTCAATAGGAAGGCCTCGTCCAGCGGTGGACGTAATAAGGCTAGTGATGGTGATAATGAATTGTCTTCAATTAGTTTATTTTAGCGTTTCGTAGGTACCAATTTATGTACCGTTTAGTTACGTATAATACCTACGTGCAGGAAATCATTTTTTGTTATTAATTTTGTATCAATTTACACTAGAAATATTTTTTTTCAATCATACATTTATGCAGTAAATATAAAGCGAGTATTACAAGTTCTAATTGTATTGTTTTACAAAAAAACCCTAAAATTCAGGCTATTTGAGAAAATCGTTCATAACGGGAATGAGTTTTAGAATGAGTTCAAACTTCGAATTTTTAGGGTCGATGGTCAAAACGTGCTGTATTCTAGTTTCAAAATCGCAAACCCATAGTAAGGAAGCATCGCGTGACAAAACTGATTATCTCAACATGAACACGGACTAACGGCTGCCTACTTTATAGCCGATGTACTTTTTAATTTTATTTTAATCGGCTACTTCTAATATCCTATTTTCTTAAAAGGGTTTCATTAACAATAATTTTATAAAGTAACAGTAACTTGTCATCTTTTACACGTGTTAACTTCATATAGTTTCTTAAACTATCAAAATTCGTACTAAGGCCCCTGGTATATGAACTTACTATCTCTATCCCTACAAACCAGGCACAAACTTTACTTCCTATAAGCATAAAGAAATCAAAGAAATAATGTCTTCCTTAAACTATACAGAAACTCATTGATAAGATTTCAGAACTCAATAATCCCGAGGTGTCCCTGACGTAAAACTAAAAAAAAAACGTTGCCTCAGAGTAGTGATAAATAAAGTACAGAGTGAAAATGTTAGCAGTGCAGCCAATCTTTATTCTGAGAGGAACTGGGATGATAAACTAGCATGCAGTGTCACGAGTTTTTTTTTCTTATTACCGGCGCATTCTAATCACATGAGATTAATACCCTTATTGGCTTCACCAACATCATCAGCTGACATTAGTCTGCGATTGGATATAGGCCTCTCTAATACGCATTACACATGTTCGGATCTTCTCATCCACTTTATGTATACATATACTACTATATATACTTTGTGAATAGCTCGCTACGCTCAGGATTATATTTTTGTTCAATCCTAGAATCCTTCGATTGGTCAGGTTTCAGTAAAAGTACTCACGACAAATAACAGCTTTGCAGCCTTGAATAACAAAAAAACTATTGTTTCTATGATTGTGATTTCATAATTGTCTGGTTGTCTCATGCCACCTTACAGTTCATACCTTCAAGCGTTATTTAGCTAGCTGGTATTACTCTCTGATGGCCACAAAACTTCGGACCTAATCATACTTTTTCATCTCAGGGAAAAGTTTTGTCAGAGATATGAAAAATAAAATAGCATTATAGTTCGAAGAAACTAGCCAAGAACTGCCGCTGTCTCTGTTGTCTTGAGTTTTTTTGTCAGTTTTCATATTAAATTTTATTATTATTTTTATATTTTGTTATTAAAAAGCTAATAATCAAGGTAGTTTAGGGTGTTGATGGGGTGGCCACGCTACTACAGTGCGTCAGAAATGTTTGCAAACGCAAGAGTGGATGGCTTTGCAGCGATTATGCGCAAAAAATCGGCATCCCTGATGCGCCTACGCAACCAACAACTACCAGCAACTCATTGCGGAGAGGCTGGATACGGACTAAGCCTTCATGAGGCACTAGAAAAGAGAGCGTGTCATGTTTTCCTAGTTCTTTCGTACTAAGAAAGCATAATAAGCGTAGTTTTTTTAGTAGGAATTATTTTTAGTAAGTAACTATTTGGACGACCTCTGTGGCGCGGTGGGCGAGTAGCCGGCAGAGACGCAAGAAGTACAGGTTTGATTCCCGCAGCTGGACAAATGTTTGCACGATCTGCATTATATTTACTCCTGGTCTGGGTGTTATGGTATGATGGTACTCGTAGTTCCTGATACCCACGACACAGGGTATCATAGTGTGGGATCATAACTACGTATGTGACTGTTGGGTGTGTGTGTGTAATTGAACTTGCTGATTCTGAGAGCTATATCGGTTATCTTGGTTCTTCTATGGATCTCTTATTAGAAGAATGGTTCTTTTATAAAAATAAAGTAAATTTTTTGAAAAAACATAAACCGACTTCAAGCAAAATGAGAGTGATGAGCAGCGTGCTTATACACTTTCTCAGACTTTGATAAACAATTGTTTATCAAAGTTCTCAGATGAGTGGGTAATTCATATTTGAATAAACGCTATCTATCAGTGGGTAGGTACATTAAATATTTCTATAACGCCATCTGTTGACGTCTAGCAGTATCATCTAGCGCTGACAGAACCAAGAGTGGCACAGTATAGTAATAGGTTTTTTTCTATGGGAACCACAAAAAACCAAAACTTTCAAAAAGTGCTGAATCATTTTCGATAAAATTTATATGGGACTACCTCTGAAGACTATGACCTACCAAACGAAAAAAGAATCATTAAAATCAATGCATAATTGACGGAGTAATCGCGTAGCGTAATAATAAACTCCACCATTTTTTGCAGTCGGTTAAAAAATACGGTGTTTTATGTCAATCAAGCCAACCTACGAAACCTATCTAAAATAAAAACTAAAAAAATGCTGGACATTTCACACAACATTATCTAGCCCCAAGCTAAGCAGAGTTTGTGTTATGGCAACTAGATAACTGATATACTTAATACAATAACATTTAATATATAGTTTTTTTTATATTATACATAAAAAAAATAACCGGACCACTCGAAACAATTATCTGCAGATCGTACAAATATTTGTTCCGAGGCGGGAATCGAACCCGCAACCTCCTGCGTCGCAGGCGAACCTTCGCCTTCCGCGCCACAGAGGTCGTCAAAGGTCAGAGGTAAAGTATTAATATACCTCATTACGTAAATATGTCAATCATAACGACGGGTCAGAAGCCTGACACTAATGAGGCTTGACTTACTTATAACTTACAAATTGACTTAGTTAAATGAGTATGTTGCGACAGAAATAATGAGCTTAGTTTGATGTTTAATTTAACAACATGTCTGTAAAAGTGAGCCGTTTGGCTTCTTTTTTATTAACATACTACCCAACATTTACATACGGTATCCTGACCCTACACTAGGATTCCGTATATCGTAGGTATCAGGAAACACGAATACCATAGTACTACAACACTCGGACACAGAACAAAATTTGCAGAAAATGCAAACATTTGTCCCGCAGCGGGAATCAAACCAGCACAGTTCATGTCTCAGCTGGTTATTCGCCTGTAAAAGGTACTCCGCAAAAGCATTGAGATAAGCCCTACTATTTATTTTATTTTATTCTATAAGCTGATGATGATAATAATAAATAAAATAATATAAGCTTTTTATTACTTCTTACACAACAGGATGAACTTAAATTAAGTACATATAAGTACCTATTGTATATTAGTATGTTTGCCATTAATGTTTCCAAATGCTATGTGTGCTCTTTCACTCGCAAGTCAACTAAATTTGCATTTAACTATTCATTGTATAACTCACCTCTAACTAGAGTAGATATAATTAAAGATTTATGTGTGATTTTTGATAATAAATTGTTATTTGACGAGCATGTTAACAATATTGTCAAAAAGGCATCTCGTGCACTTGGTTTCATATTTAGAATGTCATCGGAATTTAAAAGTATCAAAACATTGAAAATCCTCTACTGTGCATATGTCCGTAGTCATTTGGAGTACGCCTCGCAGGTGTGGAATCCCTGCTATACCGTTTATTCATCTAGACTGGAATCCATTCAAAAGAGATTTTTAAGATACCTACAATATCGAGCTAAAATCTTTTTACCCGATTATACCACGAGATGCCGTAAATTTCATTTTCTACCACTCTCCAAACGTAGGGATATAGCCAATTTGGCGTATCTTTTGAATATTGCCAATGGTAAAGTGGACTGACCGGAGCTTCTCGAACATTTAGGATTGCGTACTAATTCGACAGCATTGAGAAAGCCAAGCGTTCTTTATGTTCCTCTTGTTAGGACTAATTATAGGCAAAATGCATTTTTGATCAGAGCATGCGGCTCGTTCATCTCCTTGGCTAAAGCAAACATTGATATAGATTTATTTAATACTTCAACAAGTAAGCTTAAACACTTGCTTAAAGACAACTTTTTCAAGAATAATATTGTGTTCACTTTTTTTTTTTGTGTAATTATTAGGTACTTTATTATGTCGTCTACTGTTACTATTTTTATTCCTACTTATTCTTGCATATCTGCGGAAACTTTTAATTGGCCATCTGCGTACATGTAGCAACTTAGGTATAGCTGCATGTATTTATAAATCACCCTACTCTATTGTATCCACCTTGCTGTAAGTTTTCACAAAACTTACAGCAAGGGTTACAAAAAAAAAAAAAAAAATAAATAAATAATCTTATTGTTATATCTATGTTGTTAGTTCTATTTCTTATTTATATTTTATTAGTATTGTAGGTTTTAATTATTTGTTTAGAGACCGCTCTTGGTGGTAAAAGCCTCTTCCAACTGTTTCCATCTATCTCTACGCTCAGCTGATGATGATGATGATGATGATGATGATAAGTAAATATCAGCAAAAAAGGTAAAGAATATCACTTATCTGGTAGCACATTAATGTCGAATTCGTCGTTACCAGTTTAGGAGGTAAATAAACGATCACAGAGCTTAGAGGAGATAATGATTTGATTTGCTAGACAGACTTTTGCAATAACTGCTTCAGTTTGGCTGGAAATCATTTTAGTACCTAATTTTTGATACTACTAAATATAAAATGTTACTTTCAACGATTAATTGCATGAAATTAGGTTAAAATTGTATTAAACCTGATTTCAAGCTATTCAGTAATTAATTATAATATCGGTAGAGTTAAATAGTAATTACATGCTGATTGACACGCCATTATCTAGTAACGTGTATTACACGTGCGTTGATAATGGTATAAGGGCGCGGACACACTACACGGGCGTTGCGGCTCCGCTGCGTGTCATCGCGATGCCGACGCACCGGAAACGCCCGTGGGGCATTATGTCGTTCAGATTTGTATGTAGAACTACGGAGCATCACCGCCCAGCGCCAACACAATTGAGCTGCAATGCCCGTGTGGCAGCGCTCTAAGTGGTAACTAGGCTGCAAGTATGAATCTCAGAATCGATAAAATTTTACTTAAAAAATCGACAAAACTGCCCTTTTATTGGCTAACGAACTTATGGACAAAATAAAAGTCTCGATATACGTTATCGAAGCTAGTTCTATGCCATCTATTGGCACGATTCGGTAAATAAAATCAGGTTATCGAAATGTCAGATATATCGACCGAGGATCCATACTTGTAGCCATGACACAAAAAACGTAGATAAGTACTTCGGTAAGCACTCTTTTTAACCACGAGAACTAGGTTGGGTTGGGCTAGTGAACTGTTGACTTAAAGTGAACTGTCAATTCACAATCTAATCTCATCTCAGTCCACCTGTCACGTTTGCTAGTATAGTAGCTATGACTTAATCTTCGCATGCACACGTTTTCTTTCTCGCTCTAACGAACGCCTTCCTAAACGACAGAAAGGTTGATAAATAATTGAAACTTGACTGAGATTAGATAGATAGATAGATAAATTCCTTATCCTTATTTACCTTATAAATACAAAAATAAAGGAAACATTAAAAACCATTAGATTATAATGTATCATGGAAACGCTTCCATCTGGTAGGGATTTGGATATGTTGAGCTATCTTTAATTAGACCGTTTTCAACGGCCATAAAGTAGCTCAACTGTTTCATTTAAAATATATATTTGAAATATTTGTTATACTTGTGTTAGTCGTATATTATTGTATTTATTTGTATTTTATACTCTATATGTAAAATGATTTAAAAAAACAAGTAGTCAATATTTTGTTTGGTTTTATGACACACTTATTTAACATTCATAATTCGTTTCTCTTGCTTCATTATAACTTATTAAAAGTCTTTGAGTATATATAATCAATTTTCTACCCATAAATATATAAAGAGAATTAAACGTTTGGAATTGATAGTGCTGATTCGACTTTGACACAATGAAGTTAATATTTTTCTGTATTCTTTTGGCAGTGGCTGCTTCAGCAGATCAAGTTGGATCCTTCACGCAATCGTCAGTCGATAACAAGCCTTACTACGACCTGAAAAAGTCAGCTAGCCTCTATGTAAAGTATCTGGCAGATTACAAGAAAGAGTACAAGATGGTTAATGACCTGCTGGAGCACTACGATGCCTTCAGATACAATTTATGGCTGATAAACGAATCGAACAGGTTGAATCCTTTAGCTGTCTACGATATTAATATTTTCGCAGATATGTTGGAAAGTGAAAACAAATTTCTTTTCAAATAGTTATACCAAAAAGAAATGCATTGAAATAGAAGCTGGTTTTGCAAGGTTGTAATCAATATAATACGTTAAATTGTTGATATGAAATAAAAAAAATTGTTTTAAAAAAAATCTTATTTACTCAAAAAGCAAACAAAGCTTATAACATTATTTATCTATAATAAATCAAATATTTTCCATGATGTAATGAATAAATTTATCTTAATTAACTTACATTTGTATCATTAATCTAGAATGCGTAGTAGTTAGATATAAGATGGGTACAGTAAATACGTAGCTACCTGCCGCCTAACTTACGCGTGCATCAAGAATGCTTGTTTAGTAGGTACATGGTTGGTGGGTACTACTGTAGGTACTATTGTAGGTACGTGTGTACCAACCAAAAACCTAACCTACGCGCGGACAAAGTCGCGAGCGGGTCAGATAGTCCTACTAATATTATAAACGCGAAAGTTTGTGAGTATGGATGTTTGTTACTCTTTCACGTAAAAACTACTGAATGGATTTGAGTGAAATTTGGAATGGAGATACTTTACGCCCTGGATTAACACATAGGCTACTTTTCATCATCATCATCATCATCAATTTTCATCATTATTCACGCGGGTGAAACCGCGGGGCGCAACTAGTATTTAATAAGACTGAACGAGAAACCCAATAAGTATTTCCAAGATTTCTAATTAACAAGTTGTTTTAAATGATTAGGTAAGGCGAGAATTGGTGACCACAAAAAAGTTTGCCCTTTTGTATAAGGGTAAATTTTCAAGTAAAGGTATGTTAGTAGACACGAACCAGTGCAAGTTCAGTGCGAGGAAAAATGCGGTGGAAGCAAAGCGCGGATCGCACTCACTCCAAAGAAGACTCTCGATTGGGGTTGACCTTCACAGAACGATATGTCTGTCAAGTCGTAAAGATGTAAAAATTTCCTGTACATCAATGAATATGGGCAATCAACTAGTTCAGGCATTTAGTGAAAATAAAGACGTTTATGTCTTACTTCAAAAAAAGAAGGAGGTTATCAATTCGGTTGTATTTTTTTTAGTGGTATATTCTTACATTTGTTTTCTCCAAATGTATGATACATGGCCACCCTATTTCTAGTCTAATACTAACGCTAATAATTCATGAAACTCTGTGTTTATTAAAACGATAAAGCCTCCTTGATTAGAGATTTTCAGAACCTTTATTGAGTACTTAAGTTTCATCTAAGAAATTTTTAATTTGATAATAATCCATTTACATTTGATATAAGGTTCTAACGAACCGAAAGCTAACAATACTCAATCATTTTCAGTAAATATCGTATTTATTAAGAAAAATACCTAGCAGAGAAACTGTACATAGATTTGTTCGAAACAACAAATCTTATAATCAATAAAAAATATAAAAGAAACAATGAATTAATTATTTCAATATTGAGAGCTACAGACAGCAATACTTAGGAATCATGAAAGGCTTATAGGCTAGTCTGCGAAAACGCTAGAACAGTAGTATTTTCAAAAGTTATGAATTTCCTGAGTACTTAAATAACATAACACCCAACAGTCACATACATAGTCTTGATCCCACACTAGGATTCCCTGAGACGTAAGTATCAAGAACACGAGTACCATGGTACCGCAACACCCAAACCGGGAACAAATATTTGCAGATCATGCAATTTTGTCCCGCAGCTGGAATCGAATGAGCACCTTTTGCATCTCAGCCAGCTACTCGCCCGGGTCGTCATGGAGCTGTTTAGAAAAATAGAATGAACACTTTAGGTTGAATAAAATAATATGGGCTTTTTCTAAATTTGATTTCAGCTTTTATTCTACAACAGAAAATGTGTGTGAAAAGGTGGTTCGTATTTTTACACATTTTTCGTAGAAAAATAACAAACATACTTTTAAAACGAAAGTTATAAACATGGTGTTAAGGTGTTCTATTTCGCAGAAAAATCTGAAATCCCGTAAATTTTGGCACATGTAAACATCCTCTATTTAGTCAATTTCATTGGTCACATTTCAATTTAAATAACATACGCGAAAGTTTGTGAGTATGGATGGATGTTTGTTACTCTTTCACGTAAAAAGTACTAAATGGATTTGAGTGAAATTTGGAATGGAGATACTTTACGCCCTGAATTAACACATAGGCTACTTTTCATCATCATCATCATCAATTTTCATCATTATTCACGCGGGTGAAACCGCGGGGCGCAACTAGTCTAAAATAAACTAACCACACCACCAAAAACCCACTCACTTTTATTTTACCCAAATTATTAAAAACAAACTTTAACATTCATACTTTTATTTCAATATCATAAAAAAAATATCTTATCCTTTATAGGTGAGTGTTCATTCTATCGATCTAAATATTTTTCAGAACAAAGCTGAATTCGTGGAGTTTTTAGCTTTTGAAAACACAACTTTTTAAGTGTTTTCGCGAACTAAACCCTTAACGAACTAACGCGTCTGTCATTCATGACCCAAACACATGGCCACAAATTCAGATTCCACGAAATAGCCAAATGTTTGACAGCCCTGCCGCGTCACACCTGCGAGCCATTCGTCGACGGGCTGTGGAACCGAACGGTCGTGCGTTCCGAATTTTGTACAATCATTCGGGATCGTACGCGAGTGCAAACAAATACTGTGCAAAAGTTCTGTTATCGTGATTTATTAGACTCACTCGTGTGTCGTTTTTTTCTCCTGTTATCAGAACGTGCATGGAATACGCAATACGTGAGGACCTTTTTTCTATTATGCTTATTTGATTGTTGTTTTTTTCTGAAAAGGGTACAGTTTGGTTCGTTAAAGGTACGGTTTTATTGAGACTTGAATGCGGAATACGCTTGTAAACGGGTTTTGTGATTTTTATTTATTAGCGGTCAGCCGGTTACGGCTGATTTGATTTTCATATTTGAAGACCGCACCTTTTATTTGTTGAGTGTGATTTATTTAAAAATGTTGAGAACCCCGTTTTTATGATGTAGGTACAATGTCATTATGTTGTTGTAGCATTTCGTCTACGAGCTTTAGTGATTGTCTACGCCGTAGCTCACTATGACTGTTTTCATTTTGATGAGTATTTTTTTATTCCAATCATATGAAGCAAATATCTTTGTTGTTAAATTATGACCATTGTTTTAAATTGTGCGATAAGTTGGTCTTTTAAACTGGACATTAGTGTTGAATATCAAAAAAATGTCATCGAAAAAATAACAGAATCTCGCTATTGAATCTGCTAATGACGACATCGATAAATCGTCTGCTTATCTTGGACATTAATACGTTTTTTTAATCAATGAAACTTACATTTTTACCTTATTTTAACTTCATAGAATTGAATATATCGTGGTTTGGTATCATTTTAGAAAAGTTACGACTGTACACCACGTACTTTACTATTCTCCAGCTGACGTTTCGTTGACCATTTAGAGGTCCTTCCTCATGAGCACCGACCGCAAACACTTATTACTTTAAGTTGTTTTAGCTTGTCAACTTTTTGTAGTCCTGTTATGCTTAGGTAATATAAATTAAGTCTGGGCTTATTTTAACTTACAAAGCAGGTGGCCTCTTGACTACCAGTACTAACAAGAACAAAGCCAGGTACTACTTTAATATTGTGCAAGACATACTACTGCAAGCGTCTGGTTTGAATTAAAAAGCTTCCAAGCATAGTACATGGAATCCTATCACTCCACTGGTTCTTTCTTATTTATTTATTATTTATTTCTAAATATACAGTCAGTTAAGCCACCATATCTCAGACAGGAAGGCCAATACAGAACCAGTGATTAAAAAAAACGTTTGGTAGGGAAATGCTACCTGTTTTAGTTGGTGTGAATTCGCCTTCAAGGTAGATAGTCCAGAGACCGTAGACAAAGTAACATTCTAATGGCGATGACGCTTGTAAAAACGTCCAACATGTATGAGATTGACTAAAAAAAAATTAAATATTAAGCTATCGATATGTCACGTGGTCTTTTCTATATTTATCTGACTATAGAAATAGAATCGCTTCGAAGCGAATACCATTTATCTAGGCCGGTTGCTCACTTGATGACATGCCGTAAATTTGTCTGAAGGCAGAAAATTATAATGACGATGTTAGTTTTGACAGTAAAAAAAAAATACAACCGAATTGAGAACCTCCTCCTTTTTTGGGAAGTCGGTTAAAAAGTAAATCGCGCGTCCTAGATGAGTGTGACCTAAGAGGTATAGCATTTATTAAGTGCTAGTGTTAACTCTTAATAGCATGTGGGTCAAACGTCATTTAAACAAATAAAAAAAACTTTCTTTATTCTGTCCGCTTTTATCCTCTTTACGCTAAGTTAAATAGATTTAGCGTGATCATATGATGAGTCAGCAAAATAGATAGCTAACAAAACTATTAACATTTGAATATAAAAATATAAATGTTAATAATCTAGCAGAATAGAATAAAAAATACTTTACTGTACACCTGAAGAGAATAAAAAATAAAGAAAACTAACATGATAATTCAAATTACAATGAGTGGTCTCAGGCCCATGTTCACGAACAAATAAACGGGCACTACCGTAACTATTGGTCATGGTAACATTATAATGTATGAAAGCATCTGTCAAAAGGAAATGGTTAGGCTAAACAGTCGTTTCACCATCTGTTTATGTGTTGGTGAACAATGGCTTTAGGAAGCGATAAACACTTTCTTTTTCTAGCCACTGACAAACATACCAACAGATATACAGGCTGGTATTAGTCAGGAATTAAAAAGAGATGAACATGAAATAAAATAAAGCATATTTTTTTAACCGACTTCACAAAAAGGAGGAGGTTCTCAATTCGGTTGTATTTTTTTTTGTTACCTCATATCTCCGGCTTTTATAAACCGATTTGGAAAATTCTATTTTTATTTGAATAGATATACTTCCAAAGATTCCAGAATCCAGTTCTGATGATGGAATCTATGAGGAATTGAGGGAACTCCTCAAATATTGTAGGCATACATATGGCAATTTTGATATTTTCAGCAACAAACCAAGAATTTGCATTCAGAAAGTATCATAATCCTTTCACCACTATGGTTTTTTCATCATTTTATTTCATCCAAATATTCAGTCGAATACAATGGCGGAAGTCGGTTTTTTAAATGAAAAGTTATAGTTATAAATATTCTATCTCTCTAGTCCACATTTATTTTGTTGTGTCACGCATGCCAAAACGTACAACTAAATACGTTTATCAATTACCCATCGTTTCTATTACCCTTTTCCGACCTTTTTCTACCCATTACGAAAACTACGCCCCAGCTTAAACGCTTGAAACAAAAAACATATTACTCTAATGATCTAACAATGAGATAAAATAGGGCAGGAGCTTGCCCTTGAGGATATTTCAACCCCTTTCGACCTCGTAAGCCCAAAGCCTCCGTTCACATGACAATCATTTGTTATTTCATAAGTGATATAATGCTTGTGTTTCCATTTTCTCTTGATAGATGTCAAAATGATAATTATTGCCCCTCAAACCTACGTACGTAATACGTAAAGCGGCGGCGTGCTATTAACATTCAACAAGTTTGTTGATTCAAATTCATATAAAAATAAAAATATGATTTATAATTTTCATTGGTATAAGATTTGTCCTGGCTGCTGGCTTATTTAAGAGTGTGTTATTATTAGAAGAAAGCGTTAGCCGAGTTGGTCATGGAAAGCAATGGCAGCGATGTGCTCACTTGTCACTTGTCATGTTTATATTCCTGCAACTGTGCAACCCACAGTGAAAAGAGGACCTCTGAGGCTCTGCCTATCCCTTTGGGAAAAACAGCTTGTATTTATATATGTTTTAGTATCACCAAATGTGACCCTTCCAAATGTGATCCCTTGGCGTGATACAAGAATAAATCAAAAAATGCTAAACACTACACATTATATGCTGGCTTGGCATTTTTTGCTACTTTTGTCTAGGTTCAAGAGATATTTACTTGAAATTAATGTGTCAAGTACGACATCTGTGGTCGGTATCGAGCTAGGAATAGGGCTCCTCCAACTCCTCCCGTGGGTATCCTAAAAGGCGACTGGAGGAGATGCCAGATGGGCAACAGCATCCATCTGAGAACTCTTCACAAATACTGCGATCACCAATTTGCATGCCAAACGTGGTAATTATGACACATTCCTCTATCAGCTAAAGAAGAATATCACAAAAATTTGCAGAAAATAACAAAAATTTTAATTTTTGCCTCTTTTTCTGATAATTGACATATTCTACGAGAGAAACGGCCATCAAAAATAACTAAAATACAAGAAAACATCATTATTATGGTTACTATACCAGTTCTATTTTCTTGGCGACACTCCGTTTTAGTATGGATATTAATGTAGCAGGCGAGTAAACGACAAACGAGTAGTCTGTAGTCTTTGACGCAGTATTGCCAAAAAAAATTATTGTTATATCCGTGGCTGGCGTGAACACGTTGACATCTCGACTTGCCAGTTTTTTTTTATATTATCTTAATGCATTCTACGCACTCGATATTTGTATGTGAAAAATTGACATCTCTTAATGTACACAACTTTTTGCGAAAAAGCCAGTGGTAATAACTTGACAACTTGCATTTTAGCAAACAAAACTTGACAAATCATGATGTCAAATTAACGATGCACTGGTTTTAATGAATTTACTTTGATATTTCGTTTTATCAACGTAATGCGGACTAGCCAACATTTATTCGTTACTTGATATCTCTACTCATTAATTTATGCACTGCGTGTGAGTACTAGCTATAAATTGACAAATAGAGATGTCAAGCTAAGGCCAGCCTAGGTATTTTTGTTAAAATCGTGATATATTGAGATATCAAGTTATGGCCAGCTGCGGTGGTTTGTTTAAATTATGATAAATAATGACGTCAAGTTAAGGGATACCAAGTTTTATCGTTTAAATTTAGATAAGTTGATATATTCAGTTATATCCCTTCGTAGTTTTATAATTTAAATTATGAATATCAAGATATCAACTTGTTGGCTATGACTTATTTATGTTTCGCTGCAATATTATACGAGATGTCAATATGCAACCGCTTAAATAAGCATTTTGTGCGATATTGTAGCGCATCCCTAGTTTATTTATGTTGGTAAACACATGGGGTCAAAGGTTAGTAGTCGCCCGTGCGTGAGTTGACGCGCGGTCGCGGTGCGTAAATTTTTTTCGAGTGTTTTATCGAGAGATTTATCAATTTGATCATTACCATAGTGTTCGAATTTTTATTTTGAGTATATAGTTTGTGATTTACTTACTATATGATTTATATACTTAGCATCTGATCTTTCTATTGCCAAAATGTACAGAGAATACAGAAATACTTTACCGAATCCGGTCTCGTTAAAATTATATGCAAAATGTTTTCACGATCTCAATTTGTCGTTTAAACAACCCTCTAAAGACACATGCATCACATGCGATGTCCTAAATGCAAAAATTAAAGTCGCAGAAGGAGACCGAAAAATAAATTTAGAAGCTGAATTAGCTGAACATCAACTTCAAGCTGAAAATGCTTATGCTGAAAAACGTGCTGATAAAGAGAATGCCAGAGCAGAATCGTCTGTAAAGGCATTTACATTTGACCTGCAGCAATGCTTGCCAACACCATATTTAAAAACGTCCGTCTCGTTTTATAAAAGACAACTTTGGTCCTTTAACTTGACTATACACGATTTGGCAAGTAGTGAAGCAACATGCTACATGTGGAACGAGACTATAGGAGCTCGAGGAGCAAATCAAATTGCGTCATGCTTGTGGCACTTTTGCCATAGTCTACCAGCACAAGTGGAAGAAGTCACTTTTTATTCTGATACTTGTGGTGGCCAAAATAAAAACAACATTGTGGCAATGATGTTTATGTTTTTATTAAACAGTCATCCAACACTAAAAAAAATAAACCACAAATTTCTTATAAGTGGGCACACTCACATGGAGTGTGACTCTGACCACGCGATTATAGAAAAAGCTAAGAAAAGAACGCAAATGAAAATAAACCACTTAAATGATTGGGTTCAGTTGGTGAGATCATGCAAAATTCAGAAACCTTTTAAAGTTGTGGTAATGACGTAAAAGATTTTTTGGATTTTGCCGACTTGAAAACCAAAAAAGGACCATTTGCTATCAAATTGTTGGATGACGCTGGAGAAAATTTTTTGTGGCAACCTATTAAATGGCTGCAATATACTACAACTAGTGTGGGAAAGTTGTATTACAAGGAAAGTCTGGATCGCGAAACCCCATTCCGGTTAGTGAGTTTTAAGAAAAGAGGAAAAAGTTTAATAGATCACTTTAGATTGAACCCAATCTCCAAGGAGTCACTGCCAATCAGCACAGAAAAGAAGAAGGACTTAATGGCTCTCATTGAGCTAATTGACGATGCATTTAAGGATTTTTATCTTCAATTAAAAACACTCGGTGGTACTTCTGCATCCACAGAAAGTCAAAGTCAAAAATAACTTTATTCATTGAAATCACAAGGATCATTTTGAATCGTCTTATATAAAATTAAATTACTCCTGTTCAGACCCAGACTTGGACGAAGATAACCCTGATTCTTCATCAGATTCAGAGATCCAGTAAATTCTGGTTCTAAGATTCAGAAAATAAGATTTTTTCTTTTTATATTTAACATTTTGTTTGAACAATAATAAATTGTATCTTGCCATTACGGTTGTATCGATTACCTACTACTAATCCCTATATTTTAATATGGTACCACGGAGCTGTTCTGATGATAGAGTCGCAAGGTGGCCATAGGAACTTCTAAACTAAACAAGATAGACCCATCGAGTTTGGGCTCATTTATTTTGTCTTGGTTAATTCTTAGGTTCTACATGATATCCAGTCAGGCCAAGCCAGTTTACTCGTTTTATGACGTATTTTCAACCCTCTGGAAAATTATAAATATTGGTACTACAGTACCGGGAGGTAGGATTTATTTTGGGAAATTTCCTTCTTATAGAAATATTTTTTAAATTTGAAAAACATTAATTAGATTTTGAGGTATATGCAAAAAACCAAACTCCATTTTTTAAAATTATTTGTACATACCTTTTCAATTTTTTTCAAAGCGGCATTTTAATTACTTTTTTTCAAAAACATCTACATGTTATACCAAATCGAATGACATCTCGTTCATATGGTTCGGAAGCGGACAAAAAAAGTTTGACCAAAAAAGCATTTGTTGCATAGACTAATTCAAATAGGAAATAATTTGATAACTGTTGTGATTAAGTTGACAACTCGGTGAATAAGTTGATAACTTGTTGGTGAACGATTTGACAAGTCTATTATTACAAAAACTTTAAAGAAAATCATTAAATTCGAGCCATAATTTGAAAGATAGCAATAAATAAGCTTTAAAACGACATAGAAATCAATATATAACAAATTTCTCGATTTACCGGAAGAGTTCAAACTTTAAAATGGCCGCCCTGTAAAATTGACATTTTTGACATGTCAACTTGTTCACGCCAGGCACGGATATTGTCGTGTGAACAAAGTTTTATAACGTGGATGGGGAAATAATAGGCACTAATCTTGCAAAGGTTTGTGAAGCTTGAGAATTGGAATTTTGAAGATGAAAGTTCTTGCTAAGTTCGTTTTTTACCCTTTTCGTAGTGCTGGAAAAAGATTGTCCATTGACACAAAACTGGGGATTACTCAAAATATGGTTACTTAGTCATCATCATCATTATCAGCAGCTGTTGGATGAGGCTTAATTGTTATTAGTAGAACTTCTTGTGAAAGAGTTCATCTAGGGAAGTACTACCACCGTACATATTTCTGCCGCCAAGCATTTGTGCTCGCATTGCTGTGTTTCGGTTTGAAGGGTACGGGTGCCGGTGAAATTACAGGCACATGAGACTTTTCATCTTTATGTCGCAGGGTCGACAGGGAGCGTGTGTTGCCTATGGTGTTGCAGGCGTCCATATAGGCTAAGGTAACTAATTTCCATCAGGTGGCCCGTAAGCTTGTTTGCTTGCCAAGTTGTATAAAAAAAAAGGCCTCCCCAATAAAATACACACAAATAATCTGTAATGCTTAATTAATAATCCGCTTGGGATTGGCGGTGAGCGTCAGGGTGGGATTTCTTAATCGGATTTTATGACATACACGGTAGAAGATGAATGAGAGTGGATGCATACGGCTAAGATAGCTGGGACTAATCAAACGAACATTATAAGATGTATATGAGAATTGGATAAGTATTTGCTTTTCATTAAAACTGTACCTATTTGGGGACTAACAAAATGAACATGAAAAGATGTATAATATGAGAATTGGGTATTTACTTTTCATTAAAAGTCTACATATTTCTGCCACCAAGCAGCATTGATATGTTTTGTTTTGAAGGGGATGGCTATTGGTGATATTTTAGGCACATGAGACTTTTTCTTTACACTCTGGGCGACGGGCGCAATTTCACGTTTTTATGAGTGTCCTACGAGGTATTGCTGCTGTAATGGATCCTAAAAACGATTGAAAATACTTTAGGACAAAAACAAAACTTATTGAGGGATGCGGTCATAGTTTTTATGAAATGAACACCATATGAAAACTTATCTTGCGAGTACTTGCCTAGATTGTTTGCCGATAACAGATAGCAACATACATGCAAATATAAACATAATAAACTTATCAAGCAAAATCTTGCTAACATGAAGAAAACACGAACAAGCTCAAATTCAATATTGAACTTTGGTTAGGAATCAAATTATGCCAACAATAACAAAGTTTTTCTCGTCAAAAACTTATTATATTATACAGCAAAACCTACATGTTTCCAACATTTATTTGAAATATGTAAATATACACAATATCATCTATAATCTTTAATGTTTTATGTATCTAAAGCTGTTTTAGGATCGAAAAAGAAAACTTCAGTAGTCTGTGTCTACCATAAATGTGAGTTTCTGGATGCGTTTAGTTTTCTGATACTTTTTTTTTGTTTCTTCTTAATTTTTATCAGCAGTTGACGTTCACTGCTAGCGTTACTCGCTAGCGTGGAAAAGGTTTTTAAAATTCGAACCTTTCTATTTTCTATTCAAATAGTACTTAATAAAACTATTGCATAATAAGGGTCCTTAGAATACGAGTGTAGTGTGTAGTGTGTCACACGAGAGTTTTAAGACCAAATTATGTGCAGTTTCATACACTACTTTATCTAATCGCATGAAATAGATAATATATACCGCCCCATAATTTAAAGTCTTGGCAACATTTACTGTAAAAGCTTCTAGATTTGGAACTAGTAAGGTGAAAAATGAATTACTAAGAAAATTATACGAATGACTAATATTATGAGATGCTGTCAACGCCATCTACATTTTCATTAACAAATGGTTTATTTTCGTGGCCCTTTACTGGTGAGGCAGTTTTACAACAAAATAATCTAAATCCTTTTCAAATAACACAATAACTTTAATTGAGTAAGGCCCTAACATAATTAAACATAGCCAGGCACAAAATTAATTAACAATACATAAGCTGAGGTACGGGAACAATAGAAACAATTTGCAACAAGAAAACTAATTGTTTACAAAATACGGAGCTATTCTGAGGAATCAGAAAAGGGATACCTATGAGAGCCCTCAATTTCACCTTCAGAAGGGCAATCACACAATAAAATTGAGATCTCGTTTCGGAAGCCAAATTAAATATTTCAAATTATGACGTCCCAAGTTGAAACGTGACTTAGTATGTAATATTTTTTAATGCTTTAAAAGGTACCGGTTTCAAAAGGGCGATTTAAAACTGTAAAATAATATACATTGGATATTCGAATAAAGCCGTTGCTTTTATCTTAAAAAATAAAATTATATAATAAAATATATTATATATAAAAATTATATTATATTTTAAAATTATACCAAGCCACGATAATTTCAAAGTCGTTGCTCTTCGGATAACATTTTAAGGAGTAATTTTAGTTTATAAGACGGTTGAAAATTATCTTTGTGATTTCAATGAATAAAATTCATTTGATTTGATTTGATTTAATTTATTTAATGTTTACTAGCATCCAGCCGTGGCTTTGCTCAATTGGTACTAAGATAAATGAAAGTAGCTAGTTTTAGTGTGTAAAATTGTTTTTACATTATGGCGTGTACCTTATAAAGCATTTTCTACCTTCTATCTTTGTGTGTCAATCCCATTGCAAGTACCTACGAACTTGGCATCGATAAGACATCGAGATTGCTAAGGTTTTTACCGATGTTGTTAACGAATCTGTAATCAATATGCAAATGGCATCACTGTCAACACCTCATTCTCCCCATAAATTTCCAGAAATTTACTTAATCAAAAAAAAATTTTTTCAGCCGGAGAAATAATTACTAAGGAGAATTGGTGAGGCAAAAATGAGAATTCCACAATTTTAATTATTCTAATTCGTCAGTCATTAAACAAATAACTTTCTTCAAACTGCGAAACTATTCAATTTTAACTTTTAATCCAACTAGTTCAATCGAGCATACCTTATGTATTTGTCATGTTAAATTCATTGGGGTTAGAGGTTACTTTTTCAGCCCGGGGTCAGTAAGGATTTATTACAGGTCAGTGTGTGGTCAGCGGTAACCGACCAATAGGATTATTTATTACTAACTTTTACAATGTAACCTAACTGATTAACTTTGCTACAATCGCGCAGCGGTTTGTCATGCTTTTGAATGAAAAAAAAATCTCTACCATTTGACTTAATCATAAAAAAAAATATCTACACCAACTCATTAGACTTTACTCACATTTAGTTTATTTAAAAGTTGGTCTTAAGTTACCATTGCAGGTAAATAATAATACTAATATATTAATATAATAATAATACCTCGTCAAGACCGGAAATTTATGAACATAGTTATTTCAATACAAAACAACAATAACAATTCAAAAGCAAAGCATGGAACCATTTTGTTAGTAAAAAAATTTTTGCTAGGTTGTTGTGGTGTGTCCCGCTTAAGAATAGACCACTCCGTCTCCTCCCGTGGATGACCTAAAAGCCTACTAAAGGATTACACTAGGGGATAGGCAGCAGCATCCACCTGAGCACTCAACTGCAATACTGCGATTACCAATCTGCCTGCCAAGCGTAGTGGTAATGGCGAATCCAACAGTGGACGTTTAAATGCTGCTGATGATGATTAGATACATTTCATTGTTTTGTAATCATTTATTATCGATTAGTTTTACGGTTTTATGGCGCATGAAACTGTGCCGAAGTATCGGGAATCAATAATTCTCAAAAATCATGGTAAATATCCCGTTTCTAGTGATAATTAGTTTTACGGTGTTGTTCTTGCGTACAAAATATCTACTTTTTTTCCAACAAACTCCCTCCCCCCCCTCCCTAATTTTTTTGCTTCATGATGACCCCCCCCCATAATGACGTGGCAACTCCTTTTTTTGAAATGATACGAATTTATTATTTGATACGAATGAATAGGATTTTTTTACATTTACACATACGTAATGATACGATTTTTTTATATTTTATCATTCAATCATCGAATAAATTCGTATCATTTCAAAAAAAGGGGTTGCCCCTTTATACGAATATACAATATAAATAAATACGAATTTATAAATACTATAAAATACTATAAATTTATTTGAATTAACTTTAATTAAATTATTGTTTACTGTCTGGTATAATATTTTATAAGCCTATTTATGCATTATTTATATACCTGTATAAATTGTATTATTACTTCTGAGAAAAAAAGGCATGAGTAAAGTGTTATAAATATCTTTGAATAATTATTGTTTTCCATTTTCAGCATCAACTCCTCCTACGTAGGTACAAGTCAATCAACTGAACTCCATTATTCTTGGAATTAATTCCAATGAAACGCTTAAAAGCTTTCTCAATCTGGTTAAGAATTCATTGCAACACTATTAAGTTTCTTTTTAGAGTGCATGCGATACAGTGTTTAATATTTGAAAGATAAAGAAAGAAAATTCAATTAGTTTTTTCCCAAAGAACACATCAGAAAGGTAAACACATGAAACAAATTACCATAGTTACACACTACGGACAAGACATAATTACATTAAGAAAATCAGTCATCAGTGATTCATCATCAGTCGTTAGACGTCCACTGTTGGACGAGGCCTCCCCCATAGAATGCAAAGTGGGGGGATTACTCCCCCCTAAAATGCAAAGTGGGGGGATTTCATAATCACCACGCTTGGCAGGCGGATTGGTGATTGCAGTGTTGGTGTTGATTATTCAGGTGAATGCTGCTGCTCATCCCCTAAGTTGGCTTTTACGATATCCACGGATGGGTTTATTCTTAGACCGTATACACCACGGCAGAGAAAAGGTTTAAAATTTAAATTAAATCATTCAGCTAGGAGGCATCAATATGTGTATAATGAGTAAGTATATGCTGTCTCAGCATAAGGTGCACTAGACCAGAGAACGGCGCGGCGTTCTGGTATATTGGCATAAAGTTAAATCCTATATTTATGGTAATGTGAAGTTTTCCGTTCTTGTACTGTGAAGTAAAAACTTCTCGGCCGTATGCTTTGTCGTATTTGATTAATAATATCTGGCGTTTTTTAAGCGTCATGGGCTGGAGTTGGATAAGACTAACGTAGGATTGTGGTGGACGGCACTAACTAGTTAACTTGTTAGTAGTAGAACTTCTTGTGAAAGAGATCGTCCGGGGAAGTACTACCACCATACCTATTTCTGCCGCCAAGCAGTAGTGTTCACATTGCTGTGTTTCGGTTTGAAGGGTACGGGTGCCGGTGAAATTACAGGCACATGAGACTTTTCATCTTTATGTCTCAGGATCGGCAGCGCGCGTGTGATACCTCTGGTGTTACAGGCGTTCGTAGGCTACGGTAACTGCTTTCCATCTGGTGGGCCGTAAGCTTGTCTGCTTGACAAGTAGCATAAAAAAATATATATATAATATATAAAATAATATATAGTGTGTAATTACAGTGTATAATATACACAGTGGGTAAAGTGAGGCTGTGGATGATGATGATTTATCTTTAGTTACAATTAATGCAGCACAACAGTTGTTAGCAGTGCAACTTATTGTGAAAGAGTTCGTCCTAGGAAGTACTACTATGTACCTATTTCTGGCGCCAAGCAGTAGTGCTCGCATTGCTGTGTTTCGGTTACGAGACAACGAGGTGAACACCGGTGAAATTACGGTCTCATGAGACTTTTCATCTTTATGTCTCAATGTCGGCAGCGTGCGTGTGATACCTCTAGTGTCGCAGGCTAGGGTAATACTTACATCCGGTGGGCTATGTACTTTAGTGCTTGCCAAGTAGTCTAAAAAACAAAAAAAATCGTGTTATTAAGTTGAAATAATTTAACCTATTTTTGAACTTATTAAAATGAATACCTTACTAATTGAATGGTTGCTATGGTTTCCAAAATCACTAATAAAATTTGGTAAAAGCAATAATAGTCTACTAGAAATCCACATTACTTTAGTTTCAAAGCTAACCACTCTAAAAGGAAACTTTCCCATTGTTATATTGAACAAAATATAACTTTTCAATTTGTTAATTTAGTGGTTTTTCATTTCGTCGAAGTATGTTGACTATATTATACGAAAGGGACCGATTGCTCATCTCCAACAGAAAATTTTATTGGACGGTTTGCTAAGTTGGCCATAAGCGAACAAATGTTTGAATTCTGGCAGAACAAGTGATTATACAGCCTATTATAGCTATGAATCTAAGCAATTAATTGGTACACACCACACATACACTATTATGCGAACTAAAACTTTTTTTTTTAATTTTGATGTGTTTTTATAAGTACCATAGGTACTCGGTATCAACGTAGTATTTATCTTATATAACTTTTTCATTTATTTATCTTGCCTAATTAATTAATGATCATATAACAAAATGTAGATTGAAATTGGTTCAAAAAAAGAAATAATAAACTAATAATTAATTATAAAATATTAAAACGTATTTAATAGTTTATAATTAAGTGTCAGAAAAAAATAATCTTCATCATCATCACTGCTGGACGAGGCCTCCCCCATAAAACACAATGGGGGGAATTGCCATAATCACAGTTTGGCAGGCAAATTGATAATCGCAGTATTCGTGTTGAGTTCTCAAGCGGATGCTGCTGCCCATCCCCTGGGGCAATTCCTTAGTCGACTTTTACGATATCTACGGGAGGAAATGGAGGGATTTATTCTCAGGCAAACATAACTCGGCAAATGAATCTTAGATATGTAAAAAAAAAAACTATTTTATGTTGACTCTACCAGACTTCTTTCTAAGCGGCGTGAACCGTTCTGTCCTCATGTATCACTGTATATCGCTCTGCTTATCGTTCAGTTGGTACATACATAACGTCCTTTGGTTCCAGTGGTAAGCGTGTTACAAAGTTACTAAGAACACTCGTAGCGATCTCGTAGCAATGCTACGCCGTAGCGCGCTACCAGTTTTACTACATGGCGGACTGTTTTCAGTTTTAATTTTAAAAGTTGTAGAAACTTGCAAGTTTTCTTGTTAGCTTGTTTCCGTTCTAATGTTTACCAATATATTTGATTGCGTAACTTTCAAAGTGTGGTTTTACATTTTGTTTGAAAACATTATTATTATTTCTTCCAAATATGGTCACAATCAGACGCTCTTAGAAGAAGAGCCACATAACTAATAAAACAATCACTAACTAAAATAATACAAAACAATTACAACTAAAATACAGAATTAATAATATAAATGTCACAAAATTAAATTTAATAAATAATTCCTTTTTATAAATTCGTAAAAATACCCCTCCAACAAAAGATTTCTTAATTTATTTTTAAATACGTATGGATTATCAATTGCTTTCATCTTGGTGGGAAGAGCATTAAAGAGTTTCACCACTCGATACCGACAGCCATGCCTAGCCACACAACCTCAGACATAATGGACATCGAGACTTATGCGGGTGGAACCGCGGGATGCAGCTAGTTACACAATATTAACAAGCCTAAAGGCATCTTCCAAATTAATACGTATGGTTATTTTAACCCATCCCATACATGAGGGTGCTCAAATGCCATATAATATCATAAAGGGATATGGCATTTTGTGGCCATACGTATTAGTTAATAATAGAACCCAAATTTAGTCCATAACTATAATACTCTATTTAATTAAATACATAACACAGAGTAAATGATAGTTCCAACTATAAAACTGACACTGGCACGAAAACTGTCATTGCGTATTAATCTGTAGCTCGCACGCAAATGAAATTGAAACTTGTAGTCTGAGTGCGACAGTTCAATTCAGTTTAACAAAAACAAAGCTGCGAAGTGCGCTTTTACCAGCTATAACCAAACCTCAAAGTCCTCGCATTCATCGTAATATTGAATCTAAAGCAAGGATACTACAGTTCATTTTAGATTGACAGCAGATTTGAAGTGACACACGCTTGGTTAGGACAAGACTCGAGGGCTGAAATGGGACAACTTTGCGTAATTAAGACAAATCTTTGTCGGATAGAAGGACAGTTTCTACTCGTTTAAAGATAACTAACGGAAAGTTCCGTACATAGTACAGACATTTACTTTTACAGATACTACTTTTCTTAGCATTTAGCGGCGCGTTTGTGTCTTAACGACCACTATGAGCTAACAAGTCAAACCGGGTATCATCCTAAGCGACTAAATAGTTATAGATAGATAGATTATAACTTTATTGTACACCATAAACAAAAAAATAAAAAAAATAGATACAAAGATTTAAATCAGAGGTGCAATAGGCGGTCTTATCACTTAAAAACTAGCTCTTCCAGACAACCTTTGGATGGACAGAAACAATTTAAAAAATGAGGACGATGGCGTACATCTTAGTAATAATCACAATTACAAGTACCTACAATAAAACAAATTGATAGTAAAAAACAAAATAATAAATATTATATCCTACCAGTATAATATAATACACGACATATACACAACTACATACCTACATAAGTATATTAATATAAACATTTAATAATACATAATTAATGGCGTTGTTGGTAATTAATGAATGTCAAGATGATGTACAGAGTGATGATAGATAATGTTGAGTGACCATAACAAACAAAACAGCTTTTGACAATAGGGAGAGATTTAGATTTATTTAGGAGAGTCAGCAAAAATGTTACGTCTTGAGATGCCTCAACATTACAAGTTTTCAAGTCACGCTTACGTTTTTTTAAGTACGCAGGCTGTAATTGAACCTGAGCGTAAGGCGGCACATAGGTCATTATGGCATCAGCTGTTGTGTGAAGCTTTTTCGACAAACAAGAATGGTTCATGAGAACTTTTGTTCTGTATTATTGTTATCACGAATACACCCCCAACACTTCAAAATTAATGTTTTTTAAATAAAAGTACTAACACCCAGACTATTTATCTCAGAATCAATTTAATTTAAACTACAAAGAGTCTGGTATCACTTACGTCTTCAAAGGTTCCTATTAAGGCGCTCCTCCTAAATGAGCGGCCAGTCATTATATTACATTATCCTGGCGAGCCTTTGTACAGTCAGCAACATTCTGTTACAAAGGAAAAAGTTAACTAAATAACAGAAATAAATCTAAACTTAGAAGCACCTGCAGACAGTGCCAGCCCGTGTGCCGCGCTGCTTCTTGACAAATATGTAATACCAAATACAATCGTGCAACTAATGTTATTACAGCTTAAGCTGTAAGACTAAACAATATTATAAAGCCGTGTTTGTTGCCTTGATACTTCAGGTTTGGCTATCTTGGAATAGTAGTAAATTCACTTAAACAATTCAAAATGACTTTCACTATACTCTGATTTTTAATCTTAGATTTTTGTAAACAAAGATATGTCAAGATATGCCACTGTGTGTTAAGTGTCATGTATATGTGTATCATATATTTTGTATACTCATATGACACACATACATGACACTTATACACACAGTGACATTTCTTTGTGTACAAAAATTGTCTAAAATAAAAAATCAGAGTATAGGTATAGGTTAGGTTGAATTGTAAATTGTACATAATGTAATCCATTTTGTCAATGCTAGCTAGATCACACTTTTTGTGTCGCTGACAGTACCTACCTAAAAGATTATGCTAAAACTCGCCAGATGTTATTCCGACGAAGATAAACCCAGAGAGTGTCATTATTTTTGCATACCTAATTGTGCGTTGAGCTCCTTTAATACTGTGTGGGGTTGTGATGGATTTACCTTTTTAAAATAAACGATGGTGACTAAAGTTTAGAGTTTCGTTACCTTTTTTTTTAATGCCTTATTTTTTTGGTGGTGAAAATTACAAATCATAATCATCATCAACCTGTAGAAGACCACAGCTGGACATAGACCCACGCTTTAGAATGCCATGATAAACGCTCTTGAGACGCCTCCATTCACTGCCTTCCTGCGACTCATAAAATGACTTCAGTTAATTGAGTGGAAGGCCTTCTTTTACCGCGTCTACCGAATCTAATTCTAAGTTATCTTATAGATTGTTAATTTTAAGCAATTAAATATATGCCGTTGTCAAACCAATTTGAATCCACATTTTGCATTCAGGTTTGCAAAGTAGGTTAGAGACGCCATGCAAGGTCATAAACGTGAGAAAGGCCGGAAAGGGTAGATACCTACTAGTTAACTATATAACTCTAATTATAACAACGATGAATAAAACAAACTAGGTATAGGTATAAAAAAACCTTTACAAACAATTAAGAAAAAATAAATAAATAAATGACATGATAAACAAATAATACATTTTACGAAAAATCAAAAAAACTTATCTTATCAAAATATTATCTAGCCCCAAGCTAAGCAGAGCTTGTGTTATGGGTACTAGATAACTGATATACCTGATACAATACATTACATAGAAAGGTATTTTTTTTATTATACCTACATAGAAAATACCCAGAACACCCTGAACAAATATCTGTAGATCGTACAAATATTTGTTCCGAGGCGGGAATCGAACCCGCAACCTTCGCCTGCCGCGCCACAAAGGTCGTCAAGAATATATCTATGAGCATCAGTATTTTTTGTATGGCATAGTTTTAAATTCTTCATAGTTTTTTTGGTAACACAATATTTTAGCCTAGGGATAGGATGAAATAAATGTATGGTGAAATTAATTTAATATTTTAATGAGTAGGTACCCATACGCCACATGTTATAATTTGAACATTCTCCTTTCTAAATAAACCCAACATCACAAAGCCGAAAGGCTAACAAACACTAAACACTACCTACTCATTACCCATGTTTGAGTGTAATTTTGTAGGCACCCATTATTCTGCCGTGTCATTATAGGGCTGTAGGGCCGTAATTGTAACTGTAAAGGTGCGGCCACACAGGCATCTTAGTTAAAAACTAAGATAATTATACATTTTGAAACGCAAATGAACACTCACCTACACAATGTTTGTTATTTTTATTGTGTGACTTGACTTGGCGTATTTGCGTAAATATTTGCATTATTTTGCCAAGGCAAACAACATTGTGTTCTGATGGGGTCATGGTTGATTTTGCCTTGGATAAATAACGCAAACATTTGCGAATATACACCAAGTGAGTTGCAGCTTTATATGTCAGCCACACCAGCAGTTGCCTTGGCCTGTTTTAGAATAAAATCTACACAAGCTCTAACAAAATATGGTATAGGTGACCGGCAACAATGCGTTGAGGCATTCCACCACTAAACTACGCTCACCACACTATCGAAAGCAAAATTGTTACTGTGAATGGTATTTGTGTCACATTGTTAAAGATGAAATGCAAAGATCTACGGATGATGGTGGGCATCATCACGGGACACTGTGATCTCAACTCAACCACCATCTACTGAAGACAGGGGTACGGACAGTGGACTATGTCGTGGCTGTCTTCAGGAAGAGGAGACAGTGGAGCATGTTATATTGTACTGCACAGCCACAAATGAAGCCAGGAAAAAAACCGGACTCCAGGAGCTGATAGAGTCCTGTTTAATTTCATCCTTTACTCGTTCGAGAACACTGGAACAGAACTGCCATTAACCTAAAGCCCTTCTCCGTTATTTTAAGGAGTTGAGCTTGCTGGGCTGGGGTTAGCAGGGGGACAATGCACAATACACCCCAATGCGCGAAGTCCGTGCAGATCTTATCTCCCCTATTTTGAATTAGAATTAGAAGGTGTTTGTGTGCTTACGTCTTTTCAAAACTTGTGCCAGCTAAATATAGTTGAAAATAGAATAAACTTTAAGTGGGTCAATCATTATTACTGGCAATAATTAGGGCGTTAGTTTTGGGTCCACTATTTGGGTCTGCATAAGTAAGCTTATGCAGTAATTTGTAGTTTCATCACTAGCCTGTTAACATCCACTGCTGGACGAGGCCAACCCCATTGTATACAATGGGGGGATTTGCCTTAGTCACCACGCTTGGCAGGCGGATTGACAGTTTGGTGTTGAGTACTCTTTTTTTTTTTTTTATAATGGCATCTGAGTAATTTCTCAATTTTGCCAATGTCAAGTTATTGATTTAATCAAACAATGTCCAGTCGTCAAAGTCTTCTGTCAAGTCATGTTCTAGTAAATTGATGGCAGTTTACTAGAAAGTTCCTGGACAATTTCCACCCCTTCGAAAAGACACGCAATACACTTATTTTATTAAAATTCACTACTATATGCTCTTTATAAGCTACACCGGTTGAAATGCCACCAAAATTACACGATATAACTCAAAAAAACACTAGAAATTGAAATAAAATAAAAAGGACGACGTCTCCCTTCGAAAGAGCAGAAAAAGTCCTGTTGAGTACTCAGAGGGCATTCTGAGTTTTGACAAGCAAATGACACGGACGTCTGGTGTAGCGTAGTGTGGATTTTTGTATGGTGATACCGATGAGCGTACACTCAGTGAACCTCATTTTAAAAAAATCCGTGTTACACTACACCATACGTCCGTGTCATTTGCTTGTCAAAACTCATAATCAGCTCTTAGGTGGCTACTGCTGCCCATCCCCTGGTGTGATAGCAAGTTTTGTTATTAACACGACATATAAGCCTCTAATTATTTTGAGTGAAGTTTAAATTTTTTTGTGATTATTTTTTTTTTTGTAAGAAAGTTTGTTTCCTTTTTGTATTTGTACAATTTTCCACAAATTGTATACACATTAAACGTGTACAGTAATTTGGCGGTATAGTCATTGACGGTCTTGGCTTAGTCTGTATCGTGAAAGGTCGACAAAAGTTTCCCTGAAAATACAAAGAGCGTGTTTTTCCTTTGAATGTTTTAAGAACAGGAAACAGCGAACGGCATAGAGTTGCTATTCTAAAGAATTGAAATAAGAAAAGCAAAGGTCGTTTCTACGTTCAATAGTAAATAGTAAAAAAAAACATTCTGTTGTTACAAGGGGGAGAAGCTTACTAATTATTTATCTCTAAAGGTACCGTTTTCTGTTCATGAAATATTTCTTGCTTTTTCGTTATAAACGACGCTTGTGAGAATATATTTTCAGTAACGTTAGACGGTGAAATATAATAAATATTGGCATTTTTTATGGTTGCGAAGTTTGACTAGGAATCCTTATAGTTTCGTAATATCCGTGTATCCGTCTGTCCATCCGTTTTACTTGTATTGTAAAACATTTATAATGGTGATATTTTAAACAGTTATACGAATTAGTAACGCCTACTGAGTTAAGAAATAAAAACTCCAAAAAAAAATATTTTTCGGGGTACCGTCCGTACAATATGACCAGGGATTGTTTTTTTATTTATTTGTAAATTCCATCGTAAGGGGTATCGCTAAATATTTTTTTTATTATTTTTTTGTGGTTTTATGTATAATTTTTCGATACAGAGATCTTTTAATAAATATAAAGCTTTGGAGGGTCATAATTGTAAGAGTCAAAACGTGTCCCAAACTGGCTTAACCGCTTTTTGGAAATACCTAAAAAAACATCAAAGAGTATCTTATACAATAAAATTACAAGACCTCTGTGGCACGACGGGCTTTGCTGGCTGAGATGCAACAGGTTGTGGATTCAATTCCCGCTGCGGGACAAATGTTTGTATGATCTGCAAATATTTGTTCCGGGTCTGGGTGTTATGGTGCAATTTTTGATACCCACGACTGAGGAAATCCTAGTGTGGGATCATGACTATGTATCTGACTGTTGGGGTGTTGTGTTATGTATTGATATATATCCTATCCTACTCCTACTAATATTATAAACGCGAAAGTTTGTGAGTATGGATGGATGTTTGTTACTCTTTCACGTAAAAACTACTGAATGGATTTGAGTGAAATTTGGAATGGAGATACTTTACGCCTTGGATTAACACATAGGGTACTTTCATCATCATCATCATCATCATCAAACGCGAAAGTTTGTGAGTATGGATGGATGTTTGTTACTCTTTCACGTAAAAACTACTGAATGGATTTGAGTGAAATTTGGAATGGAGATACTTTACGCCCTGGATTAACACATAGGCTACTTTTCATCATCATCATCATCATCATCATCATCAATTTTCATCATTATTCACGCGGATGAAACCGCGGGGCGCAACTAGTTATTAATATATATATATTATTATATTACAGCTAAGTAAGTTTCCCTAGCCGTGGTAGTCTCAGTCTAAGAATAGGACTCCGCCAAATGCTCTTGTAGATGTTGTAAAAAGTGACTCAGGGATTACGCCATAGGATGCGCAGCAGCATCCAATAATCTATTAACAGGCTGTAAGTTGTACCTGTAGGCTGTATGTGTAATTAAACATGTATTTTGACGACCTCTGTGGCGCGGCGGGCGAAGGTTCGCCTGCGACGCAGGAGGTCGCGGGTTCGATTCCCGCCTCGGAACAAATAAATAAATAAATAATAAATAATGCTGGACATTTCACACAACATTATCTAGCCCCTAGCTAAGCAGAGCTTGTGTTATGGGTACTAGATAACTGATATACTTAATACAATACATTACATAGATAGATATTTTTTATTATACATAGAAAATACCCAGAATACCCGGAACAATTATCTGCAAATCGCACAAATAATTGTTCCGAGGCGGGGATCGAACCCGCAACCTCCTGCGTCGCAGGCGAACCTTCGCCCGCCGCGCCACAGTGGTCGTCAAATACAAAAAGTAAAAGTAAGGTCGTCAAATAGTAAAAGTGGTACAAATATTTGTACGATCTGCAGATATTTGTTCAGGGTGTTCTGGGTATTATTTTCTATGTATAATAAAAAATATCTATCTATGTA
The DNA here is from genome assembly GCA_951392215.1 of Epirrita christyi. Lineage (NCBI taxonomy): Eukaryota > Metazoa > Arthropoda > Insecta > Lepidoptera > Geometridae > Epirrita > Epirrita christyi. The sequence goes on along the minus strand of OX595841.1, from coordinate 14,345,367 downwards.
AAGTATTATTTTAAGTATACCAGTTATCTAGTACACCCATAACACAAGCTCTGCTTAGCTTGGGGCTTAGATAATGTTGTGTGAAATGTGTCCAGCATTTATTTATTTTATTTATTTATTGGTAAAATTATTCATAAAAATAATACATCAACTTAATTTTAAATATTTAGTATTTTTCATAAATTATGATGTATGAAAACATCTTTCACCCGTTATTGTGTTAGTGAACTTGGGCCTATCCACCTTCTCCTCCCATGGATGTAGTAATAGCTTTACCAAGAAATTAAACCAGGGAATGGGCAGAAGCATCCGCCTCAGAACTTTATACGCATCTGTTTTCACCAATAACATAACATAACACCCAACGGTCACATACATAGTCCTGATCCCACACTAGGGTTCCCTGTGTCGTGGGTATCAAAAACTACTAGTACCATGGTACCATAACACCCAGCCCCGTAACAAATTTTTGCAGATCATACAAACATTTGTTCCGTAGCGGGAATTGAACCCACAACCTCTTGCATCTCAATCCGCCTGCCAGGCATGGTGATTACGGCAAATCCCCTCATTTCATTTAATGAGGGAGTCCTCGTCCAGAATTGGACGTAAATCGGCTGTTGATGATGATGAAAAGACTTTAGTTCACTGTTTATAAAGCGTATACCCACAACTTAAATCTTCTACAGTGTCTATTCAGTTCAATATCCGTTTATCTAAAATACAGTCTGAAAATAACTGTAGAAAAAAAACCGACCGAAGTACGTTTCTAAATTTCGTCGCTAGAAAATTCCAGTAATACTCAAAGGGAAATATTTTCGTTTTATTTTCCTCAAAAATAAACGTTACAAATCGCAGCACTTAGGTAGGTATTATATATTACATTTCGCTGATTTTCTTGAGCTATATCTCCAAATAACGAGATTAATTTTAATTCTCGTCCTTGCCGAGTATTTTAGATTAAATTAAAACGTAGCCTTGTCCGCCTTCACATTACAGAGGATCGTCTTGATAAAAAAAATTAAAAGGCCGGAAAAGTATGAAAATTCTTATAAATCTTCCGGAAAGTTACAAGTTGGTAAGATTTTAGACATAATAAAGCCTCTATCAAACTGCCGTGTGCTACCGTGGTGTGTCCGGCCTAAGGCTGCGTTTCCATTGACGCGGAGCTGTGCGGAGATGAGCGGAGAATAGCGGTGAAAAGTGGTAAGTGTTTCCACTGAAGCAGAAAGGAGAGGAGCGGAGCGGAGCGAAGAGGAGCGGAGCGGAGCTAACTTTGGAATTGCGCAATTTTGAGCTCAGTTTGTCTCCATCTTTCAGAAAGAGCATATGTCATGTTGTCGCCTAAAAAGAAAAAAGCAATCCTTTTATATCTTTCCTTACTTGACGACGAAGATAACGAATCAGATGAAGTAGCATTAACTACTACGACGCACTGCGCGCGAGTCGTGGCGTCACATCCTCCCCCGCACCCCGGTCCGCACCTCGCCGCTTCGCTCTCCTAGCTACCCTCCGCAACGCACCGTCTCGCTGTCCTCCGCTCCGCATCACCTCGCTTATTTTATATGAATATCCGTTCAGCTCTGCCCCGCTCCGCTCGTGCTGTTTCCATTGAAGCGGAGCAGAGATTTCGAGCATAGTGATTGGTCAATTCATGCACCGCTAAGCACCGCTCCGCCCAACTCCGCGTCAATGGAAACGCAGCCTTAGAATAGACCCCTCCGTCTCCTCCCGTGGATGCCGCAAAAAACAACTAAGGGACTTATACCAGGGCAGCAGCATCTACCTGAGTAACACCAATACGGCGATCGCAAAGCCGCCTGCCAATCGTGGTGATTATGGGCCACAATCACCACGCTTGGCAGGCGGATTTGTTGTCATTTGCCATAATTTACGGAAAATGGCAAAATTGTATTCTATGGGTGAGGCCTCGTCCAACAGTTGACATTTAACGGCTGATTTTTTTTTTTTACTTGAGTAAGTTTGTATCTAGTTTTTAAGTAAGAAGTGGTTTGTACTTTTATTTGGAAATAAAAAATATTTGAATTGATTTGATTTGTTTATACTCTAATTTTTCAAAGCATTTTAGGGAATTAAAAGGCTGCTTCTGGGTTCCTATAGAATTATACTCCATACTCAAAAACGTCACTTACTAAATGACCATTGAGGACTCTAGGAAAGAACGTTTTACATTGGCATGCACGACGAAGTTACGAAAGGCCGGACAGAAGTAAAAATCCTGACATGTCCCAACCTGATTACTTTACAGTACTTGCGTTTACTTCCATTGCGAGCGGTACAGATGAGTTCACGCTGCTTTTGTCATTTCACGTAACTTGCGAAATTGTAATTTTTATACGTGACTGTAGTATTAATAAGTCAGGAAAAGTTTCAAAAAAACCTATTTGGAGTCGGTAATAATTATACAAGAGTGAATTAGGGGTGGCTCAAATATTTAGCTTAGGTTTATTCGCAGAAACAAATACCATTATCAGGCAATAGTTATTTAGTTTGTGCTTTTTCGGTTAAAATGGTTTCACTTTTTTTTTCTTTTATGTTTGGGCTTTGGACATTTTTCCACTTACATGTACTAATGCTACTAATTGTATTGTGTATCGATTTATAATCTACCAAATACTTAACGTTTTGGCAATGTAGCAATTTGTTTGAAAATTTCTGAGCAGTTTATTCTTTGATTTTCGGCTTTGTCTAAACTCTGAGAAAATAAATACTTTTTATTTTGTCATTTGTTTAATAATAAATAAAAGAAATGGCTGATGTGTATGTATTTATATAAATCTACATAAAGGGGATTATAATTTTTAGACATTTTATTTTTATTTTATTGTATTGAAAATTCACATTACGAGTATAGCTTAAATTAATTTTTATTTTATTGTAATTATAATAAGTAGGGATTATGTCAAATATGTAAAATTGCGTGTTTATTTAACACGTAGAATCTAACTGACTGATTCTAGTTTAAGAGCTTTGTTCTGGCAAATAAACATTATCGTATCTAATCTTATCAAAAAATATACATGAATCAACAAGAGTGATAAGTGTAATGTGAAAGGCTATGCTTATAGAGCACCAAGTCCCTCACTTTTAACGGCTTGAACACATTATGCGGCCGTTATGTAAATACTTTCAGCTTGTGTACATACCTACCTTTACATCATGTGTGTATCCCTTACGTTAAAAGTTTTCCTTGACAATATTTAGATACGTTTTTTCGTCACTGTATTAAAGCTTTTAAGTCGTATTGAAGTGTTGTAAGTTTTGTTTGCCTACTAACACTCAATCAATCTGAAAAAAATATAATTATTAATTTAACGAATTTTGACAATGTAAATTTTACTTTATATATTTACGTATACAGTAAGTAAATCATTAGCCAGAATACGTCAAGTCTTTAATATCTGGTCCCTACATCTTTTAACGCCCACCTTATTATGGTCTAGTAAAACGCAAACGGTCTAACCGATTATAGCAAATCGGTGAACCATTGAATTTAATCGCTGACTTTGTGTATGGACGCTTCAACTTTAGCTTCTTCGGAAGGTATCTACTATTCAATTTACATCTCATTTTCGTTTACCGTACAACGGCTTTCGAATTCCTGTTGGTCACCACTTACCTACGTCCGTTTATTTATCAAGTACCTACCCAAGTAGGGCTTTTTACGTGCTCATCTTTCTGTTATCGTAATTTTCATCATTGTATGTATTTCAATTATGATTATAATTTATAGCTGATTCAATAATATTCTACCATATACCAACAAAATTATTGCAATAAAACCATCTTTTTAATCTGAATGTCATCACCATCATCGCCTGTAGAAGTCCATTTGCTGAATATAGGCCTCCCCCTTTAACCCTAGATAGCTAACGTTCCTGAACTTCTATAATAAGCTAACCATTCGACTTTTTGACAACCATTTTTTCAACGTTATTTTTATTAAAATTGTATGTTATTTTAATCAGGTTTATTATATTCATGGGAAATATGGGATATAAATTAAAGATAATTATTACATAAATGAATATTTATTTAACTTTTAAGTACTAAATCACAAATCTTAAATGGCACATGTTTCTTTGAGATCAATAAGGCACTAAATCTTACAATTACTAAATTAGGAACTATTTTTTTAGAAATTTGTTCTTTTTCTTTAGGTATAATAAAGCAAAAAGCTTAAAATTAACCGTAAGTATCAAATTACTTAGATTTTTTTGGCACAAGTTGGGCAAAAGTCGACTGTATGTTCGCCACAAATGGGAACTCTGCAACTATTGCAGTGATTCTTTGTCATGCGCCTTTTCTTATAGGAACACAAACTGCAGCTTTTCCTTTTCCTTGTTGAGGCATTTTCAGGTATCAGAGGACTTCCAGAACCAGACTGCTCAAGAATTTGACCTTGACCTTCAGCGCGTTCCTCATGGTTCAAACCCAATACATCTCTTATTTTGTCTTTTATTCTTCGAGGCATTGTTGGTATTTCAAGTCGACGTTTTAGCCATGGTTCAACGAGTTGTTCCTGCAACTGTTTTATAAAGCTTCTTCGTGACAGTGGTTTACCTCCAGACACCAAGACATTATGACAATATAGGACGTAAGAGTGGATACTCGATATATTGAGCATGCAATTGAGCATGCCAAACCATCCTCATTTTCACTATCAGAAAAAACTTCATTTGTGTTGACAAAATCGTCATCATCTAACGCACAAACTATGTCGTCATCTGTGATCAACCTCGCAGCCATTCTTCACTATTAACAATATAACTAAAAAAACAAAACAAAAATCAACACAAAGTACAGGCTTAAAAGTTACGCATAAGCTAGCCATTCGTCAAAATGACGAGTATGCAGTAGGTATCTCAAAAACAAAAGTACTTACCGGCTAAACGCGACCACCACGCGACGTAGTCTAGCGGTCACTAAGTTGGCTCGAATCAGCGAGGGTGTAGGTAAAACCATTAGAAAGGAAGAGGAAGATATTTATTAGATGCTCGTCATTTTGACGAACGTTAGCTATCTAGGGTTAATGCCACGACGAATGGCCTTGAGCCGCCTCCATCCATCGACTTTCTCCGATCTTTATTATGTATTTAGTCCATCGAGAGGAGGGCCTTCCTCTTACTGCGTCTGGTTTGTGGTCACCACTCGAGAACCGATTTTCCTTAACAGTTGTCAGTTCTGAGAGCTATGTTGGCAATTTTGGTTGTTCTTCGAATTTCCTCATTTCGGATTATGTTACATAGTTATAATGAATCTCAACATATTTGCCGAAAATACCTATAACTTGCCCTTTAAAGAGTTTGGGGTAAGAGTACCCCAGACCCGAAACAAATATCTGCAGATCAGCATGCATACATTTGTCCCGCAGCGGAAATTGAAACCGCAACCTCTTGCGTCTCAGCCGGCCTTTCACCCGCCGCGCCACAGAGGTCGTCATTATAGCTGCTGTGACGATAGCAGAATAAGGCGAGGCTGAAAGCTGAGGCGTAGTTGAGCCTTTGACCTTTTCACTCACATAATTACCACATTTGACATTATAAACGGCACAGGAAGTCGGTGGATGGAGGCGGTTCAAGACCGTGCATCATGGCATTCTAAAGGGGAGGCATGTATCCAGCAGTAGACTTCTACAGGCTGATGGTGATAACCTTTGTACTATATTTGATTAAGTTAAAATAAATGCCCTTTTATTGATTTCTTAATTATGTTTGATTGTTTGTCATAATGTTATCCTGTTCTAAGTCTAATCCTAAGTGAATAAGTTAGTTAAAACTTCATTCGTCTTGAAAGAAAAATAACTCTTATGGTACTTACATTCATTTAAACCTTGTTAAGCCGAGTTTAAGTAAGAAAACGAAACATTCTACAGCAAAATCGGCTTTTAAACTTTTTAATTGAGAGGTCTTCCGAATGGGTACATTGAGTACTTGACCTGAAGAAAAATCAGAGCGAATCAGAGTCAGAAGGGGAAATTTATTCGTTTTCAAGCTGAATTCACTTTGAGGGTGTGTAGGTACTTGTGGAAGGGTAGGTATAGGATGAAAACGACGGTAAATTGATTACCTAATTCTTGTTCTGCTTTCATTAGTGAATTGAGTTACATTGAATATTGATTGCAGTAATTGGCCAGTTTATTAGACCATGAAAAGGAGTTTGAATTTTGATTTTTTGTTGTTTAATTTGGTGAACATAATAAAATTAGAGTAAGTAGGTAAATTATCATCATCATCTCTATTCATTGGGTCACGGAGGAGATCAAAGACAAGGATATTGAAAGGGAGCGTCGGGCGTTGGCTGTCAGAAGCAATGTTTTTGCACGCTGCACAAGAGCAACAAATAATTTTTTATACATGCACTCTATATGGGTTAACTCATCATTTTCATCACCATCAGCCCACATTTAGTCTAACGCCTTGCGTGCACCTAATCCGTCATCGGCCAAAGTTTGCTCGGATGACGACGGCCGAACACGGACGATCGAATCAAACACTTGTAAAAGAATGAGAGCGCGTACACAAACAAGACCGTCATCGTCCGATGACGCCCAAAAATGACAACAAATGAAAATGACGAAGTCGTACACTGCAGTGTAAGCACATTGACATCCGAGTTACTCAATTGCGTTATTACTTGATTGACTTACTCGTCCGGGTAGTTCTATCCGTCATCGGCCGACAAAATCGGGTTTGGTGTACGCTTACCGTAAGGCTGGACATAGACCTCTCCCAATACGTACCACTGAGCCCTGTGTTCGGTTCTTCTCATCCCCTTTCTGCCCACCGCCTTTCAAAGGTAACCGCTCCACCTAGGCGGTACACAGGCTACGTATGCCAAGACGTGTTCTCCACTCAAAAACTCGCTTACCGCAATGGGTGTTGGTTCTTCAGCATATATGACAAGCCCATTGTTTTCTCATGACATTCATACCATCTTAAGAAAGAGAACTGCTTCGATGTTAAGCCGTGCTTGTAGCAGCGCAAACAGCATCCTGTACGTTATAGTTGGCCAGCAAGTGGAATGTCCCATCATGTGGCACCGTACTGATTTAAATTCAATAATAGGTAGTTATCACACTAATATGATAAATGTGAAAGTTTGTAAGTATGTTTCTTACTTCTTCACACTCAAACGGCTGAACTAATTTAAGTGAAATTTGGAATGAAGAGACTTTATACTCTAGAGTAGTTAACGCGGTTATGTGGTTGCCTAAATAACTACACTTCTCGACTTTCCTGCCGTTTTTATGACCTTGAACTTGCATGCGTACCTACCTCTGTTTAAAAGATCTGCTAATAACATTTTGGATTCGAATTTGTTATAGAACGGCATATATTTCATTGCTTAAAAACTAGTCTAACTAACTAACTAATGTGGGGGTAACTGTGAATCCTAGATTAATAAAATAAATAAATAAATAGATTAACACAGGCTACTTTTTATCATCATCGTTATCAATATTCATCATTGTTCATGCGGGTGAAACCGCGGTGCGCAGCTAGTAATAAATGATACTTGAACAATTTAAGGTTAAGATTATTTGATGTGTAACGCCTCCATAGAACCTGTACATCATAAAATGTCTTCATATACTGTTGAGCGTGGTTTCTCCTAGACTTGTTGGTAAATTTTCGTTGGTATAAGATTTGTCATGGCAGCTGGGTTATTTAGAAGAAAACGTTATCCAAGTCTGTCGTGGAAAGCAACGGCGGCGATGAGCTCACCACTTGTCACGTCTATGTTACAGCGATTGTGTAACCCACGGTGAAAAGAGACCCTTTGAGGCTCTGCCTACAACTTCGGGGAAAAAGGCGTATGTATATGTACGTGTTCGGAGAATGTCATCTTTGTCTTACCTTGTTTCTGTGTCAAATCCAGAAAACGTATAAAACACTCAGATCAATATTATTGTATTCTTGAATTTGGTATAAAGGATTCTTCCTGGACGAAGACCTTTTCACATCATGAATTCCATCAATTGAAATCATTTTCTCATTTCATTCAACCAAAGAAAATTGTTTTATAAGAAAATACCCAAATACAAATTGTGAATCGACGAAATACATTGATAGGCAGTAATATTTCGGTTTTGCATTCCCAAACAAAAGGCTCAAGGCTCACATCTCGCGCTCTGAGTAACGACATTTTTATGTTGATCGTAAAAGATTTAACCCGGGATCGTTTTGAAGGCCCCTCATTATCACATGAAATATTACAGTCTTTATGACTCAGGAAATAGGGTTTGGAATTGATCGGTCGTTATTTAAAATGGTTTGTATTAAGCGTGATGCAGATTTCATGGGCTGTATTAAAATGCTGGTTTTACACCCGATTGTAATCCAGAGCTAAGAATAATGCGGCCTTTATCTCAATTGAGTACTGATAAGATGGACCCTATGCAAATTTGTTGTTTACATAAAAGCTACTGTTACCATACCACCTACCATTTTATATTTTTTGCTACCATTACCAGCTGCCATTTTATATTTTTTGATGACTGCGAGGCTTCCATTGTGAGGCCTGCGAGTAGATATCGCTGAAGTACAAGTCCTTTTCGCGCTGTGGGACAATTAAGAGAAGGTCACCGCTTTGTACACATGATCAAGGTGGTTATTCGCTATGACCTAAGAGATCCCTTGTTAATAACGTGTGACGTACGACCCATACAATTCAGCGATGATTCCACGCAGATATCGTAACGAGCCCGCGTTATGTTACGTTTGGTCATATCGAATAAGGGGGCTGGTCTAGATATAAGTGTACACCACCCTGTGGTGCGTTAGTTTATTATAAAATGATAAGGTTACTAAACAAAAAAAAAGTGGCTAGATATTAGTGTAGGCCCAAGCACGAACATCTAACGTTATCGAGACGCTACGTTACGATAGTACACGTCAAATATGAACCAATCAACTTACTAAGATTTCAAGTTACCCTGATGTCATTGGTCAATATTTGACATTTGCGATCGTCTCACTAGTGAGACGCTAGCGTCTTGGTAACGTAAATTATTCGTGCTGACCCCACTGATCATGTGTACAAAGTTTCATGTAGTTTGATGAAATAATAGCTAGAACGGTACAGCTAGCACAAGCTAATTAACGTCAGTAACGATAGCGAGTCGCTAGTAAGACGATAGTAAATGTCAAATATTAACCAATCAAATTAGAATGATTTCAAACTACCCCGATGTCATTGGCGAATATTACCATTTGCGGTTGTCTCGCTAGCGTCTTGGTAACGCGAGTCAGACTGTGCTAGGCGTACTGAAGCAAACTTCGTTCGCGTACAAATGGGCGTAAAGGGTCCTACCGGTACCCTTTTCATAATGTTTGGATGATCTGCAAATATTTGTTACTGGTCTGCGTGTTGTAGTACAATGAAACTCGTATCTTTTGATACTCTTGTTACTTGGACTCGGAAATCCTTGTGTTTATTTGATTTGTATTTATTAATAATATAACATAATGGTAATTGGAACTTTACCAATCTTTGTATACTTTAGAGCACTTTTTAAAGTACTCATATAATATACTATTTAAGAATTCAAAAGAACGCTTTTAAAAAACAAAGCGCGAGATGTCACAAACCGCATTTCAGCGCAAAAATAAAATAAATTAAGTAACAAAAGCTAGAACTAAAATTTCCAAGCGGCTTACACTCTGAAAACTTTTTGTGAAGTTTTAAATATTGCTGAAGAGATGCCAAAGTAAATACAACACTCTCCATTAAGTACCTTTCTTCGGGACTCCACATTTTTACGATTATTTCGAAAGTGCTCTTGGGAGCGTCTCTTAAATGTCTGGTCTCCGCGGCAAGCTGTCAGCGAATATATTTAATCTATCCAAAATCACACTCAGACTATATTGTACTAATATATTTTCGAGTAAGAACGAAGGCATACATCATTTTAATAATAATACTAGTTTATTTCAGGCTATACATGGAAAACGTACAATAAAATTATACCTAGTCTAAAAACATTATACCTTATAGAGTAACATACAGTTTATACTAAAAGCTAATACTTAAAAACATTTGTATTTTTTTATAATTTGCTATCAAATCAAATCAAATCAAATATCATTTATTGTGAAACATAGGTATGGTATTAAGATGTTAGGTAAAAATTAAAAACAATGTCCACTATGTTACCAAGATTGGTGTACAATAATATCAATGAAGCTAGGTATGTCTAGAAGAATTTAAATGTCAAACAAATTACACATGTCATTTACCTACGTCAGACTTTAAATTAATAAAATATTAAATTACATAAAAATTATACGCACAATACACAAATGTCAAAGCTATAATACCTAAAATTTCATTTTTTGTCAATTAGTTCCTTAACACTATAAAAACACTTTTCTTGCAGCCACAACTTCATTTTTGTGGTGAATTTGCTATGTGGAAGGCTTTTAATTTCTTTTGCTTTCACAGTTTTTGTATAACGCCATAATAAATATGGATTGGATTGAAGTTTGTGTATTGACCATTTATCACATCATATTGAAAAGTAACAATATAGAACAATCATATTGGAAGGAACGCTTTCTTCCTTAACTTAAACCGCGGCTAGTCCAGGCTTAAATTATAAATCAGGCGGACACAAGCGCACCTGGGGACACCGGACTCTTCCTAATGCTAATGTTTATTTAACATCACTCTCCTGTAGGCCTGAGGCATGACGTGTTGGGGTAGAAATATGGCCCAAGCTTTTAGTTCTTTGCAGATAAAGTATTTATAAAATGTTAATTTTTCATTGACTGTACATCAATCTGTCATTCAAACTTTTGCACATAACAGTATTCAGGCATTTTGGCTTTGAGGCATTTTGGGAAAAGGTTTTTTTTGGGGTTCAGGTGTATCGAAAACAAGGTGTTTTGAAATTCAGTCACGTAAGCATTTAAACCAACTCTCATCAATCTAATTTATGTGTTATTTGTTAAACGTACAAAAATAATTTAAAAAATGTAACTATTGTACCTCGTTTGTATCTTATTACATACCTATTGAAAATAAGTTTATGTACTTTAGTTTTTTTTTTGCTCTACTTAAATATTGTTTTCCACATATACACAAAGGTTAGCTGGAAGAGAATGCTTCCTGACATAGACCTCCCCTATAGAATGCCATGTATTCTATATCTTGAGCTACCTCCATCCACCGACTTCCAGCTGCATATATAATATATGTAAAAAACATTATTTTAAAATATTTTTTTGCCCTATCCTATACTGTTATACGAGCAATATTGTTTTGAGATCTCGAAAAAAGCTGTAACGATTTCGTTAAAATTTACTATTTGGGGGTTTCTGGGGGGGGTTTTTGTGGGTTTACTATTGGGGGGGCAATAGGGAAAACGGTACCCCAGGTGCTATTTTATAATATCTAACTTTTTGCAAGTACCTACCTTCTATTACATATATACATACGTTAAGCGAGAATTTCATAAAATAAATGAATGATCTCTAATATTTAATACAAATATAAAACATATGGGTTTTTAATATAGGTACCTGCTCATGTTTGTACATGAATCCAATTATTTATAGTTCTTAGTGTTTATTAGTTTTCCCAACTAAACAACAAATTCACCTGAAAACTAAAATACTGCAGAGATACCCCTACACAAATAGTGAACAAAACATCAGACATTATGAGCCCGTCAAAGGAAGAGCTTTGAACAAGTTTTCAATACGACTCGAGTACTTTCTGTAATAACAGGAATATGAAATGAGAGTTAAGCTGGCTTCTCACTAGCGAACTGTGACTGTAAGGCCCAAGCCACACGGAAGGAGCTTCGCTTGGTACTAGGTCATATACTCTAGCAAACTAACGCACGGTTTAGTATCGCGATGGCCACTCTGACGCTTGGGGCTGTGCTGCACGCCTATTAGTCACTCAAGCCTCCAAGTGAAGAGACACATCAGCGTGTTAACTAGATGTAGAACACCAAGTTCAGCATACCACAGCACGCTTCAAGTCACGCTACTTATAGACGACAGGTGGCTCTGTTAGCTGTCAGTAGCAAATGTCATCGCAGCAATTTTCAGACGCTTATGGCTTTTCGAAATAAATAGAAAATTGGTGGAAATCATGTTTGCATCTTATCTGATCCCCTATATTTTTGGTCGTTTGAATCGAATTTGAACCAGCGATCTATGTAGGGGATCTGGTAAGATGCAATCACCTTTCCACCAATTTACCACCCATTTGAATTTACCGAGGTGACAATAACTGATACTGACAGCTCACAGATTCACCTGTTGTCTACACTACTAACCAAGCTTCTGCCAGTGTGGCTTGCGCCTAAGAGTTTGACTCAATACGGTTATATCACGACTGTCAGCGTAACCGCGACTAGCTTAGCAGAACTACTATGAGCAGTTACAAACACCTAGCTCCACTCGCTGGTGTGAGATTCCGAATGTCGAAGGTCCTGAAGTGACTTGCCATTACGAGCAGTGATCAAAAACAGTGCTTAGAAACTTCAGCCTCAAATCGCTATTGAGTCAATATTATTCTCATCATCATCAGCTAAACGTTCAAAGCTGGATAGAGGCCTCCCAATAAAATGCCATGACAAACGGTCTTGAGCCATTTTTCTTTTTTAAGGCCTACCAGATGGAAAGCAGTTACCGTAGCCTACGAACGCCTATAACACCAGAGGTATCACACGCGCGCTGCTGACCCTGAGACATAAAGATGAAAAGTCTCATGTGCCTGTAATTTCACCGGCACCCGTACCCTTCAAACCGAAACACAGCAATGCGAACACTACTGCTTGGCGGCAGAAATAGATACGGTGGTAGTACTTCCCCGGACGAACTCATTCACAAGAAGTTCTACTACTAACAGCCTTCATCCATTAAATTCCTCCGACATTGAAAATGTTGTCGGTCAATCAATTGGGTTGTTCCACAATTCATCGATGTTATCCGGTTCGACTCAAAACCCAACAGTGTTCATTCTACGAGCTATAATAATAATTATGGCCTTGCTTGTCCACTGCCGTTTTGGAGATTCAATTCTGAGAGCTATGTCGGTGATCTTGGTTTTTTCTATGAATTTTCTCGTTTTTCTATAAATTTCGGTATGTGTACTCAGCTTTAAACGTAGTAAGTACTATCGCATCCTCCTTGAAAAGCCATTGTTCGATTTTGTTGAGTAGGACTTTTAGATACTTTAATAGGATTGAAGGAAGTTATGTAAGTTAGTTAAGTTGAAGAATGCTTATGAGTATAGGAAAATGTAAACAGGTATCCTATTATTTATCAATTGATAGATCTTTATTATAACTGTTGACAGAATCCTTGTTATGTGTGATGGTAAATCTTGTTTGAATACTGTGTAGTTCCTTTGCAAGGTTTTCACGTAAGTAATATTTATGGCCGAGTGAATCGTAAAACTAACTTTTCCGGTCTGAGAATTTTTCTTCAAACAAGTTTTGCAATTTTAAATATTCTACTAAGTAAAGAATACAAAAGTAGTCAAGTGACAGTTTGAGTTGGTTCTGACGCTTTCCTACCTCAGATTTCCTACTAAGTTAGACTTAAGCTGGGTATTCATTAGGCAACATTTTGTTAATAAACACTGTTTATAAAAATTGCTTATTAACAAATGTTTCCTAATGAATACCCGGCTAAACATTATGAAACACGGCTTAGGTCTAACTCAGTAGGAAATCTGAGGTAGGAAAGCGTCAGAACCGACTAGATATTCATTAGGCAAAATTTTGTTAATAATCACTGTTTATAAACATTGCTAATTAACAAATTTTTCCTAATGAATACCCGGCTAAACATTATGAAACACGGAATATAAACAATGGTTATTAACAAATGTTGCCTAATGAATACCCGGCTTAAGTCTAACTCAGTAGGAAATCTGAGGTAGGAAAGCGTCAGAACCGACTCGGTATTCATTAGGCAACATTTGTTAATAAGCAGTGTTTATAAACAGTGTTTATTAACAAAATTTTGCCTAATGAATCCCCGGCTTTATGACTTTGACTTAACACAACAATGCGAGCATTACTGCTTGGCGGCAGAAGTAGGTATGGTATACTGGGTAAACGTAACCTGTGTGGAAAAACAATTCAAGTGTGTCCTTCAGGAATTCTCTTTTAAAAAAGCCAGACTGATTATAAACTTCGATGCCAATGCGAAGCATTTTTATTAAACAAGATCACAATGACATAATCATCCCAATTACTTCTCTACCGATTCTAAATTGCATGACAAAAGGCTCTTTAATCAAATCGAAGGTACACCACTTAAGCAAATTATGTTAAGTGCTTTAACTTACTACCCCACTTAAGTGTTGTAGAGCAAAATTGGGCTCTGTTACAACTGAGTAAAGTGCATAGAGAGAATAAAGCAAAAAAAACTCATTTACACTCAAATGCCGACGGCTGTTTTACGAAGGTTTGTAGTATGTCAATCTTGTTGAACAACGAGGCATGAGTAGCGGTTGTAAGTTATTCGCTCGGGCGAGTTAATACTATTCATTGACCATGTTCCAATTAGACATATAGATTAGCGACGTCATCTTAGTTTTTCTGCGCTATATATTGAAGGTAAGACGTACAATAATTGTAATGCGTAATGTAATATAAATATGTTAATGTGCGTAATGTTGTAATATAGAAATATGACTGATATAACATGCATTTGCAATCATATTTAAATATTGATAAAACAAAGATTTCCGAAGCTCATCACTTTCGCAGTAGTTACCTACTTACTAATTTTAAGATAAATTGCAAAACCCTTACTGAGTACATAATTATGACCTAAGTATAATAAGTTAAATTACTTGAACTTGATCTTCATCAAAATTGTCTTATCTTTCTTTTATATAATTGTGAATGCAATCAAAAAAGTTTAATTTAAGTTTCTCTGAAGTAAAATTTTAGAGTCTGACAACAGCATAATAATTGATGCAACCCAATCTTGTGCACCCCATTCAAATCGCTGCCAATTCCTCCCTGTCACCACATCCCATCCACCGGTTCAAGTAACTCGCTTGAAGCACCCATTTGTCCGTCACACTGACCGTTTCGAGAGCTGTCGAGTGCTGTGTCCCGTTTATTTGTTTTGTTTAGTTCGCTGTCAAGCTGATGAGACCAAGTACAATACTCAAGTTCTTGTGAAACAACTTGAGTAAAGTTGACTGTGCAGCGCTGACTAAAACTTTCCTGTGTTATTTACGGACAGTAAAGCCAGCTAACGCTAGAAACTAAATCTATCTGTGCAGGATTAAAGGCGTAGATACACGCCATATTTTGTCACTATCTAACTCATTAGAGTTCAGGTAAGTTAGAAGGTGACAGAATAGCGCACGCAAAACAAAAAGTGAGTGAAAATGACTACAAACAAATATTTGCAGCCTAATAAATCATTAATTTGACTCGCCAATTGTACACTGTGAAAAAACCTTGACAAATATTTGTGTGGAAGAAAAGTACTAAAACTCAATGGTTACAAATTTTTAAACAAAAAATGCTATATTATTGATATTTTTGAATATTGTATCTAATAATATCAATAAAATTATGTCAATTGTTAATTATTTAAAAAAAGAAAACATGTGAAAAGGGTCCTCCAAGGCAGGCAACGCATTGGCAATGGCTCGGGTGTTGCAGATGTCAATAGGCGACGGTAACCGTTTACCATAAGGTGGGACGTATACCAGTTTGCCGAGCCATTACAAAAAAAAATTGAAAAAAATTGTTCAAATTATAATTTAATGTCTAATATGCAATATTATATTTTTTTGAAGAGTTAGATGGAAAAAACCTCTCGTTTGGCGTATATCTACGCCTTAAAGCTTTGTGGTACATATCTACTATGTACTCAAATTGCAGAACAGTGTATATAACTTGACCATACACACAGAAGCAACTTTTAACTAATCTAAACATAAACAGTAGGTAGGTAATGACTTTGCTAATGCACTGAACAGCTTCCACTCATTAAGCTCATAGTATTCGTCACTGACCGTTTCGAGGGTTTTGCGGAGTCCTGTTAACTCGTTTTGTTTTTCGTCTCTGACAAGATAAAGCTGTCGGACTGATAAGAGCAACTGGAGTTGACTGGTAATTGTCTTCGAGACTCGAAGTAAAAGTTTGTATGATAATGTAGTAGTACCTATATACATAGTAAATAGTCGCGAGAAATGTTTACTGGTTTAGCTTCGTCTGTACTTTCTGAACTCTATTGAGTTTATCTGAACTACATTCAGTTTATCTAAACTTTTTTTTAATAGTATAAAAAAGAAAGTCAAGTAAAGTTTGTCAAGTAGTCTTGCTAACAAGCAAACTGCCCACCTGATGAAAAGTAATTACCGTAGCCTATGGACGCTTGCAACACCAGAGGCATCACACGCGCGCTGCCGACCCTGAGACATAAAGATGAAAAGTTTCATGTGCCTGTAATTTCACCGGCACTCGTACCCTTCAAACCGAAACAGCAATGTGAGCACTACAGCTTGGCGGCAGAAATAGGTACGGTGGTAGTACTTCCCTTGACGAACTCTTTCACAAGAGGTTATATTACAACTGTACTATACTATATATTATATTACTTATATTGTTATATTGTCAACAATCTGTATAAATACATAGTAAACAGTCGCGCGAAATGTTTACTGGTATAGCTATGTCTGTACTTTCTGAACTTTATTGAGTTAATCTGAACTACATTCAGTTTATCTGAACTTTATGGAACAATCATACTCAAATCATATATGACACACGTATTGTCATTCTGTACTTATAAAAACCAATTTTGGCACATAATATCTAATCTTTGGCCCAATGTACTTTCTCCAACCCAACTCATTCGTATTTCAACAGAGTCGTGAGTGCCTTAACCTTGGTAGGAACACAATAAAACACAGTGAGTTCATCGCTACCGGTCGTAAAAGCAACACCTTTTGTAGAGGGCTCTTAACCCAACCTTGGGTCCTAGTTAAGGTTTTTTAAGACTCTTGAGAAGAAATCGCTTTTTTGTCGTAGAATACAGTTATTTGGTGGATTACTTTGTATTTGTTCTTTGTTAGTTATGGAGATCATCACTCACAGGCAGCCCGTTACATATAACATAACCTTCGTGACAACCTGCAAGAGGTGCTGGTTCGATTCCCGCTACCGGAAAAATGTTTAAATGATAAGTAACTATTTAACTTTTGAAACTATCATGGTTATTAACATAATTATCACTAGAAACGGAAAAATCATGGTAAATATCCCGTTTCAAGTGATAATTAAGAAACTATTTGTTCTGGGTCTAATACTACGGTACCCGTAGTTCCTGAAACACAGGGAATCGTTTGTGGAATCAGGTATATGTATGTGATAGTTGGGCGTTCTAACATTTATGCTTCATGCAGGGTCGTTTTTCTTACTATGTACACGAGCGGCAAATTGCCAACGGTAGAGGCAACTGTAGCCGTCGACACCTTTCAGTGGCAGCCGTCAACGCATCGGCGGCAGCCATTGACCGACAATAGCGACAATACATAGCGACAATTGCAATAAATTGGTAAATTATAAATAAAATAAAATAAAATAATATATATTAATTAATAATAATATAATACAATAAACGTTTGGTCGATTATCGATTATATTATTATTTATCGCTTGGTCTGTGAACTGCGGGACTATGTATGTGGCTTCGATGTTGACATGTCAGCGGCTGCCGCCGATGCGTCGACGGTTGCCACCGATGCGTCAACGGCTGCCGCCGATGAGTGCGTTTGCCTCTGCCGTTGACATCGTGCCGCTCGTGTATATGAAGCCTTACTTATCCGTCACTTCGAGCTTTGTTATAATGTGCGCATAATTTTTTTGGTAAGTTCTTTGTCGGCACACTGTAGTACAACTATTATCAAAAGGAAAATTCGGTTCTCACTCATCTACAAAAGCGGAGAGTGTCTTACAAGAGTAAACTATTGAGCGAGTATACACATCTATACTATCTTCTGCACTTATGTGTAACAGTACCTACCAGTCAGTGTCAGGTTTTTTGCATTTGAATTGCATAGCGTGTATGCCCAAACAAAACATAATCTATGAAAATTTTAACCGCCTAACTCGGCTGGTGTGATTTACCCCTGTGAGAGAATCCCAGAGAGACAAGACAGACACACGAAAGGATGGCGTAGGCTTAGTTATAGGGTCCTGTTTGCCACTCTTCGGGTACAGAACCCTAAAAAGTGCATCGTCATGTTAATTTTAATTGGGTGAAAACTTTTGCTCATTTCTCATAAACAGAATGCATGTGACCGCATTACCATGGTTACGTCTTTCTGTTCCATGTTTTGGTTATACCTGTGATGTGGTTAAGCACAAGCTCTGTTATTTAAAATTCTGCATGGAAATGTTTATATTATATATCATTTAACATTATTGTAATTATCATTGTAAATCTTACCTGCTTTGTATCTACATGTATAATAATAACATTTGACTGTACTGTACAGCATGACTTTTCTTTATATCTAACAAAACTTCTAACTCCCTGTCTCAACATTAACCTTTGCTAAGTGACGAAAAACTACACACCAGGAGCTGAGTAGCAGCATCCATCTCAGTACTTAATGTAGTATGAGTGCTAATACTGCGAATTACACTAATTTGCCTGCTCAGAGTGATGCCAAATCCCCCCTTTTCATTCTATTGGGAGGCCTCGTCCAGCAGTGGAAGTGTAACGGCTGATAATGAATCATTATCACCAAGCTTGGCAGGTGGATGGTGATCGCAGTGTTGGGATTGAGTACTCAGGTGTATACTGCTGCCCATCCCTTAGTGTAACTTCTTAGTCGGCTTTTACTACATCCACGGGAGGTGTCGGAAGGGCTAAGCCAGACACAACACGGCCCATGTTCATTCTATGGGAGGCCTCGTCCAGTACTGGGTGTCTACCGCATGATGATGATGATTATGAAGTGTCAAAGTACTACACTAGTCAAAAAAGTCCCTCAGCAAAAGTTTATATTGTGAGAAGGCCTATCACCACAAATCTTTCTTTCAATGTTCCGCAAAATATTCTTGTGAAGTAATGTAGGCCAAACCAACCCCCGTTCAGGCTTGACCCGTATTTTCGCAGCTGTCTCCACTTAAATAAAAGAAACTCAGACTGAGGGCTGTTGACTTTGCCACGCTCGTTTCACTCCGAATCAGTTCTTAATGTAAAATAAGCTGTATCACACTGTCTTTAAATTAAATATGGCTCGAATACCCAACATTGATTGCACATAGCGTGGGCACAGACCTGCTGATTCTATTATGTTCCACAGCAAAGAACAGAATTGAAACCGGGTTCATCGTCACACACTTACCGTGTTAATCTGCTTGGGTGTGACGACATAGGCTCTTTCTGAACTGCCAAAACGTTTTGATCGGCAATGAGGACGGTAGCTTGCTGACCGGGCGTTCTTGCCGATTAGGTTCGGTAGGTGTGTAGTGGTATATTTTGTATTTCTTTCTAGCCTCCCAATTTCGGCAGGTCTGTGACCCTTTATTGAGTGGTCAATAGTTATGTTCATAGAATATGTATTAGTATTAAAGAAATATTTGCCTTTATTACATATAAAATAAAATAAAATTGGAAGCAATACGAGATGATAAACGGCCTGATTGTCTGGTTTTTTAGCAAAATATGCACTGAATAATTTGACCTATCAGATGTGCTGATAGCACACGTTTTGTCGTTTCTTGTCCGTAATGCAATTGTTAATGTTTGGCACAACTGTGCATTTGACAATCGGCACAACTGATGGTCTCCCAAACACAGAATCGGTTTGATTGTGCACACGTAAGAAAGCTTTTGGAGTGAAAATTCTTAACAACAGTACTTATATTTTCTTCCGTGACTTTGCGACTGTCGTCAGTAAACACATAGTTCGCTTCTATTACCATTCAGTTCTGAGAAATGTGGAGCATTTTATTTTTCTTTTCTACTTTAAATAAGTATAATATTGTGGGTTTATTTACCTTGAGAATTTTCTAGTAGCTACGATCTTTCAGATTTGTATTTGATGTAACGTAGCACGATTTGGTTACCCCCTGTGTTTTGAACTTATATAACGTTGGGTGACTTTATATTTTCAATGAAAAAATATCGTGTATGTCACACAACATGTGTTAAAATAACATCAAAAATTATTTATGTATTTCGTTTTAAGTTCAATCACGACTCAGAATAGGAAGGTCACCTTCTCGATGGACCAAGGACATTAAAAAAGTAGCAAGAAATCGGTCGATCGAGGTAGCTTGAAACGATTCGTCACGGCATTCTATTGGGGTGGCCTATGCCCAGCAGTGGACTTCTGCAAGCTGATAATGATTATAATCTACGCGGTACCACTCCGTGCTGCCAGAACTTGCGTAAACAATAATTGTTCTTACATTGAGCAGACTAAAACAACACTTGTAATCTTGTAACTTTGTCCCTAGGTAATCTAAACGATGACAAGGCGAGGGTGGAACACCAGTGGCGTCATGTAACACTGTAACATGAGGCCCAGCAATTTCGTCGTGTACATCACAAGCCTACTTTGGCTCAACCTGACTGACGCAAAAATTGGTACGTATTCACATGCCTACTTATACTACCTTCATAAATCAGCCCAACTTACTACTTTGTACAGTTATTGGAATCCAGTTCACTCCATGAGTTGAGAACATGGACCTGGGCAAGTTCGAAGAAAACTTTATTTTAAAATAATTATTTGATACAGGCGCGACTTTGCGGAAATCCATTCTAAAAAAGTCGACCAAAATATAGTTACAATTCTGCCCCTCTCCACCGAAAACTTAGAAAGAATTTGACACGTGTTTCGCCTCTCTACGAAGCATCCTCAGAAAAAAGTTGACAAAGAAACAACAACACCGCAAAAACTCCGGAGACAGCATGTTGCTTCGCCGAGCGTCGAACAGAGGCCCAATTCTCTAAATTATTTTATAACTACACTGAAAGTTAACCGAATCGAGACTGAATTGTGAATTGACAGAAAGTTGATATTCTGCTCCCTCATAAAAAATAATTTAGTCTACTTTCAATTCACGGTGACTACCATTAGAGTAGGATGTCTATATATATAATTGAAAAGAATAAAGAGAGCCTCCATAACGTAAGCTAAAATTATCAAAAAAACTTTGAATCGTTCCAGTTTCGGTCACATTCGGTCCTGCGGGGGTTTTGCTGTGTTATTGTTTCTTTGAAATAAGAAACATAAATAGTTTTATTTTATTATTATTAATCTATAGTAGAGAGAAACATGTGTCGAATTCTTCCTGAGTTTTCGGTGGAAAGGGGCGGAATTTATATACATTATATTAAATTTATTCGCCTATTCAATATTGAAGTAAATTAAACAAAAGCTGCTGCTAGAGAGTTCTTAAGTTATGTATCGAATGGAGTTCAATAGTACTAGTTTACTTGTTGGTGAAAATAAATGTGTTATTGCTAGAAGAAAACGTCGAGTTAATTATGGCAAAGCATTGGCGATCCCGCCGTGGACCAGTGGTGTGTCTGGCCTAAAAGTAGACCCCTTCTCCTCCTCCCCTCCTCCTCCTCCTCCTCAGGTAGTAAAAGTTTTACTAAGAGATTACACCAGGGGCTAGGCAGCAGCATCCACCTGTGTCCGTCCAGCAGTGGACGTAAACAGGTTGATGATGATGATGGATGATTGGCGATCCCACGATTGTATGATCCAAAGACAAAAAAGGATCCATTGAGGGTCTGCTTACCCCTTCGGTGAAAAAGACTTGTGTTTATGTTATGTATCTGGCTAGAACTAGAATACACCCCGTATATAGACAAACTTGTGGATTTTGCGTATAGATAGATAGATAAATTAACAATTTATTGTACACCAGGAATACTATTAAAATTAGCAGTACAATGCGTGGCCTTATCACTGAGAGCGATTTCTACCAGGTAATCTTTGAATGGACAGTAACGAGCGAAGCAGTAACAAAACGGTGGTGCACAGAGTAAAAATAGAAAAAAATATATAATGATTGCGGATGTCATATAGGATGACATTAATATATAACTAGTGGTTCGCCCCGAACTGAGGCCTCGCGATAACACCTTTATCAGCCCGACTACTTAACCAAGTAATTTCCATTTTTCTATTATTATTTTTGAAAATTTTCACCTCGAGGTCTACCTGTACAGTACAGGATCTATCAGTAACAACTTTAATTTCCTACACATCATCGAAATAACCTTTGAATAGGGCTAAGCAACGGGGCATACATACCTGTTAGTACCAATATCAAGTACCTGACGAATTAATTGATAACGTCCTTTTGACGAACTCCAAAGAACTCCAGCGTCATTCAAATTCCTAGAAATGGGAGGTCAACAATGGATGTTATATTGGTATATGTTTTATGGAGTACAAGTTTCTAAATTCTTCAGTTTCAGACTTTTCCCTGTAGTTGTGACACAAAAGCCACAAGCATACCAAATTTCAGCATTGTGGGATTGCTGGAAGTACCCTAGAATTTTTGATTTTTACGTTTTTTATTTACCCTAATATCTCAAAAACTACTAAGGCTAAATACTTATTAAAAACAGTTTTGAAATTTCCAACCACAGCGCTTTCATTAGACACCCCACTTGATCTGACTGTCTAACTTTTTTTTTTACCCCTCTTGGACCCCAATATCCCAGCAACCCCCTGACCGATATAGCTCATAACCTTACCTACAAATTGTACCAATACTATCTACCCCATACCAAATTTCATGAAGATCGGATTAACGGGTTGGAAGTTTTCATCGGACAAACATACATACATACATAAATACATACATACATACATACAAACACTGATTCTTCCAACTTGACTCAGAGAACTCGCTTCGCTCGTTCAACAAGCAGAAAATTATAAATACACCAGAATCTACCAAAGCTACATGTGATTGTCACAAAACCAAAAAAGTTATTCTCAAAGCCTTTAAAATAGATTAATAAAACATTATGTGATACGAAAGATGAGTTTTCAGCATCCATTACAAACACAATTAAAATACGGCAAAACACGAAAGCCTTTGACAAGCGTCGATTCCCAAGTCTGTTTGCGACTGTTTTTAAAACATCAACAGATAACACTATTCGTTTGCAAATGTATTTATTTTATCCCTGCTGAACTGTGGGTATATAGTTGAAATTACTAGATACTCGTTTCAAAATACGGAATACATTTTTAAATGGTTTTTGGTTGGTTTTATTCTTTGGGTTGAGAACTTTGCCTCCACCTCTTGGGATTTTGTATTTTGCATATTTATTATTTTCATTTTATTTTACTTAAGGTTCATGCTCAACTAACACAATCTGTGAAATGTCAACTGGCTACCTCTTGCGGCTACAGAGACAAACCCCGGTGATAAAATACACACAGGCAGACAAGACAAACGGACAAATACAAACGAACGGACGGTGTAGGCTTAGTTATTGGCATCCTTTTGGTACGGAACCCTAATAATGATTCACGGAAGTGATGAGTAGTTGATGTACGTCAGTTTATATTATACCATCACTTCTCATATCATCATACTTGTAAATATACTGTTTTTTTATCTTTTAAAATCTTTAAGTCAACCGTTATTTTATATAATTCTTCTTTATTTATCGAGCAACGAGAAATCTGTTTCGTTGAATTTCTGTTGAATCCAAAATCAACCAAAAGAAAGGGTCCACTCCCTTGACAGATTTCAATTACCCTCCATTCAATGAAATTAATGGGACCAATTTAACGCTAATTTGAAGTTAAATCATGTCTTTTTTAAGCCAAAATTGGATTTGTTTTTGTAAAGAATTTTTCTATCAATATCTAATATCAATGAAGCTTTTTTAGAACAGTTTTTTTTGCTTGCCATTAACCAATATATTACATAACTTTTCATTTAAAAAACTGACTTCCGCCATTGTAATCGACTAAATAATTTTGGATAAAAAAAATTATGAAAGAACCATAGTGGTGAAAGGATTATGATACTTTCTGAATGCAAATGCTTGGTGTCTTACTGAAAATATCAAAATCGCTATATGTATCCCTACAATATTTGAGGAGTTCCCTCAATTCCTCGTAGATTCCATCATCAGAACTGGATTCTGAAAAAAATGGGACCAATCTGGAAGTATATCTATTCAAATAAAAAAAGAATTTTCCAAATCGGTTCATAAACGCCGGAGACAAGATGCGGTAACAAACATTAAAAATACAACCGAGTTGAGAGTTGAGAGTTGTTTCCTTTTTGGGAAGTCGGTTAATAAACGTAATGTTTTCGAAATCTAAAGATTATTGCTATTCCTATTATTTATCGTATATCTCAGAAATGTTAAAAAAGTTGTACTAATGGGAAAAAAATATTCCAACCTAACTTAACTTTTTAACTATTATGTTATAATTATATAATATACTATAACCTGCTGCTTTTTATTATTATGTAACCTCAAAAATAAAGGCTCTACAGAGACCTAGTGTGTATGACAGAGCTTTGCTAAGGTACATCTATTTTAGTATGAATTACTGTTTATTCTAAGATATTTAATAGTTTACGTTCCTATGAGTTACAAATGTTTAAAACTAAATAAAAGTTTATTATTATTATAGTAAAAAATAAATAATTGGAACTACCTAAGTGAAACAGACAAAGACATGTATTTTTGTTGTTGTTATTGTTATGTTTATCTAGTGTGGGTATCATAGGAAACTGGATCATGATTCTCATCAGCAAATAAAAATAATGTTACGTTATAACTTAAAACCTACTATTTGTATTTAATTTAAAAGTTTCTACTTTTATTGTTTTTGCAAATAAACATTTTCCATTTGTTTTTTTTTCATGCATACGAAGATTTTAAACGTGTCTCATTCAGTAATGAAAACCCCTGAGCAGATTCAACCTAAAAATAGTTAGATATTAACTTTGTATAAGCTCAACATATCATTAAGTTGTAGCACAACTATTATTTATTCACATATCTACGCCCACACGTTTACGGTCCAGTAGTGGGTGGATATCGCAGAGGGATAATACTTATTATACAGCGCCTTTTTACACACGAATCGTGTGCTCAATATGAACTGAACAACATTAAACGCTAACCTCAAAAACCATACCAAAACATGGCTGCAACATAAAAAATCTAACCTGTAACATGCTTATTTCACATTTGTCGTTAAACACAATAGCAAAAAAAAAAAAAATGAAAATGATTAGTGTATAATTAATTTTTTACCACTAAACCGTTTGGTAGTTACGTAGAGTAAGCGGATTGTTAATATGTTTTGAGTAATTTAGCAACAATATTATTTTGTTGTCAAACAATTGTTCAAGTAATGTCATTACAATTATTTCAAGCCAGTGTTGTAAAATGCCATATAAACCCCATTAGTTTTCATATCTGCGGTATTCTTGGAGGGGCACAGTGCAAACAACGTGGCAAAGAACTATGCAAATGATATCATATTACTATGTCGTTACCTTTACAGAGCAAAGGGACCGCACCTAATGTATTGGTTCTATTATAAAGTTATGTGTATTACTCATAGGCATTAGCATAATCCATACAAATACATACGCGCTCTATAATTATTATTCCTCTGAGGAAGACCCTTCCAGGTGTTTTGTTAAACTGTTATTAACCTGTTTTGTTTCATTCCAGGGTACTTCTGGCACATCACAGATCTTCATTATGACCCCTTCCACAACTCCCCCGAGTTTCATAAAGGTAAAGTTATCTGTTCACCGCAGGTTGTTAATTATGTTATGCGTACCTTTGTTTCCTATCTTATTTAAATAGGAACAAAGTCACGCGATATTGTTTGTTTTGACTTATTATTATTGACATTCTTGTTCCCTTAGCCTTGAGATATTTCTGTAATGACATTGAAAGTTACTTATTGATCGCCTAGGATTGAAAACATTATGAGCAGTACCAATATTTGGATCAGTGATATAAGTCATATAAGTGATACAAGGGAAGGTCCGGTACTTGATGGATTAAAGACATTATAATCGTCGCAAGAAGTCGGTGGATGGAGGCGGCTCAAGACCGTGCGTGCATTCTCAGGGGAAGGTCTATGTCCAGCCTATAGAAGTCCACTGCTGGGCCCCCCCTAGAATGCCATAACGAACGATTTTGAGCGGCCTCCATCCACTGACTTCCTGCGATGGAAGGAATTCATACTCTACATAAACATAACATAGACTTCAACAGTCACATACGTAGTCATGATCCCACACTAGAATTTCCTGTGTCGTGGGAATCAGGAACCACGAGCACTACCATAACACCCAGACCCGGAACAAATATTTGCAGATAACACAAACATTTGTCTCGCAACCGGAATTGAATCCGCAACCTCTCACATCTCAGCCGGCTAATCGCCCGTCGTGTCACGAAAGTTGTACTTAAGCAAAAATAGCTTTCATCATTTTACTCGAAAATATAGTTACTATTTGCCTCCATATATGGGTAGTTTAATTGCATTGCATATGGCGCGATGCTATTAAAAGTTTCTAGTAAGTTTTAAAACTATCTCTTACCTCTTCAGGTTGCAAACATAACCGTGGTAATAACGAACACAGTCATCGAAACGAGCACACACATCGAAACGGAAGGCATCGGGATCACACATGTGATACCTCTTGGCCGCTGATACAGAGTGCTGCTGCCTTTATGGCAGAGCGGCACCCAGACACACTGGAGTTTGTGCTTTGGACTGGGTGAGTAGAGAGTATAAGGTGCATTGATTCTCTTATGCTATTCTGGGTATGATGTACATATTATATGGCCTAGTCCTGATAACTGGTCTCAGAGCTCTTAAACAGCATCCTGATGTGCTAACACTCAGCACAGTAACGCAGAATCCAAATTGTTTCTATAAATTCCTTTCGACAAACTAAACAAAATTGATACTTTAGTATAGAGTGCTATCCTGACCAGATGTTGGCCTTACTAAGCCTATCTTTCTTCCAATAGAGACATCCTCTCATCATCAATGGAGCATCTAACTGAGGAGTTCAAGCTAGAGGCAGTGCGGAACGTCACAGATGTCCTAAGCCGGACGTTCAGCAGCCAATTTGTATTCCCAGCACTAGGACATAATGACCCACCGTTGTCGAGGAAGCTGGTTGATATGTGGATGCAGTGGCTGCCAACAGAAGCACTGCAGACTTTTGAAACTGGTTAGATAAACATTCTAATTTTTAACACCTACGCCTCTGGCTGATAAGCTCATAGCCCTACCATAGAAGAATCCATAGTACTGACTCATAATTATTATAAGCCAGTTGACGTCTACTGCTAGAGATAGGCCTCCCATAAAATGCCACTGCAAACCCTTCCAAGCTGCTTCCATTTACCATCCATCGTGGCATCGGTCCATCGAGCGGGGGCTGTTCTAAATTACGGCATCCAGTTCGACGTTGCCACTTGCCACAAAAATTACTTGTACTGCTTATTTCCAGTTGTAATTGTACTGGTGTGATCATAAGCAGGACGTTGGGGAATAAAGTTTCTAGAGTGGCGACCACGAACCGGACGACGCGGTAGAGGAAGGCCCTCCACTCGATGGACTAAAGACATTATAAACGTCGCGGGAAGTCGGTGGATGGAGGCAGCTCAAGACCGTTCGTCGTGGCATTCTAAGGGGGAGGCCTATGTCCAGCCGTGGACTTCTACAGGCTGATGTTGATGAAGATGATGATGATCATAAGCAGGGCAACCAATTCAGGACTTCATAGTTTTACTTTCTTGGACGAGAGATGGTAGCCTCTTCTTTTACAGGTGGATACTACACAATAGAGCAGTCTCACAGCAAGCTTCGTATAGTAGTGCTGAACAGCGTGTTATGGGCTGGTGGGGCAGCCCGGACTGACGGCCCCCACCGAGGCCGGGCGCAGTGGGAATGGCTAGAGCAAGTTCTTGGAAAAGCAAGGAGAAAAAATGAAATGGTTAGTTTTCGATGACAGGTTAGGTAGGTCAATTTTTAGGTAAAACAAAAGTATATTTTTCAAAACAAGCTTTTATCTATTTAATCTTTGTCCGATTCTTCTTTATCAGCCGTAACGTCCAGTTTTGGACGAGGCCTCCCCCATAGAATGCAATGGGAGGATTTGCCATAATCATCTTGCTTGGCAGGCGGATTGGTTATCGCAGTATTAGTGTTGAGTACTCAGGTGGATGCCCATCTCCTGGTGTAATCCCTAGGTCGGCTTTTATGTCATCCGAAAAAAGAAACGAAAGGGTCTATTCTTAGGTCGGATGCACCATAGCATGGCTTCATATATATCAACTGATTATGAAGTTGAAATTGGTATTCGGAACCACGATTTGATCAATATGAGTCGAAAAACTGCCAGTAACTATTAGCCATCAATTTCCGCTGTCCTTCGGTCTCCATCATCAGTTATAACAATAACATTGGTTATAACAATATTGTATTAGATAGATTATAGCCGGTTTAACTTACGTAGATTATTTTCGAGTATACGACCCGAGGTTTCAAGCAATTTAGATTCTCTTAATCATGTAAAATAATAAATAATAATACAATAATATTAATAATAATGTTAATATTGTATTGTTATTGGATCTTGACATTTATTGATATTTCAACTCTATCGCATACCGGGAACAGTGTCAAAATCATCTCGCAAGATTTGAACTATGTAAATAAACAAACTTACAAGCAAAGATACAAGGTTGGGAATAAAATCAGAAAATCAGAACATGATTAAGTGGCCAATTACACGTCAGGACTTATCTTTCTAGTTGGTAACATTATTCATTTTGATGCTTACGGTTGCAAAAAAGGACTATTGTAAACTACCTACTTTGCTATCTCTAAATACTTGACACTAAAAATTCTGCCAAAAGATTTTGATGAATATGAGCATGATGTATCAAGACTTAACAGCAGTTTTTATGTTCTTATCATATTATTTGATATCAATGTTTTTCTTTTAAAGGTCTACCTAGTTGCCCATGCTGGCCCAGGTGTAGAAGAACGTCAAAACGCCGGCAGTGCATCAGCCTCTGGTGGTGGAGAGTTGACTCCTTCTGCCAACGCCAGACTGTTGCATGTCATCAGGGCATTCTCTGACGTCATCGCTGGCCAGTTCTATGGACATAGACATGCTGATACGTTCAGACTTATTTATAGTGAAGGTAAAAGTATTTTTTCCTCACAGATCGATCGTTGTGTCAAGCCACTCATTTTGTATATTGGATCTATCAGTATGATTGATTATAACCCTTCAGAGTTGAACTATGAGCTGTTCCTTTGTTTCTAAGGCCAACACCAATTAACTTTCAGTGTGTTTGACCGAGTTTCAACTTTTTAACTTTTTTTTATTTAAAAGTTATAGGTATTCATTCTATCAGAAGAATTTCCATATCACTATAAATCATTACAACATCATTTTAACTATTTTACTAAAAGAACTTTCGTGAATATATATGTTGGTGGAAGCACCAACAGGTTTCAACCCAAATCGAGGGTCTTCATCAGGGTGGGTACAGGATCCGTGCTACACTCCCTCCGCGCCTTCCTCGCACTGCGTCTCTGAGATCGCTCCTCTCGGCTCGTCTGGCGCGGGAGGGTGGGGGGTATGCTTGGTGTCCGCGTCATCACACGTTCTTCGGTGACGTCATTTCGGTTGTGTTGCGGTGTTTCATCGTCGCTGCCACTTCCATCGCGACTACCGGGCGCGCCAGGAGCGGCCAGACAGGCTACACTTACAGTGTCTCTATCAGGCTCAAACACCCTCGTTCCCTCGATTAGGGTCGAAACCTGTTGGTGCTTCCACCGACATATCGGTACGTAAAAATTTCCCATTTTAATTATGTTTTGTATTTGCAGGTCGGCCAGTGTCATGGGCACTCTTAGCTCCATCATTGACACCGAGAGGAGCCGGTAGTATATCAAATCCAGGATTAAGACTCTATAAATTTGACTCCAATACTGGCAAGGTAAGAAACATCATTAGCATCACCAGCATTAATATCAATAATTTTGTTATTTTTTTTTATAATTTTTACAATTTTATTGCTTTGTTACAGGTTTTAGACTACACGCAGTATTATTTAGATGTAACTAGTACCAGAGGAGAGTTGCATTGGGCTATAGAATATAATCTTACCCAATATTATGGACTAAGAGAAGTAAGCGCCACTTCGCTGGATGCTTTAGCGGAACGGATGAGGAGTCACTATGATCGTGGACCTTTTAACAAGTGAGTGAAAAAGAGTAGTTTTGGACAATTTTTTATGATTTTGCTTATTTACATAACTAAGTTGATTTCAAGTTTTTTTTAGCAAAAAAGCTAAAATTATAAATAGTAGAAGTAACTAACTATACTGTACCATATTTATAGAATTCATTTCAAAAAAGTCATAATTAAAACAAAAACTTATAAAAATAAATAATAATACAATTTGAACTTGCAAAATTTACATGTGTTACATAATCTCCTTCCTCCTTTATCTTAATCTCCAATCTCCTTTTAATTTTAACCCCTCTCCTAGTATCTCTTTCTGGATATTTTTCCTATTTTTACAAGGCAATACTACTCGGTATTGGGACACTTAAAGTTTGTGAGAAAATGAGAATCTAAAATCAGCAACAACAACTTCATCTCACACATATCAAGAGGGATAGAAAAAGATAATTTTCTCTTTTTCTATCCCTCTTAATCTCTTTTAAATACATATTCTCAGCGTGACATATACTACCAATCAGCACTTGCTTATAGATACAAGCATTTGATTACCATATAAAACTCCGTATTGATTTTTCTTATGTTTCATAGGTATCTTTCTGCTCTCCGAGTCCGCCACAATCCTGAAACCTCAGAATGCGACACAGCCTGCGTTCACGTTCACTACTGCGCAATCACCAGAGCAGACTATCATGAGTTTCGGGCGTGTGTCCGCAACCCAGCCTCGGCATTAGCGTCGCGTGCGCCCAGCCACTCCGCCGCCATCTTGGTTTACGCCATCTTGATTTTGTTATCTTCGTAATTGTATTTGATGTTAGCAGTGGTTTAATTGGGTTAGCTTCATTGCTGCCTGCTGAAAAATATGGATTTCTTGTAAAATACTTACTTACATACATACCATTGATCAATGATTTATTACATAAGCATTTGCTAGTGTGGACGTATTGTGCCTGCATACTCACACCATTTTTATTTATATAATAACTTTGTTATTATTAAATACCGAAGTTTATTTGGAAGCATTTAATATTGGTAGCTATTGTTTTGTTCTGTAATTCAAATGTATTACTATTGTAATTTGTATTTTGATTAAGTAGTTAAGTGTACCGAGAAAGTCTTTAGCATTTTTTATCTGTTGTGTAAATGACTTTTTAGCGCTTTGTTTTTTATAATATTGTTATTTGATTAAAAATCACAATACTAAAATGTATCTAACTAGAATAGTTTGAATGTTATTCTCTAATTTGATTGTGATATAAGAGAAATTTTGTAAATAAATAGTTATTTGAACGGGAAAATCGGTGTAAATAAATTTGGACATTTAACAAAAACGTGTGTTTCGAATTTTTTACCTAAAACAAATTTCTTAGAAACAACTTCTAAAAATTTTAATTAGGTAACTTGTTAAGCAAGTAAATTGCTACCTATCTAGGAACAAAAACAAAACAATCAGAATTTATTTTTGCGAGAGAATTATTTAAATTGTTTGACAGACAGAGAGAATGAGATGAACTGAAGTGTTCCACTCTAGGAGGGGCCTCTTCAATGAATATTTTACTTGAGCTTAAACTCGCAAAGGCAAAGTCAAAAATATTTTATCAATTTAAATCACAAGGATCATTTTGCATCGGCTTATAAACTACAAGAGTAAAAATGAGCTTGAGATTGAAAATAAGAATAACACGACATTAAATACAACAGTGGGCTTGTTTGTTTTATTATTCACAAATGATGATCAAAAATACATCAGTGAAATCCAAAGATCTTTACGTGGTCAAATCCAAAATTATTGATACAATATTTTCGAACGTAGGTAAGCTTCATACACCATCTAAGATACCCGTAAATGATAAGTCACTCACATACATAGGTATTATATTTTTAGAGGTACAACCTTCAAGTCAGAAAACCACCTTCCGTCATAAAAAATACTGCCTTTATTCCATTGTTACACCGAACAAAAGACTATCATTCCTTTCCTTTTTGAAATAAATAACAACATTATCGGCCCTCAATATTTTAGTCATGCAATAACGAAACTCATACATTCATGTTATGAATATTTTTCTAAGGGCCGACCTAGTACTAATCTGTGAGGTGCCCCAAAACGGTTGAAGAAATGGGTCATACTGTACCTTTCCTTGAAAGCCTGTTCGTATGGCCAGTTTAAGTTGACCTATGACGCACAGTCTCCGCCTTGGGATTTAAAGAAGCGTATGATAGAACGCGGTCGCAGTTAACTGGTCGTGAATAAGTTTATACCATACGAATACCTCTCGAAGTACTGAAAGGGTTAAGTTCGCGTGGAGAAAGTGGTAAAATGCTAGTAAGCATTTATGGGTCGGAAAAAGAGGCATGAAAGAGGGTTCGTCACTTTGAGAGCCTTTTGTCGTCGGGGGTGACATGTGAGGGCGAAAATATGGGTATTGCGGCCCTCCTGCGGATATGAAGGCAATTTTAAAAAATACATTTGCCGCTCTTATGTGAGAGTGAGTTCAGGGTATTTTGATACTGTCACAATATTTTCCTTGATATATTTTCTG
Source organism: Epirrita christyi (assembly GCA_951392215.1). Taxonomy (NCBI): domain Eukaryota; kingdom Metazoa; phylum Arthropoda; class Insecta; order Lepidoptera; family Geometridae; genus Epirrita; species Epirrita christyi. The sequence goes on along the minus strand of OX595841.1, from coordinate 14,312,538 downwards.
GGGGTTACACAAGCTTGAATCTTAAGCCCCGTCATAAAGATTTTACAATGTTTAGATGGGAAGCTGAATATAAATTTAAAAAATAACTACGTACGTTGGTTCTTTGAAATTTACGTAGCATTACCTCTCTTTTTAACCAACTTCCCAAAAAAGGAGGAGGTTCTCAATTCGGTTGTTTTTTTTTTTTTTGTATGTTTGTTTCCGAATATCTCCTGCGTTTATGAACCGATTTGAAAAATTCTTTTTTTATTTGAATAGATATACTTCCAGATTGGTCCCATTTTTTTCAGAATCCAGTTCTGATGATGGAATCCATGAGGAATTGAGGGAACTCCTCAAATATTGTAGGCAAACATATGGCGATTTTGATATTTTCAGCAACAAACAATTGCAACAGCAATTGTATTCGAATAAATAATTATGGATGAAAAAAAAAATATGAAAGAACCATAGCGGTGAAAGGATTATGATACTTTTTGAATGCAAATGCTTGGTATTTGCATTCAAAAAGTATCATAATCCTTTCACCACTATGGTTCTTTCATATTTTTTTTTTCATCCAAAATTATTTATTCGAATACAATGGCGGAAGTCGGTTTATTTAATGAAAAATTATGCTAGCTACGGTGACCTTCTCTTAAGCCAGACACGCCAGGCTTGATAATATTTATGTGCCACGAAATATGCAAAACACTCAAAACTCTAGCATCCTCATTTATGAATACTTCTGAACATTTAAGAGACGCGCTGGACAAGTTTCCAAGATTTTGTATATTAAGTTACCGAGAGAGGTCAGTTCGTGGAATGTAAGTAATTTAATTGTAGAATTAATGAGATTCAGTCCACGACTCTGTGTGGTCCGTAGATTTGCGGGGCCGATTAAATTAGCTACCTAATGATCTAAGAAATGGAGCTTTTAAGGGTCAGCGGCTTTTTTCTTTTGCATAAAGCGAGGACTTTATATCAGGAAAACAGGTACCTATTTCAATGTTCACGCTCAATTTACTTTAAATATAATCTTGTTCTTTATAGAAGTATGTTTATATGGACTATCTATTTATATTTGTTTTGATAAATTACAACTTTACACCACGTACTCTATTCTCCTGCGCTGATGTTTCGTTGACCATTTAGAGGTCCTTCCTGACCTTACGACCTTCGAGCGTAGTCGCGGTCAGTGCTCATGAAGAAGGACCTTTTTTTTTTTGTATAAATAGGTAAATAAATAATGCTGGACTTTCACACAACATTATCTAGCCCCAAGCTAAGCAAAGCTTGTGTTATGGGTACTAGATAACTGATATACTTAATACAATTCATTACATAGATAGATATTTTTATTATACATAGAAAAATACCCAGAACACCCTGAACAAATATCTGCAGATCGTACAAATATTTGTTCCTAGGCGGGAATCGAACCCGCAACCTTTATATGGTCAACGAAACGTCAGCAGGAAGATAATAAAGTAGGTAGATGGTGATAGTAGGCATCGTGCTATGAAATCGTGTATTGTCGTAATTTTTCTAAAATGATACCATTATCATCATCATCAGCCTGCTGAAAGTGAAGTGCACTGCTGGACATAAGCCTCCCCCTTAGAATGCCACGACAATTGCTCTTGAGCCGCCTCCATCCACCGACTTCCTGCGACGCTTATAATGTCATCTAGTGGAGGGCCTTCCTATATCGCGTCATAAATGATACCAAGCTACGATAATTTCAATTCTATAGTGTACTTGTACTAGTTATTATAGAAAGACGCAAGAAAGGAAAAAAAACAGGTTCTCTAAATGGACCAACGACATTTTATAGGTATTATTTCTGGTGACATGGGCCTATATCCAGCAAAAGATGCAGTCTTTTGCTGGATATAGGCCCATGTCTGATCACAAATCCGCCTGCTAAGCGTGGTGATTATGGCAATGCCCCCGATTGTATTTCATGGGGGAAGCTTCGTCCAGCATCGGACGTGTAATGGCTGTTGACGATGAAGATAATAAAAAAACTGAAAAATTAGACTAGGTAAACTACTAACATACTAACTCTCACCGGCGCGGGCAAAATGCTCTTTTATTACAAACTTTTTTGTAATATTTTCCATTAGATTAACAAACAGCTTGAAAAAAACCTGAATCGGGACAGAGTACGAAGTTAAAATGTGGACGTCAAACGTTAATTTCTGGGCCATTTAAACTAATTTAAAGAGGGTCGGAACTTTTTTTACATTTTTATTCCTGGTTTTTGTAATTCTGGAAAGGTTTCGATGGAATATAACAATATTTTGATACAGATTTTGAACGTCATCATCAATCAGCCAGTAGAAGTCCACTGCTGGGCATATGCCTTCCCCATTGAATGCCACGACGGTCCTGTGCCACCTCCACCCACAGACATCCTGCGAACTTTATAAAATCCTTCGTCAAGAGGCCTTTGTCCGGTTTGAGGTCTCACTTGAGAACCTTAATACCTCAACAGTTATCAGTTCTGTGAGCGGCGACCTCTGTTGCGCGGTGGGCGAATAGGCGGTTGAGATGCGAGAGGTTACGGGTTTGATTCCCGCTGCGGGACAAATAATAATAATAATAATAATAAACGCTGGACATTCCACACAACATTATCTAGCCCCAAGCTAAGCAGAGCTTGTGTTATGGGTACTAAGATAACTGATATACTTAATACAATACATTACATAGATAGATATTTTTTATTATACATAGAAAATACCCAGAACACCCTGAACAAATATCTGCAGATCGTACAAATATTTGTTCCGAGGCGGGAATCGAACCCGCAACCTCCTGTGTCGCAGGCGAACCTTCGCCCGCCGCGCCACAGAGGTCGTCAAATGTTTGTATGATCTGCAAATATTTGTTCCGGATCATTATATGCTTGCTCGCAGATTCGCTCGATGTATAGACCCAGTGAAAGTTACTTTATTCAAGGCATACTGTACATCTCTGTACTCAGCGAGTCTATGGTTCAACCATAGTCAAAAAGCTTACAATGCTCTGCGGGTCCAATACAACAATGCGTTAAGGGCTCTGTTGCGGCTTCCGCGCTTCTGCAGCGCTTCGGGTATGTTTGCCGAGGCGCGTACCGACTCGTTTGACGCTATCTGGCGCAAAAAGACGGCCTCACTGCTGAGCAGGCTTCGCACGAGCAGCAACAGCATCCTAAGCGCGTTCTCGGATCGTTTCGATTGTCCTCTGGTTTGGAAGCTCGTCCAGAGGACTAAATCATTGTTAATTATTAAGTACTAACCTAGTTTTTAGGTTGCGTTTTACTAACAAATTGGACTCAGTTGTCTTAATAAATAAAATATTATTATGTTATTATTATTATTTTCAATTGATGGTAATTTTACTTGTCAAACGTTAGTCACCGAGTGACTTTCAGCTAGGGAATAGGGAAACAGGACTATGTATGTGACTTTTGGGTGTTATATTATATGACCTGCCCATTGCCACTTCAACTTGCTAATTCTGAGAGCTATGTTGATTTTGTACGTACCAACATCAAATTATTACAGGGAGCTATACTTAACTACTATCAGTGAATAGCTATGCAGATAATGGGAATGTTCTATCCCTAGCTAGCACATTAAATACCTATGTCATAGCGTACGCGTCCCCATATTGGGTCACACAAGCACGAAAGGGACATTCGTTTCATCCCAGGAAATAACCCACAGCGGTCTTGCGCGATAATTCACTTTTCATATGACGTTTTCATTGACTCCAAAATATGGTGTAACTTCATGATTTTCAGGTCAGAACTAGGTGCCTGTTGAAAATTAAAAATAAATTATATAAATATAAAATTTAAAAAAGAGCTACCTAATTATTTTTTAGATCTTAAAATTAACTCTAATTGGGTGAGATATTAACTGTAGAATATTAACTAATTTTATGGGTTGCGTTGGAACAAAAGTAATTTTAGTTTGAAAGACAATATAAAATGATCGTTGTAATATCAATGAATAAAATACTGTTAACTTTGACTTTGGGTGAGGCACTTAATAGGTACTTAATTCAAATTACAAAGTTACTACTTAGTCTATTCTACCACTTTCTGAAACTGGGATCCATTGTACTAAAGTGTTATAAAAGTGTTTTTGTAAGGTTTTATAGAACTATTGGCCTAAATCTAAAAAAAAATATAAGTTTTGTTTGCTACCAAAATCGTCGGTGCAGAATTCATGCATGTTATTGTTTGCTCGATACCGAGAAATAGCCAGACCTAACTAACTATAGAATTAACAAGTGGCGTGGTGTGTTCGGACTAAGAATAGACCCCTCCGTTTCCTCCCGTGGATGTAGTAAAACTCTTACTAAGGGTTTACATCAGGGGGTGGGCAGCAGCATCCACCTGGGTACTTAATATAAAACTGCGATCACCAATCCGCCTGCCAAGCGTGGTGATTATGGCAAATCCCCCTTTGAATTCAATGGGGCAGGCCTCGTCCAAGCAAACAAGCTGGTGATGATGATGATGTCCGAGAACTAATTGATTTCACTAACCCTTTCCCACATTTTATTTTACCCCAGAAAAATCAAGAACTTGATTTCACTTCCTTTCAAAGATTACACAACGGACATAAGGGGGAGAATTGGACCTCACGTGCTTCATTTGTTTACTTTTCATGTCACGGCTGGCGGTGGCCGAACATAAAATCAAATTAAGCCACTAATAAACCAAGGCAATCCGCTCTTGCCGACCAATTTAATATGGCAACTGAATTCCCGAACGAAACGTTTGCTTTTTTCCATTTTTTTTTGCCGGTTAACAGGGATGGATATTGGGGGGATATTGGAATTCACCACAAAAAATATAGGCACACAAAAATCGGCTTCTTACCCAACTGCCCAGAAGGAGGGTTATGTGTTTCGGTGTAGTTAGGTATGTGTATGCCTGTTCCTTCCTTTACCCTAAACTTACTAACTAGAATGAGGTGTCTTTGATTTTTACTTAACCACGCAAATGTCATAGGACATAATATTTATGTAGTGTCTTAAAGTCAGTAGGGGTCGCTACAATAGATGATGGAAGTTGATAGATTTTCTTTGCCAGACTCTTGTCGAAACATCCCTAATGTAGTCTAAACGGCGCTTACTCGTCGAATGGGTTTAGTAGACGATTTTATGAACACTGAAGAATCGTCCTTTGATTTCTAGGTACACAAAATTTTAAAATTTTAGTGTATTGAAGGCCTTTGAAAAGAAGGCTTTAAAAGCTTGGTGGCGATGAGGTCACCACTTGTCACATCTATATTACAGTGATTGTGTAACCTACGACCTTTGTGGTTTATAGCTGGCTGAGATGCGAGAGATTGCGGGTTCGATTCCCGCTGTGGTACAAAGTTTGTAGGGGATCTGCAAATATTTGTTCCGGGTCTGGGTGTTATGGTACCATAATACCCACGACACAGGGAACCCTGTAGGATTATGACTACGTATGTGACTGATGGGTGTTATGTTATATTCCAGCAATTGTGCAACCCACGGTGAAAAGAGGCCCTTTGCCTAACCCTTCGGGGAAAAAGGAGTATGTTAATAAAAAAAAAATCACCCCAAACAAATATAAATCCTAGCTCCAGCCTCGCCACAGAGTGAATTATGAAACGGAATGTTGATTGAACTTTAGTTTGAAATAAACTATTTTTGCTGAATGGCGTTGGTCACTGCAATTTTTTTTTATTAACAGCATCGTTGTCAGAAATAGAGTTAAATTTTTATCGTGATAGATGGGATATTGCAACATTTATTGAGAATAATAATTCAGAACCGTGAATTGCAGGTGGTTTTAATAATAGAGATCATTGAAGCAATAAAGGAATGCAAAACAAAATATGAAATGTATAGTTATACCTAGTAAAATTTGTAAGTAAAGTTTTCCATGCTGTGTAGTTGTGTCGGTTAGTCCGGCCTAAGAATAAACCTCTCCGTCTCCTCCCGTGGATTTTGTTAAAGCTGACTGAGGGATTACACCAAGGAATGGGCAGCAGCATACTGCGATCATTAATCCACCTGCCAAGAGCGGTGATTATGGCAAATCCTGCATTGCATTCGATGGGGGAGGCCTCGTTCCAACAGTAGACGTCTAAAGACTGATGATAATGATGATGATTGTTTTGAAGAATTGTCAATTGACGGTCATAAAACTTGTCTTGTGTCCCTAGTGGGAGCCCCTAGTGGCTTTTTGTATTTAATTTATTCGCTAAGCATAAAATCACTTCGATAACCACATTTTAATAACCAGATATTACTTTTATCTCTAATACAAATGGTATACAGTACAAATCAGTGCGGTATACCACCGCACACGTATATTTTTTATGTTTTATTTCTCTATCGTTCCTGCATCGCGACCATTTTATTTGCCGGCTGAAATCGGGCCAAGTTTTTTCACAAAACTAACCGGAACAACGTTTATGAAATTTATGACCTTTTTACGTTATTTTGTGAGAACTGAGGTTGAACGTGAACGTAACAATTTTATTAGGTGGTAATCTTAGGTATTATTGTACTTATTTTACTTCAAAGTTCTCTTGTTTTGAGTAGCTGTATTATTTTGGCTTGGTAATGTGTAAGGGCGGTAACAAGTCTGCCTTTTTTTATTTTCTAACGATAACAGCAAAGAAAATAATTGAAATCGGGAAGCTAGAATGCAATACAAAATGTACCACTAGTCACACTCCTACCGAACCGGCAAGAAATCGTCCTCTTCGCCGATCCGAGGCCGTACCATGAGCTCATAAAGCGATGCAGTTCAAAACCTATTCAGTACAAAATATCGGTTCATCGTTGACATCCGTCATCATTGAATAACTTTAATCGCAGAAGTCTATAGACCTTCTGCTACTGTGCCTTTAAATATAGCTGCGGACATCACGGAACCGATATTTTGTACTGAATAGTTTTTGCACTGAATAAGAGCTCATGGTAAGGCCTCAGAACGTTCTGGCAGTTCAGAAGGAGCCTTATCTCGTCACACAGAAGCACTAGATTACGACTCAACGCCAATCAATAAAGCCCAGCGCCCAGATAGAGTGTGGTGATGACCCCGGTTTCAATTCTATTCTTTGACGACCTCTGTGGCGCGGCGGGCGAAGGTTCGCCTGCGACGCAGGAGGTTGCGGGTTCGGTTCCCGCCTCGGAACAAATATTTGTACAATCTGCAGATTCTTGTTCAGGGAGTTCTGGGTATTTTTCTATGTATAATAACTAATATATATCTATGTAATGTATTGTATTAAGTATATCAGTTATCTGGTACCCATAACACAAGCTCTGCTTAGCTTGGGGCTAGATAATGTTGTGAGAAATGTCCAACATTTATTTATTTTTACTACCTGTGGCTGCTGTGGCCGTGGTGTGTCCAGTTGTGTAGCTGACTAAGGAAGAACCAGAGGATGGGCGTAGCAGCATATAACAAATATCGTTCAAAACATCTGATACAGCATACCACAATTTGACGTGGAAACGTATCTGAAATATTACAGCAAGAAATGAAAAATGCGTTGGCACCCCGCAACGCCATATTGCGATAATTCCACTTTGGACTGGTAACGTATAATGCTATAAATCGCGGTTGCTGTAAAATCACACCAATCAGTTACATTGTAGAGCTGCTAATATTGTGATAATTTAGCTAGGGTTAGGGGTTTAGGCGTCATATTATACTGTAAAAGATTTACTTCTTTGTAAGGAATAATTAGATCTTCTCTCGAGTCACTGGTTCTGAATTTGAAGTTAGAACTAGCTCTCCGGTCACGCTTCGCTTTGGCCTATAATGCGTGACTCTAGAGCTGGCTTTTATCTGGCTCAACGCATTAGTATTGCTATTCAGCGTGGCGATGCTGTCAGCGTCCTGGGAACGCTTCCGCCTGGTAGCCATTTGGATCAATTGAGATCTTTAGATTGTTTGTGACGGTCCTTAGATTGCTCAACTGTTTAATTTGTCTATTTTTTTTGCATAACACTTGTATTAGATTTATTATTATTTCTGTAAATAAAAATATTATTATGTAACTATGTAACATAATAGGTGGATGTAGGCGGCTCAAGACCGTTTGTCGCGGTATTTTAAGGGGGAGGCCTATGTCCAGTAGTGGACTTCTACAGGCAGACGATGATGATGATGATATAACATAAGTAGGCAGAAATATAAAAGAACTCATCATCATCAGCCCTTAGAAGGTCAATGCTGGGCATAGGCAGGCCTCCTCCTAGAATGCCATAACTTCCTGCGACGAAATCGTGCGGTAGAATTTGAAGTGATCTTGAACAAGGTGTTTAAAGAAGGTTTTCATGACCTCAAACTGTACTCCCCAACCTGTTCCGCTACTTACCGTAAGAACTCTTTTTTCGCTCGAACTACTTATCTGTTTAACACTACCTACTCTATGGATGTTGATCTATTTGTGGCAAGGCATTTTTTAAAAGAATATTACCAAAAAATTCTTTAAGTAACTTAGGTTGTTATGGTTTATTTGTTTATTGCTATATGTATGGGTTTTGCACTACAAAATCTGTTTTCTTTTTTTTTATTATTTTTAACCAATAGGTAAAGAATAGGTATAACAACTCTAATGTGAAGGTATTATACTTATTGTTATTACCTTATTGAGGATAACTTTATTTTATAGAACTATAAGGGAAAACTGTTTAGTTGTCTCGAATAGAGCTACCCCATTTCATCCCGTGGGTGTTGTAGGAGGCGACTAAGGGAGTTTTGGAACCTTGTGCAGACTTTCGCACCTTTGGTCCACCGCGCGGTGGCGTGTAAACCACCTACAAGCATTCCCAAGGAGGTTGGTGTCAGGCAGGCGGCCGACTGTAAAAATTTAGCCAAATCTTTCTGCAGCATGACTAGTAAAACTATAATATACTGTGCCGACCCCAAATAAATTGGGATAAGGGCAAGACGATAGACGATGATAAGTGAAAACTGTTTCTATATTGACTGTTACCATTCTTGTACATACGCTGTTTGTTTTCCAAATAAGTAACAATAAAAATAAAAAAATACTTTTTAATATTGAAAGGGAGCAGACGCGGTCGCAGCCAAAGTTTTTGGGGGCCATAATTTTTACAACTTTCTGGAAATAGTGGCTACAATTATTGGTAAATTGGATATTTTTATGAAGTTTTTAAACGCAATTTTGGGGGGGTCATGACCCATACGACCCTCTCCCTCAGACCACCACTAAGAGGGAGAGCATTCCATAGACCAACTGACAACACTTCGAAAGAGTCACCACGAAAAAAGAAGTTATGTAACGGAGTTGATAGGTGTATCTGTGGACCTTAGTTGAAATTCATTACCATTTTGGAGTAAGTTTCAAAAGCACTAGATATGATAATAAATCTCAGCTGTAAAAGCACTCCAATCAGTTACAATGTGCGATAGCTAATTGCGTTATTATTGCGACTGTTCCGCTAAAACAATGTATTCGCACGTTTATTCGCGCAATCGCCCGCTTTACTAGCAATTCAAGTGCAACGGTTAGAATGTTTCCAATGGTTTAGTGTGTAATTTGTTAGCGGGATTGGTCTGTTTCAAATTTAATTGTAAAGTTACAACAATCTAACAAAAACAAAGCTACCCTCAGATAAATAAAAATACATTACAATTTAATTTACAGATTAGTAGTTGATGACCTCTGTGGCGTGGCGGGTGAGTAGCCGGCTGAAATCCAAAAGGTTGCGGGTTCGATTCCCGCTGCGGGACAAATTCTTGTACATATGATCTGCAAATATTTGTTCCGGGTCAGGGTGTTATGGTACCATGGTATTTGTAGAGTACCTAATACCCAAGAGGCCACGACACAGGGAATCCTAGTGTGGGATCAAGACTACGTATGTGACTGTTGGGTGCTATGTTATAGATCTATCATGATTAAACGTATATATAACCATCATCATCATCATCACCAGCCTGTTTATGTCTACTGCTGGATGAAACTTCCCCCATAGAATACAATGGGGGGATTTGCCATAATCACCACGCTTGGGCAGACGGATTGGTGATCGCAGTATTGGTGTTGAGTACTCAAATGGATGCTGCTGCTCAACCCCTGATCGTAATCCCTTTGTCGACTTTAAAGACATGGCCACGGGAAGAGATCTATCAGTTTTCGATGTTGTTTACATAAATAACAGAATTTTGATAAATTTTGTCAATCAAGACCCTTTTTCTAAGGAACAGCTAAACCAGGATAAAGTGGCTGAACTCAAATAGGGCTTGGACGATTTCGAAATTATTTACGGATTGGAACCCTCACGGCACGAATCTTAGTCGCGCTTGTTCATTTTTATCTCATGTTCACTTACGGAACCCTTAAACATTAGAAATTAAAATCAAATCAAAATAGACAACGTCTCTTTTCGAAAATGGGGAGAATAGTCTCCGAAACAAGCCGATTTCCAGCACGTCAGCGCCATCAACGTATGACAGTAGAATAATACAATGTGTCGCTCACATGCGGCTCGGTAATGAAATGTTGGCCACTTCATTAATATTCCGGATTATAGAAGAGCGGGATTAAACCATTTTGGTGGAACCGGCCCAGGCTATAAGCCGGAAGCGAACAAAACTTATAATTTTATTATTATAGTTAATCGTACACTGCTTCTATGCTTTTAGTTTTTTGGTGATTGAATTAAATATATTTTTCGGCGATTTTTTAATTTGGCGTTTTTTTTCTTCAACAGGGCGGTGATAATATGGTAGATGGTGATACGCATACAGTTATGTTTGACGCAACCGCACTACAGACGGCTTATTCCACTTTTCCCCCCTCAAAATCCCCCTAAAGGGGGAAAAGTGCAATCAAACACACTAATACTACTAATCTTATCTACTGGCTCACACGTAAGTCTGCGTTTCAATTAAAAAAAACCGTATTTACACGAGAAATAGCGGAAAAAAGACCGCAGTGAAAGTGTTAACTTACATAAAATATGTACACTTATACATAGACACAGCATTGTCCTCGAAGGGGTAGGCAGAGGCTCGATAAGCCTCTTTACCATGAGATAGCACATCGCAGGAATATAAACGTGACCAGAGAGCTGAGTTTACGTTTTGACAAGCAATTGGCACGGACGTCAGGTGTAGTGTAACACGGATTTTTGTATGGAAAATGAGGTTCACAGAGTGTACGCTAGGGGCGCTCATCAGTGTCTCCATTCAAAAATCCACACTACACTACACGAAACGTCCGTGTCAATTGTGTGCAAAATAGTTAGAATCAGCTCTCTGTAGTGAATTTATCACCGCCATTGCTTTCTCACATCATTCCCATGACCAACTTATTAACTGTCACATTAACTCATCAATGCTATTAACTAATAATTCGATACGTAGTTTAAATATATGTGTATGATTATGCACACCGATTATATTGTTCTTATATTAATCTGTTTATATGATTTACTTTATTATGTTGGTTTATACATTGTTTTTTTTTAATCTATTTTAACTGTCGCTGCTGGTTTACCCTCTCCATTTTTTGGTTTCAGCTGAAAATCAGCGTTGGGTGTTTACTCATCCAACATTTATGCTGAGCTGAACGCCGTTTTGGCACACAGACACATGAGCCGATTTATTTAAACTTCTAGATGTAACTTTCGTTTATTTGTATATATCTGGTATATTGTGTGTCGTTTTTTGTGCCAAATAAATGTTTTTTCTTTCTTCTTTCTTTTTTCTTTCTTTCAACTCCACTAATGCACTACAAAAATGTATAAAATCTGTTATGCTAGTCTGTTTAAATTCTCTAACCACTAACTATGTACCTACACAGTGTCTATGTGTACGTGTGTAGCGATGTATCAGAGTAATATTGGGCCTAAGCGCATAGTAGCTACGTAAAGTATGTAAAGGCAGGTGATTTCTATTTTGTGGCCTTAGTAAGGTCGTATTCTTTTTGCTTTTAGGGTTCCGTACTTCAACAGCAAAAAACGGGACTCTTATAGAATCACTTTTTTGTCCGTCTGTCTGTCTGTTTGTCAAGATCCATTTTCTCAGGACCAGCTAAACTTTTTTCTCAAGAATACACATAATTATATTGAGTAACTTATATAATTAAAAAAAAAAACCTATGTTCCGTGGTGTGTCTGTCTAAGAATAGACCCCTCAGTACTCCTGTGTATGTTGTAATAGCTGACTAAGGGGATGACATCCACCTGAGTAACAATAGTGCGAAAATAAATTACTTTACTGGGGCAAGTCCCCCCCTTCGTATTTATGGGGGAGGCCTCATCTAGCAGTGGATGTCTAACGGCTGATGATGATGATGATGATTAAATGAATTATGAAAAATTATACAATGTGTAACAAAACACCCCTATAACCCAAGGGGAGTGTAATACAGGCTTCATGGCGAACAACTTTAGATCTACGACTTTATAAATTTCGAAGTTTTTCATTCATGAAGTGCCTCGTAAACTTTCCTCTAGAAATGTACATACCACTACATGGAGCTACCCTACTACAGTTGTTCATTTAATCTCTATGCGTGAACTCTGAATGCTGTAATAGGGAAGCCCCATGTTGAGTTATGTACATTTCTGGAGGAAAATTTACGAAGCATTTCCTGAATAAAAAAAATTCAAATTAATAAAGACGTAGAACAAAAGTTGTTTGCCATAACGCGTGGAATACCCTACCCTCGGGCTTATGGGGGTATTTTGTTACACATTGTATTAAAAAATTAAATAAATTAGACATTACTTTTGTCCACTTTAGTTTACTTAAAATTGGTTTATAACAAGTTTATAACATATAACTAATTTTTGCTAACATAAACTTGAACTAACAGATTGGCTGGGGAATTTGTAATCCTACTCAGCCAGTCACCGGCAATCCCTTTTAGACAGATACAGTGCATTGTTCATCGGCTTTAGAAATACACAACGATAAACCATGAATAGACTAACAGGAATATAATCGGTGTAAAGTAGGTTCAAACTTGGGGTGGAATAAAGGAGATGTTATGGGACCGAACTCTACACATAGTGTCTGTGAATAAATTTTCAATACCAATAAAAAATCACTTAAACTTAAATGGTGACGTGGTGTGTTTGGCCTGAGAATAGACCCCCCCTTCTCCCCCCGTGGATATAGTAAATAACATAACATAACTACCAACAGTCACATACATAGGTCCCACACTAGGATTCCCTATGTCATGGGTAACAGGAACTAAGAGTACCATGGTACCATAACACCCAAACCCGAAACAAATATTTGTAGATCATACAAACATTTGTCCCGCAGCAAGAATCGAACCCGCAACCTCTCGCATCTCAGCCGGCTACTCGCCCGCCACGCCAGAGAGGTCGTCATAGTAAATGTATGTCTAAGGGGTTACACCAGGGTATGGGCAGCAGCATCCATCTGAGTACTCAACACCAATACGCCTATCAAGCGTGGTGATAATAACAAATCCCCCCATTGACTAAAATGGGGGGATTAGCTATTATCACATTGGATATACTCGAAGGCCTCGTCCAGAAGTGTACGTAAAGAGGCTAGTGATGATGATCATGTTACGGAAACAAGAATCAAACAATAAAACCTTAAATATGTTTTAAACGTCATCATCATCATCAGCCTATAGAAGTTAATAATAATAATAATAATAATAATGTTTATTGACAAGAAACAGTAAGGTAGGTACATACTTAAAGACCAGTTAATATTGTACAACTTTATAAAAAAAGTTAATCACTTTTGCCAATTTGTTGTAAGTGGTTTCTTTAGTGTTACCTTTTATGTAGATTGGTCGGGGTTATTTACTAAAGAAGCACTTCTAATAATTTTCTAGTGTTTAGTTTCATGGAATTCAAATTCAATGCAGGTAGTGGAATGGAACTGTTATTGTCTAATGCCAAAAGAAAATAAATAGGTTATTTTGCCTGTTTAAGTGGGTATTTGAATGTGCGTGATGCGAGTAATAGCCGAGTTATTTTTAGTTGATTATTGCTGATACATTTGTTCTTTTTTGTTTTGTGAAAATAACTATGTAGTTAATAATGTAGTTTTTACCGCTTCCTTAATACTGACGCTCAATGGTGAGCGGATTTCCGTGGTTCACTCTGGGCTCCAACTGAAGACCAGCGCTAAGTTGTTTAGGCGGCCTAGCAAATGCTGAGTTGGGGACCCTTTTGTGGTTTGCAACTGGCACACACATTTTGTCATTGTTATTTAATATGTTAGGTATTTTAGTGTTTGTGTGTTTTTTGTTAGATCTTTCAGTTTTATTATGAGTCAGTTATAACAACTGGAATTATAGGATGCTATGAGCATACTGCTATTGTCCTTCCTTTTCCTATAAACAAACTTTCCTAATATAGTTCTTGTTCTTTTTTGTTTTAGGGTTCTGTTCGTTAACAGGAAAAACGAGACACTTATATAAACACTTTGTTGGTTATCTGCCTGTGAATACACTGTTTCTCGTTGGAACGGCTAAAGGTAACATCAACTAGGAATTTATATTATATTTAAAAATTGTGAGCATATTTATGCTTCATATAAAAATCAAGCTTCTTACTCAATGCATTATAAGAAATGTTTTAACATTTCTACGAATTCCTTTATTGAATATCTTTATTGTTTTTACGATTTTGTCTAATTGTATGAAAATCGAAAAAATGAAAAACCTCTAGGCTTTGTGACACAAACAAGGGAGAATTTCTTGTAACCCCTTAAATGGGTCACGCATAATGGACCATCCATAGAGTTCGAATGCGGAAAAGGGAGTTCTTTAACATTATCCCTTAAATGGGATACTGAAATTTGAAAGAAAATAAATGGCTGAAACTCGAAAATAGCTCTGACGATTTTGAATTAATTTATAGATCGGAACCCTCAGGGCTCGAGTCTCGCTAGCATTTTCCTGTTTTATTTAATTATAATCATTTTATCCAATTACAAACACGGGTACATAATTAAAGGTGACAAATAGTATGGTAGATCTAACTTAGAATCCATGCTTTACCAATTTCGGCATGCAAATATTATGGTAAGCCACATTTCAAATAATTTTAATAGAATTAAATCAACATAAACTTCCTAAAGAAAAGAATACAAATCTAGGTCTGTACCTACGAACACTATTCGTTATAACCAAACGACAGTGAACCGTGGCATTCAGAAAATATCATTTTTCAAAGCGGCCGCAGCTCGTTCCGGCCTTTTCATCGGGTTTTACAAGCCATGAAACCGATACGATATCTCATTGGGAAATTTAGCGTGAACCATCGCTGGGCTGGGGGATCACCTGCTCGCGGTATTGACAATTTCATTTGGTACCGAACTATAAAGTCAAAGTCAAAGTATATTTATTGCTAAATTACATGTTTATAAGATGTAATAGTAAGGGACCGTCCATTAATCACGCGATGTTTTTTTAGCATTTTTTTAACCAAACTTGAGGTTTAAGACTATCCCCCGCCCCCACCCAAAACCACATGTATTTTTAAGTACCTACAAAGAATTTTAAAATTTTAAGAATATTATCTTTAAATACAGTTATAAAGTGTAACCTATTTTTTCCTTTTTTTTTAAAAAGCTTTCCGGTTTATAAGGCGCGCGTTTGACGAAAAAATAAATACACGTGATATCTTACTACACCCCCTCCCCCCTTGTTATATATTGTGATTTTTGCCAAACTCCCTCCCTCCTTTCAAGCCTCACGTGATTAATGAACGATCCCTTATTATAATAATAATAATAATTTATTTATTGAGTCAGATACTTAAAATCCATTTTTTGTTAGAAGGTACACTTAAATTATTTGTTAAAAAATACATAATAGCCGTCAGACAGTAACTGGGAAGTAGGTAATTCAAAACTTTTATCCGAATCCCGACCAAACAGACTCCAGCGAGACGCCTACCTGATCAGGACTCGAACAAAAGCCTTCATTACTGGCAGATCGTAACGATCAGGAATGACCTGCAGGATGCTGTTGGAACTGCTCCGCACTCTGCTGAGCAATGAGGCAGTTTTCTTACGGATGATGGCGTGAAAACCATCAACCCTAGCCTCCGCAAACATTATAGATGCACTGCAGAAGCGAAGCAGTCCCATCAGCATCCTAAAACCATTATAGTGGATACAATGTAATCTATCCTTAAAGGGCGTGCAATAATTTATTTAATTTACAATGTTTAGATTAATTGAATATAACTAATATTATAACAAACAATTATAATTATAAATAAGTTTTGTTAAAAAATATATGTACACGGTAGGGGAAGGCCCTCCATTCGATGGACTAAAAACATTAATAAACGTCACGGGAAGTCGGTGGATAGAGGCGGCTCAAGAACGTTCGTCGTGGCATTCTAGGGGAAGGCTTATGTCTAGCAGTGGACTTCTACAGACTAGTGGTGACGATTTTCATAAAAAGATTCATACAAATACAAGCCTTTAATGTTTTTTCTTATATATAACTTTTCATTTAAAAAACCGACTTCCGCCATAGTATTTGACAAAATATTTGGATGAAAAAAAAATTATGAAAGAACCATAGTGGTGAAAGGATTATTATACTTTTTGAATGCAAATGCTTGGTTTGTTGATGAAAATATCAAAATCGCCATATGTATGCCTACAATATTTGAGGAGTTCCCTCAATTCCTCATGGATCCCATCATCAGAACTGGATTTTGAACCGCCGGAGATATGCGGTAACAAACATTAAAAAAAAAAAAAAAAAAAAAAAAAATACAACTGAATTGAGAACCTCCTCCTTTTTTGGGAAGTCGGTTAAAAATGTATAATATAGCTCAATCCAGATCATAATCTATAAGTCAACCAAATTTTATGGAAATTACTTACAATATCCAAACATTCCAAACCTTCGTATTTATGACACATATGAAACAACCATATGAGCTAACTACTACTGACACAATTTACTATTGGTGTTAACGCTACAAAACTAATTACACACATTACTGACGAATTTATTGATTACCTCCTTTTTTGAAGTCAGTTAACATCTGAAAATAATCCTGTGTACGTCCACTGCTGGACGAGGCCTCCATTCTATGTGATTTGCCATAACCACCATGCTTTGCAGCCGGATTGGTGATCGCAACACCAATAACAATATAATACCTACCATTTTATTTAGACTAAGTCAATGAAAAAATAAAAACAATACTTACAAAGCGAATGGTCGACTAGGAAACTAGCTTTTATTCATTTCCAAGTACCCAACGTTTACTCCTAACCGCGAATAGAAGTTCATTTTTCCCCTAACGACGGCCCTAATGGCAGAATAACGACAAATAATCGCCATAGATCGTCGATATAACTCATAAATTATTCATTTTACAATTAATATCAGTACCACTAGCACGAGTTTCTCGTTTATCGAATTGAAGTAAAATCAATGTCGCAAAACTCACAGCTGTCAGTTTCGAATTTTACAGGGTTTGTAGACAATTGTACCCAAGCAACCAAATTAGCGAGAGAGAAAGTGGTGCTGTATTTCGATTACCTATGGAGATGACCCTATAAATCAGTTAGTAACTTCAGATATACGTATATGGATCTTAAGTGGCCGCGTACAAATATTGATAAAGTTTTGCTGATACAATAATACATTATGTTGTCAGCTGGCTGGTGCAAATAATAAAATACATGGTTTCACACAAAAACGCAGTATTTGGTGGTCGATGCAAGCGTCAAACTTTATACATTTTCTTCTCATTGCTGACGTAAATATATTTGATATTTTCAAAAGACTTGCAGTCGTTTCGATAGTGATATAAACATATGCTAGAGGCTCATCGCAGTCGCAGACGACAGGTGCCTCAAATAGATTACATTCCTTAGAATTTAATGAATAAAGTTTTCTATTCAGGGAAATTATTTCTCTTTGCGAATGATTCTTTGTGAACGTCTTTGAGTGTAGAATTTTATTATGTTTGACTTTATTTGTTTGAAATGCAGATGAGATATGATTTGAAGGCGTGCTGAAGTTGTAACCGGTAGTTCTTATTAACGAGAAACTTTGAAATTATGGACAAATAGGGGAATTACTTAGGTATTTTTAGGCCTACTCTGTCGTTACTTATCTCTTTACTGGTCTTCCCACTAGCCTTGTTTTAGAAACCAGCGGAGGATGAATAGCCCATCCAAACGCAATACCAAAATCAATTGTAATACGAGCATATTTCCACCATATTATTATAGGAGGAGGATATTCATCCTCCGCTGGCCTCTTAAGTTGTTAGTACAACTGCTTGCAGTCAACTGCAAACACTGCCTGTCTAATTGTGCCCGTCAGTTGGACTGGGTAGCACCCAACTTGAAACCTGCATATTTTAAATCTCATACATGCAGGCTTAGGTATAGACATACACTTAACGCCTGTATTTGAAGCGTTTTACTGGAGTATACGATCCAAAGAATATAATTTTTAACAGATGGACCACAATTATGTCGTAAAAAATCTTAAACGAGCATTAATTGATCATCATCACTAGATTTATAAGTTGACTGCAAACATGCAGTTTTATGTGAATGTGCCAGTGAAGTCCATTGAAAAATTGTAAGCTGTCTAACTACAAAATACCTCTTTCCGTATCAACCTATTTCCAATACAAATATTCGTAGTTCAACACTACAAATGCATTTGTATGTTTACGTGAACCAGAGCAGCAAACACATAACTACACGGATTTGAACTACTAGGTCAACATGAACGGCTTCCGATACTGCGTATATCTTCTCAGTGTGGTCACAAAACTGACGGAAAATTTTACAAATAACTTTCAAGTAAAATTTACAGAGTATCCTGTGCCCTTAGTAATAGGATGGAGCTTATTAATGATGTAATCTCCAAAGATTGTGTTTCGATAATTCTTTCTTAATTTAGTCCAACTTTAAAAACGTGCCTTTAACATTTTAGGGCACTTGTTAAAAATGAAAAAGCCATGAATTCTACCGAAACGCCGAGCCGGGTAAAGAGTAGTCTTTAATAACCCACATTAACCATAACACCCAATAGTCACATACGTAATCATGATCCCACACTAGGATTCCCTGTGTCATGGGTATCAGGAACTATGAGTACCATGGTACCATAACACCTAGACCCGGAACAAACATTTATCCCGCTGTGAGAATCAAACCCGCAACCTCTCGCATGTTAGCCGGCTAATCGCCTGCCGCACCACAGAGGTCGTCATTCTGACACGCATTTAAGTATCGTAGCCATAGTGCCATTAGCCCGTAGCTAACCTCGTAGCACCCTTGCACCGTAGAAGTGGCGTAGCTCCAATGTAACAGTACCCCGTATACCATGGCTGATGCCCCGTAGGCGTAGCCCCGTAGCCGTAGCCCTGAAGTCATCCGGATTGGCTACCTTACGTTTGCAAGACTCTCCTTAAGCTATAGCCCCGATAGACAGCACCGTAGCCTATAAGCTACATGACTATAGTTTTGGTTCGTAGCCCCAAATCTTCATCGGTACAATAAATAGTTGCACAATCCGATTGGTGTCTTCGCGTGCCGTGGCAACCTAATGGACTATTATGTGGATGCTTCCTCATGCTTGTATGCAATGTTGTGTGCAAGGAATACGGTACATGATGCGGTGCGGCAAAAATACACACCGTGCGTTTCTTAAAGCATTCAAATGAAATGTTTCGCTGGTAGGTTTTTTTGCGAAAGAGTTGCCGCCAAGCAGTAATGTTCGCATTGATGTTTCGGTTTAAACATGGAGACACTAATATCTAGACCTTGATGTCTTTAAATTTTCTTGATGTGTGCTTGTTTGTTTTTCTAAAACTTTTTCAATTTGTTGTAAAACTTTTCTTAACATAAATAAATGATATAAAAAATGTTGCCTAACATTTTCATTTTGAACTTTCTTTAAAGATGGGCTATATTCATAATCCCCTCGAAGTGTAAATCCCGCTGATGGTTGAAGCTCATTATATAAATTACTCTCATCTACCAACCCGCAAAAAGGCAGAGGCTGAAGATTATATTTTACTGTGACCCAGCTTATAAAGAGAACGGTTAGGTATTTTAATCTATGCGCACGGAAACTATGATGCGAGCTATTTTAAATGCACAACACTACAGATTATTTTGAATTAAATAACATAAAATAACACCCAACAGTCGCGTACATAGTCACGTAAATGTTTTATCATTATTCTTATCATATTTATATTTGCAAATAAATGTTCTGGGTCCGGGTATTGTGGTACCATAGTAGGTACTCGTAGTTCCTGATACCCACGATACAGGAAATCCAAGTGTAGGATCAGGACTATATAATATATGACTGTTGGGTGTTATGTTAGGTATTAGCTACTACTGTAGCTATCTAGTTAACAAAGCACAAACACCAATGTTCAAGATTTGTCTTGAAGAAAATTGTCTTAATAAATTGTTCAAATCTGATCGAAGTGCAAAGACGAATCGGAATTAAAACAAATCATGTGATCAAACTCGGTAATCTCGGTAAAACTCCTAGAGAATTATTTCAGTTCCAAATCTTGCTAGGTTTCAGCAGCTTTTCATTCCGATTGCCATTACCTCTGCTATTTCTATAAAGTCATCCAGCTAATCTCTTATGAGCTATAGCACCGATCCTTCGGTTTTTATTTTCGTTCGGTGGAGATTGCGGTTCCAATAATTACTTTGCTTTAAAACAGTTTCTAGTGGTTTTATTGCTGAACCGCACCTTTGCCTTATAAATAGAAGCAACTATACCACACAAGGGTGAAAAAATGAAGTTTTGTGTAGAAAAAAAACTCTATATAATAAATATCATCTAGGTAAGTATAATAAAAATATTTAAGTTCTCGAGTGGTGAAGTGGACCGCAGACCGGATTACCTTATAAATAGAAGCAAATAGACACACAAAGGTGAAAAAATGAAGTTTGGTGTAGAATAAAAACACCCTATGCAATATCTAAAGTATTTATACTGATGATGATAATAAAAATAATCCGGTTCAAAAAATAAGCCGAAACTCACGTCGCTGTAAAAAGTTTTGAGATCACAATGGCAATCACACAATACAAAGTAATTGGAGATACACACAAACCTAACACAACTTCAACTCACACGAACTCAGCAACCTACTTCCCACTTAATATAATACAAAAACTTGTTTCCGAAATACAAATATATCATCGCTTCAGTCCTCGAGGGAGGCGACCTAAATCTCCCGTTATTAATGAGACAAGTTTTAATTGTGCCCGCTCGCCAGTGTGTTACCCTTTGTGGACTTATGTAAGGTGAGGCTGGCATTTAGAGGCGATCATGTTGGGAAACTTTTGGACCAACAAGCAAACACAATAACTTTTCATTTAAAAAACCGACTTCCGCCATTGCATTCGATTAAATATTTGGATGAAAAAAAAATTATGAAAGAACCATAGTGGTGAAGGGATTATGATACTTTTTGAATGCAAATGAATGAATGAAATGCTTGGTTTGTTGCTGAAAATATCAAAATCGCCATATGTATGCCTACAATGTTCCCTCAATTCCTCATGAATTCCATCATCAGAACTGGATTCTGAACCAGGACCAATCTGGAAGTATATCTATTCAAATAAAAAAAGAATTTTCCAAATCGGTTCATAAACGCCGGAGATATGAGAGGTAACAAACCTAAAAAAAAAAAAATACAACCGAATTGAGAACCTCCTCCTTTTTTGGGAAGTCGGTTAAAAAGAGCAAACTTATTGAAAAATAGCTGTGGGTTCACCCGCGTAGACATTGATGAAAATTGGGGTCTTTCCATTGATATGCTGACGATAAAAGTAGCCTATGTGTTAATCCAGGGTTTAAGGTATCTCCATTCCAAATTTCACTCAAATTAGCATAACGCAACAGTAACAATAATAATAATATGCTAATCATAAAATACCGTAGTGTGTCTGGCCTATAAAAGATCCCTCTTTGTCCTCCCGTGGATATTATCAAAGCTGACTGGGATTACACCAGGGTATGGGTAGCAGCATCTACCTGAGTAGTCTACACTAATACTGCGATCACCAATCTGCCTGCCAACCGTGGTGATTATGGCAAATCTCCTTATTCCGTCTGGAAGTGTACCAGGCGGAATAAGGAGATCCCTACCAAGATATCCCTACAAGTATAAGTGAAAAAAAACCACTTATCCCTACTCTATGAGAGAGACCTCGTCTAGCATTCACGGACGTATACCGGCTGATGAAGAACAGTAACAATTTTATTTTGATGGTGAATTTTATATTAGGAGAAAGGAAACAAAGCAGCTATAATAGAGATTAATAGTTATTTGTTATACAAGAGTGCAAAGTTGCTCTTTAACCACGTGCTCAATCTTGATTACCGAGCAAGCGAAGGAAATTAGAATCCTGAGCGTTAGCGAGGGAATCAAAAGAGCACGAGGTGAAAAATCTTTGCACTCGAGTGCAACACGTAACTTTTCATCCCACCTCAGCGAGGAAATGACTTAATGCAAAAAAAAACATTTACAATCACAAGATACTTTTGCGCATTTTTAACATTTTCAGTCAATTCTGTTGCCGTCAAATAAACTTCCTCGTCGCTAGAATCACTCATTTTAGGTTTTTCACTTGTTTTCAAGTTTTTTGTTTTTGACCTAAGGCTTTAACAATATGAAGTGAAAAGAACATGGCGCCCGTAAAGCAAATTGAAAAAATAGTAATACACCAAGAAGGTTCAGAGTCTGAGTTTTTAACAAATTAAAAAAGGTTGTATGATAAATTCGGCACCATGCAGGTAAAAGTAACTAGGTTTAATGATGTTTTGAATTCACAAACTAAGTGCACACGATGTTCTAAATTCAATTTTACTTTATCCTCTAGCGGATAAAAACGGCTTTTGCACTCAGATATCGAATAGTAAAAATACTCTTTGTGAGATGGTGGGATGAAAATATATTATCGGTAGGTGTGTTCACAACGGGCCCTGTATCGGATCCCGTCCTGTAGCGGCGATTACAAACTGTGATGTGTTTGGTCACAAGCGAGGATAATCAGAACTAAATCAATAATTTACCGAGTCGTTTAAGATAAAGAATCAATTAGGTTTACATACCTTTTCTTGTGGTTCCACAGTTGATCCCTAGATGGTGCTAGGGTCAACAGTGAACAAGTTGGACACTTAATGGCATGTTAAAAACTAATCCAAGTCAATCTCTGTAGGCAGGTAGATTTGTGGTGTAATATACCCAAACTAGATAGTCACCTTGTTATGTATATGTCAATGACAGTTTGGATGAGTTTGAAACTCTTGACATGATGTTTGTAACTGGAGTTTTCCTAGTGCTTGCTCTCTTGTTAATCAAATAAATATAATTTTATTCGTTGAAATGACAATTGATTTGATTTGATTCGATTTGACTCATGTAACGCGACCAAGCCTGTAAGAGTCAGGTAGCAAACAAGCCGTGTTTGCTAACTTAATTTTGATGATCGGTCTTACCCAAGAAGCTTATATGTCTTACCACTAGGTGGATAACAACTGTGTGGTGCCCTCCGAGGCATCACACAGTTGCTATCCAGGGAGAAGCTGATACATAGTGAATGGGAAATTATAAACCTTAAGGTAGGTCCCCCATAAAATTCATTGGGGGAGGCCTTGTCCAGTGGTGTACGTAAATAGGCTGTTGATGATGATAATGAACCTGAGTGTTAGTTTTGTTTTAATCTATATACAATATGAAAATACTTATAACAGATTATAAGTTTAACAATAAGTATTTTTTATACGAATGGAACTTCTTTTAGTTGGTCTTGGAATATACTCAAGTTTCAATGCGGAAAAAATAACTTGACCTTTTTACGACAAAAAGAGGAATTTGATCTCAAACCAGGAAAATATAACTCCTCAATCTTTATCATAGAAAAAGATGGCATTCTTATTTCTTTACGAAAAATGGCATATCGTATTAAAGCTGTAAAGAGGGCTGTTAGTCATTTTTCCATTAGTGAGTGAGACAAAAAGAGTGAATTACATCACAGATATAACTCTGTGTGAGGACGCAATCATTTCGATGGGATCACGACCGGAATAACGCGCCGTTACGCACATTATAATGTGCTGACACAGTAATGGAGAATGGTGAACATCATACGAAATTGCTTATTTGAGAGATATTTATGTGAGAGCTATCTTTCACCGATATGCAACCATTTGGAAAAACTCTCACTTGAGTAACGTAATTAGTACGTTGAAATTTTTCATTGATTGTTCAACTAGTTGAGCAGTTGAGCAGTAGGACATAGTTTGTATTACCGAACATTTTATGCTCTATAGCTCAACTATTTTTTGCTAAACTTAGTTGATCAGTGTCGTGATTTTACATTGATGTTGAGAACTCAGATGGATGCTGCTGCCCATCCCCTGCTGTAATCCCTTTAATGGTGTAATTCTGTTGCTTTCTAACTTTGAACTTTAATGAGTTAGATAGTGATAGAAGGCAAGGTCTTGTATTATTTTTGACCTATACCTAAAATTGACCGAGACTGAATTATGAATTAATTGAAAATTAGTATTTGGATCTAATAATAATTTAGTCTTCATTCGGTTAATGGCGACAGTCATTCTAGCCCAAATTCTCGGATTTCTTTTTAAAAGGTACGATGATTCATTGTATGCGTTTAAGTTAAGGTCACGTTTCGATATATGATACATTACCGTGTTGAGGATCATTTGTAGCATTTATGATATCGACACTAGATTGAAACATAGTTTGAACTTTATTTTGACTAGTTTAATTACAAGAATTGTCTTTCAGAATTTGGCCGTTGTCGGTGCCTTACTAAACTATTATAAAAACTTGTTCAAAATTAACCTGCATCCTCTTGTTCTGTGTGTCACAACAGCAATCGTCACAGTCTCCAGAATATTAATGGCCGCTATTTGACACAAGACGTTGACAAATGCGGAGACTTCCACGCAAACGCTAACTGGTTAACCCTCAGTTATCCTGCTGAGTATCTATATATATATACGAACTTATATGTCATATGGTGACGTACAGTTGCCATCAGAAGTAGTTTATCAACTCAAGTGACCAGTTAAGGTAACGTACAGCTCGTCGATTTTTTTGGAAGAATTACGCAGCTCTGAATTTTTGTGTTTCATTGTTTTAAAATTTTTCAACTATCACAACTAAACATAGGTCTTCATAAAATTTTGTAGACATAATTTTATTGGATAAGATTTATTAAGCAGAGTTTTTGAGATTTTTGAAACAATTAACCCAGAAAAATAAAGCTTTATTCAGCAGAAATGTTCAACGTGGTGTACCTTAATTGACAGATTCACACTGAGAGTGCACCCAGCACATATAAAGTACTTTTACACAGAACACATAACAACTTCATAAGTTTATTCGTAAGTTTTGATGACTTAAGACTATTAGATTGACCCCCATACAGTTACTAATAAACGTTATTTTCAACTGACTCAATTTTCAAAAGAAGGAGATTCTCAATTCATCTGTACATTTTTTTATATGTTTCTTACGCGATTACTCTGCCAATTATAAATTTATTTGATATCTTTTTTTGTTTGGTAGGTCATACTTTAGAGGTCCCATATAATTTTTATCGAATTTGATTCAGCGATTTTTGAAAGAAGTAGTTTTCGTTTTTTTTTCTATAAAATAACTTATTTATTTAAGCGTTGCTTGACATTTAAGACTTTTATAAGACAGCCTATAAAATTTTGAGTTTAAAGAAGCTATTGTTGTGCTGGATGCACAATACCATGTGATAACTTTGGTTGTAAAGGTGCTAATAGTCATTTTAAGTGTAACGCTGTACTGTTTTGATGGCAACTGTACGTACAACCCTGCTCAAAAGTAGCTTATTGCGTATAGTCACCGTCAAAATCGGAAAGGTAGGTTGTGTGTATATTCGTAGGTAAAGTACAGACAAAGCCACCAGTGATGGATGAGATGGTACACTTTGAAAGCTGAATTATGTATTTTTTAATGATGATAAGTCAGCTGTGCCTATGTATTTCAGGAGCATTTTGTGTCTCTTTCTAATCTGTCGTCGTAGGTGTGCCGAAACCATATCTCGCACAGTGAAACAAGATGCCGTTACCATACTCGGCTTACAGGAATAGGGCGTTCTGTCATAGCATACACAATAGTAGGTACGTATGGTTGGATTCGTAGATAAATTACATCATTTTGATGGATGGCATTCGATACGCGATGCCAGTATGTATCAAGTCACGCAGAAATATTGATGAGAGACTTATGTTTCCTGCTTCATGTGTTGTATTTCATTTTTATTGAAAGAAGAGAGTGAAGAGTCAACCAAGTATTTTAAGTATTGCCTTGAAATATTTGGCTGATTCATACCCTGAATACCAGGCAGGCGGATTGGTCATCGCAGTATGGTGTTAAGTACCTACTCAAATGGATGCTGCTGCCCAGCCCCGGTTGACATCCCTTGTAAGGCTTTTACTACATCCACGAGAGGAGTAAGAGGGGTCCGTTCTTAGGCCAGACATACTACAACACATATAAATAACATACAAATTCATTTTTTATATAATTGCAATCAAATCACAGATTAGTTCGTTTGATTCAAAATTGTATTGTATAATTTTACACTCCTCTCCACCCAGCTATGGTCGGTACTGGGTCTTAAATTTAAAATACCTAGTTTAATCTTTTGACCCAAATCTTACCCTTAAATATAATTATATCACTCAGCCCAGTGAAACGAGATTCCATGCAGGCTCTATCCATTAGAGTAAACTGTTTATAACGTTTTACGTTTAACGCTCTTTGATCCCCTGATTAGTGGTCTTTGATCTTCAAGCGTTAAATTTTAACAGATGTTCTTGGTCCGTATTTAAATAATTCTCGTATTTTTTAATCTTGGACACTTTTATGCATTGATTTTATTAAGTGTCAGAAATAGAATTTGAATAAAATTGCAACCAGAGATTACATTTTAGAACTTAACTTTTTCTTGGAGTTTGTCCGTATTCATCTCACAAATATTTTTTTCCAGATTCTGCCCAAGAAGTAGGCCTTATTCATCCTATGAAATGGGATTCAATAGATACAATTAAAAAGGCAGGAAACGAAATACGATAAATAAAACTATAGACATTATTTAAAAAGCTTTTTTTGAAATATAGTTCCTGATGACATGATAAAATCAGTAACCAAAACTGTAAGCCAATTAAGATGAGTCCGAACACTGCCAGGCTACCATTAACCACAAGGAGTTCCGTTGTCCACCTTCCATGTCCATCATCAGATCACCTCGCCATCACCAAAATGTTGTATTGTCATCTGAACTTAACAAGTATGAAAAATTTCAACTCAATCGGTTGGGTGGAACTGGTTCAAAATTCAGTTTCAAGATTTGTCCCACACTAACAAACTAACATACTTAATAAAAGGTCGAGTTAAGTGACACTTAACAAATTAACTTCTGAATTTATTAAAAAAACTAGTAGCTATTTAGAAAGGATCAAAAATATTCATTAATCTAGACAACTCAACAAACGAAGGAAAATACTCAAGGAAAGTAGCAGATTACGAAACAAATCTTACCTTCAATAAAGTATATTAATACATTTTTTCCTACATTAGAATAAATCCCCTTTCATCTTGCTTAAGATTAAAGCGCTCCCGAAGGAACTCGTACGGAAAACCTCTCGAATGAATCCCTCTTATTACTGTAATAGCTGCTTTTTTGCAACCTTGTATGTTTGGAATGACGATTCCCACGCTGGCTTTACAATTTGTATGATAATTTAAAAGCATCGTCAAAATAACTTTTATATTATGTATTTAATCATACTTTAGGATCACGAAAACTTAGTTACGTTATTTTACAAAACAAATTGTAAAAATGAAAAAGATACAGGTAGAATTTAAATTACACGATAAGAAAGACAGCTAATCACGCATTGAACCACGCACAGTGTAGGCTTCTCAAGTCGTTATTTATGGCTTAGTCAAACTACACTACTAAAAACTTCTTCTTAGTTCTTGACTTTAGTCGAGAACTTCACCGTGAAACTTACTTTACTATATTTATTAATATTGTCACGGGTTTTTATCGCGTGTTTATACCTAATTATGCACGAGCGTACCTTATTATTTATTATTCCTGACGTTTCGAATGCATTACAGCAATCGTGGTCGCGGGCTTTATTCATACCCGTGACTATAATTATTAATAAATATGTGTTTTGATCGTGAATGTTTAAAAAATATTATTACTTGTACTACATTGAAATACAAGGAAACATATAGCTAAAACTTTATTAAAATATTCATAAAACTTAGAATGATTCTGTATTACCTATTTAGTTTTGTTTTTGTTCATTGTCATTCGTTAGCTAAATTAATGATATTATGAGATACCTATTATCGTATGAGTGTTAGGTCTCCTGATTCCAGCAAAATCAATGTATTATTATTATATTATTATTATTATCTCAAGAAGTATTGATAAGCAAAAAACGTTTTTTAATTTCGCGCCGCTTTGCCAACTTTCCATCTTGAATAAGGGCAGTCAATGGGGAAACTTTCCATCACATCTCTCAACATTACTATAGTTTAATCCTATATTAAATAGAGCATAACTCACTATCTGAAAAGTAAATGTGATTCATTTCACCACAATTCCGAGATACTTTCAGCACGTCCACACTATGTCTTCATAAAGCTGTCACGAGATTTTCAAAGACTGTATTCCATAAGTCTGGTCGGTAAGTCTAGGAATGATCGCAAGAATCCAGGCTTAGCTTTACTCAGACACTTTACAAGTTACGACACGATTTGTTTACATGACAACCAGTGACAAGAGATTTTTCAAAAAGAAAATTAAAAATACGTTTGGATTTTACCTTATTTTTTTTCTAAATCATACAACGTGGTACGTGGTGATCTCGGCCTTAGAAAAGGACTCCTCCGACTCCTCCCGTGGATTTCGTAAAAATCGACTGAGGGATTAGTAGTTGTCTCAGGGGATAGGTAGAAGCATCTATCGGAGTAATTAATACTAAACTACGATCACCAATTCGTCTGCCAAGCATGGTGATTATGGCAATTCCCCTCATTGCACGCTATGAGTTGTACTATGTGAATGCATGCTATGGGGTAGGCCTCATCCAGCAGTGAACATCAACCGGCTGATGAAGAAATCATACAAAGCTTTGTATGTTTTTTTTTCTTTTTTTTTTGCCCTAGCAAACCCCTTAAAAACGTTATTTATCTGTGAGTGTCATTGACTGCATATTTTTATGGAAAGCAAACTGGTAAACACAAAACCTGTTGAAAAATACTTAAAAATATTTATTATATGAAAAAAAAACAAAATCTGTATATTTTGGAAAAATTACGACTATGTACCATGTACCTATTCTCCTGCTGACGTTTTGTTGACCATTTTGAGGTCCTTCCTCATGAGCACCGACCGCAACCACGCTCGAAGGTCGTGATAGTAAAGTACGTCGTAATTTATCTAAAATGACACAATAATTTCAATTCTAAAATCAGCATAGTTACTTATACAACATAACAGTGGCTTTCCGACGACCAACTTGACTTAAACTTTCTTCCAATACGAGCCAGATATTTGATTATCTATGTCAGTCAGTAAATTTTTTTATCAATTTACAATGGTGATAAACAGTTCAAATAAGATTGAAGGTGTCCTCAGCAATGAGGGAATGAACTAGGAGGTACGAAGATCGTGTCGTGTGTGCTAAAGAGCACATAAGCTTAGTGGTCTAGCTCTGGTCTTGGTTATGACGGTGTAGTCCTTAGCTCAGACGTGTACGTTATTAATGGTTTTGTTGCTGCTAAGTGATTTATGAACAAAAACATGTAATTGAAATGAAACTTTGTTTTATGGAAATAAATGATAAGAAAGTTCATAGCAAAAATAGACTGAACTAACACTGAATACTATCGTGCTGATACAGCACTATTTGTATTTTTGCTGCAATTT
Organism: Epirrita christyi; assembly: GCA_951392215.1. Classification (NCBI taxonomy): domain Eukaryota; kingdom Metazoa; phylum Arthropoda; class Insecta; order Lepidoptera; family Geometridae; genus Epirrita; species Epirrita christyi. Next base: position 14,282,528 of record OX595841.1, on the reverse strand, counting down.
ATGATAAAATGCTATATGTTATAGTTATCAGGTAAAAATCCTTAAATTTTCGTGTATCTTATTATGCTTATTTATAACCAAATTACTAATTATCTTATTAATTCACTAACCAATGGGACTTGTTTATTGTGTGAAAAAATAAATAAGTAACATTATTTTTAATTTTTACAATAATATAAAATAAAATAATATTTTTAATTTTAATAATAAACAAAACATTCGTAAATTATTTCAAAATCATTGAAGCCCTTTTCGAGTATCAGGCACTTTTTCTTATCGAAACTCTTTAAGTTTTAGGCTATATCATATATTTGACTTCCAAAAGCAAAAAAAAAAAATTTGCAAAGTAGTTTTTTTAATTTTATCGATTTCTATGGAAAAGTTAGACATTCATTTTATTTAATCACTTTATGTTTACATAATTGTGTTATCTCCTTTTGATGAATATTTGAGTTCAATTACTTACGTTGCAAAGTTGTTAAAGCATGATTATGTTTAACATAAAGTATTGTTATATATTGATAACTTCAAAGTGAATTTAACAATTTTGGTTCTGAATGTACCGATTAGCTCTTAAAGTCCTTTTTTCGAAACCATTAATTTGTCTGCGTTTTTGACCGCAATAAACATGAGAACTTACAAGCCGATTCTGATTTTTAACAAAACATCACATAACACCCAGCACAGTCACATACGTGGTTTTGATCCCACACTAGGATTCCCTGTGTCATGGGTATCAGGAACAACGAATACCATGGTACCATAACACCCAGAACCGGAACAAATATTTGCAGATCATACAAACATTTGTCCCGCAGCGGGTATCGAACCCGCAAACTCTTGCATCTCAGCCGGCTACTCGCCCGCCACGCCACAGAAGTCGTTGACAACAACACAACAAATAAAATACAAATATTTACACAAACAAAAACTCATTAATCGTTACCATTATGTAATTTTCTCTTTATTGCGAAAAAGAGAATAACTTTTATATCAATTTAATATTCTCTACGGATATTATTACTAAGCTTTCTTCCCACGAGATATTAATGAGGACTTCGATGTTATGAGGCTTAATAGGAAATTGAAAAGATTAGATTACAAGCGTGCTTAGAAACTGGGATAAGCGTCGTTTGAAAACTTTATATTAACTAGGATTAAATTAATTCTAAGATAGAGGCTTATGAAGTATTCTAAGTTTCTTGTTGTGTTGCTTGTTTTTAACCGACTTCCCAAAAAGGAGGAGTTTCTCAATTCGGTAGTTTTTTTTTTTTTAATGTTTGTTACCGCATATCTCCGGCGTTTATGGACCGATTGGGAAAATTATTTTTTTATTTGAATATATATACTTCTAGATTGGTCGCATTTTTTTCAGAATCCAGTTCTGATGATGGAATCCATGAGGAATTGAGGGAACTCCTCAATTATGTAGGCATACATATGGCGATTTTGATATTTTCAGCAACAAACCAAGCATTTGCATTCAAAAAGTATCATAATCCTTTCGCCACTATGGTTCTTTCATCATTTTTTTTTCATCCAAATATTTAGTCCAATACAATGGCGGAAGTCGGTTTTTAAATGAAAAGTTATTTTTCATAAACCTGGTTTAGCTTCGGTATAGTTCAGCTGGGTTTCTCCTTGTCTGTCGTTTGAGAAATAAATAGGAGAATGCTTAACCGAAGCCATACGAGGCCAAATCACGTTTATATATAAGGCTTGTAAGGTAGTACTACTGAGATTTACGTGTTGTTCGTGTAAAAGTAAAATGTGGATCTGCTATTCGCGGAAATTCTTTCTTTAGAAGAATAATTCTTATAAATAAAGAATTTTGTGCCTCATAGCATTTATCGTAGAGCTATGAGAAATCGTACCAATTGCTACGAATTAACTGTTGATATTATTTTTATTGCAATAAAATAAATCATGTTTTACAGAAACAATAATGCAACATTTACATGCAACATAATAAATCAAACAGTGAAACATATCTAAAGATAGCTGCAAACGATCCTATGCTGGTGCCAATACAATTAAATATTCCAAAAAAGTACCTATTTCTTAGCTCCGTGGACAACGGAATCGTTGCTTATCCTACCAATCATCATCATCATCATTAGCCTACAGAAATTCACTGATAGACATTCCCATAGAATACCACGGCAAATAGTCTTAATCTGCTTTCATCCACCGACTTCCTGTGACCTTTTAAATGTCGTCAATTCATTGATATAAATTTTACAAATAAACTAATGACTCATTTTGTAAAGTCGGGAAATTTTCATGAACTGATATGTTGGTGGAAGCACCAACAGGTTTCTACCCTAATCGAGGGTCTTCATCAGGGTGGGAATAGGATCCGCGCTACACTCCGAGTCCTTCCTCGCACTGCGTATCTGAGCTCGCTCCTCTCGGCACGTCCGGCGCGGGGGTGGGGGGAGTGCTTGTGTCCGCGTCATCACGCGTTCTTCGGTGACGTCATTCCGGTCGGGTTGCAGTGCTCCATCATCGTCGCTGCCACTCCCGTCGCAACCATCGGGCGCGCCTGGAGCGGCCAGACAGGCTACACTAACAGTGTCTCTATCAGGCTCAATCACTTCACTGTCGTGCGTCCCACTAAACTAATGACGTTATTTTAATCCTGATAGAAGCCTGTTACAAAAATATAAAGTAATGGAACAGTACTCAATATTTTTATTTCTCATTTCAATTCATCTCTCACTGTCATGATAATTCGCAATCCATCGTCAAGGGTATCAAAAATAAATATCATTGGAAACAATTGCGAAATTATTACATGGACCTGTAAAGCCTTTCGCTCAGCACCTGACAGTATGACAGTATAATTTACAGGGTCCAGTACGCGCTACGCAAGTATGCACGTAAAAAATCTAGAATAAAAACTAGTTAGTGTTGAATCAATTTCCACGTCACCTCAAGTTGATGTGATTTCAAAGTGTGCCCGCTCACTCTCGTTGTGAGTAAGCCCTGAACCCCGTAAATGGGAATATTTTGGGCCTTAGGCATAACTGTATATCTCCTTCATAAGCTGGTAGACGCTAGACGAGGCCTCTCAATGGAATAGGGTTTCCTCAACTATTAATTCGATTTTATTCGATTGATGATTGTATGATCTACAAATATTTGTTCCAGGTCTGGGTGGTCTGGTGGTATGGTACCACGGTAATCGAACTCTTAGTTGCTGATACCCACGACACAAGGAGTGACGTATGTGATTGTTGGGTGTTAAGTTATATTATATGGTACATAGTAAAAGGTGACAAATAGTATGTTAGGTCTAGTCATGCTTCACCACTTTTATAATTTGTTGGGAAAGGATGTCTGTTTCCTAATTATAGGCGTTTTCTCGTGGTTTTTTTTTTAGAACTATCCCTGTCTCGGTAAGTCCACGTGAGTATTTTATTACTCGACGTCCTAATACTTTTATTGATGAAACCAAAGGAATTACATGGCACGGAGTTTTATCAATCGTCTCCATTTGCTATTTAACCGACTTCACAAAAAGGAGGAGGTTTTCAATTCGGTTGTTTTTTTGACACCGATTTGAAAAATTCTTTTTTTATTTGAATAGATATACTTTCAGATTGGTCCTATTTTTTTCAGAATCCAGTTCAGAATTGAGGGAACTCGATTTTGATATTTTCAGCAACAAATCAAGCATTTGCATTCAAAAAGTATCATAACCCTTTCACCACTATGGTTTTTTCATAATTTTTTTTCATCCAGGTATTTAGTCGAATACAATGGCGCAAGTCGGGTTTTTAAATGAAAAGTTATATTTATTGGCGCATACTGTACATGTGGGGGTTACGCTGTAAGTAGAGCTGGATTTTAATGTCTGCGTTACTTTTAAATATTCATCAGGCAGGGTTGTTGCTTATATTAAAAATGTACGAATACTGACCCAATTTTAAAAATAAATTAAGAGTAAATTTTTACGGCCGCAATTAAAATTGGTATTAAACGCAATTATGCGTGCAATTCAAGCTCAATGCGGCTATACTTTGACCCACAAAAAGACACACTTTAAACAATTGTACACAACAAGGATATTTTTTTTTAATTTACTATGGCTATTGCTGAAATACAGTGCAATAATCATTAAACCACGTAGCACAAAGAATATACGTAATAATAAAATGAATGCCAATACTCGGACACAAAGTCTACTCATGGCTACTATCGGGCATGGACGGACCTTAATCACGAAATAATAAATTCTTAAAACTTTTGACAGCCCTATTAAGGCATGCAAATTAAAAGCGTCGTGTTTACGTTTTTTTACAGTTGGATAACCAATAACTTTCAGTGTTTCAGCAGAAAGACCCAAATTATGAGAAATTACTTTTATTTTAACTTCTAATTTGGCATATATTTCTTCAAACTCCATAAAACTGTGTACACATGATCCAATACACTAATATCTAGACACGTGGTGCGTTAGTTTCTTATAAAAGTTTGGGGTAATAATAAATTTAATTTAATTTTCCTATTGGAACAGGAGTAATTTTAGTTTATAAGACGATTCAAAATGATCCTTGTGATTTCAATGAATAAAATTCTTTTTGACTTTGACTTTGATTGTATGTTTGGCTAAATTTTACATTTTGTAACAGTTTCTGAGAACTCTGAGCAATGTTAATTATTATAATATAGAATTTGTTATTATTTGAATATGGAACAATTAAATGAACCATTAAACATAATTGGGACAGTAGACTTCTACCAGCTGATGATAATGACTCATGAGCTTATTTTTTTTATACTACTTGGCAACCAAACAAGTATACGGCTCACCTGATGGAAAGTAGTTACCGTAACCTATGGACGCCTGCAACACCAGAGGCATCACACGTGCGCTGCCGACTCTGAGACATAAAGACGAAAAGTCTCATGTGCCTGTAATTTTACCGGCACCCGTACCCTTCAAACTGAAATACAGCAATGCGAGCACTACTGCAAAAAAGCCACGATATAACTTGATCTCTTTTAAGCCTGATTCGATATTATAAAAACCGACACAACAACACAGAATCAATGCAGATAATAATAACTCCAAATAGACAATAAGCGCAAAACGAGCAACGGATTCAAATTTGCGGGAGTGGTTTGGAACCGCATCATTTGCAATGTTCTGTGTATTGTGGTTCCCTATTTACGAACGAACCCTGATTTGGGGACTAATGGCTCTTTAGTGGTGTCAAATAACATTTTAGGAATAATATTTGTTGTAAATTTCACGTTATTAATTACCAAGTTGTTCTAAAAATAATTAGCTTGAATAGATTGTGAACGTATTTCTTTGGTTTTGTGGCATACATTAATCTAATTACTAAATTATTATCTATACTAAAATGAAATAAGGAAACCTGAAAAAACCAAGATCACCCACAAAGCTTTCAGAAATTAGCACGCAATTGAAGTGGCAAAGGACAGGTCATATAACTAACAGTTGGGGTATAAAATTTCTCGAGTGGCAACCACAAACCGGACGACGCAGTAGAGGAAGTCCATCTCCATGGACTAGACATGATTAAGGTAGCAGGAAATCGGTGGATGGATGCGGATCAAGACTGTTTGTCTTGGCAACACCAGAGGCATCAAACTTGCGCTGCCGACCATGAGACATAATAATGAATAGCCTCCTGTGCCTGTAATTTCACTGGCAGCCGTACCTTTCAAACCGAAACACAGCAATGCTAACACTACTGCTTGGTGGCAGAAATAGGTACAGTGGTAGTACTTTCCCGGACGAACTCTTTCACAAGAAGTTCTACTACTAACAACAATTAATTGTTTAACAATTTATTATTAAGCCACAACGCACTACGAGCATTTAGGATTACTCTAAGGATAATATAAGATATTCAAATAAAGTGTCTTTTTTCGAGTGACACATGCTGTTTTTTTAATATGAATGTTTATTTTTGCTTAGACACCTTAAGCCACCTTAGAAGCCTTAAGAAAAAAGAGAGATTAGTCGACTGCCTAATTTCAACAGGGATAGAGGATGGGCTCTACCACAGGCTTGGAAATCCTGTCTTTATGGGACGTATGACAGTGAAGTGATTGAGTCTGATAGAGACACTGTTAGTGTAGCCTGTCTGGCCTGTCTGGCCGCCCCTGGCGCGTTCGATGGTTGCGACGGGAGTGGCAGCGACGATGATGGAGCACCGCAACCCAACCGGAATGACGTCACCGAAGAACGTGTGATGACGCGCACACAGGCACTCCCCTCACCCCCGCGCCGGACGAGCCGAGAGGAGCGAGCTCAGAGACGCAGTGCGAGGAAGGACGCGGAGGGAGTGTAGCGCGGATCCTATAGTATAGGATCCGCGCTACACTCCCTCCGCGTATAGGACCTATACCCACCCTGATGAAGACCCTCGATTAGGGTCGAAACCTGTTGGTGCTTCCACCAACATAACGGTACGTGAAAATTTCCCGTTTTTACAAAATGGACAACCTTAAGACCTTGGTTATAGCAAACTAACCTTGACGCAATAATTTCTTTCTATTATGTACTTAATGTATTTTACACCAGATATTTTGGGCCGTTTCTTCGTTTTCTTACACGAATATTTCATTACAGTAATCTAATACGGCATTTACATGACAGAGGGATAATGCTCTGCCATTCTCGCAATACCAAGTTGTAAATGGTGGGCTGTCACGTTAGGTTTGGCGTGAACTTGCGACCAATACAAAATGAGCAAAGTAAAGCAATTTATTGGTACTTGGAAGTTATATGTATGGCTGTCTTAGATTATGTTACGTTGAAGGTCTATAAATTTTTAATCAAAATTAATTTAATTTTTGGCATTCAAAAGTGTGAAAAATTATTAGACTTCTAAAGGCTAAAGCACACCGAATGCGTTTGCAGCACATAACGTAGAGACGCGCGTCTCTACGTTTACGCAGACGGTGTACTGTGGCCTTCACTTGGACTCAGAGTCTGTAAATGTATTGGGTCTCCATTCGTATAAAAACACACACAACTCTATTGTCAAAAATTTTAATTGAAATTCGTCAACTTTTATGAAACCATTGCGTGACTGACTGACTGACTCACTCAGTGATTAACTCACTCACCGAATGACTAAACGCACCCCGTCAATAGTAAACGCAAACCGTAAGTCCTAGAGACCTGAACACACACAACTGTATTGTCAAAAAAAAACATTTAAATTCGTCAACATTTATGATATATATATATATATATATATTATATGATAATAATTGCGTGGCTGATTGACTGACTCACTCAGTGACTAACTCACTCACCGAATGACTAAACGCACCCCATCAATAGTAAACGCAAACCGCAAGTCCTAGAGACCTGAACACACACAACTGTATTGTCAAAAAATTTAATTTAAATTCGTCAACATTTATGATATAAATATATATTATATGATAATAATTGCGTGACTGATTGACTGACTCACTCAGTGATTAACTCACTCACTGAATGATTAAACGCACCCCGTTAGTAGTAAACGCAAACCGTAATTCCTAGAGACCTGAATTTTGGAGAGTACATTACTTACGTGGTCTAGGGGCGCACTAAGAAAATAATTCCCTGAATACCCCCTTTAAAGGGGTACAGTGGGGTGTTGAAGTGTGTATAAAAAAACTTCACGCGGACTATGTCGCGGGCATTTTACCAGTTTATAATAATAATTTAAATCAATAATTAAGTGTTTTATTTTTTATTGCAAAATGTAATATTTTAGAAAAATACACACCACGTACTTTTTCTTTTTTTTTGAACGTTATAGATTAAATTACGTCGCTAGTATGCGGCAAAAATTATTACTATAGTAAATCCCTGAGGGATTTCCTTGACAGACAGATACATACAGATTATTAAATTATAAATGTCATGTGTACCTTTAGTAGGTAATATTTTGTATTGAATATAGAATCAATACAAAATTCCATACCAAGTACTGTTAGTTTGTTGGAGTAAAAAAAACACTTCAGGTAAGTAATTTCTCCCTCGGGCTGGTAAATTATACTCGAGACGGTCCTGAGATGAGCACTTTTAATCCTCTTCTTTTTTATTGCCTAGTACACAATACAAGTACCAACTATTCCTTGAATGATTTCTAGAAAAAATCTCCCACTGTTTTTTCTTATTCTAAAAAAAAATCACAGATGAAATCTCCCGAGAGCCTTGTTTAGTACTATACTTATAAATCTGTGGAGCCCTTTTCTACCGTACCAAAAACATAGCGCGAACAGTACTGCCCCCCACTAGCTATAGTGCTGCCACACCTAAACTTTCAATCCGATTGGCGATAATTACAAAAGAGGATATTCACAAAATTCAGCTAGTTTTGGTTTTATAGAGCATTTTCTTTGTCACATATTTTCAGTCATAATATGGTGCGCCCTCGATGAATAATTATTTAGTGAATAATATAAATAATATTTATAATATTAATGCTACACCCAAAAGCTGGCTCTTATCTGGCTCAACGCATTTGTATTAGTAAAAAAAACTATCTTTATCATATTATATAGGAAAAAATAATACAAGTATGTATATAAAATTTAAAAATACAAATGAAACAGTTGAGCTATCTCAAGACTTTTGCAAGCGATCTAAAGATAAATAAATAATTAACATATGCTTTTTCCCCCAAAGAGGTACGCAGTTCACCGTATAGTCGCATAATCTTAGAAACTTAGACGAAATCATTTAGTTTCCATTCTAAAATAAATAATAAAACTAAATAAGCTAATGGCAAAAATATCAAAACTAAGATAAAACTTTAAATAAAGCTAAAAATATTTCCAGAAAAGCATTATTGAATTCCATTGAGCGAGTAAGGCAACATCAAGAATGTTGGCGTAGCAGAAGACGGCCCCAGTGCTTAGTATATTTTTACAATGACCCTTCAGGGGGGACGTCGTTTTATCAGAAGTGCAGCTTATTTTGCCTCAAGTTACAGGAAATAACGAGTACGCTCTCGTTATTTCCTGTAACTTGAGGCTACTTTTTGATGAATAACAAATGTGCCCAAAGTAGATAGATTAATACTTTATTGATCACCACACAGAAACAATAAACAAGTAATTTTACGATAGAAAGGCAATACAAAGTAAAAAAAAAAACAGTGTTAGTTAGTTAAAAGCGTTTTATAAAGTGACTAGTCATTTAATTTATAATTTTAAAAGTTTTATTATTTCAAACCAATTAAACAAGCAAAATTGCCGGCAGTGATTTGATGCATAGAACTATTTGGTAATCTTTTTCGGAGCCAAAGGGTGATAGAGTCTTATGAACCCTAATTCCTTCTACTGCTATTTCCTATGTTATTGTTGATCTTTGTTCATCAGTATACTTTGCATTGGATTTTATTTTCACAGTCACTTGAAAATTTAGACGTATCACGTGTGCAGGCCTATTAAAAACGACCTCACCCTCTTCTTTTCACTTGGGCCATATTTTCAACATAGGCACTAACACGATATTGCTTTTGCCGTATAGTTCCGTTCCTTTTTCATGTAAAACACGCGATGATCCACGCTCAAGGAATGCAATGTATCTAATTTTTCAGTGGAGTATTTTTTACACACGTCCTGAACTTAAAAAATACGCAAAATTACAATTTTTACAATATCATTTTGTAATCAGTTTCTTGCTTATTGACCATATCGAGACGGGTCCAGAACTGTCCCTTCGAACATAACTCCAAGCAAGTCAAAATGATCTAATAGACCTGTAGGGCGATTCTAAAACGTCGGAAACGTTTCCGATTGGATTCGTTAGTTTTTCATTTCGATGTGGTATGTAACTAAAACAATGTTACTAACGAATCCGATCAGAAACGATTTCGGGGTTTTAGAATCGCTCTGCTGGATACTGGTATCTAAGCGCAGTTTCCGTGATTAACTCATTATCATTCATTCATTTTTTTATATTGACACTGAAGAGTTTTGGGTAGAAAAAGTAAACTCTTCATTTAATGGTCCGCTATTTTTTTTTTTTTTTTTTTATTTATTTCACAACAAAATCCACAGCTCTTAGAAATAAGATATTAAACCAATATTCCAAACCGACAGCCAATAACGGATTTACATTATAATTAATAGAACAAACCGACAGTTATCAAGTAGACATTTAGTATAGGTATGTATGTATAACATTTAGACGACTTCAGAGGCACACCAGACAAGTAGCCCGCCGAGATGCGAGAGATTGCGGGTTCGAATTCCGCTGCAAGACAAACATTTATATGAAACAAAAAACCCGTTCCGGGTCTGATGCTCTGACACCATAGTACCCACTCGCATAGTTCCTGAAAACACTCAACACAGGGAATCCCAGTGCTGGATCAGGACAACATATGTGACTGCAGGGTAATATGTTACATTATGTCATACATTATCTGTATAATTATATAAATATGAAATATTTATTTATTTATTCATTTACACACCACTCATATATATATATATATTCACAACACTTGCACAATATTATATTAGTACACATCATAAACACAAAAAATAAATAACAAATCATACATACATTATTTATTAATTCAAAATTTTACATACTTCATTCTTAAAGACCTTCCTGCTACTGTTGAAAATATCTGCAGCACGAAAGTTCTTGTTATATTTTCTATGCATTCTACTAACAAGTGCGTTTTGAGCATATTTGGTACGAGAACGCGAAACTGCAAATAAGTTCGTGTGTCTTGTTTTAGTTCTTGGGCAGCAAAAGCATAAGGTTTTGGATATCAGTTCTGGACAGTCAATGTACCCAATACATAAACCATGCAAAAACAACATATCCGCTAAACTACGACGATTCTCTAGGGTTGCAAGATGATGATGACTACAGGATTCCTCATAGTCGACAAAGCTTTTATAACAACGATAGTTTAAGTGCTTTACAAACTTATGCTGTATTCTCTCAACACTCTGAACATAAGTAGTATACTGAGGACACCAAATATTGCTACAGTACTCGAGAATGCTTCTGACATATGAGTAATATAAGATACGGAGACAACCCACATCAGAGAAGGGGCGACTAACTCTTAGGATAAACCCTAAACTTTTATATGCCTTACTTACAATACTAGCTACATGATCTGAAAATAATAATTTGGCGTCCATCATTACACCTAAATCTCTGACTAACATCATTTTAACCAATGTAGCCCCATTAATCTTATACTCAAACTCAGATGGCATCCTTTTCCGAGTAAAGGACATATAATGACATTTACTAGAGTTTATACCGATACGATTATCTGTATAGTAGCCACAAAGTCTATCCAGATCAGCTTGAAGCTTGGCACAGTCCGTGGAATTCTTAATTTTCATGTAAATCTTGGTATCATCAGCATACATGAGAAATTTTGCATGAAGGAGACACTTACCAACATCGTACAAGTACGATGCATACAAAAGAGGCCCCAAAATTGAACCTTGCGGAACACCAGATGGCACCTTCACGAAGTCAGAGCAAAAACCACCCACAACAACAGCCTGAGATCGATTACGCAAGTAAGATTCAAACCATCTCAGCAAATTGCCACGAATACCGAGCTCAAAAAGTTTACGCAAAAGTATGACGTGATCTACACGATCGAAGGCTTTTTCAAAGTCCGTGTAGACCACATCCACCTGCGATCCTCCTTCCATGCCATCACACACATGCTCCAGAAACACACCCAAATTAGTTGCCGTCGAACGGCCCTTAACAAAACCATGCTGCTCAAAAGGAATAGAAGTTGAAATAATAGGATATATGTGACTGCGAACAACACGCTCAAACATTTTACTAATTACATTAAGCAATGATATGGGACGGTAATTTTCAATAGGAATCTTTGAACCCTTTTTATGCACCGGTACTATGTGAGCTTTTTTCCAGATGCTTGGGAAATATCCTACCTTAAGGCATTTATTAAAAATTAACATGATTGGAATTGACAATGATTCCGCACATCTATTAAAAAATATAGGTGGAATACTGTCACTACCCGCACCCTTTGCAACATCAAGATCCTTCATCACCTTTAAAATATCATTTTTATTTAAACAAATTGAATGTATTATATCAAAATGAGAATCATCACCTAACAACCCAGTACAGTACTGATCAACAGGCTTATTAAAATTACCCAAAAAGAATTCATTGAAAGCTGAGCAAATATCAACTTGCTCATTAATTACATCATCAGCATAGGTCATCTGCTGTGGATAGGAAGAGCTACCTTTTCTTTTAGATTTAACGTAGGACCAGAAATATTTAGGATGAGACTTAATTTTCTCTTGAGAGTAATTTATATAAGCCCGATAACACTCCGTCTGGAGTAACTTTTGTTTAATCCTAAGCTCAGAAAAGTCAGCATAATCAACTGGATTATTGAACCTTCTCCAGTCATGATGTTTTTTTGATTTTTCCTTAATAACTTGGATTAAAGCTCTGCCATACCAAACTGGGTAACTACGCGAACCATTACTACGAACCACAGGCACAAACGTTTCTATTACTTTATACAAGACCATGTAGAAATTATCAACTACTTGTTCAATATCGACGTTACCATCAATAAAAGACCAATCTTGTTTAGCAAGGGTCTCGTTAATATTACAATAATCCCCACACTTAAACCGATATACAGTACGCGGCCGAGGCTTCAGCGGCGGTATCAAAAAATCTGAGGCTATTATACGCAAGGATGGATGGGCAGGATCTTCCTTGACTAAGGAAGATGACGACTTGCACACAGACAGAGGGAAATCAGATAAAACTAAATCCAATATATTATTATATTTATTTGGAACCATATTATATTGCGATAGATCCAAGAACGAAAATAACGCAATGAGATCAGATGCCATGTTCTGTACCTCAACAAGCCCCTTCTTAAGTACTTTAGGCTCACCTGAAAACCAGGAAATACAGGGCAGATTGAAATCACCCACTATGATGAAATGAGCACCGCAAGATAAATTACCGACCATAGACATAACCTCTAAGAATATCTGTATACGTGATGAAACTTGCGAGTTAGGAGGTATATAAACTATAGCCACATGTAAATCTCGCGAAGAACCAAGACATCGTGCAGAGACAGTAACCCAAAGACACTCGAGATCTTGTCGCTCCCATTCAGATCTGACACGGACCTGTAATTGGGGACTAAATAATAACATTATGCCTCCTCCCAATGATCCCCGATCTCTACGTATAACATTATATTTATTTCCACAGAGCTCAGCATCTAATATTCCATCACAAAGCCATGTTTCAGTGATCACTACTAAATCATAATCCAGTAGTAACAAATTTCTATAAAAATCATTAGTTTTAGTCCTCAACCCTCGGACATTCTGATAAAAAATCCTCAACTTTTTACCATTATCATCCATTTCTAAAAAAACAAAAAACTTTACCATACATAAGAATTATAATATTATGCCAAGCTCTAGAACAAGACGCAGCCCAGAAGATAGAATAAAGAAATGTTTTAGTATTCAAAGTAATACTTTTTTGAAATAAAACAAATGTGTATACCACAATTATAGTGTGTAAATAACAATATACAAGTCGTGTGCAATTGCAATAGTAATACATTGTGCGCTTAGTGTTAAAAAGGTAGTGTAAGTTTTTAAGTGTAATAAGTTTAAGCTGAAACAGATCAAAACAAATAACAGTAGGTCTTATAAATTCAAAATGCTTATAGTAATATACACTTGAGTATGAACAATTACAACCACAACTCAGACAATTTTGATTAAATCTGCCGATGAGATAATTCAAAATAATACTTTTTTTAAATAAAACTAATGTATATAATACAATTATAGGGTGTATATAACAATACACAAGTTGTGTGCAAATAATATATGTGTCAGAGCAACCATTTGGTAACTGTTATTGTTAATAATAATATCATTACTACTGTTATTGGTTAACAGGCACATGAGACGTAGCATCTTTATGCCTCATGGTGGCGGGCATAGGCAAAGTTGTATATAACCTCTGCCTTAATAGTGTATTACTACACATATAACTACACAGTACATTATAACCAGGCCACATCCACCTTAAACGTGCCTTATGGCATCGCACTACGCCCACTATTCTAAGACATAAAGATGAAAAGACTCATGTACCTGTAAATTTCACCGGCATCTTCAAACCCAGAACACAGTAATGCTCACATAACTGCTTGGCAGCTTAAATTGTGATGGTAGTACTTTTTTCATGAAAAAACTCTTCTTCTTCACCAGCTGGACATCTACTGCTGGATGAGGCCTCCCCCATAGCATGCAAAGCAATGGGGGGATTTTCCATAATCACCATGATTAGCAGACGAATTGGTGATCTCAGTTTGGTGTTAAGTATTCAGGTGGATGCTGCTGTCTACCCCCTGGCGTAATCCCTTATTCGTCTTTTACGATATCGACAGGAGGAGATGGAGTAGTCCTATTCTTAGGCCAGGACTACCGCGGCTAAAAAAACTCTAATATTACTAAAATTTCTAACACCAAACTTACCTAAAACGTTCAACAAACAAGTCCTTAAAATACATTGCGGTACTTTCTTTTAGTTGTACTATGTTAGCTTACTGGGTCGTACATTGTATCGAACCTTTTTATACTGAACTCCAAATAGACGCTGCTAGTTTGATGCGGGCTTTATTTTTTGAGTCCAGTTTATTTGGCGATGTTGTGGTGGTAGGTTATACATGTATAGGTTTTAAATAAAACTAAATACAAAAGTCCTAAGAGAGTTTAGGATCATGTTACTACCAAGCAAAATATGGGCTAGTGCTATACATTTTTAATTTATTTGTTTGTTTGTTTCGGTCGACCAACAGTTGATACATGAAAATGAGTAACTTTAATATGCTTTAGACTCATTTTGTTTGTTTGTTGAACGAGCGAAGCGAGTTCTCTGAGTCAAGTTGGAAGAATCGGCGTTTGTATGTATGTATGTATGTATGTATGTATGTATGTTTGTCCGATGAAAACTTCCAAACCGTTAATCCGATCTTCATGAAATTTGGTATGGGGGTAGATAGTATTGGTACAATTTGTAGGTAAGGTTATGAGCTATATCGGTCAGGGGGTTGCTGAGGTATTGGGGTGCAAGAGGGGGTAAAAAAAATAAAAGTGAGACAGTCAGATTAAGTGGGGTGTCTAATGAAAGCGCTTTGGTTGGACATTTCAAAACTGTTTTTAATAAGTATTTAAACTTAGTAGTTTCCGAGATATTAGGGAAAATAAAAACCGTAAAAATCAAAAATTCTAGGGTACTTCCAGCAATCCCACAATGCTGAAATTTAGTATGCTTGTGGCTTTTGTGTCACAACTACAGGGAAAAGTCTGAAATTGAAGAATTTCAAGACATGTACCCTATAAAACACAAAAACCAATATAATATCCGTTGTTGACCTCCCATTTCTAGGAATTTGAATGACGTTGGAGTTCTATGTTTTCGTCAAAAGGGCGTTACCAATTAATTCGTCAGGTACTTGATATACTAACAGGTACGTAGTATCAAAGACAAGTTACTGGTCTCTGGTAGTATGAACGCCCCGTTGCTTAGTCCTATTCAAAAGTCATTTCGATGATGTGTAGGAAATTACCACGAGGTGAAAATTAAAAAAAAATAATGGAAATGTCTTACTTAAGTAGTCGGGCTGATAAAGGTGTCATCGCGAGGTCTCAGTTCGGGGCGAACCACTAGTATTAAAACTGTTTGCACCTGAAACTCTATCTCCTTGTAGTATGTAACAGATCTGAATTTTGAAGGTATTTCCATAGGGATTAAAATTGTGAAAAGTGTGAAAATTGTGTTGTTATAATGTATGGGGAGTTCATAAACTGTATTTACAATTTACATGACAATAAAGTTGCAAGTATTATCTACCAGCTAACCTTTGTTTAGTGCGGATATATTTATGTAGGTGGTGCATAATACGTGGAAAAGAATTAGATAGTACTTTATGTACGTAGGTATAGTATAGCATAATTGAACGAGCGAAGCGAGTTCTCTGAGTCAAGTTGGAAGAATCGGCGTTTGTATGTATGTATGTATGTTTGTCCGATGAAAACTTCCAAACCGTTAATCCGATCTTCATGAAATTTGGTATGGGGGTAGATAGTATTGGTACAATTTGTAGGTAAGGTTATGAGCTATATCAATCAGGGGGTTGCTGAGATATTGGGGTCCAAGAGGGGGTAAAAAAAATAAAAGTGAGACAGTCAGATCAAGTGGGGTGTCTAATGAAAGCGCTTTGGTTGGAAATTTCAAAACTGTTTTTAATAATTATTTAGCCTTAGTAGTTTTCGAGATATTAGGGAAAATAAAAAACGTAAAAACCCCAAAATTCTAGGGTACTTCCAGCAATCCCACAATTCTGAAATTTGGTATGCTTGTGGCTTTTGTGTCACAACTACAGGGAAAAGTCTGAAATTGAAGAATTTAGAAACATGTACTCCATAAAACAGAAACCAAGATAACATCCATTGTTGACCTCTCATTTCTAAGAATTTGAATGACGTTGGAGTTCTATGGTTTTCATCAAAAGGACGTTATCAATTAATTCGTCAGGTACTTGATATAGGTACTAACAGGTATGTAGTATAACTACGCCCCGTTGCTTAGCCCTATTCAAAGGTTATTTCGATGATGTGTAGGAAATTAGAGTAGTTACTGGTAGATCCTGTACTGTACTGGTAGACCTCGAGGGGAAAATTTTCAAAAATATTAATAGAAAATATGAAAATTACTTAGTTAAGTAGTCGGGCTGATAGAGGTGTTATCGCGAGGTCTCAGTTCGGGGCGAACCACTAGTATAATATAGGTAAACACCTAACTCTATAATGCATTCGCCTTAAAATAAAATAAAATTACCTAATTAACTAACAGACTAGTTCAGTTTAATACAATAGAGATGACTTAGAGCGATCTCTTCCAGTCAACCATGGGTTGCCCTGAATTAATTGTAAAGAACGTGAGGAAAGCAGGTCTTACAATAAAATAACATCAATTAAATAAAGTAAATCCTACTAATATTATAAACGCGAAAGTTTGTGAGTATGGATGGATGTTTGTTACTCTTTCACGTAAAAACTACTGAATGGATTTGAGTGAAATTTGGAATGGAGATACTTTACGCCCTGGATTAACACATAGGCTACTTTTCATCATCATCATCATCTTCAATTTTCATCATTATTCACGCGGGTGAAACCGCGGGGCACAACTAGTCTAATATAATATCATAAAAACACATACAATATACTAAGTAAAAGAAAAGAAAGCATTCACTCAAGAGATGCGGGAGATATAACTTAATAATACGAAATAAAATAAAAATATATAAACGTTACCAAAGTCTTTATAACTTGTCTTAAATTATTCCCTATTTTCCATTACAAAATAACCTTAGCCCTAAGTGATCAAAACTATAAAAGTTACATTCAGAAACTCGTAAAAAGGCTAAAAGTTTTCCAACTACGAGGTTTGAAGGTCCATCTATGTTGCAACGGGACGAGACTATATAGCAGGGTCAATACTCCTTTCATTTTAGTTAACTTTTTACGTAGATACGATTACAAACACATCTATGGCGTAATGTATCCGTCTAAGAATAGACCCCTTCGTCTCTTAGATCAAAGCAAAAGTGGGGCAGCAACATCCACCTGAGTACCTAACATCCGACGCTGCGATTACCAATTTGCCTGACAGGCAAATCCCTCCACTTTAAAGGGGCAGCCCCGTCTAGCGTTGACGTCTTTTGGGTGTTGGTGAAAGTTTTACTGCGATGGGTTATTGATGGTTCATTGCGAAAATAGGTACAAAATTTGATGTAAAATAAAAAATAGATATACCATAATTAGCTTCACAGCATGCAATGTAACTTATACAAAATAGAATTATAATAATCAAAACAAACTCCTAAAAAACAACGATAATATATACCTTCATAACAATACACTATAATGCGATACAAAATTAAGTTTCGTAGAATTTAATTTATTTTGTTTATTAGAACATCAACAGCAAATACATATAACTTATACTATAAAAACGCCAATAATAGATCTTCCTAAGGTAAATTACAATTCAATTAGGTACTTTACAGCCCTCTAGCTTAGGTATACGTGAGTGATTGCGTAATTATATGACTGACTGTATGGGTGTGTGTAAGTGAGGAAGGGCTCTCCTGTTATCACCAGCCTCTTAATAGTCTGGTTATCTCAGGAGTAACCCGCGTGTGAATGACAATGGCGTGGGTCAGGGTATGTGGGTGTAAGCTTGTGCATGAGTGTGTATAACAGTATGTGAAGGTCAATAAGTGTTTGTGAGGGAGGGTAACTTAAATATTAGAATTAAGGAGAAATATTTATTTACTGAATCATGTCATAAAAAATAAAAATGCCTAAAATAAGTCGCTGCAAATAAGACGTTAATGATAAGAGGATATCACATCAAACTTGTAAAGTGTTCAAGAAGAAAATTTTTCACTTTAGATTTAAAGATATGTATTATATGAGGTTGTCTCAAGCATAATGTATGTATAGGTATACTATAAAATTGTTCTCTGCGCCGAGCCGTTCCCGTCTCGTCGAGCTGAAAAGCCTTTTAGGTAAAAGAGGTGAGTACCCTGGAAGGCCCTGAAGTCCTGAAAAAGTGCGCAAGTGGTGACATTAGCCTCTCTCGTCACTCCGAGCCACTTTGCGTCCTTGTAAGTTGTAATAGCTCAACGTTTATAGACGTGGTGCAAGAACCTGAATAAAACATCCATCATCATCATCATCAGCAGCCTCTAGATGCATACAACTGGACGAGGCCTCCCTCATCAATAAAATGGGGGAAATTGCCATAATCGCTTGGCAGGCGGATTGTTGATCGCGGTATCGGTGTAGGTACTCAGGTGGATGCTGCTGCCCATCTCCAGGTGTAATCCCGCAGTCGGCTTTTACGCCATCGACGGAGAAGATGGAGAGGTCTATTATTAAACTGCATTCAACATGGTTCAGACCAAAATCACTATGGCGGAAAAATAATAAAAACATTTCAAGATTGGGTATTACGTTTTAAGATTGCCATTACTGACTGCTTTGGTTATTAATTTCTATGTGATGGCTACCTACTGAAATTTGAGTTCGACACGTTTGGTTTTAGTACAATAGATAGATGAATACTAGGAATAATTAAAAAATGCTACTACAATCTAAACGACTTCTTCAAAGATACGCTGCCTGCGTTGTAATTTAATTGAATTTAATTTAAAAAAATAGATAAAAATAGATAAAATAGATGTAAAAATTAGTTTGTTAATTCCTGTTTTTGACTAGCCTACTCATTAACCTATTTAATTTAATTTAATGTTTTTGTCGTATACTCAATCTACTAATTGACATAGATAATTGATTTGATTTGCCTACCTTCTTTTAGTTTTGACAATTTATTGTATTGTATACATGCAAGAGATTAAATTTGATAAACCATACCATTGATACCATTACCATATACCATATTACCATTTGATATATTTGATTTGTTTTTTTTTTTTATTTCTACTTTTATGTGATTATGACCTTCTTTTAAATTGTTTTGACTTGTATTTTATTTTAATAACTAACTTATATTGTTCTGTAATTTTTATTCTTGATCTTGACTCCAAATTGCAGCGCCCTCACGGGGTTCATGTACCTACCTGACTAACAGTAAAAATAAGACCTATTACTAACTATATTGTATGTACATGTGAGCAATAAATAAATACAATTTTTTTTTAATAAGAATTATGATTTTACAGTCTTGGAAGTACTTGTGTTACCAAGTAACAACACAAGCAGTAAACGGCCACTTTTCCGCTTAGTTTAGTTGCGCAACGGTCAATTAGCACGGGATGGACGTGCACGGAGCGTGACGTCACGCGCCAAGTACTAGTTTAATTGTGCGGGTTCTTAGTAAGCCATAGAGCAAAACCCAGTCTATTCTGAGATATAAGGGCAACACTGATTGAACAAGAAGAGTGATCAATCATTAATGATCACTTATTTCACAGATATGTGGATTAATTTGCATTGCGAAATTTTGCTGAACTTTAGTCATAGAGTAAACCATAAAGTTAAAAAGTTATAAATGGGTTTTTTCTGTTGCCAAATTCCTCCAAAGAGCCTCGGTGCAAGATGCCGTGTATATACGGTGGTTAAGGCTGGCAGGACACTAACTCTATCTATAGGTACATACATGTTTGCATGGGACGCGGTGTATTGCTCCTGTGTAGGAATATATACTTACTGTACTTTTTCAAGGTTTTCTTGGGAATTAATAGAAAAATGAGTCTAAATACGAAATGGACTGAATGAATTACTAGGTACGACATGTTAAATGTTTTGATCTACAAAACTGATGAGTTTGTAACAAAATTAGCTGACATCTCTATCGGTCCATAAAAATGGAGGTATTTTTTTTGAAAAATACCCACTCATAAAACCTGTGACATTCTAACTCTGAGCCTAAAGTGATAAATCAGTGTGATATCGGTGCGCTCAACGCGTAAATCACGCAGGAACGCAATGGCACAAAACATATTTTTAAACAGTAGAAACACTCTGCAATTTCCTGTTTTGACGGTTCTGCTTCTCCTAACAAGAGGTAGTGAATACAGCACTAAGCAGACTATAGTCTAAAAATGATTATGTAATATTACATCACCATGGTTATGTAAAATCACAAAACTGTTGGGGAAACGAAAGTTGGCTTCAATTTTATGTAAATTTCCCTGAAATTGTGTTACTTTGCGTCTTATACTATGATGGAAACAGAAGAAAGCCATCACACCAAACCGCAATGCAGCTAGACCAAAGAAGGATGGCGACGTTCCATACATTTTGTGAACCACTTTTTTTGTCAATTTCACGTTACCTTTAGTAGACATACAAGGTTATTGTTATTATGTGAGTCAGAGAATAAAAAAGCAAATTCAATGAATCGTGTAGAAGTTAGGGGAAAATAATTGATAAAGGTTAATTACATAAAAAACTTCGCAAACTTCGGTTGGAATATGAAATACGTATGATACATCGACTGACATGAAACATCTACTATCAACGTTCTTATCCAAGTTGGTATTTTTTTTTAGTTTAAATTGTACAAATACTACCCTTCTAAGTATTTATATAATTAGCTATCATATTATGGTCGAAAGTAAAACAAGGTCTTTAAATAGATTACTTTTCCTTTTATAAGTTTTTATTAAGTTTTTGCTATAAATTGTATTAGATGTAACTTTTGATTCCCTACTTCTAAAAATATACAAGGTCTATGGAAAAATCGACAAAAACGAACTATACTAATTGCTTCCATAAAGTTTCCTGTTGAACTTTTATCTCTAGTTTTGACCCGAGTCAAAACTCGCCAACCTTCTTTCGAATATGATGCTACTTACATCAAAAACAATGTAACATTGTAATTTTATCAGGCGGTTGTATACTTTCATCTTGTGGCTTCTTTGGTAACTTAAAAGTTATTGCATTATCATAATTTATCATAAGGATAGTTGCTTTATCCTAGTCTTTTGGAACAATACAAATTCAAACCCTTCTGTTATTACTGCTTGTAAAAGTTATATATTATATACCGTGCAACGCAATCCTCAATAAACATCATACCGTTACAGCTCGAGATTTATTGGTTCCCCTGGACGAAAGTTTTGAGGACCGAAAGACCCTGTGAGTACCTGAGGTTTTATAAAAATGACGACAAAAACGGCAGCTTTTTGCCAAGAATTTTGCAACTCGAACAAAAAAAATACGCCTCGTTTTGTATTACTTCGAGCAATCAAGAATGAGAGAGATTGGCACCTTATATATAATTTATTTATTTTATTTTATTTGGAACACAAACAGTATGTATAACTAGTAAACCACAGATTAAAAAACTAATTACCATTAATATGTTTTCGCATTATAAGAGTTAAAAAAAAACTTGTTTTGCCTTAAATACTTACATAAATAATTCAAACAGTAAAAAAGAAAGAAAAGTAACAATATAATGTTAGAACTAAGTTAGCAGAAAAGTTATTCATCTGAAACAAGCCCAAATATGAAGGAACTTCTGTAGTAGGTACTGTGAACTCAGGACGATATCTCATCATCATCAGCAGTCCACTGACAAGGCCTCCCCCATAGAATACAATTTGTCATTATCACCACGCTTGCTGGCAGGTAGAGTGAAAATCGTCGTATTGAGTACTCAGGTGGATACACGTGCCCTTCTCCTGGACTATATCTATTATTGATAAAGAGTAAGATCAAAAAGGCTCAGGTGCAGACCTTTTAATGGAGAAAATTGACGATTTATGGATAACTTTAAGAGCAAGTGGATTTTCGTCTGTAATAGGGGTTTTCAGAATGATCTAGACTAGACTCATTTCTCATAGATAGATAGAGCTACGAAGCGTACCAATATCTAAATTAATAAAGATAAGTCAATTAGGTAGATAAGATAATGATGTTATAACATGAATGGCTCATTGCAGATCATAATTCTAATCTCCAAAACCTTAGAACCATAATCTTGACACGTATAATGGAACCCTCAATCCGACCACAGTAAAGACGAATTAAATTATAAATCCTTCCAAGCAAGAGCACTTAAATTTTCAACAAGCAAGTCTGTTTATTATAAACTATAATGTATGAGGTACCCTTGAGACTAGGGATGACATACATGCCATACGGGATCTTCGTCCGGCTAAAGTGACGCATGTCCGACTTTTTAATAAAAATAACTATTCTAAAAATTTTGTGTGGTTTCATTATTGACCCATTCGCTACACTAAAAATTGAGAAATAAAATGACCTTGAACCCTTATGGCAAGGAGAGATGGAGAATTTACTAAAAACTTTTGTCTTATGACTGTGATTAAATTGGTTATTCCTGAAATCCCCTGAAAGTGGATACTAAAATAATAAAAGTCGGACAACACAACACCTTACAAAGAAATTTATTAACAACAAGATATTATTTATTTTACCAAGTGTGAGACTCTGCTTCGACCTAATAATCTTTATGTGCTTAAAATAAATGTACTTAGTATTTGATTTAGTGTGCATTTTTAACCAGTAAAGATCCATGTGGTTCCAACTGCACGAGACTGACAGAGAAAACAACAAAACAACTAGTAAGAAGTCATAGTTTGACGACCTCTGTGGCGCGGCGGGCGAAGGTTTGCCTGCGACGCAGGAGGTTGCAGGTTCGATTCCCGCCTCGTAACAAATAATAATCTATTATTTTTAATCAAAATATTTGTACGATCTGCAGATAATTGTTTCGGGTGTTCTGGGTATTTTCTAAGTATTTCAAATAAAAAAATATCTATCTATGGTAATGTATCATATTAAGTATATCAGTTATCTAGTACCCATAACACAAGCTCTGCTTAGCTTGGGGCTGGATAATGTTGTGTGAAATGTCCAGCATTATTTATTTATTTATACAAAAGCTGGAAGTAATCAATGGCGATTGCAATAAAAGATGTCCTAGAAGCTAAACAAGCAATTGGCAAACAGTTAAAGGAAACTGAGGACAAACTTGCATCAAAAATAGACACATAATATGTAAAACACTATTATTATTATTATTTTAATGCATGCTGCCGTATCCGACTTTCTATAATTCAAACTAGAAACCCTACTTGGACCCTTGGGATACAAGGTCCTTGGCGTTAGTCATAAACGTTACGCATTCAGAAGTTATGTTTGGCGAACGAGATGGGGTACTTAATTACTGTACCTTTAGTTATGAAGATACGGTAGATATGTGTACAGGGTCGTAAAAATGATTTTGGTTTAGGTAAAGAGATCCCCCCCTTCGGGAGAAAAAGCGTGTGTTTATCTATGTAAAAAACGTATTTTAATAACGTTGATGACGAATGTTGTTTAATTTGATACATCATATGGTCATAACAGAAGTTATATAATTTTTAACCGACTTCCCAAAAAAGGAGGAGGTTCTCAATTCGGTTGTTTTTTTTTTTTTTAATGTTTGTTACCGCATATCTCCGGCGTTTATGAACGGATTTGAAAAATTCTTTTTTTATTTGAATATATACTTCCAGATTGGTCCCATTTTTTTCAGAATCCAGTTCTGATGATGGAATCCATGAGGAATTGAGGGAACTCCTCAAATATTGTATGCATACATATGGTGATTTTGATATTTTCAGCAACAAACCAAGCATTTGCATTCAAAAAGTATCATAATCCTTTCACCATTATGGTTCTTTCATCATTTTTTTTTCATCCAAATATTTAGTCGAATACAATGGCAGAAGTCGGTTTTTTAAATGAAAAGTTATCTAAATTTTACTTCAAAATTAACCCCTAAATCCAGAATGCGTTTATTTACGCTATATATCTATCATTGGGTCACTTAATTCTTTATTATGTACCAAACTTTGTTTTCGTCTTGTAACTTTGGATAATTTAAGCTGTTACAGGCGGACAGACAGACAGATAGGAAGACAGACACGAGAGTGATCTTGTAATGGTTCCATTTTCTCATCGGATGTACGGAACCCTAATAACTAATCAAGTCTGAAAACAAATCAAAGTAAATATTTAAATCCTTCGCATATTTGACACCATAAAGGAGAGGTCTTGCAGATAGGCCAGTTAAAGAATACCTTAAGCCAAGGAGCATGTATGATGATTGTGGTATGAGTGAATATAGCAGAAGTAATTTCAGGGTTGTAGTGGAAATCCGTGATCACTGCCTACACCTCTGGGAAACAGGGTGTGAGTTTATTTGTGTATTTATAGTGGGAGTGCAAAAGTTGGATGGCTGGAAGCTCTGGTACGTTACTCTACTCCCACCTATGCAAGGGAAACTAAGTGGCTCCATAAATTTCGCTGGTGTAAGTTTAAACGGGAATCAAGGATGTAGGAGGCTGGAAGTGTCTTTCTGTAAAGAAAAAAGTGGTCTGACAATCGTGTCTTGTCAGTTATTTGCTAAGAAACCAACGTCAGCAGAAGCTAATACATCTTTAAAACTTTTCAATACAAGCTTAAGTACAAAATACTTATTTTTTACATTTTATTTTATCAACATGAATATTGCAATAAAATTCACTGAAAATCACAGCACTAAACTCTGTCTTTTGTTTCACATTCTTTGTAAACGCACCTTTTTCTTTTGTTTTGAGTTCTGTTTATGGTGGCCAGTTTGATTTTCGGACAAACCTCTTTACAAAGCCAATAGGCATTTTTTACTTAGAGTTTTCCACGAGCTTCCACACGAATTTGACGTTCCGAATTCAAAGAGGTTGCATGATATGTTATTGGACATTGTCGAGCAGGTGGTGTGAAAATTACATTACTACATTACAGTCACATCTAGTCATTCTACACCTCTATTGAAACTTTTCCCCGAGGCATATATTTCTCTATACAGTGTTGTCAGTGTGTCTAATAAAGTGGTCACAGTCGAAGCAAGATTAACAGCCTCTCTTTATTATTGTTTGTGTTCGGATGTATGCACGGTGTTGTGTTACCCTCCCGAGAACGTGGCGAAGTTTGAGATGGAATTATGAATACCTGGGGCATATAATATTTAATATAAATATTTACCACTTTTAAAGCATTATTCTTTCTATTCAAGGTTGCCATTTGAAGAACATTGCTTTTTAAATTGCCCGGCTGTACATAAAATATTACTCCTCAGAAGTAGGTATAATGAGAATATAAACATTAAATTTTTTTTAGCCATGAAGTTAGAAGTGAGTTTGAGATCATCTATGGAAGCATATCCCCCCTCTTCCCCTACATACAATATTAATTTCCTCATACGAAGGACCACATGATTATGTCATGACCCAGTTATAAAAATACTTTCATATTCAATTACACTCTGAACTCCAGGTCTTCGAAGCCATTAAACCGTCATTTCACCAACAAAGTTCGCACGGTAATAAAACCATCAAATGAATTGTCAATTTATTTCGAATGAGATGAAATTCTATTTCCTCGTTTGTATCAAAAGACATCGGGGCCCATCGGTCTTTGGAGGACTTTACAATCATCCGATACGACTTTGAAAATGGATACAGTTGTAAGCTTAGCATAAACTTAGGTACCTAGTACCTACTGAATGCCGACCAGCAGAACTTTTAACCAAATATCCAATAAACTAAGTTTTAATTTGATAGGACATCGGACCTTAAAAAAACTCTTGTCAATCTCGTCGTGGCCTGATTGTAGGATGTATCATAATCACGGCTAAAATAACAGGGTTTTGGCCATACGGCCAAAACCCTGTTATTTTTCCCGTGTGTATACACACACGGGAACCGCTTCGGGTGCCCTTATTAGGTTACAGGTTCAATCAGTTCATCATTCGGGTTAACCAGGGCACCTGAAAGCCTTAATTCCAAACAATGGAAAGTTGCGACGCACACGCACTATTCTAACCAAACGCCACAAAACCTATAACAACCGGTTAGAATGACCAGCGGGTTGAAACGGACGGTTAAATTGCCGAATCGATCACCAAAAGGCGCACTTGCCATACATTTCTTATGAATGCACACGTCCGGTTCGTTCGCATGGTTTTACCGACCGAGGACTGTAGAAACCGAACGCAGTCAATCGTCCGTGTACGGGACTCGTTCGGTCAGGTACCCGATTTGGCCAATTGAATCAGAAACCGTGCTTCGATAGACAGGCCCAATCTCTCTAGAGCCTACGAATAAGAGTTATTTTTATTTCTAAAGGACGTCCACCACAAGGATCTTATGGAGATTAGTTGATGCCACATTCTTTCAAATATATCTAGTTGTCAAGTTTTGTTTTGTATAACATACAACAATTACATACGTAGTCATGATCCCACACTAGGATTCCCTGTGTCGTGTGGGTATATATAACAACGAGTACTTACCATGATGTTACTATAATACCCAGACCCGGAACAAATATTTGCAGATCATAAAACATTTGTCCCGCAGCGGTACTTGAACCCGCACCTCTTGCGTCACAGCCAGCTAGTCGCCCACCGCGCCACAGAGATCGTCGAGAGAGAGGTGTGTCGAGGCATAAATTTGTAGTCACAAAAATTGTGGTCAGCTCCTACATGCACCAATTGAAACTATGTTTATTCTCAAAGATCGGATCGGTGTTTGTGCGGAGGATTCAAAGGCTTTGTATCAAGACATCGAGGTCCATTACACTCAGTGCCTTGCCGAATTATTATCACGATTCTATGAGAGGCACAAAGACGATGCAAATATTCTACTTTGTTTTGTAACTTCATATCAATTTGGGGGAAACAGACGGATGACAATTTTCTGGAGTTTTTCCTCATTTTATTGGACGTGAACATGTTTTGAAAAGAGGAATAAGATTTTTTTGTGAATCAGTAGGAAATAGGAGAATAAAATACAAACAATCAAATTGTTTATTTGCTTCTAATAGAGTAACAAGGCTGTTAATTATAAGTATAAACTATTTGTATTTTTTTTTAAATATTTGTATTTGTGTATTTGTATTTGTGTTTTGTTTGTATTTGTGTTTAATAGGCATTCAAAAATAATCAAAAAACAACACAAAGTGGCTTGCATACGTAGCTCGCTCTCACCTCTACATTTCCATAAAAGTGAAACATCATAACACCTCTTATCTACCTAAAAACAGAGTGCGTAACGTAAACAGTGTTCTTAAAGCAAAATAAACAAAACGACAAAACCAATTTTTATGTTTTCTGGCAAGTTAAGTAAAGAGTATGTAAACTTTTTTTGAAGAGATTTTCAATGTTTAAAACGTGTCAATGTTAAAAAAACACCCTAGATTGTTGTTAACAACTTTCTAACTGAGCACGTAAACCAAACACGGAAATTGTCTGTAAACTTTTCATTTGAGCCTGACTATAACGCTTCCCAAAAATTCATTTCTACAAAAATACAACAGAAGGCAAACGTCGGGCCTAATTCGAACAGGAAACAAAATTAGGCCAAAAGCGTGTTACACTTTGTAAAACAATTTTTGTCTTTTACCCGAGAATTGCTCTAGGTAGAAGCAGCCTTATGTGAGGCCACGTGGGAGAGTTTTGTATAAATTAAATGAAAAGATCAAATGAAAGAATTTATCTTCGGGTACGTGCAATAAACCTCTTTGTCTAACTAATTTAATCTTCGACTTTTCTTGTTTTACCAATGCGTCAATTCTTTGGTACTGGCACATTATAACGTCTGCGTTACGTTATAACGGTAAAAGTGGTAGCAGGCAAAGTAGGACCCTTCTGTAGGAAATGTCAACATATTTTTGTCAAACAGTGCGGCTAGCACAAGTTGACTAACGTTAGTAATGATAGCAAGTCGCTAGCAAAACGATAGTACCTAAATGTCAAATATTAACCAATCACATTACAAAGATTTCAAGCTACCTCGATGTCATTGGCCAATATTCATATTTTCAGCCGTACTATACGGCTAGCACAGGCTGACTATGGACCGTTTCGACCGGGGTGGAGAGGAGAGGAGACGAGAGGAGATGTGTTTGAATAAACCAATCCAATTTCGTTATTTCCACATCTCTTCTTCACTTAGCTTCGGTGGAAATGGATCAAGCGGAGAGGAGAGGAGATGTCTCATTTTTCTATAGAATTTTGTGCGGCGAGTAAGCAAGCGGCGCGGCAGAGCGGAGAAGTATATAGTCGGGCGGCCGCGCGGCGCATCTCGCACCCCGCTGCCTTTTCCTCGCGCCTCGCACACCTAAAAGCGTTATTCAAGCTCACATCTCCTCTCCGCTACACTTCTCTCCGCTTTGGTGGAAATAACCTGCCAGCTTTACAGCACATCTCCTCTTGGCTCCTCTCAGCTCCGCCCCTGTGGAAACCGACCCTAATCTTTCCAAGACGCTATCAAGATGACCATAAATGTAAATGTCATTGCATACACAAAGGTTAGTTTGAAGAGAATGCTATGTAGCATTAAGTTCACCTATATACAGTACTTTTAAATTGTGCAATAAATTATTTTCTATCTATCTATCTATAAGTAGAAGAAATAAAACATTTATAACATACTGCCTAAAACAAAAAATAATGCCTCTATAACATGAGCTACAAAAAAACCTGAAACTTAAAAACTCGGTGCGAAGATAATTTGCAAACGTGTTGTAAAAAGCCAGCTATTTTAAAATGAAAAAGTGCTCTGAAAACTTTTAAAACGAGCCCTCCCTTAAATAAGCATACTCAAACAAGCGCGAGTGATGTTCATAATTAATTAACTTTCGTTTTAACCAAACATCTTGATTAACTTTATGTTAAAAGTGTTACGACTTTTAGTTTGAAAGCATTTTTTACCCACGATATAACCGAAATGAAAAGCATGTTTGTTTGTCTCCCACCATAATTATACTTGGGACCAAAATACAAACATAACATAACACCTAACAGTCACATACGTTGTCATGATCCCACACTAGGATTCTCTGTGTCGTTCCTGTATCTGGAACTACGAGTACCATGGTACCATAACACCCAGACCCTTGACCAAATAGATACAAAAATTTGTCCCGCAGCGGGAATCGAATAACCAAATAAGAGAGGATGGGTACCGCAAATAAAAAACCTCATCATCATCAGCCTGTAGAAGTCTGCTAGACATTAGGCCTCCCCCTTAGAATGCCACGACGGATGGTCTTGAGCCGCCTCCATCCACCAACTCCCCCATCCACCAACCGATAAAACACCTGCTGCTGGTTTAAAAAAACAATGTTTTCGGACTAGAACCTTTTTAAGAAACTTCTATAAGATATTCTGTTATGAGTCTCTGAGCTTAGCATAAAATTATTCAGGCAGCACTGCATTGTCAAGAGTAGATGGGGCCTTAACCCGTCACTTAGACTCGCGCACGACACTTTAGGGCTGGGTAGTGGGTACTTTAGGCCCTGTACAACGGAACTCCATTTACTCGACGCACCTTTGCGACCTTTTTACTCAAGAGATTAATGCTCATAAAATGTTATTCTCGCGGTTAAAATAAATATACCATCGGAAAATGTTATTATTTAACAAGTTGAGTGAGTACGTAATACTGAATCGAATAAGCCGTAGAGATGAATGATCGATTGCTCATGAAATGTTGAAAAGTTTGATCATAAAAGCATTTTTGATACATACACACTTTTTCCATTATTATACCTCTTCCTTTGCTACGAACAGGGTACTCGTATAAAATAAAACCTGTGTGTAGTGGGCAAAAGGGTATACAATAATTGATTTTTATGAATTTTTGCACGCCCCTTCGCCTCTTTTGCTTGACACTTGACGTTCAACAACTTTTCATTTAAAAACCGACTTCCGCCATTGTATTCGACTAAATATTTAGATGAAAAAAAAATTATGAAAGAACCATAGTGGTGAAAGGATTATGATACTTTTTGTATGCAAATGCTTGGTTTGATGCTGAAAATATCAAAATCGCCATATGCCTACAATATTTGAGGAGTTCCCTCAATTCCTCATGGATTCCATCATCAGAACTGGATTCTGAAAAAATGGGAACAATCTGGAAGTATTTATTCAAATAAAAAAAGAATTTTCCAAATCGGTTCATAAACGCCGGAGAAATGAGGTAACAAACATAAAAAAAAAATACAACCGAATTGAGAACCTCCTTTTTGTGAAGTCGGTTAAAAACGTTCCTTGTGGTTACGGTTATTATTATTTACCTTTATTTTTTTATATTAGGTATTTCTGTATAACTTAATATTTAAATTCCAATGATTTCGCATCAAGTAGAATTTTTATACTACTTTAATATATCCATTGTTTCGCACCTACTTAATATCTGACATTGTAATTTATTTTATTTATCAGATTACATTAGAGACATTAGGATTAATTTTTGCACGTTTTGATGAGGCAGAATGTAATGGACCATTTTGATTTTTTGACTTTACTGAACAACTATTGTACCTACATTCCTGCGAATAAATTATTATGATTATGATTACAAATAAAGAAATATTTTATTTTGACGTAATAAAAAGTGGGGCATTCAGTTTTAAATAAGACTCACTCCACGCCTATGTAAACCTAATCGTAGTATTCGTTCCCGACTGGGAACGAACACTTTGACACTGTACATATAAAAAACAGGCACGAGGTTTGAGATAAATCTACATAAACTGCTCGCAAAAGCTCTTCGCAATATCATCAGTGCAAATTCTCAATAAGCCAGAGCCGAGTTGACCTCAGGAGCTTGCTGGACATCCAGCGAATTTAACCTTCCAATATTATAAATGCAAGAAATTGTATGTTTGAGTGCGAGTTGAGCGTGTGTGGTGCCTCTGGTGTTGCAGGCGTCCATTGGCTACGGTAACTGCTTTTTAGCAGGTGCCCACCTGCTAAAAAAGCCGTATGCCGTATGCTTGTTTGCTTTCCAAGTAGTATAATAACTTTTCATTTAAAAAACTGACTTCCGCCATTGTATTCGACTAAATAACTGGATGAAAAAAAAATTATGAAAAAACCATGGTGGTGAAAAGGTTATGACACTTTCTGAATTCAATTGCTTGGTTTGTTGCTGAAAATATCAAAATCGCTATATGCCTACAATATTTCAGGAGTTCCCTCAATTCCTCATGCATTCCATCATCAGAACTGGATTCTGAAAAAAGGGGACCAATCTGGAAGTATATCTATTCAACTAAAAAAAAGAATTTACCAAATCGGTTCATAAACGCCGGAGTTATGAGGTAAAAAACATTAAAAAAAATACAACTGAATTGAGAACCTCCTCCTTTTTGTGAAGTCGGTAAAAAACAAAAAGGATTGTCCAACAACGCCGTCACAACTGAATCGATTCTGATTAAATCTATTGCTGAGATAGATTATGACCAAAAATAAAACATGTTTTTTATTTATCCCGGTACAACGGCATAGGCAAGCTCAAAATCGAGCATTGGCTATGAAGAGAGCAATGTTCAGAGTTTGACTACGTGATGAATCTGAAATAAGGAAGTTCTTAGAAGAACCAAGATAACTGACATAGCCTTCGGAAATAGCAAGAATTAGCAACACTGAATTGACGTGAAGTTAGGCCAACATAATAAAGAAAGATCTTAAAGTGAGTCTCTTGAATGCAGGTTAAACGAGGTCCTGTAAACTTTACTATTTTCATTGTGAAATGGAAGTGTTTTGTGCCGTCACAACTTGTTTATGTATTTGTTGGTTCCTTGTGACCCAGATTAATAAAAAAGTAAATGAGATTGTTGTAAAAAAATTGTACTTTACTCGCTACTCGCTAGAAGTATGGCAATGTGCCTCATATCCGCTATCAAAGCCGATAGAGTTACAAGATCAACTCGGTATTGCCGCAGAATGCACTGAGATAACTTTGCCATTGGCAGCGGATAGGGGCATGTGGGACATTGTACTATTTAGATGAAATTTCGAGTTTGATTGCGTTCGAGAAAGTTCGATTGCTGTTACAAAGTTCTGCGGGAGATGTGTTTTAGAAGAATATATTGCCACTTGGGGAAATTTCAGGAGGATTCAAGTGAAATTAAACTTAGTGGTTTTTAAAGCAATTCTTTACTGCACGGCTTACCTTACCCAGTATTGAGCCAATAGGGCTATGAATGATGAATCTAAATGATGTTTTATTTTGTGTGTTGTATTACACATTTTTAGCAAAGGTCATAATATATCTGCCTTGAACAGGCTGAGACAGGGAGCTATTTGACCACAACACGCATGACGCCATTTGGTGTTTTTTTTAGTGTTTTAATAATAATAATAATAATGTTTTATTTCAGGCTACATGGGAAATGTATAATAAAATTATACCTAAACAATAAGCCCATAGAATATATACCTTATAGACTAACATATATATTTTACACTTAAAACTAACACTTTACATCTTTTGGGGAATTTTGTTTCGATACCGCTTCCCTATAGCGTCGGTAAACAATACCAGCTGGCCAGAAATCAGGTTTGAGGAGCTCATTCTTGTACCTCGCCGTAACCTGGAGAGCGTAGGACTTGAAATCAGTGGCCCTATTGGTCTCCAGCCTCTGGAGGAACAATCGAATCTTCCCCTCAATCCGGCCCCGGCACCTCTCCTTCACAAATCGCAGGACATCATCTCCTGATGTCTTCGCTTTTTTTTATTATAAGCTACTGTTGTTTTTATTTTGTTTTTTAAAAATGTCATGATTGTGCGCAAGTAAATATATTTTCTTTCTTTCTTTCTTATTCCTTGAAAACACTTACTTAAATACTAATAATTAACTAATAATAATTTCAAAAAACTCCACTTAGTGATTTTATTCCAAGAAAAACATTGTTCTTTGTTTGATTTCCTTGAAATTTGTTATGCTACGTCTGAAATAAATTTCTCTAATAAACAATGTACAATTTTTAATTTTCCATGAATTATTTTCCATAGCAACAGTGGACTTTTGCTATCAAATTACGAAGATGTTTGCGGCGAATCTCCTTCTATCTCTGAGATTAAATTCAAACCAAGATCGTGGGAATATTTGTACGCACTGAGTTATTTTGTTGATAAGGTTTTTGGGTGATTTAGAATTGTAGATATATATATAGAAATTATTCATTGCGCATCTTAAAAACAGCAGCAGCCTTTAATCGTCCACTGCAGGAAGAGGCCTCGCAATAGAATGCAATAAGGGAATTTGCAATAATTACCACGCTTGGCAGGCGGTTTGATGACCACAGTATTTGAATTGAGTACTCAAGTGGATGCTGCCGCCCATCCCTTGTTGTAATTCCTTAGTTGGATTGTACAGCATCCACAAGAGGGGAGGGAAGGACATGACCACACCATGATCACACAAAATTATATACAAAAAAAAAACTCCGTGGATCTCGTCCTAAGAATAGGACTCCTTCAACTACTGTGGATGTGTTAAAAGGCGAAACGATAAAAAATGATGGGCAGCAGTATCTACCTGAGGCTTTACACCACCAACTGCGATCACCAATACGTCTGCCAAGCTAGGTGATTATGGCAAATCCCCCCCATAGCAAGTTATGCATGCTATTGGGGGGCCTCATCCAACAGTGGATGTTAGTGACCGTAGAAAAGGCCTTCTCATTTACTTCACTATATTTACTGGAACACACGGTAATCACATTGTGTGATTAAAAAAAGCTCATAGAAAAACCAAAATTCTCGCAACGTTTTCCATTCCCAGTGCGTAGACCAAAATCGTCTTGTGACAAGCGTCAACATTTATCAGTGTCGCGCGACAAACGATCGCAATTAACATTCCGCAGCATTGTTAGCAACGCGACAGCGATGTCAGGCTATTGTTGAACAGTTGATGTATTCCACGAGCAAATTGCTAAAAGAGTACGCCATAGGTTTGAAGGTCCGCTTTGGCTATAAGCTCTTTAAAATGATCTCACAAGACTTGAGGTGGTTCGATGTAGGTAGATAAGGCGCCATAAAAAATAATAGTACGCTATGGTATGGTTAAAATGGTCCTTGTGATTTCAATGAATAAAATACCTTAGTATTTTTACGACCTCCGTGGCGTGGCGAGCGAGTAGCTGGCTGAGATGCGAGTGATGCGGGTTCAATTTCCATTATAGGGCAAATATTTTCATGATCTACATATACCTGCAGCTAAAAACGTAGTCCCATGACATAAAGCGACATTCGTCGCAGAATTTTATAGTATTCAACATCAGGGTTTATGATTTCAAAGCGAGGTACTACAAATTTATATATTTTCTCGAGGCTTTCGGAGTTAAGAAATACATTATCATTATGTCGATGTTTTTATATCATACAGGTCAAATACGCCAAAGTAACCAATTTTGGTACTCATCGGACATTACTAAATTAAATTGCAACCAACTCCTGCTCTATTGATAATTTGTCGGTCTTGGTAAGTTAGGCTGATGTTCCATGATTGATGGATGACATCAATGCATAGCTAAATTAACTCTAGTTCTTATTTTGCAATGCACATTCATCTTAATTAATAGCAATTAAACATCTTACCAGCATTGTGGACTTTGTAGTGCTGTTGGTGCATCGTTATGTGTGACTGCACTGACAACTGAACTGACTGCTACGGTTATGATGAGCAGCGGGTAATTGTTCCTGCTGCTAGCTTAATCATTTGTCAAACTAGCAAATACTTTTACGAGTACCCACCGGGTAGGCACTTAATTTTGTTTGTTAGCAGTTTAACATCTTTTTAATTCTGTCACTGGTCCATCTGTTTTATAATAAACTTTTGCGCTGATAAATGTAATGCTCAACTAAAGCTAGCATGTATATAATTATTCGTTATCCGTAGGCAAAACCTGCTCAATTTAAAAAACTGTGTTTTTTAATAAGTAATTTACAAATATTTCTGTATTAGTTTTGATAAGCGCTTTAAGCTTAATTTACGTGTTTTTAATTTATGATTTTTACATTCTAGGGTTAAATGTACACTGGAAATGTTTTAGGTTAAGATTTGATATGTCTAATAAATGAATTTTAAAAATGAAAATGAAATGACTGACAACAGCTGCCACATCGACCTAAGTGTCATTGCTTCACTACACTATAAGTTATTTGACGTCCGAAGACCCTAGCGTACCGTGCCTCAAGAAATTCTGGGCGTACACAACTCTCCATAGGAGTGAAATTGGAATGGAGCAATCATGAGTCCAACACAAAATCCAAAGATGGACCACCAAGATGGCCAGTGAAGCATCTGGGAAATATCTAAGATTCCAGCGAAGAAGCAGTAAATAGCGACAGTTAGAGGCCCTTACCTGCAGCTCAAGAAAGAGCTACTGATAACTCGATTAATTTTTAAAACATTTACCGAATGCTAAACGAAAAGGCAATAAAGGGCTAAATTCTGGTTCCTAAAAAATGATAACCTTTAATCAAGTTTCGAACGCACTACCGACACTATTAATCAAGCTAACGATAAAGACGAAACCACAAAATAAATTAAGTTTACAAAGTGCCTCGTTGTTAATAGTATCTCTTAGCTAAGACATTGATAAAAGTGCAGTGCGGATTAGCGACTGACGTCAGGATTTACGCTAGTGCACGGCGGAAATATGTCTTCATAGTGCAAGCACTATGAGGTGTTGATTTTAGACTTCAGGATTTAGGATTTTATATTTATCTAAAGTCAAAGTCATAATTTATCAGTTGTTACCATCTTATTAAAATGTTTCATGCTGTCGTGCAACTTAATTAGGAAGAGTGATTTAGTCAGACAGAGCTCAGAGCTAACTCTCACTAGTATCCTATAATAATAATTACCTATTCTGTGTCTCCTAAGTTAAGTACCTACCACAAACGGCCCGTAGTGTCAAAACGTTTCACATGTGGTCCACAGTGTCGTCATGAATTTGGGCCTCAACTTGGTGGGCCACAAAGACAACATCCCACTCTTCATCACATTACGCACTATTAATTGAAATATATTTATTTTAATTTTAATAACGAAGATTCAATATTTATTACATATATATAATTTAACTTTACGTGCAATTTACTGAGAAGCCAATTATTTACCTTAAGCTTGAATGCCGTGTCCATCATGCCTTTAAAGGCATCGGGAAGGCAGTTAAATAGTTTGGGAGCATAAATACTTCCACTCGGCCAGTGGCGCAGCGGTTAACGCATCTCCGTATCAAGAAGAGTCAGGGGTTTAATCCCCACCTGGCTGGTAATTTTTTGGATATTAATCCCAAAAATAAATCTTATTATTTCCCATAAATATGGGTTAACACTTTAGAAACCAATAACTATAGTTTGCTGGCAATTACTATTGTTTGCTAGTTATTTTATAATGATGTAGGTATTTAAGATATTCCATGCATTTGGTTATCGATATTGCTCGTGTTTTGGACGTATTTTAAAATATAAACTAAATTTATCGAGAACCTAGTGTCTATACAAACCTAACTTAGGTTTTAAGACAATACTAACCAAAGTCAAAGTCAAAGTCAAAAATAATTTTATTCATTGAAATCCCAAGGATCATTTTGAATCGTCTTATAAACTAAAATTACTCCTGTTCCAACGCGACCAAGCCTAGACGAATCAGGCAACAAACATTGGCTTACAAAAGTGGTCCGTCTTACCACTAGGTGAGAAGCGCCTGTGTGGTGCCTCGGAGCAAGGAGTTGCTGATACATAGTAAATGAGAACTTAAAAACCTTAGGAAGGTAGTCAAAATTAAATAAACATCAGCAAAAAAAAATATGCGCTACGCTTGTTATACTTATAAATAATAATCTAATAGAAACATGTCAATAGGTAAGTACAGATATTGCAAATTTCCATTTTAGCAGTCGCAGAGCGACATCAGGCCACGCGGCTTTATCATTTATACAATCATCAATAGTGTAATACGCTTTCTTAATTAGATTAATCTTTATGTAGGATTTAAATCTTCGAATAGGAAGTTTAGATGCACCTTCTGGAAGTTTATTATAGAACCGTACAGAATTCCCCATAAAAGACCCACTTACTTTCTTTAATCGAAATTTTGGTATATTTAGTTTGTGTTTATTTCACGTGTTAATACCATGCACGTCACCCTTTTTCATAAAACTATCCAAGTTTTTATGTGTATGTAATAATATTTCGTAGATATATTGCGATATTACTGTGAGAATATTGATTTCTTTGAAACGCTCCCCTCAAGGAGTCACCAAACTTTGTAATCAGTTTGTTTGATAAATAAATAAAATATAGAATTAAAGCAATATTCGAGAGCTCTCGTCAATTTAACAAACCTGACTTTAGTTATTGAACAAGCTTGGATAACTGTAATGTTGACAATCTCCATGGCATGGCATGCGCCTCTTCTGTACGAGGCCTCCCCCATTGAATACATTGAGGGAGGCCTCGTCCAACAGTGGACGTAAACAGGCTGATGTGATAATGATAATTATTATTTCAAAAGTTTGAAAATTGAATAATTTGATTATTATTTCCTCACCATTTAGAGAAAAGCACTACAAGCGTCGATAGAAACAGCAATTAACGGCCTCAATAAATCACCCAGTCACCTAATCAAAATCGCTTAGAGTACTACACGGCTGTAAATTTCTTGATTTCAGACCTCGACAGTAATGTACTATTGTGACTTGTGAAAATGGTTTATGGTATAATATATTTTATATAGTGGTATAAATATTATGCTAGTATCAATGTTATCTTCAAAACTTTCAAGACATGGAAAATAAACGAATAAGTTTTAACTCGACCAGGTAGTTTTTAAATTCTAGTTGGAAGCACGTAGCGTTGTTCAATCATCGCGTGTATGGTCCCAACAGTCAGCAAACGGTAAAACTTTGAATAACCTCTTACCTCACAACGACGCATGGGAATTACTGTCTGGCCCTTACCATTGATTTTGTACACCTACAATCAAATCACTGGCAACAGCTTTTAGAAGTCTACTGCAAAATAAAGGCTTCTCTCATACAATGCCGCGACGAAAATCGTGGTTACCATATTGGGAGGGCTTCCATAATACGTTTGGCAGGCTCAATGTTCGCAGTATTGGTGTTAAACACTCAGGTTGATGCTGCTGTTCATCCCCTGGTGTAATCCCTTGCTTGGCTTTTACGACATCCACGGGAGGAGAGGGAGGGGTCTTTTCTAGGCTGGACTCACCACATCATCCAGACACGCCACATCAAGCGGATGTACACAACAACATAATGATAACACAGAAAGTTAATTGTGAATCGACCAAATTTTAATTTTGGTCATGGCATTCTATGGGAGCGGCCTATCTCCCGCAGTGGAGTTCTACAGGCTGATAATAATGATGATAATACATAAAATAAATAAATAAATAATGCTGGACATTTCACACAACATTATCTAGCCCCAAGCTAAGCAGAGCTTTATGTATTAGCAGTCTTATGGGTACTAGATAACTGATACACTTAATACAATACATTACATAGATAGATATTTTTTATTATACATAGAAAAATACCCAGAACACCCTGAACAAATATCTGCAGATCGTACAAATATTTGTTCTGAGGCGGGAATCGAACCCGCAACCTCCTGCGTCGCAGGCGAACATTCGCCCGCCGCGCCACAGGTCGTCAATGATAAATTTCTCAACCTTAAACATGGTACCAAGGCTTTTATCTCTAGTTGATTTCTCATCTGCATTTATCGTCTCAAATATTCGCTTAAGACTTCATAGAATGTAATTTTGCATGAATATTTGGCATATTAGATAAAGTTACAGTGCTAAACTGTTGAGCCCTTATTTAATAAAAGTTTACTGTACAATAAGGATAACCCTTTGTGTAGCGATTAAAATCGTCAAAACTAAAATCTATGATCGAAAGTGACTTTCTATCGAGTTTTACTAGTGAGAGCAATACGTGTACCCAGTTTAAATAACCGTTGGTGAGAATTTTAACTTTGCTCGGGCTACGATCGTAAAGCATTTCCACGGTATTGCTCGTCGGGCCGATCCAGATCAATCCGGTGGAAACCGGTTAAAAGCTGATAAAAGCGGTTTGACCACTTACTTGCACGCCACGCTGGCTATAAATTGTGAATCGGTTATTTAAGAACTTTTAACTGTAAAATCGTATGCAAAATTTTATTGAATGGACTACCAAAAAGGTATAGGTACGATTTAAATCGATTTACCTAGATGTTTAAACTATTACGTATTAAGGAATAAACGAAGAGAGGCCTGTGCCCAACAGTAGATATGGGCTGAAAATTATAATGATGAAAAGTCATGGCTTCAGCCTTAATCACTTTACGAACGTACATTCCCAAGCAAATGGTCAAATCAGTTTGGCTTAATAGTTTCAGCACGAGGAGGAACCGAAATAATTTAACTACTTTCTATGGAATCAAGGCAGACACAGAAACAGAAATAATACTTTAAACATAATAATATAATAGTCATAGTCAAAGTAGTTTATTGGTGACGAAAAAGGTTACAGATCACTACAAATAAAAGTAAGTACTGACAATTTACATTCAACTTGTAATCGGCCGAAACACCTTCACATAACAATTTTGATGTTAGGTACCTATACAATTTTAATCATAAAAATGTGAATCAGTGTATAAATTAATAATAATATCAATTAGTTACTTAATTAATTTTGTAAAAACGGGAAATTTTCACGTACCGATATGTTGGTGGAAGCACCAACAGGTTTCGACCTTAATCGAGGTCCCTAATCCTATTTTTTGACATTAATTAATTAATGTCAAAAAATAATGATAAAATATTAATTCACATTAATTTTAAATAAATCTCGAAATAAATAAATTGTCTGAACCACGAGTCATAAAAACTTTGCGTCTCCAAGCCTTTTTTTAATCATCACTCACAGTCATTCACATAAGTTGCACTGTCAAAACGTATGACAGACAAAAAAAACCCTTATAATAAACCACCTAATAACAGTAAAAAAAATACAACAGATAGAGACTCTTAAATAAGACCCCGTAGATTGTGAAAATTTGCATGAAAAAATGTTATCGGCGACATTATTAGCCTCGAATCAGATATTTCCTGCTGCACAAAGAACAAGGTATTATTATGTACCTTTGTTCCATATACGAGCCTCGCCTTTGGTCTCTGAGACCTTTGGTTTAGGGTGTGGTTTAAGCAACAAGAATAAATAAAAAGAAAGAAAATAAATACATTGCCCCTAAAAACACAAGGTGACACAACACTTTAAAAAACAAAAAACAAGGTTATCATAAAATAATGTAGGTAAATCAAAGACAAAAAATAAAAATGCGGCAAATAGCGTCATGCATGTTGTGTGGGGTCAAATAGGTCCCTGTCTCAGCATACAGCCGCACCGGACCGCAACAAGATTCCACAGTTGATCCCTAGATGGCGCTGGATCAACAGAATCCGAACAAAAATTTTTCGAACGCGCTTTGAGGTCCTTCCAATCTCCATGTGCCGTGGTGTGCCCGGCCTAAGAATAGTTTCCTCAATATCCTCCCGTGGATGTCGTAAAAGCCGACTAAGGGATTACGCCAGGGGATGGACAGCAGTATCCACCTGAGTAGTTAACATGAATACTACGATCACCAATTCGCCTGCCAAGTGCAGTGTATTTATGAGGGAGGCCTCGTCCAGCAGCAGACGTCTAAAGGCTGGTGATGATGACCTCTTGCATCTCAGCCATGGCAGCTACTTGCCCGCCGCGCCATCAATCATCAATGATGATCATGAGGTCAAATAAAATATATACCTATAAATTTAACTTGTTCTTGTTGACATGAGGTTACTTGTACTTTTCAAGGTGTGCAATGGGCGTCTGAAATACAAGTAACCAAGTGAGATGCCTCTGCGCGTCCATAGGCTACGGTAACTGCTTTCCATCAGGTGGGCGGTATGCTTGTTTACTTGCCAAGTAGGTATAGAAAAAAACCTATGTCATTGACATAATTGTCTGTTGTTTATAATTTATTTTAGTTGTTAAAAATGGCAATAAAAATATTCTATTCTATTCTATTCTCGCTGCAGTCGGTCTGGGTGTGCTCGGTTCACAAAACGCTTAAGCTTACATCTCAGCCCACTCCACAAATCCAAGCAGGCATAGCAACGGAACGACCCGCCGAATCCCGTCAGTAAATCTCGTAAAAAGGATTTCGCCCTTGTATCCCCGTCGATTTACAACCGCAGCCGAGCGTTTTGTATGCTTTACAATGTAATTTTTATACCTTTCAGGCTTTTGTCAGCCGATTCGCTAGTGAGGCTGTTTATAGGGTTTTTAGGATTCTGTACCTCAACAAGAAAAAACGGGACTCAGTTGTCAGTATGTCTATCTGTATGTCTGTCTGTCTATATGTATGTCTGTCAAAACCCTTTTTCAGGCTAAAGGTATATAAATTATATAGTTGCTATTAATATCTAGCAACTATATAATTTATATACCTTTAAATAAATGCATTAATGTGGCAAAATTAATCTTATTTTTGTATGGAAATCGCAAAACTGAATATCCTGTAGAGTACTTCCAGTAACCTCTATTCTAGAACTTAGAATGCTATAATAGTATGCATTAGAAAACTGGCTGATTAGCATCCACTTTATATGACACATAGGATAGCTGAAAGAAAATTTTAATAACCATAAATAAATAAATAAATAAATGCTAGACAATTCACACAATGCTAACATAATGTTTCTGTGCCTGTATACTTGATTTGGTCTTGTGCAATGCAGCATTATTTATCCATCTATGTGTTAAAACATCTATTTGCTTTCCATCAGCTGTTTTTACATAGGATATTGGGCACAGGTGGAATATGGTACAAAGATACTAATCAATACGCTACTTTATATCTCGGTGAGCAATATTGCAAGCGTATGCTAGTTATGTATAAATTAAATCCAATTGAAGAACTACTCGCAACAGAAGTTACAAGTTACCGCAAATGGTAGTCTTGTCAAGTCTAATTGAGCAATTATCAACTAATTGATAAATCTGCCAGATAACCGAGTTACATAGTTCCGTGGTTAATATAAACTGTAAGATCTCAATATTAGCATAGATATAAATTATAGAATTGAAGTAGATATAAATTGTTTCCTCGTAGAGTAACCAGACAACGCG
Organism: Epirrita christyi; assembly: GCA_951392215.1. Taxonomy (NCBI): domain Eukaryota; kingdom Metazoa; phylum Arthropoda; class Insecta; order Lepidoptera; family Geometridae; genus Epirrita; species Epirrita christyi. Next base: position 14,239,855 of record OX595841.1, on the reverse strand, counting down.
GAAAGCCCTCCACTCGATGAACTAAAAGTATAACAAGGGTCACAGGAAGACGGTGGATGGAGGCGGCTCAAGACCGTTCATAGTGGCATTCTAAGGAGGAAGCTGAAAGACCCCTTATATCCAGCAGTGGACTTCTATTAGGCTGATGAAATAAATAAATAATTAGAAATAATCAATATATTGTTAAATAAAACATTTACAGGTCAATCGAACAGATATGGTATAAGTACATTGTCACAATAATGCTGATGGTGATGTTGATGATGATGAGGGTAACCAAGGCCGCATTCGTCGAGTGGCGACCATGTACTGGACAACGCAGTAGTGAATGGCCATGAGCTCAAGAGTTGGTTTTGGAAAACAAACCATCTGCTTTTTAACCGACTTCACAAAAAGGAGGAGGTTCTCAATTCAGTTTTTTTTATTTTTATTGTTACCTTAGTTGTTATTACCTCATATCTCCGACGTTTAAGAACCGATTTGAATTTTTTTTTTTTATTTGAATAGATATACTTCCAGATTGGTCCCATTTTTTTCAGAATCCAGTTCTGATGATGGAATCCATGAGGATTGTATCATAATCCGTTCACCACTATGGTTCTTTCATCATTTTTTTTTCATCCAGATATTTAGTCGAATACTATGGTGGAAGTCGGTTTTTTAAATTAAAAGTTATGTATTAATATAGTCGTATACCAAAGGTTTGATCTTATGCGGGCCTTATTAAGCCTCATAAGACCAAAATGATATCCCGCCAAAGTTTAGTCAAAAGTGGTGTACCCTTTAAATCTTGAAAGTTGCCGACGTACCTAATTGTTTTAGTAAAACTTTTGTTTCGAAGCCTCTGTCCGAAGTTTTTATTTATAGAGTACCGGAGGAGGTTTATGTTCCGACCTTCGTTTGTTTCTTTCTAGTTTTATCGCATTCGCAGATAAAAATGTCAATCGTTACAGAGTTCGGCCCGTGTTTTATGGACCCGTTTTTTGACAATGACGCTTGAGTCGGTGATAAAAAAAGCTTGATGTTGTGAAAATTCCATGACAAAACTCATTTTCAAAACGTGGCAAAAGGAAAAGAAAATTGGTTTTGTTTATTAGTCTGTGTTAGAATTGATTATGTAAGTATCTAATCGTCTAGATTATAACCGAAAATAATAAGCAGCGTCTGCATGACCGAGCTTAGCTCGGAGCACTCGGAAAAACGCGTTTTCCCAGAGATGAAACCTAGCTAAATCGATTTTTGCCCTCAAAAAAACCCCTATATCAAATTTCATAGAAATAGAGCTGTTTTCGAGATCTCAAAACATATACCTATACATAATAATATTATACATTCAAACATTGCTCGTTTAATAGTACCTATAGGCTATATTTTAAGGTATCGCAAACTTCACAAAAATCTTAAAGATGCTTGTTATATACCTGCCAACTACTTACTTGAATTGACAAATTATTTACCTGTCAAAAATACAACGAGAATTCTTTTTTGCAGTGTCACGAAATAGAACTAAGTCGAAAAAAATCACATGCGAATAACCCAACGAATTGACTACAATATACATTTCTCACCGTTCTACAGCTTTCTCCGAAAACGTGAAAATGCTATTTCGTGACTCTCTTACCTCGAAATATTTATTTACGTCAACTGTATCGCTTGGCGTCGACTCCATTACTGTATTTGCTTAGATAGTGTGAGTTGGCGGGCCGAGAGACCACAGCACGTAACAAACAGAGTAAGAGATCTTTAAAAATGTAGAAAATGTTAAATGAAAAATGATTTTATTCAACAACACATAGATAGACACAGAACAGACAGGTAGACGAAATAAAAGCGTTTAAAATAAATTACAAGCAATATACATTACATACACTTTTGTAATATAGTGCCAATTAGTCTTTCAGACATAGCCTAAAAGTGTAAATGGTCTAAACGGCTTTGTAGGTCCTTTGATACAGACTGGTTAAGTTTTTAGTAGACGTATTCTTTACCAAAATTTGCATCGTATAGGTGTTATGATACGTACGATATTGTATACGATTTATAGGCTGGATTTTGGTATCTTAGGTCCATGATATGCATAAACGTTATGTAAATAGTAATGTATCTTCAAACGATTGTCAGACACATAAATTCAAAGAAAAGGTCGTAGGTATTCTAAGTTATTGTCAAGAGTTGTCAAGTATAAGGTCCTTGGTTATTGTACCAATTTACAAAAGTCAGATGACCAATAGGTTTATGGTTTATGACGCCCTCAGAACAATGCTTAAAATAAAGACTGAAAGGAATAATGACTAAAGCATTCTTTAGTTTGAGATCACACCACAGCCCGTCTGTCAGTTCAGTCAGTCATCAGTCAGTTTCTACAGCTAAGCCAATCTAGTTATTACCACAGTGAAGCATTGACATAAATTATAGTGAAGTATTTGGTAAACGCTTCCACGTCTGTCGGGCGTCGGCGTCAATGATACTACACATATTACCGCGTTATGTATTAGTGTATTCTGGTCATAAGCTTATTCTCTGTTTGTTTCTATCTGTGGAGGGGCGGAGCACGACGAGTAATGGATTTCTGACGTTGAAATAAATGATAGATCGCCACGATGCATTACCTGCGGACAAGCTCTGTGCATTAGGTACGCATGTTTAGAACCAATAGGGCTCTAGTTTTCCAAGAAGCGGTGACCGTCAATGACAGCGGTAATCTAGCGGTTACCTTGATTTTTAACCTTACTTCATAGACTTAATTGTCCGTCCTTCAATAAATAAATTATAATACACTCGAGAGCAATGAATCCGGGTCACTTAAAGAATGTTAAAATCTCGGAAACTAAAAATGATAGATTAATGCAATAAATTGTATTTAATAGACAATGTAATACTCCTTAAATGAAGGTAAAAAAAAATATGAGTCACCATACATTTTATTAACACAAAATTACATAAAGAAAAAAACTGCTGATCTCTCCTTAAAACAAAAATAGGAAACATGAAATTTTTGAACTTTATTACGATTTTCTTGAATTTTAATACTTCGTATTGCCTCCTCGTGCTTTTTTAATTTAATTTTAATTTAATTTTTTTTATAATTAAATTTTAATTTTAAATTTTAAATTTTAATTTTAAATTTTTTTTAACTTAATTTCGTAGTTCCATCTTCGAAAGTGGCCCTTTTTCAAATTTGATTTTTTTATGATATAACTTTACAATAACTAAGAAGTTTTAATACCTTCATTTAAGGAGTATTACATTGTCTATTAAATACAATTTATTGCATTAACCTAGCATTTTTAGTTTCCAAGATTTTTAGGATTCTTTAAGTGACCCGGATTCATTGCTCTCGAGTGTATTTCCTATTTACCCGACTATCAGCAAAGCAAAAAGAGAGTTATGATTTCAGCAGTGTATGTATTTATAATGTTTGTATAGTTATAATAAGTTCCCTTTGTAGCTTCGAAACTCATTGATGGATTTTGACAAATGAGGTATCATATGAAGCGTCTAAGACGATCCGCGTAACAAAAGCTTTATGACTTCACATTTAACTTAATATGGCTGACATAAAACGCAATTTATAAATATAATGAATCAAATAATTAATTAATGAATTAATAAATAATTATCAAATAAAAGGGCTTGATGAGTACATTTCAAATGTTTTCCAATTGTTTTTAAAAGTTATTCATATGTAAAAGTTTTAAAACCCAGTTACGCAAAAGCTGAATACCAATATCAAAATGCTGTAAGAGAAAGACAAAACCACGATTATATAGGTAAAGATCTTCTGAAATTTACTAATAGTTGTAAAAGGAGGCTTTAATTTCTAACTAAAAATCATGGATTTGGCCTCCGATTGTTAAATAAGTTGAAGAGCTTTAAAAAATCGTGGATTTGGCCGTCCTCAACAACATTTCGATATTTCATAGGTTTTTTCGTTGGGATTTATTTTTAATTATTTTTTGTAATAAGACGTCTCACTCGAGGCTTAGAAGAAAAATAAAATAACAAGGCTAAAGCACTTAAATCCATCTAATAAAGCTGCAATGAATTCAGTATTTTCATATTTTTATTTTTCAGCTTAATACCTATTCAAAATTTTAATTACAACAGTAGATTATTCCTGTAAGCCCTAAATCCTTAAAGGCACAATTTTTAATAAAGATACAATAGGTGTTGGTACGAACAGGAAAAAAATCAAGCCACGCTATGGTGAATTAAGTGTTCTTTTATGAAGTCTTTAGGTGGAAACCGTGATACCGTTAACGCGGAAGGAAGGTAATGAAAAACAAGGAAGAGGTTTGAATTTATTTTTAGTGATGTGAGAATACATCTTGAGAAAACTATCGAATCAAAAGTAAGAACGCGAGTGGATGTTATTTTAAAGTCATGAGGTAATTTGCGTTTTTATTGTACTTTATAATCGATGAACAGATTATGACCCAACACGGACACAAAGTTTAGATCTATTTTTGCTAGTCGTAGAGCTTCTTTTGAAATAGTTCTTTTAGGAAGTATTAGCATCATACCTAACCTACCTATACTCGCATTGCTGTGTTCCAGTTTGAAGGAGGGTAGGTACTGATGAAATTACAGGCACATGGTGACTGTCATCTTTTTGTCTCAAGATGACGGGCGCATTGCAATGTTAGTAGGGCGTGTCCTAGATGCATGGGACCTATAAGAGGTATTGCATTTGTTATGGGTTGATGGGGTTACCACTTAACATTAGTTAGGCCACATGCCAGTTATAATTACCATCATAAACACACATAATAAAAAAAACAATGTTCAGTATATTTTTTTTAATCTTCATACTAATTTTACCGCATCCTGTATAAGCGGCTTTTATTTATGAAGTCTTGGTCAAGTAGTACCTAAAGTTTATGGCTCGTCTGCGGGAAATTCATTACATCCTCATTAAAGAGTAACGCAGCAATTCCGGTGCATTTGTGATACTGTTGAAGGTATTGCAATGCGGATGGTAAGTAATAAAGTGTAGTATAAATTACGGGTGAGCTGGAAAACAAATAGTATGTACAGTTTTTCATATTAAGGTGATTGCTCTCGCATGTCGCGCGAAATTCAAATTTTATTGCGTTTTTGCTCATTAACACTTCTTGAGATTGTAAAAACAGATTTTGCGAAAACTAGGAGACCTAACAAACATGTTTTAGTTTATAGTTTCACATATAGATACTTCAGCTACGAATACTCTTCAAAGATTTTTACAGTGTTTTTTTGGTTCAAAGATATGCGTAGCTTAACTAATGACATTTATGAGATACTATCAATTAAAACATGTGTGCTAGGTCTTCCAGTTTTCGCAAAATCTGTTTTCTCTATCTCAAGAAGTGTTGATTAGCTGTGATTTACAAAAAACACAATAAAATTTGAATTTCGCGCCACATGCAAGAGCAATCACCTTAATATTTCTTCGCTTTTTTTAGGGTTCCGTGAATAAAAGGGACCCTTTTAGAAACCCTTTGTCCTGTCTGTACCTCAAGACCATTTTTCTAAGGAACGGCTTAACTCAATTCATTAAAATGATATATTATGTTAATAGTGTCTCATTTTTGTAAGGAAATCGCGATAATTAAAATCCTCTGTGGTACTACCAGTGAACTCACAATTTTGAAATCAACCTAAATCTGTGGGTTTTTAGGGTTCCATACCCAAAAGGTAAAACGGACCCTATTACTAAGGCTCCGCTGTCCATCCGTCCGTTCGTCCGTCTGTCTGTCACCAGGCTGTATCTCATGAACCGTGATAGTAAGACAGTTGAAATTTTCACAGATGATGTATTTTTGTTGCCGCTATAACAACAAATACTAAAAAACAGAATAAAATAAATATTTTAGGGGGCTCCCATACAACAAACGTGATTTTTTGCCGTTTTTATAGATAATGGTACGGAACCCTTCGTGCGCGAGTCAGACTCACACTTCGCCGGTTTTTATCGTGTGGTAATGGTGTAAGTCTAGCGACAGGTGAAGAGTCGTGCAACCAGCGTTCCTTACAGAACGCGAGCATAAACGACGCGCCGGGGACTGAAGTTTGTTGGCGATTAATTAATATTTACCGCGTCATGGTACTGGTATTAAATATTTGTGGTGTTCCGAACTGCATTAATGCAGAGTGATATTTGCTTATTCTGTTATAGAACGGAGTACTTTTTAAACTAAGTAGGTTAGATTAGATAGCTTAGTTGATGACTAACGGCGCTGAGACGAGATCGCTAACCGTATAGACAAGCTCAAAATCACGCAGTAGGCTATGGAGAGAGCTATTTTAGGAGATACGTGATAGTATCTAAATTGAGCATATCCGTAGAACCAAGATCACCGATATAGCTCTCAGATTTGGCAAGTTGAAGTGGCAATGGGCAGGTCATATATCGCAGAACTGACAACCATTGGGGAAAAAAGGTTCTCGAGTAGCGACCACAAATCAGACAACGCAGTAGAGGAAGACCCTCCTCTCGATCGACTACAGGCATTATAAAGGTAGCAGGAAGTTGGTGGATGGAGGCGGCTCAAAACCGTTCGTCGTGGCATGCTACGGGGAGGCCTATGTCCTGCAGTGAAGTTCTATCGGCTAATGATAATGAACCATGTAACTCGCTCAAACCACTTATACTGGGAGTAAAAAGACTACTCCCGAAAACTGAAACAGTGCATTCAGACCATGATTCTGAAAATATTTAAGCTGAAAAAACACGAAAAAAAATGCTCACTTTTGGTCCGCTTTTTTCGTGTTTTCTTTATAATTATCCATAAAATATCGTTAAAGGAACACAACAACCTATTTTCCATCATTAAAAACACGTTAATAAATAAAAACGACAAAAAAAGCAATGAAAAGCACATGAGAAATATTGGCCCCACGGGTCGATCAGCTGACCGGGAGCGTTGAACTCGCGTGGCCGGAATAAATGCGTACATTGCTGGCTGACAAATACGATACGAAACGAAAAAAAAAGTTTTCTCCGGTATGAATCACCTCTCAGGCGAAAGCTATTTTATATAGCTATGATATAGGTAGCTTTACCGGTACCTTCAGTATTCGGGAGCTGTCTTTTTACACCCCGTATAGCTACTTCAGCGCTAATATAGATCTTATCGATAAAGGTACCTAAAATGGTGCATGTGTATAAGTGAGTATAAAATACGAAAAGAAAAATTGTGTCATGGACTTTTTCTTGAGTAGACGTAAAAAGAGAGCTAGCACTAGGGATAGTGCATAATATACAAAGCCCTCGTTTATGACTACTAACTATAACCTCATTTGTCACTTAATTCCATACATACTGTTAACCACTTAATTAATAAGCCTGTCTTTACTTATGCGCTAATGCTATTAAACCAGTGTTTGCGAAACACTGGCTTAAAATCATTTATTTTTTTAATGATCGCTATCAAGTTATATCTTAACAATAAACCGTTTTAAAAGTCTAGCCGCTTTAAATAAAATATTTACTGACGTAAAGCTTTAGCAATTCGGGTATTGGATGCAAGACTATTTTAAATGCTTTTATTTAACTTTTAATGTTTGTCCGGGTGAAATCTTGCAACTGAGTTTTGAACCAATTCCACCCAAACGAATGAGCTGAAATGTTTACATACCTGTCAAGTTCCGATGATAATACAATATTATGGTGACAGCGAGCTGATCTGATGATGGAGATGGAAGGTGGACCATGGAACTTTTCGATGACTAACACTGCCTGGCAATGTTTGCGCTCATTTTGATCAGCTCACGGCTCCAATCACTAATAAAAGCTTGTAATGAAAAATAAAATTTTCAACAAAAACTTTTTATGATGCACACGAATCGCAAAGCTAAAAAAATTAAATTAACTGGTTTTTTTCTCATCTTTAATGTTTTTTTTTTTTGCTTTCGATTAGAGAAAGATCACCAATCATTAATAATGTATAATTAATTTGTTGTTACTTTGTTTCTGTTTTGTCCAAAACTTGACTTGTTCTTGTACAGTATGGTCAGTTCAGTGTAGACGTTTACGGCTGTTATAAAGGATGTAATCCCCAGTTTTAATCAAAGGGTTGATTAAGTATAGGGGTTGTAAAGTGGACGTAAACGATGACCATTCAGTTTACGGCCCAAGAACACAGGGTTAGTATTGATGAAGAAATAAAGTTAACGTGCCTATAAACGAAGCTTGGTTTTAGTGTTTGCTAATGAAAAGCTATTTAAATCGAGTGCATAGCTTAAGGTGATGATTTAATAACGCCTTAATGATATTAGAAATAGACCTATGTTTGATTCAACTTTAAACAATCAAGTATTTTTTGTTTTGTTCGGATAAAAAAATACGTAGTAGTTTTATAAACATTCTTGATTATTCTATGGTAAAAAACATGATATTTAAAGGAAAGGTGCTAAATGCCTACTCGCGCGAATATCCTAGCCTTAATAAATAAAGGGTGACCGTAAGATATTCACACTGAAAAAACATTTTCAAATTGCCTCGCATTCTTTTCATGCTAGAAAAATATTTATTTATTCAAGATGTTTTCCCTGATTGAGAGTTCGTAGTACTGAGCACATGAATTTTTTTGAATGAATTTCTGAATATCCATTGCATGACCGGGATTCAAACCTACGACCTTTAGATTGGAAGTCTGGATAAATAGTGGTTAGCCCACTACACTAACATTGACATTCATAACATTTTATTCATTGAAATCACAAGACATCATTTGAATAGTCTTATAAACTAAAATTACTCCTGTTCCGACGCGATCAAGCATAGAAGGATCAGAGCAACAAACACGGCTTGGCCTGATTTGATGATCCTTCTTAATACAAAAGGTTAGGTGGAAAGCGCCTATGTGATGCCTTGAGAACAAAGATACTCTGATACATAGAAAAAGAGAATATGAAAACCTTATGTAGGTAGTAAAGATACACAGCGAAAGTTCATAAGCTTGCACACGCTACGCTTGATATACTTATAAATATAACAACACAATAATACCATGTGGGTAGGTACCAGGGTAGGTGGATACATTTTAGCAGTCTAGGGGAAGAGGGACATCATGCCACGCGGTTTTATCGATAGTGTAGTCATCTAATACGCTTGCCTAATAAGATTATTTTCTTTATGTAGGATTTGAATCTTCGAATACGAAGTGTAGATGCATCTTCTGGAAGTTTATTATAGAACCGCGACCTTAATAGCTTAGTTTATATATTACCGGATTTGTAGATGCTGTAAATATTTTTTTTTCTTTTTTTTTTTACATTTATCAATAACTAATTCCAATAAAGTACGCTCCAGAGTCGGTTGATTTTAAATACTGAGTCACAATATTAGGTACAACAGAGAAAAAATCATCAAAGGCATTCGCAACATAAATATTTTAATAAAATATCGTATTGTTTATATTAAAATTTACCTGTTTTACGAGGCTTAGTTTTATCTGTTTCATTAATTATTAATTTCCAAGTGGTCTTAAATTTATTTACTGATTTTTTTTTGTTTCTCAAATACATGTTTTGTTTACCAATTTATTAACTAAAACATGTAAACAAACCAAAAACAATATGAGTCAATATGACTCAAAGTACAACCTCAAATCATCAATCTTAAAGTCTATTAAAAAAGGGAGAAAACAAAACCCAGATACGGCAGGTGTTGATTACCGCGCGACGGTCGTCATTATTTTTCTCATTAGCGAGTTCTGTCTGTGACGATTAAGAGTGATGAGCGACCCTTAAGCCAGGGTTAGGCTGGGAAATAGTATCAGGGTTAAACAGGGATTCTTATAAATTACCCATTGAGTGTTTGCTACCTGAAAAAAAAAAAAAAATTAGTTTTTATCAATAACTTTTGTTATGTTTGTAATTAAATAATTCTGTTTTACAATAAAAACTAACGTGAACCAATTCATTATTGAAAAACAGGAATTTCAGGCGTTTACTCACTCTGATGAAGACTTTCGAAATTTCAGTTGGAACTTGTCTGTGCGTACATAACCCCTTCATCTCAGATGTTCCATTGAGTTGTACCATTGATGGTACAATTGGTACATAACACCGATATAAAGGTAAAAAAAAACCGGTTATTACAAAATCGATGAAATTATTCTTAATGTAATTAGTTTAGTAATAAAAATCGCAGGTTGTTCAAAATGAGCCAAAACATGAGCCAACAAAAAAGTTCCTTTGTCTACATCGTCACTATAATAACCACCAAATTCATTGTCATCGGTCGCAGGAGGTTGGTGGATGGAGGTGGATTAAGACCGTTCGTCGTGGCATTCTATGTGGAAGGCCTATGTACAGCGACTGCTGACTTCTACAAACTGATGTTGATGAGGGTTTTAACCTTTTAATTGAACCAAAAGAATACTGTTTCTCCTGCATCGTGTACGTAGGTACTTATAAAGTTTCTTAACTATGTTGGAATATCTTGATCTCTAAATACCTAAATAGGTAACTTCCGTTTGATCACTTGTCGTTGTACAGAGACACTGTCCCTATTTACAGTTATGGTAAATCTTAGCAACTTGCTCTTCCAAGGCTCGGCTGCGCTCAACACAAATAATTTTCAGTAAGACGTCTCTGTGAACACAAGTTTGTAAGTATGCACATAGCCTTATGATTCTCGTTAAGAACTAGCTGCTCTTATAGACAAGTTGCAATCAAACAACACACTAAGCAAATTAGGAGGGCGTTGCCTGCAAACCCGTCATATAACCCAGTATTTACGTGTTCTACGAGTTAAATATTATGGAATATGAAAATTTTACATATTTTCATTGGTCCTGTAAAAGTGAAAACACAATATTAACAAAAAATACCTCGATAATAAAAACTTATGAAAAATCCTTGTTTCGCACACGTTTTGAATGAGAATTGAGGAACCCTACGTTATTTCAAGATTAATTTTACTACACCAAATAGATAATAACTATTTATTTTAATGCTAAAATCAGTTTATTGAAAAACACTTTATTTTCGTCGTAATAAATAAAAAACTTAAAAAAAGTAGTTTTTTTCTTTTTTTATATATGGCATCTGATTATTTACTCAATTTTGCCAATGTCAAGTTATTGATTTATTCAAACAATGTCCAGTCGTCAAAGTCCTCTGTCAAGTCATTTCTAGTAAATTGATGGCAGTTTACTAAAATGTTCCTGGACAATTTCCACCCCTTCGAAAAGACACGCATCACACTTATTTTATTTAAATTCACTACCATGTGCTCTCTATGAGCTACACCTGTTAAAATGCCACAAAAATTACACGATATAACTCAAAAAACCACTAGAAATTTAAATAAAATAAAAAAGGACGACGTCTCCGTTCGAAAGAGCAGAAAAAGTGCTTCACGTCGTTTTGAGCACGACGCCCGCCAAAGCGAGCGAGATGGCGCGCGGGTTACCGCCTGCTTTTAAGAGGGAGCCTAAATCGTAGTATGGTGCACTCTTAGGCTGGTTTTAGAGTCTAGCTGACCGCAGTTGACTGCACGCTGACCATTGGCGCTGACAGCTCAGCGCGTAGCTTGTTTATATTTTTTTGCGCTGATTGCTATGCGTTATTCTAAAACGCTTCCTAGAAGTTCATACGTTTCAGCTGTCAGCGCCGACGGTCAGCGTGCGGTCAGCGTGACTCTAAAACCAGCCTTAATGAGAAAGCTGTTGATTTTGACAAGTTAACGACATCGGCATACTAATCACTTTAGATTCGTTTATGCGTTTTCAATTGCCACTTGTCTTGGGAACCGGTGTTGACTAATCTGTAGCACGCTTTAATGGTGATAAATGAGACTTCAATCTCTTTTGAGAGACGACAGTTTCTTTGAGTATTCAAAGAAATGCCTCGACTCTTATATGAGAAGGTATATATCACTATGAATAGATCTTTATGATCTTCGCGAGGAGGTTATCGATATGTTTACGAGAGAGATGTGGAAGGAGGATTTTATTCAAAACAAACTCAAAATGTAAATATGTGATTGTTATTTATTATCCATAAGTGAGTGTTGTAAGTTATTACAGTAGTGTTTAGTAAAATATTAGATTAAAATGAAGCTACAACTTGACCAACCAAGCATGAGAAAGATATATGTTTTATTGAAGCCTAAACGGTACTGAAGACAGTGAACATTTGGTAGCTCGTTTTGTAAATCTGAAATTGTGATTTTTACATATAATATTTATGTTATTTTATTTGAGTAAGTTATGGAACAAGTAGATAGCCTGCCTTTGCTTGTGAGGTCGTTATATCCCTGTACCTATAACATTACCTCACAGGCCAACGCATACTATCTGGCAACACTACGCCCATCACACTAAGACACATCGGTGAAAAGTCTCATGAGCCTTTAATTTCACCGGCACTACTTCAAACCAGCAAACACAGCAATGCGAGCATTTCTGCTCTGGAGAAGAAATAGCTACGATGAGTACTTTCCCAGAATAACTCTTTCACAAAAAGAGCACGACAAATTACAAGATATTTTAACATAAAACATTGATGGTTTAAGAATAGACCCTCGTTTCCTGCGGATTCTATAAAAGCCAAATGAGAATTACACCAGGGGATAGGCAGAACGGGAATCCACCTGCCAAGCGTGGTTTATGGCAAATCTCCCATTGAGTTCTTTGGGGAATATCAATGGGTTGAAAAATGTATGTGTGCATTACCCTTATTTAAAATTCGAATGGTATGTGACTTCTACCGAGCAGTGAACATTAAACATGATCATCCATCAGACATCCACTGCCCACTGCTGGACAAGGCCTCTCCCATAGAATGCTATGGAGGGATTTGCCATAATGCTTGGCTTGCTTGGGTTGCTGATTTATTATTAGTGTTATTATATTTATGTGGTATTGGTGTTGAGTACTCAGTTGGATATTGTTATCTCCAGGTGCAATCCTTTAGTCAGCTTTTACGAAATCCACGGTAGGAGACGAAGGAGTCTAGTCTTAAGCTTTATTCACCACGGCATATAGGATAATGCATAAACTTACACAAAAAGTAAGTACTAAGATGCGACCGACTTTAGAGGTTCTAAATAGATTCTTACCGCGCTTAGAGTGAGAATCGATAAATCGTTTCCAAATGCGGTCATGACGCCAAACTTCTTGTTCATGTAACATGCCATGATGTAGTACTTCTTCTGGTCCTTTAGATTCATGCTGGTCCAGTCAAAGTGCAGAAGTGCCATATTTATTTTATCAGCCTAAAACAAGACAACATAATTGAAATCTTGAGATGTTCTTAAGTTTAGTCTAAAGTGTTTTATTCATTGCAATCATAACGATCATTTTAAATCATCTTACCAACATCACCATCAGCAGTCTTTAGAAGTCAACTGCTGGACATAGGCCTCCCCCATAGAATACCATGACAAACGGTCTTGAGCCGCCTTCATTCACCGATATCCTGCTACTTTTATCATGTCTTTATTCCATCGAGATGGACTTCCTCTACTGCGTCGTCCACTTTGTGGTCGCCACTCGAGAACCTTTATCTCCCAACTTCCACCATCTTATAAACTAGATAAATTTACTAATGTTCCAAAGAAACCAAATCTAGAAAAAGGCTACGTTCAAATCTAATTTAGTTTTGTGTTTTCAAGACCGACATTCTCAAGTTCATAACACGGTAAAGACAAACGTGTAAAAAGTCCACAGCGTGTGCACACATCGGTTTCTCTAAAACAGAAAATAAAGTTTTTTTATTCCATTATTCTATATCAGCCATCAACTATAATCCTTTCCCAATTTTAGAATCACAGTTTTATTTTTAAATTTTACAATCTCATTGTGAAGCTAATGTCGCAAATACATGAGACTTTTCATCAGGTCAGCAGCGCCCGTGTGCTGCCTCTGGTGTAGCAGGCGTCCATAGGCTAACTACTTTCCCTCTGTGACGCGGCGAGCGAGTAGCCGGCTGAGATGCAAGAGGTTGCGGGTTCGATTCCCGCTGAGGGACAAATGTTTGTATGATCTGCAAATATTTGTTCCGGGTCTGGGTGTTATGGTACCATGGTACTCGTAGTTCCTGATACCCACTACACAGAAAGAAGAAAGAAAGAAAAGACGTTTATTTGTCCCCACTTAAAAGAAACAAAATAAAAACAACAATAGGTACCTACCTACCTAAGTAGTAGGTAACTTTACAAAAACTAAAAAAAATAAAAATAAACACCACACACAGGGAATCCCAGCGTGGGATCAAGACTACGTATATGACTGTTGGGTGTTGTGTTATGTATGCATGTTTCCATCAGGTGGGCCGCATGCTTGTTGTCTAGTAATATAAAAAACAGAACTTCGTCGTGATTTTTTCGTGGTGGTCAATAAAAAAAAAGAAAAACGACATAAATATGTGGGTACTATATTTTTTACCGTGGAGCTAATCCTGTCTCCAAAAAAGTTGTAAATGAATATTTCGCCAGTAGCTGGCAGCATGACGGCGAGTAATTGCAGGTTTAATTTCTGAAAAAAAAAGAAAAAAACGTCGCTAACTTTTCCCGAATCGGTTTACAAAATATATCAATGCAGTATCAATGATTTATTTGTCTTTACCATGAGTCTTTTTGGGTTTCTTTATCATTTCCAGTTTTTAAACAGTTAATATTACCGTACGAAAAAAACACTACATATTTGTTTTTACTTGGTTTGTAATATTCTGCTTGTTGTAGTTTATATTTAAACAGAAGTGACAAGATTGACATGACGTCATGACTTATGAAATGCAATCAAAATAAACGTAAATGACGTCACCCGCCTACGAGAAAAAAACTAGGTACTTTATACAAATTGTTCGAATTAAGTTTCTATTAAATTTCATGCAGAGATTTCAGTGGTGATCTTTATCTATAACAACTGCGATCTCGTAGGTCAACCTAGGAAGTGCCTTACGCAGCCTTGAATTAATACACTCGCCAACTTGGTTAAAGCTGAAAATTCCCATGTGAACGTAATTTCACCGGCACCTTTAATAGGTATGCTTAACCGGAACACAGCAATACTGTTAGTGGCAGGCATTGATTTATTTAGTACTATTTAAGTCAATGATGGCAGGAATAGGGAATGTACACTGCCCCAACTTATTCGCCAAGGAGCTCGACTATTATTATCGTAACTTACTCTTAAGTACCGTGATGTGTCCGGCCTAAGAATATACCCCTCTGTCTCCTCCCGTGGATGTTGTCAAAGCCTGCTTAGAGATTCTACCAGAAGATGGACAGCAGCATCCACTTAAGTACTCAACACCAACACTGCGATCACCAATCCGCCTACGAAGCGTGGTGATTATGACAAATCCCCCATTGCGTTTTATGGGAAAGGCCTCGTCCAACAGTGGATATTAGACGTCAGTCTAATGGCTGATAATGATGACTTTTCAGCGAAACAAAATTGTAACTAAACCATTATGTACCTTTTTAGAAAAATTACGACTATACACCACGTACTTTACTATTCTCCTGCTGACGTTTCGTTGACCATTTTGAGGTCCTTCCTCATGAGCACCGACCGCGACCACGCTCGAAAGTCGTGAGACGGGAATCAAAATGGTCAACGAAACGTCAGCAGGAGAATAATAAAGTACGTGGTGTATAGTCGTAATTTTTCTAAAATGATACCAAGCCACGATAATTTCAATTTCATTATGTACCTCTTTTAAAAGCATTAGGAAAAGACTAGTTCCAACAAGAATCGATATCAAGGGTACCAAGCAGATCCATTTGAATATATCATTAAGCTGGTTTAAATACTCCATCATTTCCACATGAAGGACATAGAACCTCCTCAAGGAATCGCCCAGCCGTTTCGCGTACAAATCGCCACTGTCTCTATTCTTCTTCACTTCCAACATTTGTATCAAAACGTCACTGGCCTCGAAGAAGAAGAGGCACATCCAAATGAACCACAAGTCTACCACCAAAAGGCAAATAGATGCTTCTATCAGATAGTACAAATGTATCAGCAATCCGAACTCATAGTAAGGAGTCGTCATCGGCATCAGAGTAGAAGTTGATTGAGAAAGAGTCACTCGGTTCCCATTAAAAGCGAACCAGAGAGCTATCAGCAAATAGCTAGCAACGGGAACGACAACAACAAATGTAAGAATCTTCATCAATAACTTTACATTTCTGATGACTCCATCACGTTTGTCTGGTAAATCTTCTTTGATCAGATCAAAGATATACATCTTGGCCTTGACATAATTTGCTTGAACATATTTCCGTTCGCTTGCAAACAAAACCAGCTTGAACGACATTTGGACATTAATCAGCATCGTGAATAAACCTTCAATGATCAGGTTCAAGTCTTTAGTGTTCGTACACACATCAACGGTTCCTAGAGTTATGTAAATACAGAGTGTGAAACTGACAATTCTGTAGAAACCGTATTTTTTCCAAGTCCACTCCGGGTCCAATATTTGTAGGCCGTAAATTCTTTGCGCCAATAAAACGGGTTCAAGAATTTCGTCTATTTCATTTCTCTCGCCAGCTGTTTGGGAGTATTTTTGAATTGTTTCCTTTCGAATTAACTTCATTTTTGTGAAAAGTTTAACGCGATAAGAAGGGATGGTGTTTATGGCAGTCGAGCTTTGTGTGAAGTACACAGGCAAGGAACATAAGACTCTTTAATGAGTACAGGCGAAAACACAGTGAAATGAATGGTAGCTTAGCAGGTGTGCTTAGTAAATTAAAATGCGTAGGCCAGAGAAACATTTAATTCAACTGAACTGAGAATTAATTTTCAGATATTTCACTGATACTTACTTCAGCTAATCTTGATAAGTGCTTGGTATGACCATTTGGTTTCAGATCATGATTTGTATTTTATTAATTTTGTGTACCTACCTTTCACTAGCATAGCTCGCACTAGATTAGCTATACTTGAGAAAGCTTTTTTATACTAGGTGTTTCACTACGTAACAGAATCCCAAATGAGGAAATCCATAGAGGAACCAAGATCACCGAAATAGCTCTCAGAATTAGCAAGTTGAAGTGATAATCGACAGGTCATATAACTCGCCATATGTGACGCCATGATTTAAACTGATGCTGGCACTTCACTTGGTGTATATTCGCAAATGTTTGCGTTATTTTTCCAAGGTAAAAAATAAACCATGAGTCTATCGGTACATTATGTTACCAACGGTTAATATTAACGGTAGCAAGTGAAGTGCCAGCATCAGATTTCACTGAAAAATTGATACGTCTACGCAGTCTTCCATGCGTCTAAGCGACGATTTGTTTGTTAGTGTAAAATGTGTAAATCAGAATTTTTGAATCATAAAAAGTTCTAAGGGCCTTCATTCTTAAGAACTTTTGTTTTCGCCAGTATAAGGTAGGTAATCGGCGTAGTTATTATCCAATCACGTTCCTTGTTAATCTTTCGACGCCTCACCATTTCGCTGCAATTTAAGCACTGCTATCTTTCATTATATGCAATTAACTGCTAACAATTACCTTGAATTAACTGTCATCCGAAAGTAGACCGTAACGTTTTAAAATTAGAATTGAATATCTTTGAACACTAATTAACCAAAACTCTCGGAAAGTTATCAGTTTCAAAAACTAAACCATTGCACCGAAACAAAAGATATAAATATAGATGGATTTCATAAAAAAATAATTGTAAAAATCAGTACTGATGTCACGTTTCCCCGTTCGCCGCGTTGAACTTTTCGGCAGAATTACGCTATTTTTTTGATAGTTCATTGTTTAAAAGTTCTAGAGCAGTGTTCTAGAACTAGTTCTAGTGTTCTAGTGTGCCTTGATAGGTCTTATCTGATTATATCTATAAAATACGAAAATCTGTTTTGTAGTTTTATGTTCTTCGTACCGAAAGGAGCCAATAATAAAAAAATCCCTTTAATAAAATTAGAGAGGTGAAGCGTAATAAAGTCGAAAAGTTTGAGATAAAGTACAGAGTAAGACAACAAGGTGGTCTAATACTTTAAAAAGTACTCATGTACCTATTTATAAAATACGAACGAGTGTTCGTAGTTTTGCTCGTGTTACGACGGTAAAAGTGCCATAGAATAAGTCTCAAAGGAGAACTTTACTCGGGACACCGAGGATTCCCAGGCAGGCCTGCGCTGGTATCAGTGAGGTGCGGGCCTTCCTGGAGGACATCAGGTGGCTGGACTAGTAGCCTCTACTCGCCACGCAAAAAGAGCCCACTGGCGGAAAAGAGTCTGCGCTACAAGTACAAGTCTAGCGGGGTCAAATCGATGATCTTAGTGGCCATGAGAGATAGCCATACCCACATACCATGGGGTTTTCTGAAGTTGCAGGTCTATGCCAATAAGCCCCCTAAACCCTTTATAATATAATAAGACTACAAACACAAGTATGTAGTTACTTTAAAATAACAATGACATATAACTTAATGCAAGTTCTTACAAAATACTACCTAACTATGAAAATAATTCAAGTTACCGTAAAGAGCAGCCACAATAGGTAACAAAGCCAACAGGCGCTCTCGCAAGAATGCCGAATGTACGGCATTTCTTCGTAAAATAAATTATTAAAGCGTTGTACTTTTAGACCAGTGCATGAACCCGCTGGCTCGTATGAGGAGAGTTGAGCAGAGGGTCTAGTGATGAGCTGAGCGATTCGAATATAAATCGGTCTTCCTACTGATAACAAAACATAACATAACACCCAACAGTCACGTAGCCCTAATACCACACTAGGATTCCCTGTGTTGTGGGTATCACTTATGTTGTTGAAATTGGGTTGAAATATGCTACCAGTATGTAAGAATCAGAACAGTTTTCATTTTCAATGAAATTCAAATTTAAAATTCGAGCTAGACATTTTTTTCAGTTTTTTAATCAAAAAATCCATTAAAACCTATATGATAACAAAAAGTAGCAATAATGTGTAATAAATCTTTTATGCATTTGATCAGTGTTAATGATTTAGTAATAATATCTGATCTAGGAAATAAAATACCAACATGAATTTCGTAGACCCTGCCGCCGTAGCAAAGTTGTAGACATATTTGTAGCAGTAGCTGTTTAGATTGTATACTGCATCGTAGACCCTATTTTCTTCTATAATATCTTATTTTCTATTATCAACAATGATAGTAATATTATGTACGATATAAGCTCTATGCGGTTAAGTGAAGTCAGTGCTCGCTTTTTTGCTCAACTCATACTTGCCTTTGTTTACTTAACAATACCAACTGAAAATGAAATTCATTAATTCATAATTATCACCAGCATGTTTACATCCTATGCTAGACAAGTCCTCTCCTATGAAATAAAATGGGGGGATTTGCCATAATCACCACGCTTGGCAGGCGGATTGGTGACCGCAGTTTGGTGTTAAGTACTCAGGCGGATGCTGCTGCCCATCCCCGGGTGAAATTCCTTAGTAATGGTTTTAAATACATCCACGGGAGGATGTAACGGTGTCTCCCTTCATCAAAAGTTTGGAAAAAAATACGGATTATTGGACCTTACTCAATGTTACTCAAAATCCTGAGTCTTTAAATTCCCACGGAAAATGGAAAATATTCGTAAAGATATTAATGTATAAAATGTGTTGATAGACTAATAAGTTTAATTAATAATAAACTACTTGTATGGAACCCTCTCCACGCGAGTCCAACTCGCACTTGGCCAGTTTTTTCTCATACGTAAGTACACTGAGCTTTACGTTAGACAATCAAAGTTAATGGCCATTAAAACCAAACCCAGCGGCTAAATACACTGGCACTTAGTAAATCAGCCTTTTAATACATTTGGTTTTAAATCAAAAAGACAGTTTAGTGTAATCGCGCAAAGGCATCAAAACCTCGCCTTAGACGTAAATTATACGTTTAACAGCGATTTTATTGCCAATGAAAATTATTATTGCGCAATTTTGAAGTTGCAGACTAATTAGAGGAATGGTCTCTGATTCAGTGGAATTTTCTCACAGTAATAAACATACCGCCACGGTGTGTCTGGCCTAAAAATAAACCACTCCTACTCCCGTGGATGCCGTAAAAGCTGACTAAGGGGTTACACCATCCACCTGAGTACTCAACACCAACATTGAAACCATCAATCCGCCTGCCAAGCGTGGTGATTATATCAAATCCCTCTGTTGCATCCTATGGAGGAGGTCTCACCCAACTGGTGGACGTCGAACGGCTAAAGATAATGTATAATAAACTTGTAATGGATACCGCACCTAGGCAAATGTGTAGAACTTTAACGAAACGTGTGTGTCTTGGCTATGTAACAACCGCGTTAGACGAGTCATATGCTCATATGACTCGTCTAATGCGTCTAATGCTCATATATATAATTAGATGATGACGAATAAAAATAAATAGCAAATACATAATTAACTGTATTTAAAACAATCCATACTGCAAAATAGAATAGACAAACAAATATTAACAATTCCGCTCTTCTCCAACTATAAAACTCTGAAAGAAATCAACACGTGTTTCGCCTCTCAACGAACAGTAACAAAAGTTAGCAGTGAGTCAACTGTTTCCTGACGATGCTTCGTTAAGAGGCAAAACACATGTCGAATTCTTTCAATGTTTTCGTTGGACAAGAGCGAAGTTGTTACTATAAAAGTTCGTCTATTCAATAATTGTACAAGGACATGGTATACAGTGGAAACAAACCCTACGTCAGATCGCCATCTCGTTGGTTAAAATGCGGGTAACCGACATGCATCAATAGATATTTGGACAATGGAATAACCCATGTAAAACGATAAAGCACAATATCGAGAATACACCGGCATTACACAAGAATCAAACAATCAAAATCATTGGGATTTTTTTCCCCGACATATTCAAGCGTGATGGATTAAAAGTCACTCTAGTTAAAGGTAGACCCAGCAGTGGAAATATGGTGCAAGGCTCTATATTTCATTTACTCTAACATCGCTTTTATTTATATAGTATTTGAATTAGCTCGCGACTCGGTGCCTCGTCAAAGGAAAAGTTACTTTATGATTTTCGTTCATCAATTCAAGCAAATCTCTAACTGGAAGTCTAGGTTTCAAATAAGTCAGACGCGACATTTGGACATAAGTTTCGGGTTTTATTATGTTAGCACTAGCATTTTCTCGCAGCTCCGCTCGTGTGGAACCTCTATTGGCTCCGCCCGCGGGGAACCTCTATTATAAATAATAGCTTATATAATGTTATTAAGATGGTACTTATAAAGCTATAATACGGTAATGTTTCATCGTAATCCATTCTGTAGTTTTTGCGTGAAAGAGTAACAAACATCCATCCATCCATCCATCCACCCTCACAAACTTTTATAGGATATTATAAATAAAAGCTTATATTTTATTCTGATGTATAAGCTATAATACTGTAAAGTTTCACTGAAATCAGTTCAATAGTTTTTGCGTGAAAAAGTAACAAACATCCATCCATCCATCCTCACAAACTTTTCTATTTATAATAATAGTAGGATAGTAGGATACATTTTAGGGTATTTGGGTAAGGATCATAAGAAAGAAGGAAAGAAAAAACATTAGTAATATATAATAATGATCTAAACCTCAGACACTCAACACATAAAAATTAAAATACACAAATAACATAAAAAGTATACACAAACAAAACTGGTTAAAATGTTGTGTCTCTCAGCACCATCCACGCATAGTTGTTACAAATTGCCCTAATTGCCAAAATGAAGTTGGGGGTGGGGGGGTGGCCTTAATAGAGAAATAAACATTCCTACAAGTGTGTAGGTCAAATAGATTTAGAATTTAAGGGGAGTGATTGCGACGCCATTTTCTTTTCAAACTCAGCTGACAACTGCGGTTTTGTCAAGTAAATTTAATTAATTAACGAGACGAAATCTTTAATTTACATTTTATTTTTATAGTAAAGATAACTTTGAAATGTATAGCTAATAAACTTAACTCGTAATAATAGTCAATATAAGTATTTTAATATTGTATGCTGAGACAGGGATTTGATTTGATTTGATTCAATATGCATGTCGAATGACGACCTCCGTGGCGCGGTGGGCGAGCAGCTGGCTGAGACACAAGTGGTGCGAGTTTGATTTCCGCTGCGGGACAAATGTTTGCATGATCTGCAATCATTTGTTCCGGGTCTGAGTGTTGTGGTACCATGATACTCGTAGTTCCTAATACCCACGACACAGAGAATCCTAGTGAGGAATCAGGACTATTTATGTGACTGTTGGGTGTTATGTTATGTCGCCATTTGGCGCATTTTTTATTTTACTATTTTTTTTAATGTTATTTATCTTTGTTTTTTTGGGGGCAAATAAATGTTTTTTGTTTTCTTATTTTTGATAAGCAATCTCAATAATGCCCAAGAAAATGTTATCTTCGCTACTCTTGTTATCTCCAGGAACGGTGACAATCAAATGCTCATTAATATTTCAGCAAGACCGATAAAGAACGAATACACAGGCGAATAGTCAACAGCAGTTGTAACATCATATTCTAATGATGAGAAAAACAAGTGATTTGTAACAAATAGTAGGTAACGAAACACATTGAAACGAATCCCTTCATATAATTCAATTAGGTAGCACTCATAGAGATATCATCTTCTAATCTGTATCAATCGGAGAGGATTAGTCGATCGCACCTTACTGGTGTGAAGGTGTTTATTTAATCTCTAGAGAGGCGTAAAGCAAAATCCTAGAATACGTATTAGTATGAGTTACTTATACGAACGTGTGCCCTATTTAAATCCATACAACTAATGTATTAGAGAGAAGTCGTATCCTTACCTATCTCTTCTCACACGTTGCATTGATGTCAGATGGTTTCTCGTAGTTCCTGTGGTGCGAATACGTAACTCGGTTGATGTTGGTTTCAATCGATTTCAATTTATTTATTTATTTTACTTTAACAAGAACAGCATAAAGTTACCAATTACACTTATTAAAGGGGACACACAATCCAATAATATTAAACAATAAAAATAACATAGTCAAAACAACAGAAAAAAACAAAATAATAAAAATATAAAAACAATGTCAAAAATAACGTCAAACATAATGTCAAACAGTAACTTTCACACATTCTTCTCACAGAACCCCAGGCACTCCGACAGAATCATCTTCCATCCATCCACAAACACATCAAATTCAGAGCTCTAGACTAAAATCGTGAAATTCTACTCAATTAAAATGGCCAAAAAATAATCTAAAATATGGCTTAACATATTTTGTTTTAAAATCCAAATGTACACTAATTGCGTTAATTTGGCTACGTCGTAACGTTAGGCAAGAATTAATTTGGCATCATAATTAATATTGCAACAACTGCTGTAATTTCAGTTCAAAACTTATGAATACTGAAATTCTATTCACAAAGAAATTAAATTTAAATGTGACCCAAAGTTATAATAGATGTCATTATTAAAATTGTGCATTCAGAGATAAACAGAAGAAATCTCTATAAATGTAAAGTGAAAAGGTGCCCTATTTTTTTTCTTGAGACATAAATAAACTAACTTAC
Source organism: Epirrita christyi (assembly GCA_951392215.1). Lineage (NCBI taxonomy): Eukaryota > Metazoa > Arthropoda > Insecta > Lepidoptera > Geometridae > Epirrita > Epirrita christyi. Next base: position 14,216,379 of record OX595841.1, on the reverse strand, counting down.
GTCACACCAGCAGGGCAATTCTAAAACGTCGGAAACGATTCCGATCGGATTCGTTAGTTTTTCATTTCGATGTGTTAAGTAACTTAAATAATTTTCTAACAATTTTCTCTAGTAAAACACAGTAATATACAATGTTTATTGTTTTTTACTGTGTTTTACCTACTAGAGAAAATTGTTTTAGTTACTTATCACATCGAAATGAAAAACTAACGAAGTCGATCGGAAACGTTTGCGACAATATATAAATGGTCACCGTATTATAGGCACCGGCAACACCGGGGGTATAGTCAATGCGTTGCTTATGCTGAATTTTTTTTTAACATCGTAACTAAGCCGGAAAACCTTCGATGTTAGCTCATTTGTATGTTTTGTAGTGCTTCAACGCCAGTACAGTAGGGCCCATTTTAATAAAATTTGGTGTTGAGATAGATTAAAACCTAAACATAGGATCTATATATCCCGAAATCTTGTTCCCTCGGGACGCGGGTGAATTCATAAAAACAGAGGATAAACAGAAAAATAACGCAAGGACGGTTTGCCAAAACGCAACCTGATATCGAAAGCCTAATAGGAAAAATAATGGGAGCCTTTATCTGGCGTCTATTGGCCTTTGAGTGGCCTTATTACTATCACTTATTCTGTGGCCTTATCTCAGAGGCTGTTTTAATGACCGTAGCTATTTGTGCTTCGGGCCAATGAGAAATAAATAAAGTCGAAGTGAAGCTTTTGTTCTTTGTTTTGACCTTTTGTAAGGAAGAAATTACTATAGATAAGAGATAAGCTGGGATGTTCAAGGAAAATATTGAACACTTTATTTTGTAGCAGAGAATAAAAAAACAATTGTGAAGTGGCATTAAAAGCATGCCCTGGTGTGTCCGGCCTAAGAATATACCCCTCCTTCTCCTCCCGTGGATGTAATAAAAGAGTAGCAGCATCCATATGAGTACATAAACTATATAAGTGGCTGTTGGGCCACTTACGTAGTCATGGCACAGGGAATCCTAGTGTGGGACTAGGATTCCCTGTGTCGTGGGTATAAGAAACTGCGAGTATCATGGTACCATTAACACCAAGACCCGGAACAAATATTTGCAGTTAATACAAACTTTTGTACCGCAGTGGGAATCGAACCCGCAACCTCTCTCATCATAGCCCTACTAGCCCTCACCTCACCCTTACCTTTTAAGTTTTTTGTACCTTTTACTCAAAGTTAAAGGTTCAAACTTAAGTTCCTAAATGTTAAATTTCCAAGCAACAGTTGAACGCAGAAATTTAACACCTGGATAATTTCGGAAAATAAACTGAAACACTTTGAGCTGAGCCACGGCCAATTGATATTCATTAAAACAGTCCCAATTAACAGCTGGGCAGGAGCTATTGAATTGTAAAACATTTTCGGTGGAGACTCGGCTTGATGTTGCGAAACGGTAATGTATCGATATTACAGTGATATTAAAAATTAATGAATGCACCATATTTATAAATAAAATATTAAAAAATATGAAATTTACATATTTTTTTATTAGTGTTCCTCCTTGCATCAGTCGTACAATACAACCTATGGCACCTAGATATACGTGTGATGTGTGTGTGTGTGAGTGTGAGTGGGTGTGTGTAGGTATTTGTGTGTGTAGGTGAGTGCGACTCTCCTGTTACCACCAGTTTTTACCCGACTTCACAGAAAAGGAGGAGGTTTTTTTTTTTTAATGTTTGTTACCTCATATCTCTGGCGTTTATGAACCGATTTGGAAAATTCTTTTTTTATTTGAATAGATATATACTTCCAGATTCAAAACTCATTTCTGATGATGGAGTCCATAAGGAATTGAGGGAACTCCTCAAATATTGTAGGCATATATATGGCGATTTTGATATTTTCAGCAACAAACCAAGCATTTGCATTCAGAAAGTATCATAATCCTTTCACCACTATGGTTCTTTCATCATTTTTTTTCATCCAAATATTTAGTCGAATACCAATGGCGGAAGTTGGTTTTTTAAATGAAACGTAATCTATTGTTAAATGGAGGCGACTTAAGAGACCATCTTTTTAATTCATCAAGGCACAGTCACAACTGATAGTTTTAAGCTTGGTTGAGAATGTTTTAACATTCCTCAAAATAACTCCCAACTTCCCACTACATTTCGATTTTCGTTTGTATTTTCGCATTGTCGCGTACAATTAGCCACGCATGAATTATTACTTCTATTCAGAGTTTCCACTTCGTTCTTCGTACCACTGGTACTTTCTTGCTCACCCTACGTTAGGACTATATACATTCGATTTCCGTGTTATCATAATTTTATTTCGGGTGTTTTATGTTTTTAATTTTGTACCTAACTTGTAATAGCTATGTTAATGATATTTAATTTGATATCATTTCATATTGTTTGGTGTTCTTATTACACGAATTAATTATAGGTTTTTTTTTGCTTGCAGTCGAGTTTCTTGTGAGTTTTTCCAAGGAAGTACTACTACCCATTAACACGTTAATTTTAGCCGTATAGTTATTTTGATTGCACGTTAATTTTCAACAATAACCCTGGGATACTTCAGTGTGATTGCACCCTGGCATTCTCCGAATCCATGCATTACAATGAAACGATTTAATTCACAACGAGCCGCGTTGCGGGTTAATCTTAATTCGATATTCATACGAAAACATGCTCTTATTCAAGAGCAAAAAAACAACAAAAATTAATGACGACCTCTGTGGCGCGGCGGACGAGTAGCCGGCTGTGATGCAAGAGGTTGCAGGATTGTTTACCGCCGCGGGAGAAATATAAAAAAAAATATAGCTATGTAGCTTTTACCTTCAATTTTCAAAAAAGGAGGTTATCAAATTACCTGTAGATTTTAGGGTTCCAATCTCAAAGGGTGCCAATGGGTCTCTAGTAATAAGCCTACGCCGTCCATCCGTTTGTATTTTGTCACAGGAGTTTATCTTGGCAGCCGTAAGAAACCGACCAGCCAGTTGGCCAGTGCAGCCAGTTGGCCAGTGCAGCCAGTTGGCCACTGCAGCCAGTTGGCCAGTGCAGCCAGTTGTAATGTTCACAGTTGTTATGGCTTGAATCTTATGCAAAAATAAAAATGCAAAAAAACCAAAGCCCAAGGTGTCCCCCAAGGTGCAAGAGCTCTTCAACCGAGGATTAAAACCTTGTGAATTGTGTTATTGTATTTGATTAACCCCCTGCAAGCTTTTCACCGATGCTTGTAGCAAAATATTTGGAAAATTTACTTTCGTGGCGAGAACATCAGAAAATCCTGTGCTTCTCGTCTACTAGGTGGTTTTAGGTGCCCCATACAAAGGGTGTCTCGGCCGAGAAGAGGCAACGCTATCCATATCCTCGCCAAGACGCATTGCAGTACATTTTTTGGAGAATTTGATGTCGCACAAAAATTAAGTAGGACCAAGAAATAAGTAACAACTAAGTAAGATCGTTTATTCCATCCTGTCCTAACAGAAGTTCGATGATCTAACATTACAGATTTTGGTATTCATAAATATTTTTTAAATATTTTGCACAAAACCGTTCAAATTAGAATAATTAATTAAATGGTCGTCATTTAATTACGATAAATGACGACCCCTGTAGCGCGGCGGGCAAAGGTTCGCCTGCGACGCAGGAGGTTGCGGGTTCGATTGCTGCCTCGGAACAAATATTTGTACGATCTGCAGATATTTGTTCAGGGTGTTCTGGGTATTTTTATATGTATGATAAAAAAATATCTATCTATATGTAATGTATTGTATTAAGTTTATCAGTTATCTAGTATACCCATAACACAAGCTCTGCTTAGCTTGGGGCTAAATAATGTTGTGTGAAATGTCCAGCCTTTATTTTTATTTTTTTATTAATTCCGTCTGGAATTAGTTATTATAAGATGTTTTTATATTTTTGTATACCTATAAAGCTGTAAAAAAATCGTAGGTAACTACTTTGTTAATTTGACTTGTCTAAGCACATGTAATATGTCAAAGGACATGAATAAATTAAATGAAATAAAAAACTAAATGAAAAATAATAAAAAATAAATAATAGCCAAAATAGAAGCAAACATCGTTCGCGTACAAAAGGGCTTACGTCCTACTGGTAACCTTCTCTTAATACGATTTATCCACAGCACTCTTCCCTACAGGTAAGTTCGTTTATCTCGGCAACTTCACGGACTCCTTGATGCATCAGCTTCATGAATAACGCATCAAGAGCGAAGAAAATCAAGGCAAGTTTACTTTTCATGGCTGAAAGGCTTAATACTCGTACACTCGTGGCTTTAAGTTGAGTTTGAAAGTGTTTCTGCTGGAGTTTTAAATTGTTCTTGTGAAATAGTTTGTGTTATATGCCACCCAACCATAATTTTAGAATTGCTAGGTTTTGATTTCTACCGAGAAAATGGAGCAGTATTCACTTTAAGTACCCAGGCGGATGCTGTTTTCTATCCCTTGGTGTAATCCCTTAGTCGGTTGTTATGAATCCACGGGAGGAAAGGGAGGGTCTATTCTTAGGCCACGAACAGCATGGCACAAAATAATCTATACTTTCGGTTTCCGGGTTAACATCATTGGATTTCGATTAGTTTTTTGTGTAATCTGTGATTTCTCTTTTTATGTTATGGTAGTGATTTTGTGCGATGTAGTTTGAATGTATATATAATTTAATATGTTCGTGACGTAATGTAACGTAAATATACCTTTTTTTTTTACAATTATAGACACTCGTTTGACCGCGATCTCACCTGTTGGTAAGTGATGATGCACCCGACGATGGAGCACGAAGGTCTAGAAGCACCTATTTACTCTTGCCTTGAAAAGACCCAAATTATAGTTTTCAGGAAAGACAGACGACGGCAGCGAGTTCCACTCCTTAGCAGTTCGCATAATAAAGGTGGAACTGAAATGCTTAGTACGAATAGAAGGTATACTAATGAGGTAAGGATGGTACTGAGCCGTGCGCCTGCTCGTTCTATGATCAAGTCAAAGTCAAAACGAACTTTATTCATTGAAATCACAAGGATCATTTTGAATCGTCTTATATAAAATTAAATTACTCCTGTTCCAACGCGACCAAGCCTAGAAGAATCAGGCAACAAACTCGGCTTGGCTTACATAAATGGTCCGTCTTACCACTAGGTGAGAAGCGCCTGTGTGGTGCCTCGGAGCAAGGAGTTGCTGATACATAGTAAATGAGAACTTAAAAACCTTAGGAAGGTAGTCAAAAGTAAATAAACATCAGCAAAAATATGCAAGACAGCACACGCTACGCTTGTTATACTTATAAATAATAATCTAATACAAACATGTAAATAGGTAAGTACAGATATTGCAAATTTCCATTTTAGCAGTCGAGGGGCAGAGCGACATCAGGCCACGCGGCTTTATCATTAATATAGTCATCAAGAGTGTAATACGCTTTTTTAATTAGATTCATCTTTATGTAGGATTTAAATCTTCGAATAGGAAGTTTAAATGCACCTTCTGGAAGTTTATTATAGAACCGTACAGAATTCCCCATAAAAGATCCACTTACTTTCTTTAATCGAAATTTTGGTATATTTAGTTTGTGTTTATTTCTCGTGTTAATACCATGCACGTCCCTTTTTAAATGATGAAATACTATCCCAAATAATATATTATGTTGGGGAGTAAACGTTTTCGAGTGGCGACCACACCAGACGACGCGGTAGAGGAAGGCCATCCCACTCGATGACATGAATCACATTATTGATGATAAATGACATTATAAACGTCGCAGGAAGTCGGTGGATGGAGGCAGCTCAAGTGTGTTACAAACTAATAAATGAATTATAAATTACAGAAGTTTCCCACTGAGAATCATGGCTCACAGCTGCATCATATAAACAATAGGAAGAGATAACTTAGATAATAAATAACTTTCCAGCCTTTTTTATCTTACTACATGGACTGCAATAAAACTGCTGATCTAAATAACAAAACAAATATTTTTCACACACAGGGTAGACCAGAATATGTCTGACATTATCCCAAAAAGGGTGATTCTAAAAAAATTATGGAGCCATTTCTGTTCAAGGTAGATACAACTTTTGGATTTTATTCCTGAAAATGTTTTTTTTTATTCATATTGAAAGACTAGAAGCTTATACATAATTTGATTAACAGCTACATTAGATAAAATAAACATCTCTTTTCTTGCAGAAAGAATAATACAACAAATACAAGTAAAAACAACATTTAAAAAACCAAATGATGCAGTTGACCTATCTAAAGACCGTTGCAAACGATCTAAAGATAGCCACGCTGAGTGGCAATACTAATGCATTGAGCCAGATAATATAGCCAGCTGTTGGGTCACGCGGCGCTTTGACCAAACGCCGTAAAATAATTTTGATAACGTGAAGCGTCGGGACTCTGAAGACTTGCATTTTTTGCGCTTTTTGAGTTCCTCATCCAAATCGGCTACTGCAACGGCCCTTACTAAAGGTAAAAACAAAAATGGGTTTTTTGTTTTTATAAACTAGGAGTTTGAAAAAATATTTGATTACGGAAAACGGAATACGGGGCCAGTAAAATCCTAGAAATACTAAATGATATATATTATAGTGTGTCCTTAGCTAGTGTTCAAGACATATTTTAAATACGAATTTCTGATCACGAAGATACCATTAATTGTTTTTTTCCTGTTTGTAAACTCCAATATTGAGATAGCATAGATTTGTGGACACCCTGTATATAACATATGTTCGTCGGCCGTGAATAATTAATTTGTTGTGTTGTGGACCGACGCCATTTGGGAAATTTTGACTCTTTTAACTTGAATGAAATTCATTCGTCCGTTAATTAGCCTTTGTCCAATTTTATCGTGGCCTGAAAGTTTGTAACTAGGTACATGTCAAATAAGAATGGACAAGTGCGAGTGAGACTCGCACCCTGAGGGTTCACGCTCCGTAAATTATTTCAAAATCGTCATAGCCTTTTTCGAGTTTCAACCACTTTTTCCTACAAACACTATTCTTTTGAACGGGTAAAAAAGATAAAATTCCACAATTTTAGATTTTTGTCATTATTTGTGCATGTGTTTCCTATAGCATTCCGAATTTCAGAATTGTAAAGTCACCGGAAATACCCCAAAGAGAAAAGAGAGAAAGGTAGAACTTCGTAATAATGTAATAGGTATGAGAATTTTAGTCACCGATGACTTCGAAAGATACGAACTTTTAGAATGTGGTGACTCGGTAATTTAACTGACTGTTCGACTTTTGATGACATTCAAAAATCGAATAGTGGTCCAATATTCCATATTCCTCACAAAGTTTTAACCAAACGGAATCGCCTACAGTTTAAATACGTGAATGCAGTGCAATGAGGCTATTCTAACCGATTCTAATAACACTAACACAGTCGAATGGCACTCGTAAAAACGTATTGCAACAGTGCGGTTTTCAATTCACATTACAGTCACAGAGAGCAGTCTTCCCATGCAGTAACGTTGCAATTCGCAGGCTTATTTCATCATTATTAACTGCTGAACTTATAACTAGTCTTAATTAGTACTTTATAAGACTTTGAATGTCGCAATCGACCAAATTGGCTTAATGTTTGGTGAAAAGACATGCTTTCAAATTTCGTTCTTAAAATTTCCTTTAAAGCGTGGACTAATCTCAGCGGTAAATTGTGTTTTTGCCGTTCATAAAGAAGAGAATTTGAATTCCAAAGCTTTTTTAGGGAGGTAATTAGTGCGATTTTTTTGCAAAATCAGACTTTTTTTCATAATTCTGTTTTGTTATAACTATTACTAGTATATTGTTCTACCTATACTATTTTTTGCATCTCATTATTTAATCTCGTAAGTCGCACTGGGCCTTCAAAATGATTGAACGCCCAGTGCGACTTATTCCAGTGCGAGTGCAGTTCCCAGTGCATTCAAATTCTCTTCTTTTTGAACGGCAAAAACACATTTTTTTTTACGAATTACATAGCTATACTCTGATTTTTAATCTTAGACAATTTTTAAAACACAAATGTCAAGATATTATGGCACTGTTAAGTGTCATGATTGGGTATCGTACGTGTATATACACATACATGACACTTGTATTTAAATAAATGCATGTTTTTTTATCTATGCTTTGAATATTTCAATTAATTTAAAAAAAACCTCAAAATGAATAGTTTGAAGTGCAAACCAGTGTCATCGTCAAATATGACATGTGATTTTCAACTTTAAACAAAGCCGTTTGGATAAAATTTTTGTGTTTTTGGATTGTATCATACACACTTAACACGGAATTTTTCAATTAAAATTTTTACTATTTTAACGTATTGATTCGACAGTGATACATAATTATGCATAGTTTCAGCATTCTCAGGCCATATTCTAAAATTAAACCCAAGCATCGTTTGATTTCGGATCATCTGATAATTATTATATGTCATCTTTATGTCTCAGGATCGGCAACGCGCGTGTGATGCCTCTGTTGTTGCAGGCGTCCATAGGCTACAGTAACTACTTTCCATCAGGTGGGACGTATGCTTGTTTGCTTGCCAAGTAGTAAAAAAAAATACCGTTAAGTATTATAGATTGAAATTGTAATGTATTATAACCATAATCAGTAATCAGAAAGAAGGATTTTATAATATTGGAACCACTGGATTAGTCCTAAATAATAAAGGTTTGCTTAACTGGATCAGTCCATCTCTCGAGCAGTATTTGCAAAAGAGCAAATCAGCCAATAAAGCCACAATATCCATTTAAGCTATTCTAGCTATAATTTTGCTAATGTATTCCATATCAATGGATTTAAGCGCTATGGTTTGAGCTCGGTTTGCGTATCACCACGTAATTTCGATGTTTGGGCAGCTGTATTTAGCTGAAATTGATACACGCTTCGTGTACTCCATAGATTAATAAACTTTAGCCAGTGTAAGTACCACAAGCTTAATATACATTATACACTCTCCGCCACCGTTGGAAACGAGGCAGGCCAAGGAGATGCCAAGACGTACCTACTTGAGAAGTTTATAGAGTAACTTTTAAGCCGAAGTGCTATATTATGACTAAAAACTGTAGGTGGTGACGCAAAGATGTTTGATTTACCGGTAGTGGTTGTATACACGATAGAAAGGCTATAAAAAGTAGGTATTTATTTTACTAAAATAACTTTCGTGAATTACATCATTCATTTTGAAAACGGGAAATTTTCACGTATCGATATGTTGGTGGAAGCACCAACTGGTTTCAACCCTAATCGAGGGTGGTATAGGATCCACGCTACACTCCCTCCGCGTCCTTCCTCGCACTGCATCTTTGTAGGTATTTATTTCTAGGTAGCAGGTAGGCATTTATTTATAACGAGTTTGTTTTACTTACTGTTGTACCAGTGTAGGTAAGTTCCTCTTCTTTTTCGTCTTCTTTAGGGTGAGTGAACGCGACGCGCTCCCTACGCGTACCATTCAGCACTAGTATACACAATAATGATAAAAAAAATTACGACCTCTGTGGCGCAGTGCCCGAGTACCCGGTTAAGTTACAAGAGGTTGTGAGTTCGATTCCCACTGCGAGACAAATGTTTGTAGAATCTGCAAATATTTGTTCTGGGTCTGAGTGTTATGGTACCATGGTACTCGTAGTTCCTGATACCCACGACACAGGGAATCCTAGTATGGATCAAGACTAAGTATGTGACTGTTGGGTGTTATATATGTTATGTTGAGTATGTATATACAAGTAAATTCTCGTTTTCACAAAGTTTAAATGCAGTTTTGCTTTGATTTGACTACCCTCATTCCTATTCTGTCATTGTACCGTACAAAAATACATAAAAACCCATCAATTTTCTTGTTCGAACCGGAAACTCGTCGGCAAATCAATTTCGAAGTGAATTCCCAGCGAGAGGAAGTATTCAACTTGTTACCAGTGGTCTTTTGAGACTTCAGCATTTTCCATTCAAAGTTCACGCCACGAGCATTATGGAGTTTTTGCATTCAGGGAGTTACTTCCAGTGTTGGCAAATATTTATGGATAGAGCTTCATAGGTAACATTGGAAATATAATATATTTGTGGATGCAAGACTAAACGTACATTGATAACCATTGTTTGCTTTTCGACTGGTTGTAACAATGTTAAAATAATGCAGTATGCTGTTAAGCTATCAAACGATAAAAAATATAATCAAGAAACTTTTCCGAGAAAATTTAGTTTGATGAATTTATAATTCTTTCTCGTAAAAATCTTATTTCTCCAAAACACAATCAGCCAGAGAATGCAGTTGGTTTCAAATTCAATGAGCGTAGCACTACAGAAACACGAATGTTAATGTCTACGAGGCCGTTTTACGGTACGGTGCGGTGCGTTTTTTAAAACTGGAAAAAAAATTATTTGTTATTCAGCTAGGTAATGCAATAGAAGTAATATGCGTAGCATACTGCTTTACATTGGTGTTTCACAAGATGCAATGCGACACCTATTGGTGGTTGATTGAACAGTGTCAATAGACAATAGTGCGTCCCAAATAATAACCTTGAAATAATTTCCTTGTGAAATAGATCCATGAATTTTAAGTAGTATAGTAGAGCTTCTTGTGTTTATTTTATTTATTGATTATTTTATTTTTTCATCTTTAGACCTGAGGATTACGAGCATACTACCAAATAGGGCGCGTCCTAGTTGGACGTGACCTTAGAGGTATTGCGTTTTTAATGGGATGGGGTTACCGTTTATCATCATTTTTATTCAAATAAAAAAAAATGGATTTAGAATCCCAACTTTCTTTGGTTTATTTTCACTTAGCCTGTAACATTGCATTGGTGTGGAGTATCACGTTCATTCATACGTGATGCGTTTACATAAATAATTCCAAACAACGCCGCACCGCCCAGTATGTATCATTCCCCACTACGAGGCGCTACGCCGTAGCAAACTGCTACGATTACGTGGTGCGATTTGACTGTTCTACATTAATTCAATTGAATATTTGATATTTGGACTAGATATTGGTTTTAGCTATTTGCTACTTCGAGAATGGTTAGTTTATAAGTAAATATGTGTTACTCACGAAGAAAATCAACGGTTGAGTAATGTGCAGCATGTTGGTTGAAGAAACTAAAATAGATAAACAAGTCTATTTTTCTATTTTAGTTTTAGACGTAATTTCTTACCTTTTTCTCGAAATATAGGTACTAAACCCCCAGGACTTTATGTTTTATGGAAACTCTAAAGTAACCAAAGAGGACTTAGGAAAAAATGAAACAACAAGTACAATAGGAAAAATGTTACTTTTCAGTAATGTAATAAATTAAGGTTGTCCAACGGTTCAGTTCAGTTTTAACTCCTTGAAACGCGAACAGTAACATTCTACGTCGAGTAAGGAGTGATGCGTTGCGTCGGCCCCTCAGTCCCTCGTCTCATTGCTGTATTCCACCTTTATCGCACTTCTAACTTTAATGTTTGTTCAGTTTTCCGATGAATCACTCAATAGAAGTAACAAAAGATTAAAAGATTTAAATTTAGATAAAGCATACTAAGAAGTATTTTAGTTAGTTATGAAACACGTTGTAATTAATCTTGATATAATATTATACATACTTTTAATGCGTAGAATTCATAGCTAGGCTAATCAATTATCGTTATTGCTTTTCTATTTTAAAAGCAATTATTAGTCCACTTATAGGAAATGGCATGCTAACGAGTTGTTAATTTTAATTTTGTAGCGTACTGTCAGTAAACTCATTATACATAATTATGTCTTAAAGAGTTCAATAAATTGTGTATTTAATGTCCTTTTCAAGCGGTTAGGGACACCAACTTACTGAAAGGATTTTTAAATATTAATTAATTAGTTTTTTATGCATCTACATATCCTACTAGCATCAAAACACAACAACACATTATTATTTTACGAAGCTTGTAAAATTAAAAAAAAGATTGGTTTATAGTCAAAATACTAAGGGCCTTATTCATAATAATTTTTGAAACCTATTTAAGTTAAAATATGTTTTGCCTTGTTCTCTCTGATGTAAAATGTCATACGTCAAAACAAGACAAAACATATTTTAACTAAAATAGGTTTAAAAAATGATTATGAATAAGAGGGTATGAAATAAGGGTGTAACTGTCCACGCCTCTCATGGGGAGATCTATGACACAAAAATACAGTTTAGAGGGAAATTGAGAGCAGTCGACAAATTTTAAGTGAGATGTAACTTGTAGGAAATATTGATTATTGAATACAGTATTAAGTAAAATCAATGATGATTCTTGTAGTTAGTAAATTAAAATTACAACCACTTATCAAAATGAAACTTTTTCCTGCATGTATGAAAAAGAATGTATATTCGAAACCAAAGTAGCTAAGATGTAGCTACTTATTTTCAATTTTATAAACTAAAACGTTTTAAAAATTTCACATTGCACCAGCAATGGCTGTCGCGTTGGGCACCGTAAGTTTCTGCACCATTAGCAGATTAGTTTGCTGGAACTTACTACAAACTTACTTATCGTCATTAACAAAACCATTATCAATAAATAACCTAAAATAAACCTTATCTCAACTAACTACAGTACATCGAAACCGCAGATAGAAAGTTGCAAATGTAACGTATCGCAGAAGTAAGCCAGCCGAACCGCAAAAACAGGTGTTCCGATTTTGTGTTTGCGGTAAGAAATATCTTAATTTATTTTGTAATTAAGACTTGTCTGGTAGTTTCTTCGTAAGCCGTTTCTTAAGCTTACGAAAAAAATATTTGCCAAAAAACAATTACCTAAGAGTATGATAAAAAAATACGTCACTGCAAAAATTTTAACCACTATCATGAATTTTGCATCCTTACAAATGTATAAAAGTGGCACGTTGTCTGTTTTTTTGAATGTTTATCGTGCTTTGACGCCAAAACAGCTGCAAAGAAGGATGGACACGTTCCATACATTTTGTGACCCACCTTTTTGACAATTTCACGTTACTTCGGTAGATATCCTTTTGGTTATTGGTAATATAATATGCTAAGAGAATTAAAAAGCAAACTTAATGAAGTGTGTAGAAATTGGGGGAAAATAATTGATAGAGGTTATTTACATAAAAAAATCGCAAACTTTGAACATGAAATACGTATGACACATCGACTGACATGAAATATCTACCATCAACGTTCCTATTCAAGTTGGTAATTGTTTAAAGTAAGAACATTTATAACAAGCTATTATTATGGTATTAAAACTTGAATTAACTGACATGGAATATTTTTATCTTGTTTAGTTCCTTCTGGAGAATATGACATGCGTAATATTCTATTTAGTCATATTCTATTTAACGTATTTCTGAGCCCTGAACATTAATATTATTATATTACTAAACTAACCTGAATGAAAAATGGACAGCAAAATACCTTCACATAACATCAAAGACTTTTGTAGTCTTTCGATAACAAAATGTATTTAGGTATACCAATTGTCCTTGTACCTATTTATTAACTTTATTTTTTTTCAATGTTCTTCTTCCTAACAGAAAATAACTAGTTCATTTGTTGCTTTATCAATTAAGTAAAGTATTATTCTTATATGTTCCTTTTCGTAACAAGAACAAAACCTTACAAATAACCAACTTCTTCATCAGCCATCAGAATGTACTCTGCTGGATGAGGCTAGCCCATAGAATAGGGGACTTTTCCATAGTCACCACGTTAAGCGCGCGTTGGTGATCGCAGTATTGCAGTGTCGACCTCTGTGGTTTAGCGGGCGAGTAGCCGGCTGAGATGCGAGAGGTTGCGGGTTTGATTCCCGCTAAACAAATATTGGTATGATCTGCAAATATTTGTTCCGGGTCTGGGTGTTATGGTACCATGGTACTAGTAGTTCTTGATACCCATGACACAGAGAATCCTAGTGTGGGATCAGGACTACGTATGTGAATGTTGGATGTTATGTTATGTATTTGGAGTAATTAGGTAGATGCTGTTGAGGGTGCAATCCCTTACTCGGTTTGTACGAAATCCCTTAGTTGTTTTAACAACATCCACGGGAAGAGATGGAGGGGTCTGTGGGACCAAGGCTAACATGACCAATTAAACAATAACCCTCATATTCATAATCAATATTAAAACCTTTGGTAATAAAATAGCTTGGCGTATGTCATTTTACATCAGGGCCCCAATTATTGTTAATGCATTATATCAAAAATGAAACTTTTGATACTTTTGGTATTCTACTAACTTCAATGGTTTTTCAATTGGATTATAATTACGACGATTCCGAAACAATCGTTTCAATTCAGTATGATCACAAATTTAGCAGACTACCATTTCTATTGACAATTGTAATTGAATAGTAGTTGCGTGTCTAAGAATGGTTTTTCCTTTAAAAATAGTACAATCGGCCCCCAGAGAGAACAAAACAATACCTATTTTAACTAAAATAGGTTTACAAAATGATTAAGACTAAAGGGGTAATAATCCAATCTCAACTTTAACATACTATCACTGAAGGGTGCGGCCTGAAAATTATCAGCGTAGACAATCTTTTTTTTACATTTGCCTTTAATATAATGTATAAAAGTAATGATAAATATTACATGAAACGTTTTTACGTAATATTATTGTAACCTGACTATTCCATTAAAAAGCTAAAAGCATCTAGTGAAACACCGGCCCCGAGACATATGTAAAGTCCTTAGAGGTTTGGAGTCGAAAGCTTCTACAAAGAGGATAAAATCAAGTTCGTACAAACAAAGGCTTTTTTCACTTACGCTGCTTAAAGTTTCACATTACGCGAGGAATTTAAATAAGTTATATTTATGCTTTTGACTCTAACTACAAAAGTAGTTTGGAGACACCTAAAATTTAGAGGAGCGAAGTTCCCAGGAATATAAAATGACAGGCTCTCTGGTTTATTCGTTTTTTTTGTTGTATTTACCGTATGGGCAAGCTCAAAGCTGCGCAGCGGGCTATGAAGAGAGCTATGCTTGGAGTTTCACTACGTGCAATGATAGAATCAGAAATGAGGAAACTCATAGAAAATCCAAGATCACCAACATAACTCTGAGAAATAGCCGGATAACGCGGTAGAGGAAAGCCCTCCCTCGATGGACTGAAGACATTATAAACGCAAAAAGTGGGTGGTTTGAGGCGGCTCAAGACCATTCGTCATTGCATTCTAAGGGGGAGGCCTATATGTCCAGCAGTGGCCTTTTAGAGGCTGATGATGATGATGATCTTCTTGCGGAGTGCACCAAGCCTCTCACCACACCGGTTTTTTTCTGCCAACTGTGCTTTTCCAAAGCTCTATTCACATAACATACGTAGTCCTGATCCCACACTAGGATTCCCTGTGTCGTATCAGGAACTACGAGTACCATGGTACCATAGCACCCAGACTATTTGCAGATCATACAAACATTGTCCCGCCGCGGGAATTGAACCCGCAACCTCTCGTATCTCAGCCAGCTACTCGTTCGCTGCGCTACAGAAATTGTCAGAGCCAATACTTCAAACAGGTTGACTAGAAAAGGATTTTTAATAACTGTGACCAAATTAGTAAGAATATAAGCGAGGTATTTACTTCAATCAAATAAAAAAATGTTTCTCTGAAAACCTTGACCGTCCATCATTATCTGTTTTTAATTAAAATGAACGACCATGAGACTGATCGTACGATAATCATTGAAAAATGTTCACGCGTGACTCTCATATCCATTTCCTTATCAGTTGAATTTGTAATCAGTCTACATACGGAGTAAAGACGCGCTGATGTAATATGCGTCAGAGTTCGTGTGCACTTTTTGTGTGTACAATTTAATCATAATGGTGACACTTCACTTGGGGTATATTCGCAAATGTTTGAGTTATTTTGCCAAGGAAAAAAACATTATGTACCTATAGACTCATGGTTGATTTTACCATGGAAAAATAACGTAAACATTTGCGAATATACACCAAGTGAAATGCCAGCATCAGATTTATTTATGTCACAAATTTTGGACAACATCGTTTTTAAGGCGCAGACCCACCGCAGCGTACGGAGAGGCTACACACGTGTGTTAAGCTTCGCTTTGCAAGAAAATGTATGTGATCGTGTCTACTGCAACCCACGGGCACGCAACGCATCAATTGACATCATTGATACATGCGTATAGCTTGCTCGAATATGCGCTTGCATAGCTCAACGCTTTCAAACGCCATGCACGCTGTGCATGCGATACACGGCTACTTCCACAAAGCGTATCTCATCGTTAGCGCTGCACATAGTCGTAGGTTATAGCCATATTATGCTATGGCATTCGTGTATAATGTGTACTGCAGTGGAAACGTTGTCGAACAAATAAATCCACGTAGCTAAAATGCGCCGCGTGCTCTTGCACACCATGCGCCGCGGTGGGTCTGCGCCATTATGGTGGCACTTCACTTGGCGTATTTGCGTAAATGTTTGTATTATTAACAACATTGTGTTTTGATAGAATCATGGTTGATTTTGCCTTGGATAAATAATGCAAACATTTGCGAATATACACCAAGTGAAGTTGCACCATTACAGATGATGATAATGACAAATATTTTCACTATAGGTGATTAGATTATGTATATGTCAAATAATATTGAATTAATATTAATATTATTAAAGTCAAAGTCAAAAAGAATTTTATTCATTGAAATCATAAGGATCATTTTGAATCGTCTTATAAACTAAAATTACTCCTGTTCCAACGCAACCAAGCCTAGAAGAATCAGGCAATAAACACGGCTTGGCTTACAAAAAAAAAAACAATATTGTACAACGGATTAGAGATCGCAGTTCGGTGTTCAGTACTCAGATGGATGCTACTGCCCATCCCCTGGTGTATTAGCTATTCAACCGATGCGCCAATGCTATGCACAACTAAAAAAGTGACTTTAGTGAATAGGGCCATGATACCTCAAGCAAGAAACGGTGATACTTCGTGCGTATCACCGTTTCTTGCTTGAGGTATCATGGCCCTATTCACTAAAGTCACTAGGGTTCACATTCACCGGATGAGCCAACGATTTTTCATCAGGGATGAATCTCAAAAAGGGTGCCTCAGTATATTACAGTGTAGAGATTTCCATCTGCTCTCTTACACTTAACTCCAACGTAATCAAAAGGGCATGATAAATAGCCCAACTTCAGATTGTACATTACCTTGACAAATGCCAGTCGGCGTGGACAAACTCGCAAAAACTCTTGACACTGCCTAATTGGGGAAGAAAAATGAGTTTCTCGACGTGGGTTCGTAGGCTTAGGTATGTTTTTTCTGAGATTGTTTGTTGAGATGAAATTCAGGGTTTTATTTCTTGTGACAGTGCCGCATATCAAAAGGAAAACTGCTTGGAAGATAGGTATCTTTGTTTTATTGTTGAATGCTACCTAGCATTCATTTCGTCTATGCACAGTTGTTTTAAGTTGTGCAATAAATAATTTTCTATCTATCTATCTATGTTTTGTTTTAAGCTTATTCTTTCTAATAGATAGTGGGTCTTGAGTATCAGCAGTGATAAAATTAACGGCTTATTATTCTGTAAATGTCATATGTACCACAATCAGCCAAAGAATACGAAGAAAAAGGAGAGATCATGAATATAATTATCTTTTGTATATTATAATAATATATTTATTTCAGGCTAAATGGGAAATGTAGGAAATTATACCTAAACATATATACCTTATAGACTAACATACATATTTTATACCTAACAACTTATTCAATGATTACACGTGAAGACGGCAACGTGTAGCGCACTTATACAGTGTCTCGTGTCAGGCGTCCAGTTAACTTCCCCCTTCGGCCAAAACTCGACACTCATGAAAGTCGATAATCGGTCAGTCGGCACTCTCACTATAAAATAAATAAAATTCATATTATGACGAGACTCCAACTTCATGACCCTCAAGGTGAGCCCGGTCTTCTACCCCACCACCCTTTAGGGCTTCACGGTGTACTATACCCGCGCCACGTACAAAGAGCTGATTTTATGTTTTGACAAGCAATTGACATGGACGGTGTAGTGTAACACGGATTTTTGTATGGAAAATGAGGTTCACAAAGTGTACGCTAGGGGCGCTCATCGGTGTCGCCGTACAAAATCCACGCTACACTACACCAGACGTCCGTGCCAAGTGTGTGCAAAATACTTAGAATCAGCTCTCAGAGTGGTGAGTACCTCCTCACGCACAGATTCCTGCAAGTGGTCTTATTCTTCCTTTACCTCCTTGAGTAAATACCGTCAATATGGTCAAAATCCAATGGTGGGATTCAATGGAGGTCTATCAGGTATGTCTAGATTTTGTATCTATGTGTATGGACTAACTGCACGCTATGGGTTGTACCCTATGCAAGCTATGAGGGAGGCCTCATTCAGCATCGGCTGATGAAGAAGCATGGATTAAACAAATGAAGATGGTTTTGAACGGTCTATTGCATGAACACACTAGCAGCTATGTAGCTGCGGTACAAGGCGAGTGCGAAGGTTTGTAAAACTAGCCACAGACCCCTAATGTGATGACTACGACTACTCTGCCAAGAACGAAAAAGAAGAGAAGATCAAGAATAGAATAGAAAAGAATATTCTTTATTGTACAAAAAACAAATTATGTACGTAGACGATGTATGTAGATTGTAGATATAGGTAAGTATTCATTCCATTAAGACTTCTTTTCTTCATAAGCGAAGATTGTGGAAAGCTTTGTTGGAGCTATTGACGAATAGCTTCCGTTTCTTTCAGCTGTGGCTTGTCTCCGGCCATACAATGATTAAATATTGATAAATAAATATAGAGTTCATCCCAAGTATATTTCAATTTTATTGGGGAATAAAGGTTCTCGAGTGGTGACCATAAACCGGACGATGCAGTAGAGGAAGACCCTCCTCTCGATGGACTAAATACATTATAAAGGTTGCAGGATATCAGTGAATGGAGGTAGCACAAGACGGTTCGTCGTGGCATTCTAGGGGGAAGGTTTATGTTCATCAGTGGACTTCTCCAGGCTAATGATGACGATATCTTAATTCAAACTGTATAGTGAAAAACGAGCTCTCCTTTGTCTGTAGCTAACAACGCAAAGCTACCAGTATCTTAAAATCTATTCAGGTTTTAACGCCATGTTGATAGCTTTCCAATTTATGCTTGCCTTCCTAACCGCACATTAGTTCTTGTAAGGTTACCTTACACATTATATAGGTAAACAGTTAGGTAATATATATAATATACAGGGTGGATTTTTTTATGAGCACCTTAGGAGGGAAACTTCTATAAATACTAAAGATTTTAACTTTTACATAAAAAAAAATCAAACGATCTGGTGATCTTGCAGGATCTGATTTGGTCCTTATGATTGGCCTTATCTATCGATTGATGCTATAAAATTACAGGGTGTCATTTTGACAGATTTTAGCCGGATTGATTCCCGGGTGTAGCAAGCGTATTTTCAAAAATATTTGAATGCAGCTTTGCTTCTTTTTAAAAATAAATGAATGTTTCATATGAGTAAAATTGGCTATCTCCAGTATTTAGAATACTTTTCCTCTAGGTGAGGTTAAGTAATTCCACCCTGTATGTATATAGTGCTCTACAAAGGTAAACACTTTAGGACTAAGTTCAAGCACAAGGCAAACTGCTCAGTTATTCTCAAAAGCGTGCTCATTAACATTAGTTAAAGTAAGGTAGTTCAATCTGGAACTACCTATTTTGCATTTAGTAAGTTAGGGTCCATAAATAAATTGATCTTATACCTGAGAGTATTATTATTAGTGCGCGACAATAGTTATTTGTTATACAAGAGTGCAAAGTTGCTTTTTAACCGCGTGCTCATGTTTGATGACCGAGCAAGCGAAGGATTCTAAAATTTAATCACGAGCGTAGCGAGTGATTTAAACATTAGAATCCTGAGCGTGAGCGAGGGAATCAAAAGAGCACGAGGTGAAAAATCTTTGCACTCGAGTGCAACACGTAACTTTTCATCCCACCTCAGCGAGGAAATGACTTAATGCAAAAAAAAAACACTTACAATCACAAGATACTTTTGCGCATTTTCAACTGTTTCAGTCAATTCTGTTGGCGTCAAATAAACTTCCTCGTCGCTAGAATCACTCATTTTAGGGTTTTCACTTGTTTTCAAGTTTCTTGTTTTTAATCTAAGGTTTTAACAATATGACGTGAAAGAAAATGGCGCGCGTAAAGCAAATTAATAAATTAGTAGAAGGTTCCGAGTCTAAGTTTTTAACAAATTAAAAAAGGTTGTATGATAAATTCGGCACCATGGAGGTAAAAGTAAATAGGTTTAATGATGTTTTGAATTCACAAACTTAGTGCACACGATGTTCTAAATTCAATTTTACTTTATCCTCTAGCGGATAAAAACGGCTTTTGCACGCAGATATCGAATAGCAAAAATACTCTTTCCTCCGAGATGGTGGGATGAAAATTACATTATTCGATTGGAATGCACTGAAGATTGCTCTCAGAGTAGAGTTTGATTTAAGGTGCTACTACTAGGTGTACTAGGTGGTAATCAACATTTATGTATGATTTCAAAGCGCTATAAGTTACAAATGGCTACTACAGATCTGCAAGAAATTATGTATAATTATTCATATCTTTGCCAATATTTTCCATTTTTTTTACTTTAAATTGTAATTCCTTTTCTAAATAAAAAAATATTAAAATAAATTAATTTTAGATGTTTATTATTTTTGGGCTAAAATTTACTTAATAATTATACCTATAATTTTTGTCATGGAAAAAAACGACTAGGTGTTCTTAACCCATACAAAAACTTTTAATATACCTAGTAACCATAATTTTTTTTTGCTCTAGTTTACTCGGACCATTCGCTGCCGGAATTAAAAAGCTGTTCGATGCCATAAACTTTTACGCATCTATTGAAACTTGCGAATTGCACAGTAGTTTAGCTTCAGTTTTTCAACAATACCTTGCCAAGTAAACAATAGGCCTAGCTAACCATCCAGCTGATAATTCAGAAGTTCAGAGCTCACGGCGGCTCAGAGCGAAGTATCCTAAGTAAACACTGGTAGCGAACATCGGGTTATATTTGCATCGTTGCGCGCGGTTGCTGTTTTACTTAGGTTTAGATTGTGTTATTAACTGTAATAAGCTGAATTGGCAAGTTTAAGTGGCAATGGGCAGGCCATAGACATATATAGTACTTAATTTATTCATAACTTATTACAAGCTTTATTTAACTTGTAATGTATGTATGTTTGTTCGGGTGGAATCTTGCAAATGAATTTTTAATCAGTTATCTTTAACCGATTGAGTTGAAATTTTTTATACCTGTCAAGTTCAGATGACAATACAATATTATGGTGACGGCGAGTTGATCTGATGATGGAGTTGGAAGGTGGCCAACGGAACTCCTCGATGATTAGTAGTAGCCTGGCAGTGTTTGGGCTCATTTTGATCTGCAGGGCGATTCTAAAACGTCGGAAACGTTTCCGATCGGATTCGTTAGTTTTTCATTTCGATGTGGTAAGTAACTAAAACAATTTTCTAACAATTTTCTCTAGGAAAACAGTAATATACAATATTTATTGTTTTTTTACTGTGTTTTACTAGAGAAAATTGTTTTAGTTACTTACCACATCGAAATGAAAAACTAACGAATCCGATCGGAAACGTTTCCGACGTTTTAGAATCGCCCAGCAAGTTCCGATAACGAAAATAACAAAAGCTTGTTTTGAAAAATTCATTTTTCAACAATAGGTAGGTACACTTATCATTATACGTCAAAACAAAAAAGAATATTTACAATCATTTGTAGGTAAAAATATAGCATAGTATAGTAGGTATTTCAAATTTTATTGTGTTTTTTGCACATTACAGCTTATCAACACTTCTTGAGATAGCGAAATTATGAGATACTTTCAATTAAAACATGTGTGTTAGGCCTCCTGATTCCCGCAAAACCAGTGTTTGCTATATCAAGAAGTTTTGATAAGCTGTAATGTGCAAAAAACACAATAAAATTTGAATTTCGCGCCACTTGCGAAACGTTTCACCTCTGCAGTGCTCTCAAACGGTGTAGGAAAACATCGTGAGGAAACTGGTATGTTTTTAGAAACAATAATTTAAAGCCATGAAAGGAACCTCTGCTTCACCCTACGTCTCTGACACGATAGAAAAAGAAAAAAAAAACAAAATCTACTTACTTAATTTATTATCTACACACGCCAGCACAAAAATAGGGGAACACGGGTGAAATATTAAATTTTTCACGGGTTTTGTTTTTATTTGGATCGTTGTGTGTCCAGTCTAAGAATAAACCCCTGCGTCTCCTCCCGTGGATGTAGAAACAACTAAACTTTAAATTTTGTTTACTTTAAAAAACATTATTTATAATTAACTTACATATATCTAAAAAATCTTATTAAGCTTGTCTGAGATGCAAAACATTCCTCATCTTTAAATAAGGTTGTAAAGTTATAAGAGGCGATAGACAGCAGCATTCACAAACTGCGCTCACCAATCCGCCTGCCAAGCGTGGTATTTATGGCAAATCCTTCCACTGTATTCAATGGGGAAGGCCTCCTGATGATAGTTTTATTGATATGCACCATAGGCTAATCAAAATCATTACTATTTTCGTCCATCCTCGTGGCTTGGCAGCCAAGGAAGTTCCTCCTTGTGGTTATGTCCTTGGAAAATTTTTGAATCGAGGTCACCAGCCTTCCTCTATTGAGCTTTTTCACCAAGGAATCCTATAAATCCAATTCACAATTTTCACTAATTCGAATGAATGGCCTAACAACCTCCCTAAATTAAACTCAGGGAATAATGAAGTGACCGCATTCGTCTTAATTTACGGATAGAACCAGTTTATTAGATACGTATTAACTTGTATCCAACAAGTTTTGGGTCACAGTTCCGAATTTCAGGATGAGATTGTTTGACAGTTTTCGGTAGGGTTCCGCTTTATTAAGTTTACTATTTACGATATAAGAGCGTGCTAGATATTATATTGTACGCTATTATCTTTATGAGAATGGCCAATAACCCGGAAAATTATGATATCAAAATCTTTGTAGTAAAAATCAAGAGGCTTTAAATGGTACCGCCCCAACATTTCATAGAATAGAATAGAATATTCTTTATTGCACAAAAAACAAATCATGTACATAGGCGAACTTAATGCTAGGAAGCATTCTCTACCAGCTAACCTTTGTGTAATGCGGATAAAATTATGTAGGTGGTGCATAATACGTTTTTTTTCATGCTAGTGATTATAAAATACTGTTTTGTAGATTTTTTTTAAATTAATTTGAGCTTGTATGGTCTGATAAAAAAATAACATAATTACTTACCTACATGTTCTTATTTGTAATGGAAGTTGATTATAATAAAAAAACAATGTGAACATAAAAACCGACTAACCAGGGGACGGCCTTCAGCATCTACTTGAGTACTTAATATGAATACTCAAAGTCAAAGTCAAAAGTATTTTATTCATTGAACCCACATTAATTAAATGAAGATCATTTTTAACCGCCTTTTAAACTAAAATTACTACTGTTACAACGCAACCACGAAGAATCAGGGCAACAGGCACGCCTTGTCTTTGTCTTGATTTGATGGTATCACCAATCCGCCAAGCGTGGTGATTATGGCAAATCTCCCGATTGTATTTTATGAGGAGGTCTCATCCAGCAATGGACGTCTCAAGGCTGATGATGATGATAATGTGTATTGATAAATGTTATTAAAAATATTGCCAAAAATATTATAGTCATAAGCCAAATACTTACTGTCCTCATGCTAAAACCCTGGCCCCTGACACACTCATTGGTTATTGATTGTAAAGTAGTATCGGTTCTCACGGAGGGCTACCACTATGTTAGATTACTACTGTTAGTACTCACGCCTACTCCCAACTAGCAAGAGTAAACTGGCCGTAAACTATGTGGATTCAGATACCGCATTGCCATGCTGGGGACAAACAGGAAGCATCCAGATTTATCGTCCGTATTGTGTATTGTTGCCTAATTCAAAGCGATGTATGGCCGGATTCAGATTGTGGATGCATGTTTGACTGAGAATGGGGTTCAATTACTTTGGTAAAGCCATTGTCTAATTTGGAACTAACACCTGTATGTTTTGGAGGACAAGGAAACGAAAATGTAGTAAAAAAAAGTTAAATGTACTTAGTTAAATCTCTCTGCAAAGAGTTTAGTGAATTAAATAAAACAAAGTCATGCAAAAGTATCTTTTTTTATTTCAAAAAAAACAAGCCCTTACAAAAGAGACCCTGGAAGTTGACTTACGTAACCATAACCATAACAAACGAATGTACGTGAATGTATTAATGCCCAATAAAGCCTTGAATCCAAAATATTCGATAACATTGTCTAGTTATTTATAAATGGATGACAAAAGATCAAAAGAATAATATCATAAAATAAATTCAATCAGTATTCAATAACGCTCACAAAATATCAGATCAGTCCACCTTCAATATGATTTTTAAAATGGCAATTTTTGATTTACATCCGAATGGGTCTTTGTTCGTTCCCTTATCTCTCCAATAAACGTGAATTATTGTCGACCACTGTTCAGGAGAGCACCAACTATATTTCAAAGAGATTGTCTAATTTAAAACTGTTCCTAGACTGTTAATTTAAAGCTGCGATCTCCTCGACCTCGTCTCTACTAAAATAACTTTGGCAAACGAGATTACATAGAGCTAAAAGATTCCCAGCAAAATCCCTAGAGTCCTGGAATTTTAGTATGGCTGTGACAGTCCCAATAACTTTTTAAAACTTTCCAAAGGCCTGTCCCCAGTGACTGAATTAAAAAAAGTTTGAACAATGAAATCAGAGTATAATTCATATTTTACTACAAGTAGAAACAAAGTTTTAATAATGCTGGACTCAGCAAAGTTTAGAACTTCACAACAACATTGGACATTTTAATTAAGTAGGGTTATTCCTGCCGGAAGTTTGTTTCATAATAGGAATGAACTTTCAGTCTTAATGTCTTTCATAGAGAGTCTAGAACCCAGCTGCACTTCCATTGCTACGAGGGTCAAAAGCCCCCTCCATCATTCCACTTGGATGCCTCACTAGCGCTCCCGCATGACCCACAATCTCACTATAATCTGGCAACATAACTATCTCATGACCTCTCTCTTTAAGATAATTTATCGTCTTCTTATTAAATCTGCCTTCCAATCTTAGAGAATCATTATGATCACCAGTTGTACGTCCGTAGAGCCACCTAGGACCTGACACTGAGGTTTGCAAGTCGACATTCTGCACCACGTATCTATGGAAGATAGCAGCTTGTGTCTGTGGTTGACCATCACCTCCCCTAGTACCGTTTATCAGCACTCTTCCATCATGAAGCTTAGCAGCAGCGAGATTTAAAGTATGGAAAGGTTTCTTACCGGGTTGTATTGACAAAATATGATTTCTTTCAAGTGTGAATGCAACTCCCCTGTTTTGCCATAGAATTCCAGTATTCGGAAGCACTACTCCACTCCCGAATTCATGGTAGAGACTTTGTATGAATGAAACTGAGAACCCTTTGCTATCCATCACGCCCATCCAAATAGTGTCTCCTGGCCCTTTCCCCTTTCCAACTGGTGAAACCTGATCGGGTTTGATTTTGTTTGCCATTTTGAACAGTGTTCCACTTGATATTAGAGATTTCGGATCAGTTGTCATTTTACGGGGATCGGTTATGTATTCATCCCTAAGCTCGAAGGTTTGTTTAGTAGCCTCAACTGTTGTGTGTATAAATTTTCCTTCATCTTTACCGTCAATGTTCAATTTATCCAAGATCCCAAGTATGCCGAGTGACACTGCACCTTGTGTTGGCGGAGGAAGATTGAAAACTTCACCATGCTTGTGCAAAAGACGTAAAGGAACTTTTCTGATAGGAGAATAGTTTTCTAGGTCCGATTCTGTTATAGGCATGCCTAGTAATGTCATGTCTTTTGTTATCAACTTAGCCACTTTTCCTTTGTAAAAACTTTTAAGACCATTGTCAGCTAAGCTCCTGAGCGTATTTGCCAGTGGCTTCTGGCAAAATGTGTCACCAACGTTTGGCATCTTTCCATCGGGTAGAAAAACCTTAGCAAATTCGACAGATTTAATTTTACTGCTTACATTCTCAAGAGAGCTTCGTTGAGAGTCTGTTACAGGAATACCTTCTTCGGCGTATCTAATGGCATCAGCCAGAAGTCTATTTACAGAAATTCGTTTATATCCACATTCTGTTACGTATTGGAGTGCTTCCTCCCATCCACCAACAGTTCCTGCTACTGTCACTGCAGCTTTTGTGCCCGTGTATGGGATTTTTTCGAGCCCTTTGAAGAATTCTGGTGTAGCTAAACTGCCTGCTGCTCCACAAGCTTCAATAGCTATAGGCTCGCTATGTGGAGGAATTATAAGCCAGAACCCGTCACCGCCTATTCCGTTCATATGAGGGTAGACGACTGCTATAGTTGCAGCAGCAGAAACCATTGCCTCCATAGCCGTTCCTCCTTCCCTGAGGATGGCTAAGGCACTCTGAGTGGCAAGGTGGTGTGGTGTTACCACCATGCCTTTAGGAGCTACATTGCTTTGCATGATATTTTCCTTTGATCTGTAACAAAAGTAAATGTAATTCACTAGCATATCTCACTTCATAATCACCTCTGGATACTCCAGATCATCATCATCATCAAGTTCACTGCTGGGCATAGGCTTCTTCCCTAGAATGCCACGAGGAACAATCTTGAGCCGCCTCTATCCACCGAATTTCGGTGACCATTATAATGTGTAAACACTCCAAATGTCTTCTTTATGCTCTCTTGTTTTGTACTCCAGATAAGTCATCATAAATCTACTAAAGACTTCTAGGCATAAGTATCTCCCATAGAAACCCAGTTGTCGGCTTTCTTCATTCAGTTAATGCAACACTAGGGTATGGGTGCCGATGAAATTACAGGCACATGAGACTTTTCATCTTTATGTCTCAGGATTGGCAACGCGCGTGTGATGCCTCTGGTGTAGCAGGCGTCCATAGGCTACGGTAACTACTTTCTATCAGATGGGCCGTATGCTTGTTTGCTTGCCAAGTAACTAGTATAAAAAAACTATGCCTACGTGACGCACATGAATGGATGTCATCAAACTAGAATATGGAGGCCAAATACTCTATACAAGATAGTAAACTATGACTATTATACTATATATGTCATAATAAAATTGATTGGGTATTCCAATCAATTTTATGATGAGAAATTCAGAAACAAGCCGCGTAAATGACTATAAAATCTAACGCATGCTCATAATATAAATTCTGCCGATAGCTTATAAGCCCTCGTAAATAGCTACAGGGTTTATGTCAGAAATTACTCCTAAGGGAATGGCACGCCGTAAAATAATGTCGATAGCACGTACCTATACATTGTAATAAAGATTAGGAGGACCGGTAATAGATTGTTCTCAACCGATGTGTTTGTGGGATATTAATATGCCTTCAGGGCGTAATACTTTTCGGTCAGGCTTAGTTTTACGTAAAAACTATTATACATTCTGTGGCTTTCGTATAGTAACTATTGTTTCTTCTGTGGTTTCAACATAGTAGCTGCTATTTCTTCTGTGTTGTCGGGTAGATTGGGCTTTAGAATACATCTGGGTTGCGGTTGGTATATGTCCCCAAAAAGGAATAAATGGTTTACACTTTCATTATTTAAATGGCTCCAGAATTTCTGCTACAAACAATTTAATAACAGTCCAAAAAATAGAACCAAGTGGATTGACTCGACTAAATCACATAGGTACCTACTAAACTGTTAGACTAAATTTATCGTGTTCAGACATTATATTTAGTACCTATCTACTAAAAAACTCGCAAATCGACTAAATTACTACTAAACTAGGCTTTATTATAAGTGAGTAAAGTCAAGTAGATAACATAAATACATAGGTATTTAGATACATCAATGGAGCGTCTTGTAGTGCAAGGCAGGATGGAGAGTAAGAGACCACGGAGTCGCTCTCCCAAACGGTGGTCAGACCTTAAACTAATACCATGGCCGAATGTTCTCCCAATGCTGCTAATAGAGCCGAGTGGAGATGCATCGCAAGAGCCGCCACTCAAACAAGACCTTGACCACTCTGTCAAGAGTGTACGACTAAAAAGAAGAAATATCTTGATAACAGAAAAGGAGTTGTAATTTTTTTTTTATTCTTCTTCGCAATTAAACAATCGTACAACCCATCTAATGGAAAGTAGTTACCGTAGCTTATGGACGTCTGCAACACCAGAGGCATCACACGCGCGCTGCCGACATAGAGACATAAAGATGAAAAGTCTCATGTGCCTGTAATTACACCGGCACCCGTACCCTTCAAACCGAAACACAGCAATGCGAGCACTACTGCTTGGCGGCAGAAATAGGTACAGTGGTAGTACTTCCCCGGACGAACTCTTTCACAAGAAGTTCTACTACTAACAAATAAATGTAAAAATGTGTGTAAATGTGATAAGACTACTAAACAACAATAATACTCACAGTCTCATAGTTCAAAACACAGGGATGTAGGTTGTATCACGTAGGTGAAAGTACCTACGATACATCAACCCAAAAGCGTCCCATGTGTAAATAAAACACTAAATGAGGGAAAGACATTTTCCGTCCATTTCGAAAAAACCGAATTAGGTCACCGTCAGAGGCGATAGTCGGTCGTAAACCACGTTAAGATCCTACACAACAGGGACGTAGCTAAGGATGTGCCATGGGGCATGACGGCCTCTATGGCGCGGCGGCGGGCGAGTTAGCCGGCTGAGATGTGAGAGGTTGCAGGTTTTATTTCCGCCGCGGGACAAATGTTTGTATGATCTGTTAATATTTGTTCCGGGTCTGGGTGTTATGGTAACATGGTACTCGTAGTTCCTGATACCCACTACACAGGGAATCCTAGAGTGGGATAATGACTACGTATGTGAATTTTGGGTGTTATGGCATGTTATGTTATAGGGTCATAAAAAACTCTGGAATCTTTTATCTTTATTGGGCTCAGACCCTGTTTACCCTACAGGGGATGAATAATATATGAGAAGAGAAACCCGGGGGTCAGTACATCTAAAAACATACCACTTCAAAAATATGTTGGCACCTACTATAATAAGTACCCCTTACTAAGCAGCTAAATTATCATTCATATGGTGGAAGTTTATACCTACATACTTACCTTCCTACTTAGAGGCGTCAATTAATTACGTGTGCCGTTTAGGGGGGAGGGGATGAAGCCGAATCTCACCCAATCTCACGTGGGGTTGTCTACTGGATCTAGATAAAATCTCTATTTTCCACCAAAACATCAACTTAGCTAATCATAAAAATAACGGAAAATAGGTGGTCTTATCACTTAAATCTATCTCTTTCAGACAACCTTTGGATGGACTGCATAAAACTAAATCAAAAGACGGGCGGTGAACTATAAAACATACCTACAATATATACGTTTACCATAGTAATATAACTCGTAAGTACCTAAACATCACAATATAATATACACCTATAATACTACATACAGCAGTTCACGACAAGGACGCGGGTAGTAATTGTATAATTTGTGTACACCTATACTTTAAGTATAGAATATAAAATGTGTTTATTTGAAACAACATTAAAAAAACACAACAATTACCTACTTAACTTAATAAAAATGGCATTGCCAAAAGCATTATATATACCTAGCAAGAGAATTAGAAGATCTTTTTGAGGAAGGTAAGGTGTTATCTTTTGTGGAACGTGGATCTAATCCTAGATACGGCTCTGCTGCGCGATTGTGGGCCACACGCGTAAAATATGTTTTAGAACCGATCCCGATTGGGACACATTGCCCAACCAACCGAGGTGTTATTGAAAATGAAGTTTTTTTGTATGCATTGAATCGGTTTACTGGCCAGCGAGAATGTGATAGGAAACACCTTAACAAGCTGATAGGTTGGACGCTTGTCTTGATCCCACACTAGGATTCCCTGTGTCGTAGGTATCAGGAACTACGAGTACCATGGTACCGCAACACCCAGACCTGGAACAAATATTTTCAGATCATGCAAACATTTGTTCTGCAACGGGAATCGAACCCGTACTTCTCGGATCACAGCCGGCTACTCGCCCGCCGTGCCATGGAGGTCGTCAAACTATGGGATGCAATTAGGATTGAAAAAGAAGGGGATAAGCAATTATTAATCAAAGGTATAGAATATAGAGCAATGACCCCTGTACCATACATTTATAGGCGTAGAGGGTCTACGACGTAGAATCCTGGGGATTCCAGAAAATAAACTTATATTATAACTGAATTGAGATTCAAGCTGGACGGACAAACAGCTTTGCAATAACATAAAACATATAAAAACGCGAAATAAAATTCTGTTTTGAGACCTTATATATAAACATTACTTATAAAAAATGTACCTACTTGTGTGCAAAAAATCATAGATCAAAATTGACTACCATTTCGAGATGGCGAGCGAAATTTTGAAAATACAGACAGACCTATTTTGGGAAATAATTCTATCAAGGAAAAATTGTGTAAGTACCTAGCTAGAACCTTAGAATAAGGACTCAAGCACGGTAGAACAATTTTATTATACTACTTAATACTTTAGAGTTGTAACAAGGTTGTAACCGAACAGAATTCTGGAAAAAAGTCTGGTTTTGCAAAAATAAAATCGCACAAAAGACCACCCTAAAAAAGCTTTGGCATTCAAATGCTCTTAATTTTGAACGGCAACAAAACAATTTTTTTTATACGAATTAACAAGCAAGACTTAAAGTTCTAACCGCATATTTTTATCTGTGCTTTGTAAATTTCAATTAATTCAAAAAAACCCCAAAGTGAATACAGTCTGAAGTGCAAACTAGTTTCATCCATGGATTTAGTATAAGTAGGTAAGCTATAAGTATTTATCATTATTAACGCCATCTAGTTATATTATTCTGACGTAGGAACCTATAGACGAATTTTAACATCAACAGCGAGAGGAACGCCATCTATGGGCCTGGCTGCGAAACGTTTGTGTAGGACAAAAAGCACAAAACTTTACCTAACAGGTTATACGTAACAGGTAGGTAGTAGGTTCTCAGGTTTTCCTTTTTAGTTTGCTCTTTTTTTTAAATCTCGTCTTAATAGTCACGAGATGATGTGGTAAGTAGTGTATTGTGCGGTTGGTTGGCTGGAATAAAGGCAGTCACAGACGAGCGCTGTAATACGACATCCCGAATGTAAATACCCCTCCGTCGAGGTAAATACCCCAGACGCAGCAGGTACTATAATGCAGAATAGAATCTACCTAGATTCTAGCTAGAGTTTCACCTCATTCGACCGGGGTGTACCTATTTTACATGACTTGACATCAGACACACGCACTGTAGGTAGATAATAATATGGAGGCTATTCCAAATATTCATCGATGTTTATTATTAAGTATTTGATTTACTAGTAAGTACATCAGATTAATATATTTTTTTAGTTTCCCCCAAAATCAGAATCCGTTTCTTTACCCTAGGTACCTATAGTACCTACGTTAGCAATTTTAGGAAAACTTATACCTAGCTAGTTATGCATGATAATGTAGCGTTGATACGCACACATGAGAAATTGCATATTTGCAAGTTAGGTTGCGACGTGAGTACTTATAACTACTTACGCCAGTCGTCACTCAACCGCGCTCATGTATAACCGTTATTGATATAGATACCCACCTTGTAATTTGTTAATCGTGTTAAAAATAATAAGACATTTAAAACAGTGAAGTATTTTATTTACTTAACAACAAGGTAGAAGTAAAGGTTTTCAATCAGTGCATACAAGTACAATCATATAATTAACCAACCTTTAAATTGGTGACCCCGAACATTGTTCATAAAATAAGTGACATCAAGTGGCGGCTCATACCATCATCATCATCAAAACGGTAGCGCAAGATCAATAGGATTTTTTTTTTAAATCGTGCATCATGTCACCAGCGTATAAGGTCATTGAAACAACAGAATCGCGCACATCACAGCTATCATCCATCCAACCATCTACCAGCTCATCGAGTGGGAGGACGAGCGATATGGCAGGAATAATCGCTGAGATCCAGAAACTGAACGAGAGGTTCGATCGGCTACAGACCAGCCATAGGTCTAGGGCTCATTCGAGAGGCCGTTCGCAGAACCGGAGTTCGAGTGCGAGCAGGAACAGAAGCCAGCAGCGACCGCCCAACTGGTTGTGTTTTTATCATCGAAAGTGGCAGGGCAAGGCAGTACGTTGTATACCACCCTGCACTTGGAAGAATACCAGCAGAGCGGAAAACTAAGCCAGGTACACGCAGCGACGGATGCTTGTACCGTGAATAATAACCGTCTTTGCATAACAGACAGTTCCTCCGGTGTAAAATTTTTGGTTGATACCGGCGCTAACATTTCTGTGCTCCCAGCTCGTTTCAAAAATTCGTGTGGTGATAACAGTGTTAAATATAAACTTTACGCAGCTAACGGTACGGAGATAAAGACTTACGGTGTAAAAACTCTAGTGTTAAACCTAAATTTACGTAGGCCGTACCAGTGGACATTTGTTTTAGCTGCGGTAAATCAACCTATACTAGGTGCAGACTTTCTTACACACCATAAGTTAATAGTTGATTTAAGTAACCGTAAATTAATCGACGGTGTAACTAACTTGAACATAGTAGGTTCAATTGTCCGATGTAGCCAACCTACATTAAATACTATGGATGAGTCACATCCATACTTTAGACTATTGTCTAAATACCCTGAAATAACAAAACCTGTCTCGTTTAAGGAACCTCCTAAGCATGATGTGTTTCATCATATAGAGACGACCGGTCCGCCCGTGCATGCACGCGCGCGCCCGCTTCCACCCGACCGGTATAAAAAGGTATGTAACGAATTTCGTATTATGCAGGAACTAGGTATTTGCCGTCCATCAAAGAGTTCGTGGTCAAGCCCGTTGCATGTTGTACCAAAAAAGAATGGAGAAATCCGTCCTTGTGGGGATTACAGACGACTAAACGCTATTACAAAACCGGATAGATATCCGATACCACGACTACATGATTTTACTTATATGTTGGCAGGTAAGTCTATTTTTAGTAAAATCGATATTAATAGAGCATACCATTGTATTCCTATTGCACCAGAAGACGTAGAAAAGGCTGCGATAATTACCCCTTTTGGGTTATGGGATTTTCCCAAAATGTCCTTCGGTTTAAGGAACGGTGCACAGTCTTTTCAACGTTTTATGAATAACACTGTATTACAGGGTGTAGGTATCGAACGTGAAAACGGTACGTTCGAGCCGAGTACAGAATTCATATTCTGTTACATCGATGACATCATCGTCGCTAGCTCATCGAGTAAACAGCACGATCAACATCTAGACGCATTGTTTAAACATTTGAACGAATATGGCGTTACAATTAATTTGTCGAAATGTGTATTTGGTGTAGAAAAACTAGATTTTTTAGGTCACGAGGTATCGTCTCAAGGCATCAGTCCGTCCAGTGAAAAAGTCAAGGCCATTACGGAATTTCCAAGGCCAGTTACAGTAGCTGATTTACGACGATTTTTAGGAATGATCAATTTCTATCGGCCTCATTTGCCTAATGCAGTTTCTTATCAAGTAGAGCTTCATAAGTATTTGCACAATACCAAGAAAAACGACAAGTCAATAATTAATTGGTCAGACGAAGCTAACACAGCTTTCATTAAATGTAAAGAGAACCTACAGGCGGCTACGATATTATCGTACCCAGCACCTGGTATTCCTTTAGCGTTAATGACCGACGCATCCGATAAGTGTGTAGGAGCTGTCTTACAACAGCTAGTTGAGGGACAATGGCAACCATTGGGTTATTTTTCCCGTAAATTGACTGAGGCACAGGTGAAATATAGTACATACGACCGTGAATTATTAGCGATATATTTAGCGACCATTCACTTTCGTCAAATGTTCGAAGGCAGGGAACTTGCGATTTATACAGATCACAAACCACTAACTTTCGCTTTCTCTAAGTTGGCTAATAACAAAGAAACACCTAGACGAACCAGGCAGCTTATGTTTATTAGCGAATTCACCTCCGATATACGCCACATAGTAGGCCAAGATAACATTGTAGCCGATGCATTAAGCAGAATTGAAACAATAACATGTCCCAGTACCTTGGATTACCAAGAAGTTGCCGATTCTCAGAGTAGCGACGCTTATGTCACTACCTGGAATGCGGTATCAAGTAACAACGTTCTTATCAAGAAGGTATTGTTACCTAACTCTTCAACTCATATATTTTGTGAAACTTCAACAGAAAATATAAGGCCTTACCTACCAGAGCGTTTTAGGAAAGTAGCGTTTTATTCTGTTCACAATTTAAGTCATCCTGGAATACGAAATACTCGTAAACTTGTAGCAACAAGATTCTTTTGGCCAGGTATGAATAGAGATATAAAAACATGGACTAAAACTTGCATCAAGTGTCAAAAAGCAAAAGTCCAACGACACACAGTGTCACAGTTAGGTCGATTTCCAGCAGTGGATCGATTTGAGCATTTACACATTGACATAGTAGGTCCATTGACAACATCAGCTGAAGGGTATAGGTACTGTTTGACTATGATAGATAGGCAAACAGGGTGGCCCGAAGCATTTCCTTTAAAAGACATTACAGCTAAAACTGTTGCCAGAACACTTTATGAGGGTTGGATCACTCGCTATGGTTGTCCTATTAAGCTAACAAGCGACCAGGGTAAGCAATTTGAGAGTAATATATTTCGACAGTTAATGCAGTTTTTAGGCGTTGATAAACTGAGAAGTAGTCCATATCACCCCCAATCCAATGGCGCTATCGAGCGTTGGCATCGTAGTTTTAAAGCAGCTTTGATGGCTAGGCTGAATAACTCCACATCGTGGATAGAGGAAATGTATACAGTTATGTTAGGACTGCGTGCCGCTCCAAAAAGCGATACCGGTGTAAGCGCGGCTGAATTAACCTTTGGAAGAGCATTGCGGCTTCCAGGCGAATTTTTCGACGGTAGCAAACGTTGTATAAATGATGAAGAGTATGTCACTCGTTTAAAGGATACCATTGGTAACCTAAAGTCCAAATCATTTGTTCACAGAGATTCTAAAACATTTTTTGTTCATCCTGATTTAAGTACATGTACAAAAGTTTTTGTCAGAAATGACTTAGTTAAGAAATCGCTTCAACCGCCGTATGAAGGGCCATACCCGATCGTCAAGAGGTTAAATAAAACTTTCGTTGTTCAGTTGAATAATAGACAATCACACATTTCAATTGATCGTCTTAAGCCAGCTTACCTACCTAGTTTTGATCATTCGGATTCTGAAAATAATTTTCAAAAACCATTAGATCATGTTAATGATCAAAAAGGCACTAGTAATAATGTCAAACGCATACGTTTTCAAGACGCATCTAATAATCGTACTAAGCCTACTGAACCTAAAACTACTCGAAGTGGTCGGATAGTTAAACCACCTCGTCGTTTTATTAAATAGAATAGGTAGCTTTGATTATTACCGCTCATGAAAACGGAGTAAGTAATTAGAGTATAGATATACTTACGTTGAATAGTTGTTAAGCAGTTTTGTAAGTCGTATATGAAGTACTCACTTAGGTAATAGAATTGATTCATTACTTATTCGGCATTCGTCAAAGTAGTACTTATCTTCTTACAGTCCTTTTTTAAAGTTTTTACCTTGTTGATTATTTTTTTTAGAATGTGTCAATCTTCAGTAAAAGGAAAGAGTGAAGAGATAATTATAGCTCAGAGTGGTGGTTATGTTGAAAGCCAGATTAGTTTACACTCTTATGTGTTAATCGTAATAATACTTTTGGTTGTTTTGGCCCTCCTGTTTCTTGCGAGAAATCGCTGTCGCTCGACGCTTCGCTCATGGTTGCGTCAGGAGATGGTTAATCAACAACCTGTACCAACGCAGACAATGGGTTCCGTAGGAACAATTTCTTAAATTAAGGTATGTACTTAGTCTAAGTAGTTAGTATATATACATTTACACTACTTCCTTAACTTAAAATTTTTTATTTCTTTTCTTTAAGGGTAACAAGGACGTTGAAAACTGCTATGTTCAATTAAACTGTAACTCGAAAATAACATATTGGTATATAATAATGTGACAGGTAGGATTGTATTTTAAGTAAGTACCTATAGCCTGTATTTACATGTTTTGATATTTTTTTTACATTTAGTCTGTATTGCAGAACTATTTTCTATTTTTAAATGTTAAATATTTTTTTTACATGTAATCTGTATTGCAGATCTATTTTCTATTTTAAAATGTTCAATTTTTTTACACTTTTTGTATCATATCTATTTTTAAATGTTCATTTATATTTTACACATACCTCTTATTGATTTATATAGAGCATAGTTCTAGAGAATAAGGAACCTGAGTACTTAGTTCACATTCCAATGTAATTGTATCTAACTCCTTTGTTTATTTGACCTGCGTCCGGGCATTAAACAAAGTGCTGATTTTAACTGATCAAGTTACTGTGAACGCTTATCAGCGTTCCATGCTGTTATTAACAGGAACGTACTCAGGACTTGGTAATATTTTATTGTCTTTTTAAATTTTAAATTTTGAATACTTTTATTGTTATTAACTTTTATAATCAAAATTTTTCAAAAAGAGGGAGGTTGATGTAGCGTTGATACGCACACATGAGAAATTGCATATTTGCAAGTTAGGTTGCGACGT
The DNA here is from genome assembly GCA_951392215.1 of Epirrita christyi. NCBI lineage: Eukaryota > Metazoa > Arthropoda > Insecta > Lepidoptera > Geometridae > Epirrita > Epirrita christyi. The sequence continues at coordinate 14,179,645 of OX595841.1, read as the reverse complement.
GAGTACTTATAACTACTTACGCCAGTCGTCACTCAACCGCGCTCATGTATAACCGTTATTGATATAGATACCCACCTTGTAATTTGTTAATCGTGTTAAAAATAATAAGACATTTAAAACAGTGAAGTATTTTATTTACTTAACAACAAGGTAGAAGTAAAGGTTTTCAATCAGTGCATACAAGTACAATCATATAATAAATTAACCTTTAAAATAACAATTTTATTATAATATAAAAATAACTTTCTATGCTGAAAACCAATTACAAGTCTCCGCAAAGGTGTCTATTATGTAAGTACATATTATTATGGTACATACACCAATATTATGGTGGTATCATTGAATGTAATTTTATAATGTGCAGAGCTCGCAAGCACAAAATTACCAGGGGGGCAATCGCGCTAAATAATCACAGACGAAACGCAATTGAACAATGGTTCAATTGCGTTTGTTCAATTGCGTTTCGTATTGACTAAAACATTGAAAAAGTTGCATTGCGGTAATGACCGCATGCAACGATCTTATAATAATTAAAGATCGTTGACCGCATGTCAATGAATGTTTCGGTATCGCGCTAATGGTTTGTTTGACAGAGAGTTGAGCCACACAGCGATGGTAAACGTTTCGTTTTAAGCTGTCAAACAAAAGGTATGAAATAGTAAAGCGCTCAAGACATAGCTACTTTGCGTGGAACGTATTGTGAACGTTCATGGAACGTTCGCAGTTTTTGAGTTATTATAGTTATAGTTGGTTGTAGTTTGGTTTATTTTGTGTTGTAAGGCGCTGCGGCCGCGGCCGGCCGGTAGTAAAGTATGTAGTCAGAGAATTTATAAGTTTGTAGTACTTAGTAGAAGTTATTATTATTTGACTGTAGACACAGCCAGCATAATATTTTAGGTAGGTATCTATATCCATGGTATAATAATGACCTCCGCTAGGAGTATATGTGTTCTGTGATAATGAGCCCCTGGGAATATGACGTTATTATAAATACATGTAACTATAATAAGTATTATATAATAGTATTATTATCCTCCTTAGGACGTCATTGAGTTTTATAGAATATTACGAAGTATTACATCTTACATCCTCTTTGAATTAGAAGTCTTTCGAAGTGTAAATATCCTCGGCCAAAAGTGACGATAGGAAGTATACGAATAAATTAAAGTGACCAACCTTTTTCAAGCAGTTCGTATATATGAAGTGGATACTCAAATGGTTAGCATAACCCAGCAGAGCCGGGCGGGCGGTTAGAACGATCATGAGCGCAGTGCGTGTCTTGCAAAAATAGATTTTATTTGTTACATTTTTACGTATCGTGACGTGCTAACAGCACAGAACGAACTCTGTACAATCGCTACAGAGATCTAAACAACAATTTTCTCACAGAAAGCATTGTTTTGTGAACAACAAAAACTCTGTAATGTTTAAATCTTTGTTCAGCTCTTTGGTAACTGAGGCCAGCTGTCAAGAGGTGGGTAAGTTTTTAGTTTTTTGCGAAGTGTTTTCCTATTTCCTTGGATAATGTACCGTGCGACAACAATACGGAGGTATATTGTTTCTTCACGGATGTTTGTACGGTCTGAATGTCCTTGAGTCGCTCGTCCTTGAACCTGAGGAAACGTCACACGGACACTGCGGTCTTGCTCTCTTTGCCTAACAACATAATATACGATACCTTGGCTACATCTACATTTGTTATTTTATCACTCGCATTATCACTGGTATGCTTACTATATAGTTACACGACTCGTTAGATAACAAACCTAACCTCTTTGACCTTACAAGTAAAACAAAAAAAATGTTAGGCTTATTATTACACTATTATTGCTTATTATTAGCTTATTATTACAGCCTATTTTTATTTCAAACAATTTTCTGAATCTAAAAAAACAGAATTCAATTGTTATTATTTATGTACCTACTCACCTAAGAATTTCTTAGCAAGTTCAACAAAATATGAAAAAAATATGTCTGACTTGTGTGAATGATGGATCCGTAATAAGATAAAGTTTTATGAGTCGGTGGCTCTAATAATATTCCTTGAGCACACAAGATAATAATTCTTATCTCTCATGTTGATGCCGATGGCAATCAACTCAGTTCGAATTGAATCTTCGCTCAAAAATGACATCCCGTCGGGTAATTTCATACTTTTTTATTTACTTTAACGGTATTTATGATTACAATAATGTTGGTTGAATTAAGAAAGTTATTACTTTATTTTGTATGTGTTCATGTGACCAGCGAATGATCAGTGTGGTTTGAAGGAAAATGTGCCTTAATTTTTGAAGGAGTTGGTTTGAAATTGTTGATTGTCCTTGATTTTTATTTATCTTGATATAAATTGTCTGCTATTTACAATAGAAATGGTTAATTAGACTATATTCAGTGCCATTTACTCCAGTTAGCTGAGCAGATGTTAATTATATTAAGAATGACTCTGTGAATAATGCCATAGCAGTAGATTGATGTTCTATTATGAGGATAGGTTGTCTACCAGTTATGACTATGTTGTGTTTGCTCAGTTGTAATACCTAATAAATTATTTCAATTAAATTCGAATAGGTACACAGGTATACAAATAATAATTATGTAATAAGTACCTATCTATGTTCATGGTATGAAAAATCTTGATGAAAAACCAATTAATTAAAATCTATTTATATTTACCTATTACCATAGCCTCGATTTCCCTGAATGACATTGATTGTAAGTGCATTTTGCATACCATAACTGAACTAATAATGTTATATATTTACCCTATCTTAAGTCAAATAATTATCTAAATTGAGAGTAATAATTAAACAGCATCGTTTTGGCATCAATAATACCTAGTAGGAAGTTTCATAATAATTTTCAATTAATAATCCATAAGGCATCTTTCTTACACAACCAATGTGTAATCAATGTTCATAGATAAAGGTATCTAACACAACAACACATCATCCAAGTTGTAGATAAGCTATCAATGGATGCTGTACCTAATTTGTTTTTAAAAGCTATGGAATCTACCATTTCGTAACTTGAACCAGTTATCATTAACCTCTAAAGTATGATAATGGTACCCATGGAAAAAATAGTTCTTTGTGACAGCTAAATTATTTTGTTTGTCCCTGATTTGAATTCATGTTTAATATCAGCCATACTCTTCAATACTATAGGCATAATGGTACTCAAGTTTGACTTATAACCGTTCATCAATAAGTTTCATAATAGTATGTGTATTAACAAAAGTTTTGTATGTGTTTTCCAGGGGGCCGGTTATTTAAAAAGGGCTGATACAGAAAAGCTCCATGAGATTTTTCTGAAATACGCCACTGTCGAAAATAATGGTGAGAAGTGCATTACCAGTGAAGATTTTGTTAGGAAGTTCCTCGGACTATTCAACGAAGGTATGTTAAACTCTTCGTATATTTACCTCCTTACTTATAAAAGCTATAGCCGAGAGATTTGTAGAGACAAATTAAGAGATGACTCACTAGATGCATCATCATCATCTTCATACAACACTAAAATTGGCGAAAATCAGACAGCATAACTGAGTCCAGATCGTACTTACTACTAGTCTACAGCACGGATGCATGTATCCAACTTCCTTTTACCCCTACCCCCTCCCCACCTAACCCTCATTCCCACGACCTAACCCCATTACACCCCACCTCAAGGAAGTGAGCTTCTACGAGGGTATACAATCCTCTACGAGGTAGTCTAGGGGTTAAATTAGATCTCTATTTAAAACAAATCCCTGTGTTTGTCACTATGGAGTGGTATGAGGTGCCAATACATGAAAAGATAATTTATGCAATCTACTATTGTTTTAAGTATATCAGTTATCTAGTACCCATAACACAAGCTCTGCTTAGCTTGGGACTAGATAATGTGTGAAATGTCCAGCATTTATTTATTTATTTATTTACTCTCCCGTTATTAGTTATCAGCCGTTGACCATGCTCCTCCATTTCCATGTATGCTCCGATTTTCCATTCCAGATGACTACAATAAGGAATCAGTTAAGCTCATCGCGGGGATTGTGGATATGGACAAGGATGGATTCATATCCTTCTCGGAATTCCAAGCGTTCGAGGGGCTGCTGTGTGTACCGGACGCATTATACAAGACTGCCTTCCAACTATTTGACACAAATGGCAACAGGCTCGTGGCTTTTGGTACGTTTGTTTTTTATTACACTTGTCAAGCAAACAAGCATACAACCCTCCTGGTGGAAAGTAGTTACCGTAGCCTATGGACGCCTACAACACGAGAGGCATCACAGGCGCGCTGCTGACCTTGAGACATAAAGATGAAAAGTCTCATGTGCCTGTAATTTCACTGGCACCTGTACCCTTCTAACCAAAACAGTAATGTGAGCACTACTGCTTGGCGGCAAAAATAGGTATAGTGGTAGTAATTCCCTGGACAAACTATTTCACAAGAAGTTCTACTACTAATTTGCATTAAGGCCATTAATCAAAAGATGTCTGGCAAGAGATAGCGATAAGAGATAATTGTGTAGCCAAAATATAATACCTATGCAGAATTCGAGGTTACAAAATGTAACATAAACCTTGCATAACCTTGACATAAACTACAATGTCTAGGGCACACCATTGGATATAATGCCAAGGTCAAAAAAAGAACTAGAATATCATATAATTTTAGGATTCATTTGTTACACAACAAACTTGTTGAGCAATTTCGTATGTCTTGGCTTATTTAGGAATGTAGGTAATATTACTGGAAGAAATCTTTAGCAGAGTTTGTTGTGGGAAAGCAATGGTGGCGACGAGCTCACTACTGTTCACTTCTATATTGCTACGATTGTGCGACCTACGGTAAAAAGAGGTGGATTGAGGGTGTAGCCCTCGTTTCTTCGTGGAAAGAGGTGTGTTTATATTTTAACAAAAAACTTATGTATTGTATAATGTAATTTTACAGACGAATTCGCCGAAGTCATGCGTAAGACGGCGCTCCATCAGAAACTACCCTTCAACATGGAGAGCACCTTCGTGCGGCTCTACTTCGGCAAGGTAACATTAACATCTCGCTCACAATACTAAATGCTTGCAACACTACAACATGCTATGCAACACTATGCTAGATGCTTTGCAACCTATCTTCATGCTATGCAACACTATACTATCTACAAGCTATGCAACACTACTACATGCTATGCGACACTGTACTACATGCTATGCAAGACTATACTACCTACATACCATACAAGATTATACTACATGCTATACAACACTACTACATGCTATGCAACACTTCTATCTACATGCTATGCTATCTACGAGCTATACTACATAACTACATGCTATGCAACACTACTATCTACATGCTGCTGCATGCTATGCTAAACTACACTAACGCCCTCCGCCTAAAATTAAGTGACGATAGATAGATGGACTCCATATTGTACATGACATCTTAAAAATAAAGCTAAAATAGATAAGAAATCATAAAATATATGTACTATGTGCGGCCTTACCGCTAAAAGCGATCTCTACAGACTACAGTTTGTTTTTTAAAGGTCTAAATTTATAATTTTCTATACTAAAGTAATTATCATCCAGACTGATTAGGCTCAAGACCGTCGTGGCATTCTAATGGGGAGGCCTATGTCCAGCATATAGCTGCATATAGACTTCTACAGGCTGATGATAATGGTGATGAATTATCATCATCACAGCCTTAAGGCGTCCAAAACAAAGAATGCAATTGGGGGATTTTCTATAATCACCTAGCTTGGCAAGTGGATTAACAATTGCAGTATTGATATGGATTACTCAGGTGAATGCTGCTGCCCATCCCATGGTGTAATCCCTTAGTCGGATTTTACGAGGAGATAATAGGGTTTATTCTTAGACCAAACTAATTAATAATAATTTTATAAATGCAAACAAATATATAATTCCAGGATAAGAAACGTTTAGTCACCTACCCTGAGTTCAGTCAGTTCCTCCACGACTTCCATGAAGAATACGGAGTGGAAGCCTTCAAGAAACGTGACAGCGATGGCTCCGGGTTCATCAGCGCAGGTGACTTTAAGGAAATCATGATGAGTGTCAAGAACCATCTGCTGACTAAGGAATTGAAGACCAAAGTTATTAATGTATGTATCTTTTACTATACACTAGCTTTTGCCTAATGATATCACAGACTGTGCGTTAAAGCAGCCTCTACGAGGCGCATTTTGTCCTTTCAGCATTTCGCCCCTCTGTTCAAGGTCATCCTCAAGCTGGTATAGGTCGCGCTACGAGTTATGAGCGCTCGGCGAAAGTGGTGGGGTTGATTGTGCATGTGTACATGCGTGCGCGTCTGTATCTAGGGAGCGCGAGACGCGAGTGCGGGGCGCGCGGTACGGAAGGTGACTGATCAACCAATACGCCCCGGCGCTGGCCGCCTCTCCCGTCGCGCCTCTCTCCCCCCGCTAAACAGACCCAAAAAATTACTACTGCGCATTAAAGGTCAGCGCTCATAACTCGTTGCGCGACCTGTATCAGTATGGCTAGCACAGATTGACTAACGTAAGTAGCAATAGCGAGACGATAGTGAATGTCAAATATTATCCAATCAAAATACAAAGATTTCAAGCTTGATTCGTTGATTAATAATAATATATTTCGATGTCATTGGCCAATATTAAGATATGCGATCATCTCGCTAGCGTCTTAGTAACGTTTGCCAGCCTGTGCTAGCCGTATTGATCTGACGCAGGATGACATGGTGACGCGAAATATTACTAGTATCATTTTCTTCATCAGCCATTAGACTTCCACTGTAGGACGAGGCCTCCCCATAGAATACAATGGGGTGATTTGCCTTAATCACCACGCTTGGCAGGCGGATTGGTGATCACAGTATTGGTGCTGAGTACTCGAGTGGATGCTGCTGCTCATCCCCTGGTGCAATCCCTTAGTCGACTTTTGCGACATCCACGGGAGGCGACGGAGGGGTCTATTCTTAGCCTGCAAGTTGCCGTTGACGGTAACAGCTTCATCATCATCAACCTATAGAAGTCCACTGGTGGACATAGGCCTCCCCCTTAGGATGCCACGACGAACGTTCTTGAGCCGCCTCCATCCACCGATTTCCTGCGACGTTGCGGCAACGGCTTAAGTCAATTCAAATAGCTTAGAAATATATTTCAGGCATCGGGCTTCCCCGACGGCGAACGCAAGATCAGTTTCCCCTACTACATGGCATTCAACAGCCTCTTAAATAACATGGAGCTAATCAAGCGCGTGTACCTGAATGCTACCAGCGGAAACCGCAACCAGGAGGTCACCAAGGAGGAGTTCCTGCACTCGGCTCAGATGATGAGTCAGATAACGCCGCTGGAGGTCGATATACTGTTCACGCTTTGCAGCGCCATCAGTCACAGTAATGGGTGAGTTTTTTCTACTATAGTATTATAAATTCGAATATTTGATATTGAAACACGCCGTACGGATATACCGGTTTCGATAAAATTTGGTACACAGTATTACAATATTACAATGACCTGTTGACTTTATTCTCGCGCCAATGGACAAATGTCGAAGGTGAAATATTTTAATTTATCTGTCAGTTTTGTCAGAACTGACCGATGCTTCATGAAAATTTCGAGTTCGACAATAATGTCTATTAGCGCGAGAATTGGGCTCCTAGATATACACAGGCTTCATGGCTGACTATGGGCTACTTTTAACTCTAGTGTTATGCAGGTGAAGTGGTGTGTGTCCATGGATTTGAAAAATGGAACTTGAAGGGCTTGTCTATAAAATAATTGAGGTCTAATGGATACCAAGTTATGTTATAGTCAGTCAACTTGGTAAGTTTGTACTAAAAGACAGACAGCATCATCATCGTTAGCATGTTTGAGTACGTTAAACAGACACGCTAACAAAGATCTCAGGGTAAATCATAAGAATAAAATTATTCCAGGTTTAGTTACTCTCGTAAAAGAAAGCTTTTGGGCTGATAGAATATTGCCACAATGTTATCCTGATAGCGTAACGATCATGAAATCATCACGGTCTGCCGCCCACTTGTTCATTTGACAATTAGAAACCTTCATCGTTTATCCATTTATTGTACTCCATGCTAGCTAGGGTTGTCAAAAATGCTAAAGTTATTATCAATTCTAGTAATTTAAATAATTACCAGACCACGCTAAGTTGAATCTAATCTAGGCTGAACTGTGAATTGACTGAACATTGGTATTGGTATTTCTTCGTCATAATAACGATTTAGTCTACTTACGATCATATTTCGATCAACTATGACGTTGACGTTTAAATAAGGACTATACCCTGAATTTTAAAGGATTGATAATTCTTTTTATGCCGGTTTAGCTTCGTTCAGGTTTCGGTGAACATAATTGTCATATGTTTTCATTTCCGCGTTGTACCTATTGTAATACGAGGAGAATCATTCATGGCATCGACACTAAAACGGAACATGGTCTGAACTATTTTTTTGATCATATTTTGTAATGAGAATTGGGCTTCTGCTCATTTAACGCTAATTTATCGTCGTGGTATAATCATCCGTGACAAAAGGAGGTGATCAAAGATAAATAAAATGTTATTTTGCTAGGAATAATAAAATGCACCACACGCATGTCTGCCAGCCCTATAGACACGTTTTTTGTTATCTAATCTACACAGATAGCCGGCTACATGCAAGATTCGAATAACATCAATACTGTTTCCTTACGATATCAATAGTCGTACGATAGCCAATTTTATCTGTCCCTGACTTCAGATGCTAATCCCTTGTGTGTCATGGAATGTGTATAACAAGTGTCGATATAGGGCTAACCCCGGGTACCGTTGCCTAAATTGACATGTTGCGATTATTTTTAGAGTATTCCACTTGGACCTTATCTTTGTACCCTGGGGGATGCAAAAAAATCCCAACGAGTAACAGTGTTACTCGTTCGCTCTGTCATGAAAGAGTGTGTTCAGAGAGTTTCTGGGTTCTATTTTTGCGAAGGGTCATAAAGAACTCCGACCCAACCGCTTGGACAAGTTCAGCTCGTTCACTGTATCGCATTCAGCCAAGCATTGGAAGCGATTCTGAATTTCCAACTGAAAACTCTCAGGGTTGTAATTTGGACAGGACTTGGGTGGAGAGTAGATTTCATCAGACGGTAGTATAACATTGAGATTCAATGAGCATCTTATAATACGGTGATCATTGCCAGTTTTGACCCCTGTTGATCACAGAGACATTATTTATTTATTTATTTTGGGAAAACTAACAGCAAAAAACATACTAAATAGGGAAATTTAGAATCAAAAGGCTAATTATAAGTCTTCACTTATAGCAGCAGTAAAAACTATAAGTGCAAGCAATACATACATAGTAGTAAACTTGAATTAACAAGAAAAAAATAAATTATCAAGAAAAATATTCAAGCTTATTAAAAAATACACAGGAATAATAATTAAAAAAAAACCGAAAGAAGAAGAAACCGAAAAACTGAAAAACTAATGATAATTATTTAAATAAACTATGAGCCAAAGAACTCAACACACGCCTCATCCTCTGAACACTATGACTAGTTGAACAAATCAACAGCAGTATGATACTGTTTATTGTAATAATAATTATCACACGCACGTCATAGGTAAGAATTACGCCGATAGTTGGTAGACACTAATTCACATTATTGAATATAAGTATATGCTTCTTGGTCGTCATGATGAAATCTATCTCTCCTTTGTGACCGTCGGGGTGCAGCCAGAGAGCTGATTCTAAGTTTTGACAAGCAATTGACACGAACGTATGGTGTAGTGTAATTTTAGCGGATTTTTGTATGGAAAATGAGGTTCACAGAGTGTACGCTAGGGGCGCTCATCGGTGTCGCCATACAAAACCCTTGTACACATACGTTCGTGTCAGTTGTGTGCTAAACTAACTTAGAATCAGTGCTCTGGTCCATTTCCTGGACCAAGGACGTTTGCCCACTAGTTTTAATTAACTGATTGTTTTCTAATACAATTGTTTCGTTTGATTTCAGACGCATTGTATACAACGATCTCAATTCGATAACTCCCGAACAGTATTTCAAGCAAGTCACGCGAAGGATCGCCGAAATCAAAGCCGTATCCGTAAGTATCCCGTATCTCACACCCACTCTACACATCTCTTCTAACGTCTTACCCATTCACAGGATCCGACGGAGCGGCTCTTAAAAATATCTAGGTAATTTTAGGTGTCTTCGTACGGCTGGCTATAGTATAAGATATTTTATATCCCAACAATAGAATCTGAGCGATTTTTTAAAATATCGCATGACCGATCAAGTTAAAGGGCGATCCCGCTATAAGTTATATCGATAACTTTGAATGGAATTTGAAATTTGCAAACTTGCTCCAAATCGACCAAGGTCACCTTTATCGAGAGCCCTTTGTCAACAGTGTAGCAGGCGCTTTAGACGGCATCTGGCTTCACACCCTTGTTTACCTTTCGAAACTAACAAATCATTTATAAGTACATGACAAAATATAATAACCTGAATATTTAGATTACATCTCAACCGAGATTTATCTTAAACTACTGCCAGCCGTATGAAGTAGGCATTAGACTATGTAATGTGTATGAAATAAGAGTTGTTTTGGAAACATCACTAACTTATGGTTTATGTTTTTTCTGTTTCTTTCTATGCGCATAAGGATGAGGTAAATATGTTAAGAGAGCCTTATCTTATCGATTGTAGAGTAATTGGGGCAGTTGACGGTGAGTAGAGGTCGAAGTTTATGATGTTTCTACGTTTGATTTTTCATATTTTCAATAATATAGTAATGTTTTGGTGCTAAGCGAGTAACTTAGCTAAATTTATAACAAAAATAATTTAAAAGACAGCAATTCTATGAGTTTCTTTGTTTGAAAATAAATTTGAATCCCTCCTTAACAAAAACTTATTTTTTTTATTATTATGCCAATTGTTTCTTTTGTTTTGCGTAAGTATGTAGTATGTGCTCAAATCTTGCAACTAAATTTTAAACCAGTTCCATCCAACCGTTGAGCTGAAATTTTGCTTAACTGTTAAGTCTCCTTGATATGTTATGAAGCTAGTGAGCTGATCTGATGAGACATGCGAGAGATGGTGGACAACGCAATTCCTTGATGGAAAATAGTAGACAGGTCGTGTTTAGGCTCATTTTGATCAGCTCTCAGTTCTGATTATTAATTTCATCATCATCAGTCAGAAGTAAATAACATAAAAGATTGTTTAAAAAATTTGTTTTTATAACTGAATTTTGGCAGTAAATAATCAAAACAGCAAAACGTGCGATAACGTCCACGTCGATAACAATAACATTATTTCTAACAAATAAAATATTATTGTTACTGTAATCACCAACCTGTTTACGTCCACTACTGGACTTAATGGGGGAGGCAAAGTCCAGTAGTGGACCATACAATGGGCCATTGGACACCATGGGTAATGCCATAATCATGGGATTTGCCATAATCACCACGTTTGGCAGGCGGATTGGTGATCGCAGTTTGGTGTTACTCAGGTGGATGCTGCTGCCCATCCCCTGGTGTAATCCCTTAGCAAGACTTTTACTAACTCCGCGTTAAGAGAAGGAGGGGTCTATTCGTATGCAAAACACACCACAGCTTCTATGCTGAACACAGCATCTATGTGATATTTGGATCTAATTTCGTTTAATTTAAGAATGTTATGAATATGGAACGCGTTCCTTATTTTGTATCACAATAGAGATTAAAAAAACAAAATATCACTTTTACTTTTCCATAGATAATTCTTCGAGACTTATTGTACATTTTCACTGTACTTACACCTTTAACTTTGACTCATACACTGTAAAGGCTCTAACACGTACGTTCATAGTATATCGACTGTAATCCACAGAGTAAGGACATCCCTAGTTTAGCCAGAGGTAAAACCAAATTGGCTCATGTATTGCTTTAGCAGTAAACATTTCATACGTGAAAGGTTGCAAACCCATCGCTGCTTCTTGGAATCCTAACCGTAAATCCATCTTTCTAGCCAATCAAACAAACGTTCAGCCAGCTATCACATCTTACTAAACCAGTAGTCTATTTTATTGTAATGTGTTAAGCTTCAAACACAAAACACCAAGAGATACACTCACGTTTCAAGTCGCTCAACAAACAACCAAACCTCCAAAAGATAACTTATATTATACTCGTAGTAAGAGCGTTCATCGATCGCGCAAGTTTTGCCAACTTGTCGGTTTGATGCAAAGATAAAAGTACTTCTGAGTTGACTGAAAGGGGGTAAAAATTTTAGTATAACAAAATCTCCTACGATGCATCGTCTTCAAGATGTAACCAAAAATCCAAAAAACGGGACCTTCTTTGTGCCCCCCTTCTAGGGCTCACGTCACAGGGGTGGGGACTTTTAGTATGTATGTCTCCTAACTGGTACAAATAAAGTTCCGAAGTCAAACTTTCTGCTCTCGACCATGTCATCCACACCCCCCATGTGAGCACTTTACTAGACTACGGACCAATTGCGAATTATATGTAGCTAATTTTTGAAGCACTTTCAATCTTTGCAAGCTTTCGATCAGGGACACAAATCGACACAATTTTAACAGTCTCAGCTTCAAGAGTCAGGTAAAGACTTGTCTGCTTTGTTGCAGAGTCCGGAGGAGAGAGGATTTCTCATTCAGATTCTGGAGAACACATACAGGTTCACACTCGGTTCCTTTGCTGGTGGTGAGTGCAAATCTAATCATACACAGGTAGCGTATCTGTGCATCATTCTCTAAATTAAAACTGCGCTAAAGTTATCGCTGTCCGTTTTATTTCAGTTTATTAGAAAGAGCGCGCGATAATTATAGCGCACTTAAAATTGATCTAATACTGCACTGAATCGCTACTATAGTCTAGTCTGATTACGCACTATGTTTTCATGGTGTCTGCAGATGCGCTGGATCGCAAGGATTGGAAGGAGGGAAGGGAGGTCTTTGCCTAGCAGTTGGACAATTACAGCCGAAAGATAAAATTATTATTTTTATTATTTTTATTGTTGACTTTGTGATTTATTTTGGTATTAAAATACCAAAATGTTAAAATATAACAGTAGTTGTAATTGAATGGTAGTTTTGACCTGATAACCTGCCTGTTTTGTTAATATTTGTATTCCAGATATGGCAAATGTGAGCCACCTAAATAAACTAAACATAAGAACCTTGTCGACAATCTCTGTGGCGCGGCAGGCGAAGGTTCGCCTGCGACGCAGGAGGTTGCGGGTTCGATTCCCGCCTCGGAACAAATATTTGTACGATCTGCAGATATTTGTTCAGGGTGTTCTGGGTATTTTATATGTATAATAAAAAATATCTATCTGTGTAATGTATTGTATTAAGTATATTAAGTTATCTAGTACCCATAACACAAGCTCCTGCTTAGCTTGGGGCTAGATAATGTTGTGTGAAATGTCCAGCATTTATTTATTTTATTTATAAGAACCTTGTAAAGTACCACATTTATGCAAATAAATAATTATTATTATTATGAGCCTAAAACTATGTCGTTGTCCACAGCCGTGGGAGCATCAACCGTGTACCCCATCGACCTGGTGAAGACGCGTATGCAGAATCAGCGCACCGGGTCCTTCATCGGCGAGGTGGCGTATCGGAACTCCTGGGACTGCTTTCGGAAGGTGGTGCGGCACGAGGGCATCCTGGGGCTGTACCGGGGGCTGGCGCCGCAGCTGATCGGAGTAGCCCCTGAAAAGGCTATCAAATTGACGGTGAGTTTTTTAACCCATAGCTTGAGTTTTGACGGTGATTTCACCATGAGCTTTTAACGGTGAGACGTTGAGTTTTTGTACCCAAAGGCCGAGTTTACACTCACCACACCACTCTTTACATCAGGGGATGGGCAGCAGCATCCTTCTGAGTACTTGACACCAAACTGCGATCACCAAACCGTCTGCCAAGCGTGGTAAATCCCCTCATTGCATTCTATGGGGGAGGCTTCATCCAGCATTGGACGTCTAAAGGCTGTAGAAAAAAAAGAAGAAGAGTCTGAGTTTTAACGGCGAGTTATTGAACCGTACTGAAACCCTTGTCTGAATTTTTTGACGCTGGTACTGCTTACGTGAGCGTTGAACAGTCGCCTCTAGTGGACCATTTCGGGAACAAATTGTTTCAACAAAAACCCGTCTAAAATGCTACCGCCTAACCTAACTACCGCGTGAAACTCAGATAGATAGATAGATAGATAAACTCTTTATTGCACACCAAATAAAAAATACAAAAATAAAAGAAAACATAAAAAAAACAAAATAACGTACAATGGGCGGTTTTATGGCTAAAAGCGATCTCTTCCAGACAACCTAAGAAATACTCCTAAGAAATACTCCTAAGAATACCTAGAAATTACTCATTTGGGAGCACTGTCCCAGTGTTCCCAAATCCGTAATGGATGAAGTTAAACAGGACTCTTATCAGCTCCTGGAGTCCGGTTTTTTTCCTGGCTTCATTTGTGGCTGTGCAGTACAATAAAACATGCTCCACTGTCTCCTCATCCTGAAGACAGCCACGACATAGCCCACTGTCCGTAGCTCCTATCTTCAGTAGATGGTAGTTGAGATCACAGAAACTCAGCATAAAACTCGAGAGTATCTGGTAGAGATACACTCGTTTCGCTCGTCAGGGGTGTTTGACACCGACTGGCGCGGCGGGCGAGTAGCCAGCTAAGATGCAAGAGGTTGCGGGTTCGATTCCCGCTGCGGGACAAATGTTTGTATGATCTGCAAATATTTGTGCCGGGTCTGAGTGTTGGTACCATGGTACTCGTAGTTCCTGACACCCACTACACAGGGAATCCTAGTGTGGGATTAAGATTAATTATCTGACTTTTGGGTGTTATGTTTATGTTTGTTAATAGGCCAACTTTGAGAGGTTTATTTTGAACACCAACACCTCGATTCCTTTCGCTGCTCCTAAACAATCTGTGTTACATTCGTTTTCTCTTGAACTGCTGTTTGTTTTGTGATTTTATACTTAGCAGCTTGACAACGATTTAATGAAATTGAATTTTATTGTATTACAGATAAACGACTTGGTCCGTGACAAATTCATGGACAAGAATGGCAACATTAGTGTATATGCAGAAATTCTCGCCGGCGCTTGTGTGAGTCTACTTTCATTATGTACATTTAAGGTACCTATTTCTGCCGCCAAGCAGTAGTGCTCGCATTGCTGTGTTTCGGTTTGATGGGTACGGGTGAAATAACAGGTACATGAGACTTTTCATCTTTATGTCTCAGGGTCGGCAGCGCGCGTGTAATGCCTCTGGTGTTGCAGGCGTCCATATAGGCTACGGTAACTGCTTTCCATCAGGTGGGCTGTATCCTTGTTTGCTTGTCAAGTAGTATAAAAAAAAAGGTTTCGTAACACAATACGTGAAATGAGGAAATCCGTACAAGAACCAAGATTACCTACATAGCTCTCAGCATTAGCATGTTGAAGTGGCAATGGGCAGGTCATATAGCTCGCAGACAACCGTTGGGGAATAAAGTTTCTCGATTGGCGACCACAAACCGGACGACGCGATAGAGGAAGGTCCTCCACTCGATGGACTAAAGACATTATAAACGTAGCAGGGAGAGGAGAATGGAGGCGGCTCAAGACCGTTCGTCGTCGCATTCTAAGGGGGAAGTCTATGTCCAGCAGTGCACGCAGGTTCTGACAGGTGTCATCAGCCTGTGTTCTACGGGGTGAAAAAGATAGCTCCCGAATACTGAAGGTACCGGTAAAGCTACCTATATCATAGCTATATAAAATAGCTTTCGCCTGTGAGGTGATTCATACCGGAGAAAACCTTTTTTCGTTTCGTATCGTATTTGTCAGCCAGCAATGTACGCATTTATTCCGGCCGCGCGAGTTCAACGCTCCCGGTCAGCTGATCGACCCCTAGGGCTAATATTTCTCATGTGGTTTTAATTGCTTTTTTTGACGTTTTTAGTTATTAGTGTGTTTTTAATGATGGAAAATAGGGTTTGTGTTGCTTTAACGATATTTTATGGATATTTATAAGGAAAACACGAAAAAAGCGGACCAAAAGAGAGCATTTTTTTTTCGTGTTTTTCAGCTTAAATATTTTCAGAATCATGGTCTGAATGCACTGTTTCCATTTTAAGAGTAGTCTTTTTACGCCCGGTATACTTGTTACTTTTTTTTTTAAATCATATATTATGAGTTATGTTATAATACATTATGTGTCTTCCCAGGCCGGTGGTTCCCAAGTGATATTCACGAACCCGCTGGAGATCGTAAAGATTCGCCTGCAAGTGGCGGGTGAACTTGCGAGTGGCAACAAGGTGCGCGCCTGGTCCGTGGTGAAGGAGCTAGGGCTCTTCGGCCTGTACAAGGGCGCGAAGGCCTGCCTCTTGAGAGACATGCCCTTCAGTGCCATCTACTTCCCGGCGTACGCGCATGTCAAGGTATATTACAACTCTTTGGCCTGTCCACGGACGCTAAGACTTGCCTCTTATTACATTCACTTGTTTATCTAGCTGAAAGTTTTCCAAAAAGTTATAAAATAAATAAATAAAATATGAGACGTGCCCTTCAGCGGCATCTACTTCCCTGCGTAAGCGCATGTCAAGATATAATACAAAGTAATTTTGCCGCATTATGAACTAGGCTAAGTGCGTTTTATAACTTTCAACTTAAAAACTGATTTCCGCCATTGTATTAAGAGGAGGTCGCCGGTAGCTATCAAAAGCGCGCTTACGCCCGTTTGCATGTGAACGAAGTTTGCTACTAATTTGACTATTTGTTCTTGAAACTCCATTAAACTTTTTACACATGATCAGCACACTAATATCTAGAACAGTGATACGTTAGTTTATTAAAAAATTAAATGGTTACCAATTCACAAACTTTAAAAAACTAATTTAAAAAAAACTTCGAACCACAGGTCTAGATATTAGTGTACTGATCATGTGTACATTAATTTTTGATGAAATAATAGACAAAGTAGAAGCATACTTCGTTCGCGTACGAAAGGGCGTAAGCACCCTAACCGGTAACCTTCTCTTAACATAACATAACACCCAACAGTAACATACATAGTCCTGTGTGACTACTCTTGACGCTCTACCAATCCTAATTCAGGATTTAGTGTCATTTGTCGTCAGAGAGTACTAGATTCCTTGGTCATTTGGTACTCTTGAATTCAATACTAGCTCACAATTTGGAGTGGAATTTTACGGAACTAAGTGAAATCGACTTTCTGTCTCTGTTGTTCTTCACGCAAAGTCAATCGCGTGCTCTATCTCGATTTCAAACTCGATTTGGTTCAAGAGTGCCAAACAAGCGTTGAAACTGGATTGAGATTGGAATTGGATTGCGATTGGAACTGTTTTCAAGAGTTGCCTCACTGTTCATATTCGGTTGTTTGGTTAGTTTTTTATCTGTCAGCAATTAATTTGTTGAGCATTGCTCGATTCCGAATGCAAAGAAAACAAGACAAAAAATATAAAATAAATTTTATATTGATCATATTTTATGATTAATTTGAATGATATTGATTAATTTGTCACTAACGTGTTTATGTTATTTACACGTGTTTTCTATTATTTCAGGTGAAATTTGCAGATGAAAACGGGTACAATCATCCCCTGACGCTCCTGGCGGCTGGCGCGATCGCGGGCATCCCTGCCGCGTCGCTCGTCACGCCCGCTGACGTCATCAAGACCAGATTGCAGGTAAATTACACTTCTCAATCTATTTTGCATTACACTACGCCCTTTATATTAACCCTCTGACTACGGTGCGTAGCGTCCTTAAAGTGTGTCACACACGTAGCAGATGCGGTAAGATATCTGTATCTGAGCGCGTATCTATCCATATCGCTCTCTATACTAAATTCAACGAGCAACACACACGTAGCAGATCACTTATATTTCACCGTCAAGCATCTGTACGCACCGACATATATCAAAAGATGGACAGATTATTGTATATGTGTATACAAATTGAAATACAATACAGTTTGAAGGTTTCCGCGTGAATGTATCATTTTCGTATATTATCGTATCTGCTACGTGTGTGATACCTTCAGATGCGATAAGTTTTTATACGCATATAAAATATTACCGCGTCTGCTGCGTGTGTGATGCACTTTACAGAAAAGCAACAGTCTAAAACTTTGTCGCTTCGACCAAATGCCGATTGTTAAAAACGTGCTGATAATGATAAAAAATTCCAGGTGGTAGCGCGAACAGGGCAGACTACATATAACGGCGTCATTGACGCTGCTAGGAAAATATACGCAGAGGAGGGATTTAGAGCGTTCTGGAAGGGAACCGTCGGTGAGTACCATAACATATTTACACGTGAAAATACATGATACATCGAATGCTATAATGTAAAAGGTAATAATTGCAAAAACTCCAAAAAAAAATTTGCATGTAAGAATTTCGAGTTATGAGACTTTCATACAGGATCCCTCAGTTTGACACTTAAGGGGTCGGGGACGTATGAACTACCCATGCAAACGTAATACCAAAATCATTTGTAATTTGAGCATATTTCCACCATATTATGCTATTATTCGGATTCGGATAGTATTTATCTAAGAACCTAGATAAATACTATCCGAATCCAAAATACATACCTAAAACGAAATTTAAGTGAATTCCATTTTGTATATTTTTACGACTTCCGAACGGCTCTTACACCCATCGCGTATGCAGGGGGAGAGGCCCTGGTGCCAAACAGGAATAGCTGATTTTGACACTCGCTTCAAATTGAATTTGCTTGCATCCTTCGCAGCAAAAAACACTTCGCACAAATTTCTTAAGGGGCCTTAAGAAATTTGTGTAGTAGCGCGAGAATTGATTTCGGAAAACAAACCATATGCTTTCGTATTAAAGCTGTATATGCCTAATGTCGATATTTAAGCCTAGACTAGTACGCCTAGACTAAATTCAGATTTAGACCACGTTTTGTAATAAGGCCGCAAATGTACAAAGACCATTTTCCAACTTCAAGTTTGTGTCAAGAGTGCGAAGTAAAAGCGGTGGCAAAGTAAAGCGTTCAGTTTCAGAGTAGATGAATGAACTCTTTGATTAAAAATATATATGAATGTTTAAAAATGTATAATAATGTTTCCAGCGCGTGTGTTCCGTTCGTCGCCACAGTTCGGTGTGACGCTCGCCACCTATGAGATCTTACAGCGCCTCTTCTACGTCGACTTTGGAGGATCGTGAGTACCGAGCTTTATTAGTTGCATACTCTTATATTGCTTTGTGTTGTATAGCTGCGTCGGCTCAGTGTAGAACGGGCTTTTTTGTCAAACAAATGACACATTGTGCAAGCTGTTACCCCAGCCCATTTAAAATGAAATACTTCTTAGGTCGCGCCCACCTAGGACGCGTCCTACGTGGCATTAACTACGGCCACCAGATACAAAGATGAAGTCCCATCTAACTGTAATTCCTTTATTTTCTTAGGCGCTACCGCTTGGCACTACTAGTAGAGTGAAGGGAAATTTTACTTTCCCGTGACACTACTGGTCGTGCTACGGGTAAAAGTACATTTCCAATGACACTACACTATTGTCAGTAGTTTGACGGGAAAACCATACCCTTCAAACCGTAATACATCAATGCTACAGTATAAACAGGTTTGGTGGTGGTAATTCCCCGGACGAACTTTTTCACAAGGAGCTCTATTACCTCATCATCAGCTGTCCTGTGGTGGACGAGGCCTCCCCATGGATTTGCCATTATAGCCACATCCATACGACGAGGATGTTGGAAGCATACATCCACGGCCAATTAATATTACTTACTGATGTGAATGATCTAAATAAGCGTAACCTGGTTTTTTTTAATGGTATCTGATGATATTATACTCAATTTTGCCAATGTCAAGTAGCATAGATAATTGTCAAACAATGTCCAGTCGTCAAGTACTCTGTCAAGTCATATTCTAGTAAATCGATGGCAGTTTACTAGAATGTTCCTGGACAATTTCCACCCCTTCGAAAAGACACGCAATACACCATGTGCTCTTTATAACCTACACCGGTTAAAATGCCACCAAAATTACACGATATAACTCAAAAAAACACAAAAAATTGAAATAAAACAAAAACGGACGACGTCTCCTTTCGAAAAAGCAGAAAAAGTCATATTAACATGGTTTATTTTTGTTATTCCAGCCATCCGTCCGGCTCGGAGCTGCGTGTAGCGACATCTATCGAGGAGTCTGTGAAGAAGGAGCATCACATCGGCGGCTACCAGGTGGCGCTGCCCGTGCTCACCGGACTGGAGACAAAGTTCGGTATCTCGTTGCCGAGGTTCTCCTTCGCCAAACCACCGCAGTAGATTGCTTCTAATGTACACTATGCTAGGGACACGTATACTATACCGCACACTTCTCCATAGAAAACTTTTTTCATCCCTAAATATTGTCTGACATTGATAATTGTTTTGTATGTTATTGACACGTATGTTATTGCGCAAAATTATCATTATTTTTTTTTAATTGATGGTAATTTTACATTTTAAAACGCTGAGTGACTTTCAGTTAAGGAATAGGGGGACTTGATGTTTATGCTCTGAACTTTTTAATATTAAATATTAAAACAAAACCAATAAGCCTATATTATAAGTTATTGATAAAATACAACATATACCATAGATACATACTAATATCTCGCACTAATATCATACATGCGAAAGTATACATGTTTGTTATTCAATCACGCCTTAAGGGACCGGCGAAGGCCGCACGCAAATTCAATTCGAGGCGAGTGCAAAGATCGGCCAAAATATAGCTATCCCTGTGTGGCACCGGGGCTCCCCCATGCATGCGCGATGGGTATACGGACCGATCAGAAATTGTAACAAATTGTAACGGTTTTTTTTTTATGGAATACTAGGTTCACAGAATGTACGCTAGGGAGCGCTCATCGGTGTCAAACACCAAACGTCCGTGTCAATTGTTTGCAAAAAACTTAGAATTAGGTCTCAGAAACTTAGGTCGAGATAAATAGACGTTACTTAGTCCGTACTAATGCTTAGAACTATCTTTGTCACTGTCACACAAATGTTAAAACACGCGTGCTAGAGAGTGACAGAGATAATGCTAAGCATGAGCACGTGCTAAGTAACGTCTATTTATCTCAACCTTCTGTCAACGGATACGTCTGTCATTGCGTGCGTAGGCGTAGTAACTGTGACTTAATCTTCGCATGCATACGTTACCTTTCTCGCTCTAATGAACGCCTTCGTGAGCGACAGAAAGGTTGATGATTAGAAAAGATGACTGAAATGAGATTGTATTGTGAATTGAATGTCAAATAATTACGAGAGTTGGCTTCCAGTTCTTGATAAAATTGCTACTGTCAAAATGGAGTCGGTAACGTGTCCCTAGTATAGTGTGGAACATTTGAAGTATCGTCCAATTCTTTTTAAACTTAAAAAGGGAAAATTTCTTGACTAATTATGTGCGCAACCTGCTCTCAAACTGTTAAGGAAAATATCGTGAGTACACCGGCGTGACCTAGAACCAAAAATTCTAAGACGTGTAACATGTGCATGAAAGACGCTTCTGGGAGGTGCAATGAATCCTCGCACCACACTGGTTCATTAAAGGTCACCAGGCTTTTTTTAGGGCCACTAATTATCTCAAGCTTGGAGGGTATTGCCTATCAAATTGGTAATCGCTTTTGATTACAATTTTGCAGTTCATTGCGCTGCGTGTGTTACCTTTTTTTCGAAGAGCAGAAATATGCGAAACATAATGCGCAGTGTACATAAAAATCGTATTCGAAAACGATTACCAGTTTGATAGACAATACGGGGGCAGGTCTCCGAACTTAACGAAAGGTGACCAAGAAATGCCCGTCAAGCGCTAAGAATGTCAAAATCACCCCTATTGCTGTTTTTTGCTCATCAACACTTCTTGAGATAGCTAACACTTATTTTGCGGGAATCAGCAGGGCGATTCTAAAACGTCCGAAACGTTTCCGATCGGATTCGTTAGTTTTTCATTTCGATGTGGTAAGTAACTAAAACAATTTTCTCTAGTAAAACACAGTAAAATACAATTAATCCTACTAATATTATAAACGCGAAAGTTTGTGAGTATGGATGTTTGTTACTCTTTCACGTAAAAACTACTGAATAGATTTGAGTGAAATTTGGAATGGAGATACTTTACGCCCTGGATTAACACATAGGCTACTTTTCATCATCATTATTCACGCGGGTGAAACCGCGGGCCGCAACTAGTATCGTATATTTCTGTGTTTTACTAGAGAAAATTGGTTTAGTTACTTACCACGTCGAAATGAAAAACTAACGAATCCGATCGGAAACGTTTCCGACGTTTTAGAATCACCCTGCAGGAGACCTAACACATATGTTTTGATAGCATCTTAGTAAACAGGCCCAATGGGGGGGATTTGCTGTAATCAACACGCTTGGCTGGCGAATTGGTGATCGCAGAATGGATGCTGCTGCCTATCCCCTGGTGTAATCCCTTTGTAAGGCTTTTACTACATCCACGGGAGGGCCAGACACACCACGACACACTGTCTACTAAAACGTGTGTTAGATATGAATTCCTGTAAAATCAGTGTTTGCTATCTCAAGAAGTGGTGATGAGTTGTGATCAGCAAAGAAACACATTTGAATTTCGCGCCCCTTTGGTAACGTTCCACCAAAAGTCAATTCGAAAAAGGGGCGATTCTAAAACGTCGGAAACGTTTCCGATCGGATTCGTTAGCTTTTCATTTCGATGTGGTTCGAAGTAACTAAAACAATTTTCTCAAGTAAAAAACAATAAATATTGAATATTACTGTGTTTTTCTAGAGAAAATTGTTAGAAAATTGTATAGTTACTTACCACATCGAAATGAAAAAGTAAAGAATCCGATCGGAAACGTTTCCGACGTTTTAGAATCGCCCTGATGGACCTTTGTGGCTTATACATGAGATCGCGTTCTTGGAAGGTATGTTAAAGTTACGTTAAAATTTATCTCAGTTAACCCTCAGCATTTGTGAACCTTCAAGGAAGGTACTTTAGAATTGTTTTTATTAGATTGTAAGGTATCAAAATCAATGTCAAACATTTTATTGTTATTTTTGTAAGTTATATTTTTTGAATCTATTTGCGATTATTTCGTATTGTGAATATTACGAATCTGTAAATTCTAATAAATAGATCAAAAATTGAGATTATTTGTTACTAATGCGCATTTTCACCAACCGCATTAAGATCATCTAACGCTTATGAAACACGTAACAAATGTCAAATTATTCAGTTTTTCATAGAAACCAGTTAATTTTTCATGCGTTAAGTGTCCCGTAAACGAAGAATTGGTTGGTGAAAATGGGCACTATGAAAGCTATGCGTGCTTGGCACGTCCATTTAAGTACCAGAGAAGGTAAATATTTTGTTATACATTTTTTTTTGAACATTTATATATTTTTTTTATACGCGTATCGTATTTATAAGCTATACAGGGCGTCCCACGGCTATGCCACATGGAGGGAAAGTACCTTGAATATTGTAGATGGAACATTTTACTGAAAGAAGACATTATTTGAATTTAAAAAATAATTTAAACTGCATTCATAGATGTTTAAATAAATACATGGTTGAACCGGGCATCGAACCCGTAACACCAGAAAAATAATCAGCCTGTAGTTTTATCATACCGATCGAAAGGCTTCATAATAAGTATTATGTTTTGCTAAATAACATAGTGTCAGAAATTAAAGGAAGACCATGAATTTTAACATTTGATGTGAAATTTTGTTCAGAAAAATTAAAAGCTGACATTGCCGTAAGGACATACAACTGACATTATCATAAGTACCTATTACTAGTAAATGTACCCACTTGAGAAGTACGCATCATTCCCCTATTAATAATATGATAAAATGATAAAAATTTAGTTTACAAGAACCAGTATGAAAGTGTCTACGAGCTACAAGCAGAAGTTAGACGTATTATTCTAAATATCCACCACAAAAAGATCAAAAAATCGACAGGGAGCGAAATAATCAAAAGAGTGCGACTTTGTATTCAACAGAAAGGGACTCATTTTAAGCATTTGATAAATTGATTAATTTTGTATTAAAAATGTTAAAATTTATGGTCTTCCTTTTATTTCTGACACTATGTTATTTAGCAAAAAATAATCCTTATGATGAAGCCTTTCGATCAGTATGATAAAGCTACAGGGTGATTATTTTTCTCGTGTTACGGGTTCGATTCCCAGTTCAACCATGTAATTATTTAAATATCTATGAATGCGGTTTGAATTTTTTTTTAAATTCAAATAATATCTTCTTTCAGTAAAATGTTCCATCTACAATATTCAAGATACTTTCCCTCCATGTGGCATAGCCGTGGGACGCCCTATATATATATCAGTATTTAGCACCAAATCAAAATACAAAAAAAATGGTTAAATGCGAACTTGCAAACTTTCCTAATATATTCACTATTTTAATAATGTAACTTTACGCAATATTTTTTAAAAGCAATGTGTGCTGTGCAATATTATTTATTATTTGCTCACCTTCTGCCGTAGTCTTTAATGTGTATCAAATTTATAAAAGTGGGAAACTATTTAAAAACTGTATTTTTTTAATTGTTCTGTAGTATAACTGTATCAAAACTGTATTTTTGAAACTGATTTGTAATCTTACTATTACAAAACTGTATTTTTTAAACCACTCTGTAAATTAACCACATGTTTTAAAACTATTATTGCACTGCTCTGTAATCCAACTAACAGTATTTCAGAACTGTATATTTGAAACTATTACACTGTTTCTAAACTAACTCTGAACACACAGCAGCATTAAAAATACAGTTTTGAAACAGTAATATTAAAGTGCCGTACTTTAAGATTACTGTTTCAAAACTGTATTTTTTTAAACTATTGTGTAATCTATTTTTTGGAATTGCTCTGTAATCTTGCTATTTCAAAACTGTATGTTTCTAACTGATATGTAATGTATTTTAAAACATTATGCAATTTAACTATTTCAAAACTGTATTTATGAAACTGCATGCACTTTGCTAATCTAGACACTCGTGTGCCATTTGAAAAAGAAAGTTGCATCAATTGTGTTGCTAAAAAGAGTAATTTACTGTAAGGTATAAAATTTGTACAAAAATGAGCAAAACTCGTCCGTACCTCTGTATATTATTTTAAAACACAGGTAGTTAACAAAATGATAACTTATTGTTGAATTAGATTCTAAAGCTCGGATGGCCTACATGCGGGATCATGCACAATTTAATTCTGAACTTTACATATTATTATAATAAGATGTGTTGTAAAACAACATTGTAAAAAGTGAATCATAGTGTAAAACGAGTGATAGGTAACCGATGTGACTATATTTATTGATAATGTACATTTTTGAGTTAAAATAAATCGAATAAATAATTAAAACTTGCTTCATTTTTAGCCAATTTGCTACTTTGTGTATCAGTACAGTTGTGCCATGGGTCCGGAAGGATACCTGGGTGACAGAGCTTTGCTCGGTGGTACCATCTGAGTGAAAACTCGGAAAAACAGGTATTTCCCAGTCCTCCGATCGGAACTCGGATTGGGAGAAAACACGTTTTTAAAGAGATGACACCTAAGATCGATCGATTTATCGCCCACAAAAACCTCAATATACTTAAAACAAAATCGAAATCGTTCGAATCGAGCCGTTTTCGAGATCTCAAAACAAAGCACGACCTCTGTGGCGCGGCGGCCGAGTAGCCCACTGCGATGCGGGAGGTTGCTGGTTCGATTCCCGCTGCGGGACAAATTTTTGTATGGTTGCAAATATTTGTTCCGGGTCTGGGTGTATAGTACCATGGTACTCGATTGACATTGGTAATCCAAAATATGTTTAGTGTGAAAATGGTCATTAGACTATTTCGTTCAATATTGTTATAGTAAGATACTACCTATGCCCTGATTTTTAATTTTAGGCAATTTTTGTAAACAGAAATGTCAAGATATGCCACTGTGTGTATATGTGTCAAATATATGTAATATACCTTGTATTACACATATGATACACATACATGACACTTATATACCTTGTATTACACATATGATACACATACATGACACTTATACACACAGTGACATTTCTTGGTTTACAAAAATTGACTAAAATTAAAAATCAGGGTATAGGTTACACTTGGTACAGGGATACTGTAGCATACCATAAATTAATTTTTAGAATCAGGTCAGTCAGTAGTTCCAGAGAGATTACCCCTCCTTACAAACAAACATACCTAGTATCTTGTTCATCAGCCAGTAGACTATACTGGATGAGGCCTCGCCTATATCATGCATAGATACAACTCTAACGTGCAATGGGGGATTTAGCCATAATCACCACGCTTGGCAGGCGAATTGGAGATCACAAATATTACTAAGTACATAGTAGTCGTGGGTAACAGTTAGATCATCGAACTGTTGGTAGGAAAGATTGGAATAAACGGGTAATATTAGTAAAGATTTAGATAAAATTATTTTTGCTCAAACTTCAACGAGGTCTATATCCTGATTTTTAATTTCATACAATTTTTGTAAACAAACAAATGTCAAGATATGCCACTGTGAGTATAAGTGTCATGATTGTGTAGCATACTTCTTATTCTAGGGTAGCATACGTGTAAATTCACATAAGACACATACATGACTTATACTCACAGTGGCATATCTTGACAATTGTTTGTTTACAAAAATTGTCTAAAATTAAAAATCTGAGATTAGTTATAATGTTACAACAGTTCCTTCCCTTCCCCATCTCACTATCGGGCAACGTAAATTTGTTTGTATGTGTTTGTGCTTGAAAACGAGGAACGATTTTGATGAAATTTACATGTTCAGAAGTTTCTCTGATGAGAAAAAACCATTCAGCTAGGTCCTATAGCTGAAAAAAATCTAGTTCGTCTTCTAGTTATAACATTTTGTAGACATTTGATACAAGAAATAAGTGTGACTATGTGAGGTAATTTTTATATTTCATTTTAGTTGCAAGAAATCGTTTTACCAGACAAAAAAGGGTTTAAAATTATCGTAACTAGCTATATCAGAGTCGCGCCCAGTCTAAAACTGCATGACCTAGGTACCTACTATTTAATTATGTCAAAAAAAGTATTCCATAATCCGTAAACACAAGGATCGTTTTCGAACGTCATCTGCCAAGTACTTACGTGCAGTTTTAGGCTAGACTTACTCAACATTTATGTAAAATACCGTCACATTAACAAGTCACTTTTAACAGGTTAAATTTGAAGAACTGAAATCCAATAAAATTATCGTGATTGAGCACATTTTCAGATCGTGAACAAAGTGTGGTACGAATCAAATGTGATTTGTTAAAGTAACGATACTAACTTCTTAAAAAATATACAAAACAAATGTAAATAAAATAACAGTCAGCAACAAGCAAAACATTATCATAGCCGGATTTAGAATGAATAGTGGTTTTTCAATGACTTGTGTGGAACACGATTCCAAAATTACTCCGTATTACGTTTTACTAGGAACTTTTTAGTAAATTTTAGACATGATGGGCATTTTTATCCGAAGAAAACCCAGCACTGGTCAAATTCACCCTAAGTTCAGCCTTATATTTCGTTTCTTTCGTAGCGAGTTCAATTCCAATATTGAATTCTACGTCCAAAGCGCTTGAGATTGGCCGCCCTTTATAAAAGTATAATTGATTTGCCGCCGAAAAATCCAGTGTTTTGAACGTGAAGAGAACATCACAGAGATACACAGATTGAACTATTAATTTGGTCTATTCATTGGCCCATCGTCCATTGTTCTTAAAAAAAAAAATATTTGGAGTCGCACTGCTTTTTCATGTATTAGATAAATTTTCAACGTCATCAAAGTCTCAATCAAGTCATGTTTTAGTAAAGCGGTGACAATTTTACTAAAGCTTTGGTGGACAACAATTTCCACGCCTTTGAAAAATCACGCTATGTACTTTATTTCATTAAACTACACTTGTGCTTTTGTAATAAGCTACACCCGGTTAAAATGTCACCAAAATTACACGATATAATACAAAAAAACAAGTCAAGTCAAGTGCGGCAAGTCTGCTGCCGCAGCTGCTTATTTATACTCGTGTTACACGCATGTCAATCGGAGCCAAATTATAGAGCGGACCATTTCGACAACTCATTTTGATTACACAAAACACTCACAAGCTCACGAGTGAGAGACCAGAGGCCCAAGCACGAACATCTAACGTTATCGAGACGCTAGCGCGACGATAGTAAACGTCAAATATGAACCAATCAACTTACTAAGATTTCATTGTCATTGGTCAATATTTGACATTTGCGATCGTCTCGCTAGCGTCTCGATAACGTTAATTATTCGTGCTGAGCTGACCCCAGTCTTACGAGTTTTGCGAGCCAGCTCAGTTTTGACTTTATATTGGTGATTTAAACTAAAAACGCAGTTTTAAACTATCACCAACCTTATTCACCGGAAGGCGCATTAAAATAAGCCCTCTCCTCCCTTCTCGACGGACCAAGGGCAATATCAAGGTCGCAGGAAGTCGGTGGATGGTGGCGGCTCGAAACCGTTCGTCGTGGCATCCTATGGGTGAGGCAATGGACTTCTACAGGCTGATGATAACGAACCTTATTCGAATATTTCAACAAACTGTTTAGGTATAAGAATAATACAATATGCATGCACCATTATAAATATTATTTAGGTATCTTATCAAGTACTTAGCTTTAATGTACCATAGCATAAAATGTTTCGTTTTTTTATTTTAATACTATGTGCGCAGTTTTTAAGGCAAAAACGAGAGTTACATTGGTAATTCGATGATATTTATTTTAAACTATTTAGGTACATTAAAAGTGAATAAGTAGTATACTTAAAGTACTTAATTATTGTTTAAAACAAAATTATACATAAGTAACTAGAGTAGGTGCTATTGAAACTGATAAACCTAATGAAGACAAAATAATCGAACCAGTAGCTCAGCCGATAATAGGATACTTTAAGTAATAGAGAAAGAGCATATAGGGAAATAATTAATTTAAAAAAATCCTAATAGAATTACACTAGTAATATTAAAGTTGTGTACACAAATTAAAATGTTTTAAAACCAGCAAATCGTTCATTAAAAGCAAGGTATCTACAACCAACTTTCCAAAACAAAATCTGTAGGTGCCGAGTGTAATTTTTTTGCTGCTGCTGTCAAATTCGCACACACTATTAAGGTGAACAAAGTGGAGCGAATCAAATTTTATTGCTTTTTGTTCGTTACTGCTCATTAACACTTCTTGAGATAGCAAACACTGATTTTGCGGGAATCAGGAGACCATGACACATGTGATTAATAGTATCTCCTAAATATCATTAGTTTAGCTACGAATGTCAACTATACAAATCTTTCATTGACATTCGTAGCTAAACTAATGATATCTAAGAGATACTATCAATTAAATCATCATCTATGTTAGGTCTCCTGATTCCCGCAAAATCACGGTTCGCTATTTCAAGAAGTATTAGTGAATAAATAAAATAAATAAATGCTGGACATTTCACACAACATTATCTAGCCCCAAGCTAAGCAGAGCTTGTGTTATGGGTACTAGATAACTGATATACTTAATACAATACATTACATAGATAGATATTTTTTATCATGCATATAAAACACACAGAACACCCTGAACAAATATCTGCAGATCGTACAAATATTTGTTCCGAGGCGGGAATCGAACCCGCAACCTCCTGTGTCGCAGGTGAACCTTCGCCCACCGCGCCACAGAGGTCGTCAACGAGCTGTAACGAGCAAAAAACACAATAAAATTTGAATTTCGCGCCACTTTGCTAACGTTCCACCATAATATGGAAATGTAAGCAGCGCCTCCAGTGGGTCGTTTCTACAACTCTTTGCCCACATAAAACCTTACGCAATGCGGACGAACAAAACTCACACTCAGCACACAGGCATGTAGCCAGGTGGATAGTTTCTAACTTGTACTCACGCATTGAATTGAATGTACATACATAATAAAAGTAAATAATCCTTCAGATAACGAATCAACCTTGAAAATAACTTAGTTAGTTTGAGGGGCCGCGACCCGTCCACCCACCAGCTTCACCCACCAGTGGGACCACGGGGAATTTCTTTTTCCCCGTGCACCCACTGCCTTATGGCGGGAAAATATCGATATCAAAGAAAAAATGCAATGGTGCATGTACAACAGAAGGCACAGAACTAATAACGTTTCCGAAAGCTGGAACGCCGGCATTAATAAAAGAGTGAATAAAAATTATGTAACGAAAGCTAAACTTCTGACTAAAATATATTTAGCGCCACAATCTAAATTAAACGATTCACGGGAAAAATATTATAAATTAAGAGACTATCAGATACTTCAAGCACAAATGCAACTTATTCACGAAGAAATAAGCGTTGGTCATTTTTTGGAAAGTTGCGTTAGGAATTACTTTTTGTTTTTGGATTCTAGGTTATTTATGATTTATTAATTTCTCTTTAATAATTCAGTCGTCTATCGTTTTAATTTCCCATAGGTATGTTTTGTTTAGGTTGTTTGGTTTTTCCCATAGGTATGTGGCCCGTTACAAGGACGGTAGATGGACTCTACGGTCGATAAAGTGGTCTGGGCCAAAAGGCACCAGATCAAGAGGTCGACCAAGGGCCAGATGGGCTGACGAAATAGTAGCGTGCGCGGGTGGAAGTTGGCTCGACAGAGCTAAAGACAGAGAAATATGGCATTCCTTGGGGGAGGCTTTTACCCGAACGGGGTCCATACATTGAATGGAAATGGATAATGAAAACAAATAAAATTAAACTAATTACAAAATAGAATTTATAATTGGAAATCAAATTTATTTAAGTGTAAGAAAATGTAATTGAATCATAGATTAGTAAGTTACCAATTGTTATCGTTTAATGTGTACATTGTATGGAATTAAGTAAAGCTTTATAATAATAATGTGTTGTTTTGTTTGTAAAGAATTGTTAAAATTGTATTTATATCGATATATATTTTTCCTGCCTTATGCATAAGGGTGCAGTGGGTGCACGGGGAAAATGAAATTCCCCGTGGTCCCACTGGTGGGTGAAGCTGGTGGGTGGACGGGTCGCGGCCCAGTTTGAGCATTGAGCAGCTTTTATAATCTATTTGTAGCCATGGTAGTCTCGGCTTAAGAATAGGACTCCTCCAACTCCTGTGGATGTCGTAAAAGGAGACTAAGGGATTACGCCAAGGGATGAATAGCGCATCCATCTGAGTACTTAACGCTAAAATGCGATCACCAATCCGCTTGCCAAGCGTGGTTGATTCAAAATGATCCTTGTGATTTCAATGAATAAAGTTCTTTTGATTTGTTGATTATGGCAAATCCCGCTATTGCACGCTATGGGGGATGCCTCGTCCAGCAGTGGACCAGCTGATGAAAAGAAGATAATCGACTTATCATGGTTAAAATACCAAAAATACTAACAGTATTCACGACCCCCAGGTTGAGTCGACTATAAACCGGAAGAATAAGACACTCAATGAACCTATGACATCATAAAGATTGTAGAAATTCGGTGGATGAAGGCGGCTCAATACCGTTCGTCGTGGCATTATTTTTAAGGAGGCCCATTTCCAGCAGTGGATGTCTACGGAATGATGAGGTGAGAAAAAATTATGCTACTGAACAAACACCACGCCAATAGCCAAGCCAGGACAATGAAAAGTAATTTTACTGGTCCACTTAAGGCCAATCGACCAATAAAACGCGTCTTATGTTAGTCATTGTGTCCTTGGCGCAGCGTAAATTAAACAAATTATTAAAATTATTAAATTTTGTAGTATGGGAAATTTTCACGTAGGTACTTTTATGTCGGGGAAAGCAAACCTTCGAAACCTGTCTTCACCGACATACCGCCGCGGTACGTCGGTTAAGGCGCCAAAAGTTATTTTTTTTTTATGTTTCTGTGAGTATCTCCTGTTTATTCAAGTTAGGTTCTTCTACTTATTTATTTAAATCACAAGGTAGAGAAAGGCCCTCCACTCGATGGACTAAAGACATTATAAACGTCGCAGGAAGTCGGTGGATGGAGGCGGCTCAAGACCGTTCGTCGTGGCATTCTAAGGGGGAGGCTTATGTCCAGCAGTGGACTTCTACAGGCTGATGATGATGATGCTGATGAAATCACAAAGTATATAAGTAAGCTTTCAGTGTACCCCTGATCAATCTTCCATATAACTGAAGCTCCTCTCCATCTCAATGTTTGTCAGGAACACTTCTTAGCGACAAGAGACCACCCATTGTACATTTTTACTTTAATTTTATTTATAAGTGCTTAGTTAAGTTATGTATGGTGTATAATAAAGAATTTTCATTCATTCAAAAGGTTTCATCCCTGATCGAAAGCCAAAGCACACCGACAGTGATTCTAAAACGTCGGAAACGTTTCCGATCGGATATGTTAGATTTTCATTTTGATGTGGTTAGTAACTAACAATTTTCTGTAATAAAACACAGTAAAAAACAATAAATATTGTATATTACTGTGTTTTTCAACACAGTAACACAAGTTTTTTTTACAATAAATATTGTATATTACTGTGTTTTTCTAGAGAAAATTGTTATAAAATTGTTTTGGTTACATACCACATCGAAATGAAAATCTGACGAATCCGATTGGAAACGTTTCCGACGTTTTAGAATCGCCCTGCGGATGCGTATACAGCATGAAACGTAGACACGCGCGTCTCTACGTATGTACACGCATGCGTGCCCGACACGCAAGCGGTGTGTCATGTCTCATACAGTTCCATACATTGTCGGCTTCACCGACATACCGGTTATATCTACGAGATAATCTCCAAGAAAACAATTTAACGAATGTTATTTTAGTCAAATTTGCATATAAAATCGCGTGGACACAATC
Organism: Epirrita christyi; assembly: GCA_951392215.1. Taxonomy (NCBI): domain Eukaryota; kingdom Metazoa; phylum Arthropoda; class Insecta; order Lepidoptera; family Geometridae; genus Epirrita; species Epirrita christyi. Next base: position 14,146,686 of record OX595841.1, on the reverse strand, counting down.
TAATCTGAAAGTTAATCGCTAAACCTCCCCGAAACTCGTATGTGAGGTCTCCTTCGCATGCCTCTGCGCCTCCGCCTGGCCCGTGAGCAACGTATCGCAGACAAGGCACTTGAGCGTGAACTTGTTGAGGTCGGTGAACTGTCGCGATGACTTCGCCTCGTGAGCCAACTGTTCTGCTTCTCTGTATATGTCCATGTCTTCTGCTGGGAACACGGTTTGCATGCCACCCTGTAATAGGAACATTCATAATCATACAGTCCGGCCAAAAATTACAAAAAAAAGAGACGCGGTTGGTGTGTGTTTGGTCAAAGCTAGCCCTTACAATGAAAAGGTCAGGCATCTCAACCAATGTATTATTTCTACAATAGAATGATTGGAATGACACACATTCTTATCGCTGTTCTCTGATAGGACATAATGACTTGGCAGTGTCATATGAATAACTAATAACCAACTAGAAGTGACCACTGGCGCTGGAGTCGCACTCAAAGCAGCGCTAAATATCTACTCACTCGCTCATACTAAGTCTACTAATCAGTGTGGGCTGGCACGCCAAGCAGATATCCGCGCCGTCGCAATGTAATTTTTTAAATGTAACTACAATTGTTACATAAGCAATAAACTATGCTGTGTTTGAACAACATTTTATATCCAATGTCCGTCTTTCTGTTTAGGTAGGTTCAATTTTAAATCTGTCATAGCAGGACACCCTTCAACAACTTTTTTTTTTCGATTTGCTCTTGTAGCATCTGACGTCACATGTGATTGGGTTGGAAACATGGTAGTTTTTCTCTCCTCCAGGTAGCATATCTCCCCCCTGATTACTACATGATTAGCATAATTTTTTTGTTCAATTTCATTATGAAGGCAATAATTGAACCTACCTATGTTATAATTCCTATTTAATTCTATACGTAGCTATTTCAGTCTCTACCTCAGGTAGTTAAATTAGGCAAGTTCTAGCCATGATTGAAATAAGGTAGGACACATAACGTACGACAACCCTGTCGGTCGTTGCGGGCAAGCGCAGGGACGTCGGGGTGCGTGCGGGAAAATATAGTTATTTATCTCGGTGTCATCGGGACACGAACAAAGAGAAGTACATAAGTAGCACTTCTAGAGAGTTAATTTATTCTATGGTAGTACCTAACACTACTAAATCATGGTACTTTTATTATGATTACTTTGCAATGGCGTCGATTATGGTGAACTATTCTCTAAACCAAACATCAATCGCCATCCTTTTCATATCTATAAGAACATGATTAAAAATTTTTTTGCTGTCGAACTTGTTTAGTTTATACCAAGGATATTGCAAACTAATGCATATTTTTTTTTTTAAACTCTAATTCCTCATGCTCCCTCAGTGACCGTAAGCTAGTTATTCGGGTCTGGGTGCTATTGTGTGGCCAGTGAGCTATCCTTCTATGATAAATCCATGGTATAGACTTCAGAACAAAGCCTTTGGATATACTCAACAGAAAGTCCTGCTCCATCTCTTTAAGGTAACGTCAACCAACATCATACTTTTTGGCTGATTTACGGAACAACCAGCCGGCCTGTTCGTGGAGCTCACTTACATTCCATCCTTATCTGCCCACCCAAATTACAGTAGCAAATGGGCAATAGCTACTCTAATTGGGGAGCCGATCGGAGTACACAGTTACAGAATGGTAATCGGAAATTTAGAGAATGATGCATCATCTAATTCTAATTTTAATTGAAAATGGGGGAGATAAGATCTGCACTGACTTCCCGCATTGGGGTGTATTGTGCATTGTCCCCCTGCTAACCCTACCCCAGCCAGCCCAACTCCTTAAAATAACGGAGAAGGACTCTGGGAAACTCAGCAGCACTGTTCCAGTGTCCCCGAATGAGTAACGGATGAAGTTAAACAGGACTCTATCAGCTCCTGGAGTCCGGTTTTTTCCTGGCTTCATTTGTGGCTGTGCAGTACAATATAACATGCTCCACTGTCTCCTCGTCCTGAAGACAGCCACGACATAGCCCACTGTCCGTAGCCCCTGTCTTCAGCAGATGGTGGTTGAGATCACAGTGTCCCAGTAAACTGGTGTTTACTATGATGCATCATAGTAAACACCCGTTCTAATTTTGGTTCGCTGATATCAGAGGCCCAATTAACAAAAATTTCAAAATCTTCAGGTAAAAAAAAAAATTTTTCATTCCTGCAAAGACTATGTAGTTGTTACTTTGTGACTGAGACGGGATTATACAGCGAATTTAATGTTTTAAAATAACGTGTGTTAGGCCTCAGATTGTTAACAACATTGCACCAGTTTCTGTCCCAGATGGTGAAAAAGAGATCATAAACCAATAGCAATTGGGTATAAATTAATGTAATTCAACTTCAAATACTTACGTCAGCTTGTTCCAAATACAACGGATCATAATGGACTCCATCAAACAGAAGGAAGACTCTCTGTCCATAGTTTCTATCTTCTCCAAATCTATTTATAATTGCATTTAAAGTATCAACAACTGCCATCTCTACTCCGTAGAATCGGGATAAAATTGCTACCTAAAACAGAAAAATTCAATTAATTAAATTAATGTGAACGATAAGAAAGAAAGAAAAAGCATTTATTAATGTCCATGAATGCAGATCAGATGATAAGAATGACACGAGAAAATACAAAAAATTAGCACCATACAATGCCAGATAGACCACTTCAGGTGGACGTGACCTGATACAAAGAACCAGCCAAGTGCGAGTCGTACTCGCGCATGAAGGGTTCCGTACCATTATCTATAAAAACGGCAAAAAATCACGTTTGTTGTATGAGAGCCCCCTGAAATATTTATTTTATTCTGTTTTTTAGTATTTGTTGTTATAGCGGCAACCGAAATACATCATCTGTGAAAATTTCAACTGTCTAACTGTCACAGTTCATGAGATACAGCCTAGTGACAGAAGGACAGACGGACGGACGGATGGACGGACAGTGAAGCCTTAGTAATAGGGTCCGTTTTACCCTTTGGGTATCCAAAATATGAGCATAATACAATGCCCAATGTAGTACTTCAAGTGGACGTGACCTATTAGGTGTTGGGAGCTATAATAGGCAGATGTTATCTTTTATGATATATACATGCATGGAGGAAGTGGCGAGCAGGCCAGCTAGTATCTAATAAGTCTTACCTCTATAGCACCACCCCATGAACTAGGCTGCATTATCCAGGCACAGTACTCCGCATTAGGTCTACCCAGGAATGCCTCAGTGTATGTATCTAAGTCATTCCCTACCTCCATTGCTATTATCTGTCGCATTAGTGAGTGGACTGTTGTGTCTACATTGCCATTTAGTGTAAAACCTGAAATTTTATTACATTATAATTTTAGTAATACAGTCTAAGCTATTGTTGTAAGTCGTGCACTACTTATTTATATATACTTCTAGCTTTTTTTCCGCCACATCTTATCAAAATCCAATGAGTGCAATCTCTCTTAGGCTGGATCTAGCTTCCATAATTCCAGTCATTTTTTAACTTATGAAGTAAGCCACACATAGTATAGTTGTTATTGTAATAAAACGTAAATCATTATCAAGGAATGGCTCAAAAGTTGATTTCAAGCTTACTAGTACCATATGGCTTTGCTTGTGTTAAAGCAGGATAAAAAGTAGCCTTTGTCTCGATGTAGGTCAAAATTAATCTGCAGAACAATTTTTATCAAAACCAGTTTGAACAATATACATGCTTACTTTCACATTAATATTAATAGGATTACCATAAGAACATTGTAATCAAAGTTTGTGTATTAAGAACTCACCTATACTAGTGAAAAGACATGAATTATCAGATGGAACCACCTTCTTCATCAAAATACCAGGTCTGACAGTTGTCTCATGGGACGTTCCATTCTCCACAGGCCGGGGGGGTTCTTTAATCATGAGCACAGAAGTTTCCACCGCCTTAGAGCCTTCACCAGGCAACGGTCCAGACTTTTCTTCTACAATCAATGTCTCTCCAGATTTAAGCCCTATTTGGTTCAAAGTCTTGTAATCGTCACTAATGTCTATCGGCTTGGGTGGATACCCACACAAAACACACACTTTCTCCACGCTCACATCCGAAATGCTAGACAGAAACAGTTTTAATTCACCAACTGTACTCTCAGAGGTCAAATTTTTCAATACCTGCTGTCCATTTTTACTTTTGACTTTAAACGCCAACGCAGCCATTTCTTTTCAATTCTGCTCTGCTAGAACGAGCCTGAACGAGGTGTTACGTATTAATTTACTTGCGAATGAGTTTTATTTGACACAGACGCAGCAAGAAGGAAATAATCAGAAATATGGACCTAATCACAACAAAACAAACTATTCAACCAACTTTTTCTTTTTTCTGAAAGAAAGAAAGAAACGTTTGTGATTGTGAGTGAATGAAATGAAAGAAAGAAAAGAAAACTAAACTAGACGTGAGTGGGTGCGATGGGTAATAACTGGGGTATGACCGAACCGGCTCCACGGTTCAGAGCGCAGGGAAACGGCTCGCAGCTCAACAGCTCATCAGTACTTATATAGCAGGTTCAATGGCTCAATCACACAAGATAGGTACATTGTTTAATGTCTCAAAAGTATTTATGCGTATGGCGTACAGTACCTTTGCATTCTTTTTTAAGAACTAAAACACCTACTTGAGTGATAAATTGGACCAGGGGAGGTTCTGTTCCGCACTAGGCACTGCTATATAAATAAATAAATAAAAATAGTTCTGACAAGCTTGTACCTACAGCAGGGTCACAGCCACGGTCTCTCTTTTGTTTATTATTTCTGGCAGGGTGTTGCACATTTTGATATTACTTTCTAAATGATAATAATAATAATAATAATTTTATGTACTTTCTCACTCATTTGTTCTTAACATTCTTGATGTTTTGTATAATTTTAATATGTATAATATTATATATTATGTGTATTATAATTTATTAGTATATATTATAATTTCTTAGTTTAGATTAAGTATATTTATATTTTTAGTTTTATTGGTTACTACCTTGTTTGTAAGGCACGCCTCACCATCTTTCTGCATCATTGTTGTGTATTATAATTTATTAGTATATATTATAATTTCTTAGTTTAGATTAAGTATATTTATATTTTTAGTTTTATTGGTTACTACCTTGTTTGTAAGGCACGCCTCACCATCTTTCTGCACGCCCAGGATGACTGGTAGATAATGCTATTAGCATTAAGTCCTCCTTGCACTAATGTTTTGTGTGAAAGTTTAAATAAATAAATAATATATGTAATATATATTATCAACATTATACAAGGCTAGTCTTGTTATTACTTTATTATATGAAAATAATGAAATAATATAAACGGAAATAAAATCCTAATAAGTGCCTACCTAGGTAGGGTACCTACAAACCACTCATTATTCAAATATTTAAAATCGATATTGTTCCAAAATGAGACAGCGTGTCCGGGTGTTTGTGTATATTTTTATAATATAATTGTGTTTCTAAACTATGTTTTTATGTGTTTGCACGTGAGTTTGGAGAGTGTGCAGTTAGTGTAAATGCGTTGGTGAGTTAATCAAATTATCTACCAGATCATCTGTTCATAGATGAAAGCAGTAAAGTGCATGTTGGACCACGCCCAGTGAAGACTTCAAAAAACTGACTTCAAAGTCAGTATTTAGTCAGTATTATAGGTTTTAATCTATTTGTTTGCCAAATTTAATCTAAATCAGTTCTGTCGTTAACGTGATTGAGTTACAAACATCCAAACAACCAAACTTGCTCATTTGTATTATAATTAATGCAGACCTGTACAGTATTATTATGAATATAGATTACAGACCCAACTTCTACTGAAAAACTAGTGGCTTGTAGGTGGTCCGGAAACTTGACTCGTTCAAAGCTTTATTATTTATAAAACGGATCTCTTTTTCAGAAAAAAAAACACCAAAACATGAAACCTTTTTATATTATTACCACTCTAATACATTTTTTATAATTCTTAACGATTCTTCCAATGATAATCCCAAAAGATGGGGGTACCTATGCAAATAAGTAAATAAACAAACCCACTCACTTTACATGTAGGGGAAAATCATTTTTCGGAGTTATTATTTCTAAGTTTTTCTTAACAAGTCGTGGCAGGTGCGTGCTTTTCTGTTTGAGTGACGGGAGACAGGCGCGTATTCTGCGAGCCGTTTGGCTGGAACTGTTGGAGCTACATTGCAAACTCTGAGTCGTTTTAGCTCTGCAGTTATATTCAGATTCAAGCCCGAGCGGAACTGCAGTGCAGCTCAACTTTTATAGCTGAGTTATACCCATCACTAGAAAATTGAAACATGACATGACACAAACAAATCTGAAGCAAAATGACTTAGAGAATTTATAGTAGGGAGATGGCAAGCATACGCTTTCCCCTCTGCCGAAGTACATGAACGGTCGTTCGTGTCAGTTTATAAAAACTAGTTTAGCCACGATCGTTTGCCATTCTGCGTTCATACCTGTCGCTATACGGAGCTCCTAAAAATGGTTGGTTGTGCTGTGGTTACGTGTAAATGGCGGTCGGAAACATAAAATTTAACAAAATATGGAGTTTCTTATCACATTTAAGTATTTGACAACACAATTAAGCCATTAATTTCACCGTAAAATATATTTTCTTACTGCAAGCTTACGACAGAAATAACGATACGTAATTTCTTGGTACGGGGACAAGTGATGTGAAAACAACGAACGAATGAATGAACGAAAGAGGCTGCAACGATTATTATGAAATTAACAGGATAGGGAGTTTTCAGGCCGAAAAAACGATCTCAAAGCTGTAAAAAAAAAGCTGATTCCAAAGAAAATATCAATACCTACCTACATCGTTCAATACCAGCCTAAAATATAGGTTAAATGGGCTTGATTATATAGCAGTTTCTGGGGTTAAAAGGGGTTGTAAGGTTATTTAAGAGGGTTGTATTTTCGTTTTTTTTTTCGGTTTTAGGTTTTCGTCAATCACAATATGAAATAAGGCAGGTATGCAAAAGTATTCGGATATTCGAATCTCGTTTCGTATGAAAGCAAATCCACGAAAATACATTTTCTTAACAATAAATTGATCCATTTTAAAACCAATAGCTTATATTTTCATTAAAAAATACAATATAAAATGTCTTAATCCCAGTTTATAATAATTGTTAAATCCATGTATAAGGCACCGAATCATAGACCTTGTTATAATCAATACAAGCAGCCGAGAGGTTTCCCTTGCTCCTCCTGACCTTCTGTCTGATGGCCATGTCAATGAGGAGGAGCTCCTTAATACCACGGGACCCAACCTTACATCCATTCCGAGCAGGAGCCAAAATATTGTTTTTTTAACACTCAACAGTCACATACGTAGTCTTGATCCCACACTAGGATTCCCTGTATCGTAGGTACCTATCAGGAACTACGAGTACCTGATACCATGACACCCAGACCCGGAACAAATATTTGCAGATCATACATGCCTGATGCGTGTGATTTGGAAACCACATAATTTTATAAGAAACCAACGCACCGCAGGTGTGTATTATTTATATATTATATTTTTTTTTTATTGTATTATTTTATTAGTGTACTGATCATGAATATTTCCCATGAAATATTCATGATCAGTACACTAATATCTACAAATATTTGTTCTGGATCTGGGTGTTATGGTACCAGGTACTCGTAGTTCAAAATTTTTTTTTTTTTTTCTATTTTGGCTATTATTTCTTCACACTATGGAGTTTGAAGAAATAATAGCCAAAATAGAAGCAAACTTCGTTCGGGTGCAAAAGGACCCGGTGACCTCATAAATCCTAAAAATCAATTTTAACTGACTATGTTTTTTTGTATGTTTGTTACGCGATTAGTTTTGATCAATATGAATCAATTCACCCATTCAAACATAATAAACATACAAGATCAATAGACAATGAATAATCTTAATTACATTCAGTCTTTTACACCCCATCACTAGTTTTTGCGCTAGTGTGCAACTAAACAATAGTGTAATTACAGAAATTATTTATTTGTGTGCTTGTTTTATGTTTGTGTGACAGCTTTTATTTCCGTGTGTGTTTATAGACACGCCTCAACTTTCTGCATGAGTGTGCGTGAGTAAGTAAATGTGTGCTGTACGTGTTTACCTCGCCTCCCGCAAAAAGTGGCAGAAATAATTTAGTACAAGAAGTTGAGCATGCCATCTCCCTACATAAATTCTCTAAGCAAAATGATAACTTCGTCAGAGATAATGATTGATAGAAGTTCTGTATACTGTTTGTCTGTCTGTGGTCCTTGTGCTGAAACCATGGAAGAAGAAATCCATTGGAAGTACCGCTAAATATTTGTCATAGGCAATTGAAGTTTTCCCTAGTGAAGGAACATCGTAGGTAAATATTTTTTGTCGATAAAATAATTGACTATGATGATGATTAAATAGTTAATTTCATCGTTGATGGTTTCCAACAGTTACGAGAAACCGGCCCTAGGTACTATATTCAAAATACAAAATTTGCACATACGCGAGGCAGGTATCAAATAAAACCATAATATCTAAACACACTATTTTTTTATTTACAGTAGCTTACTAGATAGGTACACATAACTGCCGTGGTGTGTCCGGCCTAAAATAGACCCCTCCTTCTCCTCCCGTGGATGCCGTAAAGTAAGATGAAGATGTTTTTTGTATAGATGAACGTTCAGAACTCAAAAACTCAAGCTGAGTCGACCGATGGTCAAGTGAGTGAGTAGCAAAGATGTGACGAGCGAGTCTTGTTTAGACATTTATAAACAATTTAAGCAGATATATATAACCACTATGGCGCGGCGGGCGAGTAACCGGCTGAGATGCAAGAGGTTGCGGGTTTAATTCCCGCTATGGGACAAATATTTGTATGATCTGCAAATATTTGTTCCGGATCTGGGTGTTATGGTACCATGGTACTCGTAGTTCCTGATAACCACGACACAGGGAATCCTAGTGTGGGATCAGGATAACGTATATGACTATTGGGCGCTATGTTATGTTACTATAAATAAACCAGCATTACATTAGACAAAAATATACTTATTCTAACTTGAAAACTAACGTTGGAGTAGAATCTTACTTTGACTTGATGACTGGATTGTTGACTTAGCGGTAAGAAGAGCGTGCGTACTGCATCTGGCTCTAAACTCCGCCATTTCAAATCATCATTTTTTTTTACAAAGTATTCTCGAATAAAATGTTTGGTACAGATTCGTCTATCGTTAGGGATCCAATCTCGTTTGTTAATTAATAGCCTCTAGCCATTTTTTTTATGAATAATATCTTGAGGAAAGAATTGAAAGGAATACTCCTGTAAGAAAAACGCAACGATAAGACTAAAATATTTACTTTGAAAAGGTTCCACCCCATTTTGATAGCCGCGTAGTTTATATGCGTAAAATCTATCGATAGTCGATCGTATCAGGTGCATTGGTACAACACTATGATAACCAATACTATTTGTATTTTTTGCATAAAAATGACTAGGAATCCTTATAAAACAGGATTATGTGATGGTACTTTGGTATACAAATAGCCCCCAAACACATATAACCCTGACCCCTAAACCCCTAATCTACAATTACCTACCTAAACAAAATAACTTACCTACCGGTGGAAACTTATATTCACATCATTGTTTTGTCTCGTGGAGGAATGGGATTTACATCCCGGCACTGCACATGCCATTTGTTGTTAGTTTGCTTGCCTTTTTATGGTAATTTTAATTGTAAGTCGCAGTATTACAACAAAATTTTATAATTTTTCTCTCCTGTCAAAACGACGTTCACATGTAAACATAACCCGAATACACGAAAATGTCCTAAATCACAAGGTGATTTAGATATTTAGCTGGACCTCTTCAATTTGATGTAATGTGGTAACATGACGTCATAAATGGACCCAAGTACCTGGTACGATGCAAATAAAATAAGAACAGATTTCTAAATGCTTTTCTCATTCCAACACATTAAAACATTCATTGATAAGAATGAGACGGATACAATTAAAAAACGCTGGCTTTAAATCTTACTTCCATTGACATTCATTCTTCCGTGGCTGAAACTGAAATCAGCGAGTTCCTCAGAATAATGGTCATTACATTAAGACTGCTTATACGAAAAATTAGTGTTTTGGAGAATTTCCGACGGCAATATCGTGGCTATGTGGTCAGCTTTTTTGAAGTTAAATTACTGTTAAGGAGAGGTAAAGTCGTAAACAAGTGCACAGACAGAGCAAAAAAGTTTTTTTTTTATCGACTATTTCAAACGAACTAAATTTTCCTATGCTGTTTTTCGAATCACGACGTCAGAGCTATCTTTCAGGTAAAGAAAAAGCATTTTATTGTAGCAAAACATTTTATTTGATACATGTTTCTAACAGAATATATAATCTCAAAGTGCACTGCCTGAGTTGTTTCCCGAATATGTTATTTTTTTTAAATAAAAAAACGTTACCATAAAATGTATAAATTGGTCCAATTCAATGTTTTTTTTTACATGTACTAGGTAGGAGATATTTGTAAATATTGTACACAATATATCAAAGAACAAGTATTTTTGAACCTGTATTATTTTTTTATGTCCTCAGTTATTTATTGCGATTTTTTTAAATACACCATTATAAACGCGCGCGCCAACGATTTCCGATCAGTACGCACCGGGTCCTCCCAGGGAGTGGATGTATCGCTCGTTCCCGCAGCCCGTCCCGATGCCGGGGTCAATGTTCTTGCGTTGGTGAACTATAGGGCGACTGAGACGTGGGTACGATTGATACTTTATAACATTATTCGTTAATGTACCATGTCATTATTCGTACCTATTATGTATCTTCAAAAGTGGCCTATCCGAACGAAAGAGGCGTTTACTTCCAGCCTCCCCCACATGTCTGGCCCCACTGGGGGACGTTGGGAGAAAAAAGTACCAACGTCCCCCACTCGTGACAACGTGCAGAAATTTAATATTTAACAGTAGGAGAACTTTTTTTTCTGTTTTTAAGTTTCCATTATGATGATCACTGAACACGATTCTGCTCTCAGAATTGAAAATAGTTGCCACGATTTTGAACTTTTTTGTTTTCTGTTGTTTCTTGTGATCACAAGGAACCTCAGATATCGATTTTGAAAGCAATCTGTCAGGTAACGAAAAAGTTCATAATGGCGGCCACTTTTTTTTAAATTTCTGACAGCAGATTCTTGTTCAGTGATCACAGGGATCCTCAGATATCGATTTTGAAAGCAATCGGACAACAAAGAAACAAAAAACAACAAAAAAGTTAAAATCGCGGCAACTATTTTCAATTCTGACAGCAGAATCGTGTTCAGTGATCATCATAATGAACTCTTAAGGTGGCGGTGATGGCCGCACGCTAAATCAACTCGAGAATAGCTCAAAAGTCGGCCTGCATATTGCTGTCCCTGTTTGGCTAACGCAGACGCGCGCGGGGCACAGCCGAACACTTATTTCTATTCTGTGGCCGTTACCATTCATAATTCGAAGGTGGTATTTATTTTTTATGCAAACTAGCATTTGACAAAAATATTTTTTTGGCATATTTGGCATTTGTCACAAACTTTTACATTTATATATCTAGCAATAAAAACTCCTTGGTACCTAGTTCTGCAAACAGTTAGAACTCGCGAGCACAAACTTTTTTCCAATAATTGTGATCAGGGTGGTTATTCGCTATGACCTATAAGATTTCTTTTCAATAACGTGTGACGTCACCCATACGATTCAGCGATGATTCCACGCAGATATCGTAACGAACCCACGTTGTGTTACGTTTGGTCAGAGCGAATAAGGGGGCAGGTTGGTGCTTTGATGATCGTTGAGTTTGACTCAACTTTCCAATAGCGACTGTGAGCTAGGAGGTTTATATTTTTATCACATGTAGACACAAGCCTAAATATGAAATGGCGTACTGCGGAAACCAATAGTTTTAGCATTGTGAGCTATGACAAAAAATCAAAGAAAAATATTTCAAAGTAAACGCTCAACTTTCCTTTAGCGACTGCTAGCTAGGAAGTTCACATTTTAATTACATGTAGGTTCACATAGCACAAGCCTAAATATGAAATGGCGTACTGCGGAAACCAATAGATTTGGAGCTATTCATTTTTGAAATTTGCTAATAACCGCTATCCGAACGCCATGTTTTGGTGATATTTTACTTTTTATCAGTGTTCCGATACGATTTTCGGCTTTTGACAATGACAGTGACAGACCAAATGGTATATTTTGCTAAAAATTGGTGGTTTCTCAATTTTCAACTAGTCGTGTTTTTTGCTCTTACGGTCCAGTCGGTTACGTATTCCTTGAACGTCAATGAACTCGGAATCGTTTGTGTTCTCAGAGTTGATATTGTTTACGTGCTTACTCCTGTTTGAGAATTCATCGAAGGACTTTCCTTTAGCGACTGTAAGTATAAGCCTTGAGGGGTGAGGGGAGGGGTGGGCGGTCAATGTCAAAAGCCGAAAATCGTATCCGAACACTGACAAATAGTAAAATATCACCAAAATATGGAGATCGGAAACCGGTTTTTAGCAAATTTCAAAAATGATTAGCTCCAAAACTATTGGTTTCCGCAGTACGCCATTTTATATTCAGGCTTGTGCTATGTGAACCTACATGTGATAAAAATATGAACCTCGTAGGTCACAGTCGCTAAAGGAAAGTTGAGCATTTACTTTGAAATATTTTTCTTAGATTTTTTGTCATAGCTCACAATGCTAAAACTATTGGTTTCCGCAGTACGCCATTTCATATTCAGGCTTGTGCTATGTGAACCTACATGTGATAAAAATATGAACCTCGTTGGTCACAGTCGCTAAAGGAAAGTTGAGCATTTACTTTGAAATATTTTTCTTTGATTTTTTGTCATAGCTCACAATGCTAAAACTATTGGTTTCCGCAGTACGCCATTTTATATTTAGGCTTGTGCTATGTGAACCTACATGTGATAAAAATGTGAACTTCCTAGCTAGCAGTCGCTAAAGGAAAGTTGAGCGTTTACTTTGAAATATTTTCTTTGATTTTTTTGTCATAGCTCACAATGCTAAAACTATTGGTTTCCGCAGTACGCCATTTCATATTCAGGCTTGTGCTATGTGAACCTACATGTGATAAAAATATGAACCTCGTAGGTCACAGTCGCTAAAGGAAAGTTGAACATTTACTTTGAAATATTTTTCTTTGATTTTTTGTCATAGCTCACAATGCTAAAACTATTGGTTTCCGCAGTACACCATTTCATATTAGGCTTGTGTTATGTGAAACTTCATGTGATAAAAATATGAACCTCCGAGCTCACAGTCGCTATTGGAAAGTTGAGCCGCTACTATTTCACGCAAAAACTAGGTACTGAATGGTAAACAAAGCACAAGTCGTAGGTATGTTAGTTACCTAGGTTACTTCATTCCAAATCACAAGGCAAATCTAAATAAAATGACAAATATATTGCAATGTCATATATAACAAACAAATAGGTGAACAAACACAAGAGCAAGCGAAGCGCGGGGTTACACAGTGTAGTAGTGTGAGTGCCTGTCGAGTTGTCAAACATCACACAACTGTAGTTCCCCGACCGGCCCTCGGTTCTGACGCGATAGCAATATGGGCGTTCAGAATTTGTTAGAAATTTGTTCAAGTTCCGTAATACCAAAAATGATGAATAAAACTTGTTGTTTTTTTCATATCGTGTTGTTATTCTGTTACTTGACAATATAAGCTATGTTCCTACACATAAAATACGTAACATATCGTTGTTTTTAATACGAAACAAATAAGATGAAAACATGTCGTTTAGGTCGTAAAAATATACAAAATGCAATTCGCTTACATTTAATTTTAGGCAAATATTTTGATTAAAAAAACTATCTGGGAACATAGATAAATACTATCCGAATCCGAATAATAGTATAATATGGTGTAAATATGCTCGAATTACAAATGACGTCGGTATTACGTTTGTATGGGCAGTTCATCATTCGCTGGGTTCTTAAAAACAGAAAAAAAAGTTCTTCTACTGTTAAATATTAAATTTCTGTGCGTTGTCACGAGTGGGGGACGTTGGCACTTTTTTCTCCCAACGTCCCCCAGTGGGGCCAGACAGGTGGGGGACGCTGGGAGTAAACGGAAAGAGGAGCAGTACAGTGACATATGTCACCTTCCATGGATGGATCTCCTCCCATGGATGGGCCTCCTCCATGGATGGGTATAATGGGTATCCTCCCGTGGATGGGCGTCTCCTCCATGGATGGGTATAATGGGTATCCTCCCGTGGATGGGCGGAGGTAGGTGGGTATTATGTAAATTGTAAGTCATGCGTATGGTATCTATTTTCAAGTATCTATTTTTTATAGTATCAAGGTTAGTTGAGCCGGGTGGCTTGGCTCTGGCTTCCTTACGCACACAAAGAGCAATGAAGTGTGCGTGATAGACTTAGTTTTCTAGCGCTCGTGAACATTTTGACTTGCGTTAAATTGTCCGCAAGGTGAGTTCAGTAACAGTACCGTAGTACGTACTATTATTTCTAGTACTTACTATTTTCTTGGACCAGTAGGTATGGAAAATATCTGAAAATACCTTGAAAATATGAAAATACAAACAAAAACAAAAATATTATGGTAGGTAGTTATTGTAGAAGAGCGAGAAGACCCATGATGATGGTGACACAAAATGATAAAGGAAACACGGTGTGACTTTTGTTTTATTCCTCCAATCCAAGGGTTTGTAGGTAGGTACCTATTTAAAAAAAGAAAAACTACTATAGGTAGGTATATAGTCCAGTCAGTGAGGGGGTTTGACCCTGACAATAATTCCTCTGTCGCTGAAACTTTGCAGTGTGATAAAGTAAAGTTCATAAATTACGGTTGACAAGTTATCCATGATTTTTTTAATTTTTAAATGTTGTATTTCTACCTAAACATGAAAATCACTAATAACTTTTGGTGGAAAATTGCTCTGTCCAGAATTCCTTCGTTATATGTTAGTATACATTAATAAGTATACATATGTAACGGTATCCAGGAATATTTCCATTTCAGTGAGACAGAAATTTAAGAATATCTGTATTTTTATCACAACTTTTTCAGGAAAATTGCTCCGTCAGTTTTAATTTTTTTGTACTTGTAAGGTTGTTTAAACTAATCGCCTTGCAGAGTTATCCAAAAGATTTGCCTTTTTGTTCATAGTTTTATGGATTTTTGGAAATAACTTACGGCGGAAAATTGCTCCGTCCATTTTTATTCATTTGTTAGTTACAGTATACTTTATTAAGTTATCCAATAAAATTTCGCCAAAACACATAAACACATAAACTTTTAAATATCAACATTTCATACTTAGTCAATTTTCGTACCGCGCAGAGTTCTGTGGGCTCAGCACGAACAATTGATGTTACCGGGACGCAATCGAGACGATCTCAAACGTCAAATATTGGCCAGTGACACAGGAGTGACTTGAAATTTTCAATATTTGTGAGTAGATATTTGAAGTTTACTATCGTGTCTTCGTAACTTTAGATGTTCGTGTTTGGGCCTCTGATAATACAGCGGGGCACGCATGCGCTCCGCGCAAGGGCTGCCAGATATACCGCTTTTCCTTTTTTGACACAGCTTTTTTGCTTAGGGATCCGCATTCCGTTTTTGGTTATCGAGGTTCTGTTTTTTTTGGATGATACTATGAGCAACTTTTTTATCACTTTTACACCGAAAAAAAAACGCCTAAAAGTAGCTGTCCTTAAACTTATCTCCAAAATAACGTAAAAAAGATGTGGAAAAAATAAGAATATTGAGAACACGATGAAGAATTAAACGAAAGTTATCGCGAGTGACTGTTAAAACAATCAAAACTATTACGCTATTGAAAATTCTCCCAGGGACACTCAACTCGTTTTTGAATAAAAAATTAAAATAAATTACTTACTGAAAATATATCAAAATCATGGAAAACTACCACATTCAAAACCGTCAGTCAGCACACCTACTCGAGTACTTATGACTCGCACTTGGCAAGCTTATTTTGTATGTAAAGTCGTACTTTTTTTAAATCTCGTTAGAAATCAATTGAAACATACTGGCCACCTAGAAGTCGTCTTAAAAACAGCCAACGCATCGAAGAAGAAATGATCCACGTTACAAAATTTGACAGTTTAGGTAAGACCACAAAATATAGAAATAGACAGAAGGTCCGCTCCCACCGTCCTTGAAAATAATTACCTAAACTTGCCTGACTCACTAAGGTTGCTACTGTATTCATTCAGAATTTTGAAAAGGAGTAGATTATTAGGAGTTAGAACAAGTTACAAACAATCTCGTTTGGAAAGGTGAAGAACGTTTGCATTTGGTTGTATTTAAACAACCAAATACACTGCAAGCGTAATAATACCGCTACTCATTTTGTTAACAAGTGACAAATGCCTGCACTCGCTATTATAGTCGCGACTGAGCTCTGCTCGAGATTGCGTGAGAATACATGTAAACGTAAAGTCAATGTGTGCTTACCAGAAATGGCGCTATGTTCTGAGTGGACCCTCTGTAGCTGTTTGTTCACGACGACTCTGTCTCTCATTTTTTTTCGTCTGAGAAACTTCGATTTTGCTTCGGCTTTCAACTTCTATGTGATGTTATATGCTGTAACGCGTAGGCGTTAGGTTCAATTTGGCTCTAACTTTTTTCATACAAATATTAAACTTACAAAGTCGAAAGAAACATTATTTATTATTATTTCGTTCTTGAGATATCGTGATGAGTCAGCAAGTAGGTGAGTGATATTTGCCTTATATATATATTGATTCTCATTGATCAAAACTATTGTCTCAAGATGTAGTAAAAGTAGCTCCCGGCGGCTGTGCGCGTAATGTTGATAGTCTAAAATGCGTATGCTACGCCGAAATTTTATTGGATACTTTAAAATGCTGTTGTATTTAAGTGTACTTTAACTAATAAATGAATAAAAAAGGACGGAGCAATTTTCCGCCGAAAGTTATTTCCAAAAAACCATAAAGCTATGAACGAAACGGCAAATCTTTTAGATAACTCTGCAAGGCGATTCGTTTAAACAACCTTACGCGTACAAAAAAATAAAAACTGACTGAGCAATTTTCCTGAAATAGTTGTGATAAAAAAACAGATATTCTTTAATTTCTGCCTCACCGAAATCGAAATATTCCTGGATACCGTTACATATCTATACTTATTAATGTATACTAACATACACCGAAGAAATTTCAGACTGAGCAATTTTCCACCGAATGTTATAAGTGATTTCCATGTTAAGGTAGGAATACCTAATTTAAAAATAAAAAAAATCCTAGATAACCTGTCAACCGTAATCTATAAACCTTACTTTATCACA
The DNA here is from genome assembly GCA_951392215.1 of Epirrita christyi. Lineage (NCBI taxonomy): Eukaryota > Metazoa > Arthropoda > Insecta > Lepidoptera > Geometridae > Epirrita > Epirrita christyi. The sequence goes on along the minus strand of OX595841.1, from coordinate 14,129,303 downwards.
CAGCAAAGTTTCAGCGACAGAGGAATTATTGTTAGGGTGTGCATACAAAGAATTGCCTCGTTCATCGGACTAATATATATACCTATTTTGGCATTGAAAGAAGGGCAAGAGCACAGACTAGTAGGATGCGGCAAGAGTGTTCCGTACGTAATTATCAATTCAAGACACTTTAGAAGGTAGGTAACATACCTAAATAATAAAAATCATTGCCGCGGCTAGTCTTGGCCTAAGAAAATAACTCCTTTCTTTTACTCCTCATATATGTACCTATGTCGTAGAAGGTGTCTAAGAGAATACGCCAGGTGATGGACAGCAGCATCCAATCAAACTGCGATCACCAATCCGCCTGCCAATTATGGCAAATCCCCCCATTGCACGCTAAGGTTGTACCTACGCTATGCGTGCTATGTCGGGGCCTCATCTAGCAGTGTGTACCTATCAATTATTATACCTACCTACCTAATAAAAAAGTAACTTCTATTCTAAGATTTGCTTTTCTAAAAAAATACTGGCTGTTTGTTCATAAATTATAATAAAGCCCCAAAGTAGGTAGGTAGTTCAATAAAATTTACAAGGATAACTTAATCGAAAGTTTAGTTACTTTTTCCGTGCAAATGCACTGCTTGAGCTAGGTTAGTAGGTACCTACCTAACTAATAACTTTCTGAAAAGAGTCTTTGATCGTGGTGACCGTTGGCAGAAAGAACCAGTAGAGTGCGTCTAAAAAACTGATCGCTCCACTATTTATTTATAATAATGTATCGTATATTATTATAACGTCAAAATAAAATATTCCTTATTAATAGTAACCACAAGGACCGCTTTCTAACGTCTAGATTGTATCTAGTGGCAAGTAAAAGCGGTGCCCTCCACTGTGCTGTTTTAGACTAGACGCACCCTATAACTACCTAGGTACACAATACTGAATGGATTAGGTAAGTAGGTAGGAACATAGCCGGGCACCGTTAATCAAATAGTTAACTTCGTTAATCGTTAATCCGCTACAAAAAAAGTTAGCTTCGTGTTAAAGCGTTACATTTCGGAAGAATTAACGCATGTTAACGTTAATCGTTAATCGTTAATCGGTTAATATGTGTGAAATTGCATCTTTATATCGTTGCGTTAGTGAACTTATAAAACCTGTTGATTTAGGTTCTGGAAGTTAACAGGTTAGGCACAAAACAAAATACTTGTATAATTCAAATGTGTGATTTAATCGTCGGGCATACTCATAAGATGCATATTCCCCTTCATGAACATTAACATGTTGAAGTTGTGGTAACTATTAGGCATTGTATTAACGATTAACGGACTTCTGCATATTAACGGAAGTTAACGTGTCCGTTAACATTTTAAAAAGTTAACTTAAAAGTTAATCCGTTAATCAAAATGTTAACTTCGTTAATTAACGATTAACGGATTAACGAGTTAATGCCCAGCTATGAGTAGGTATATTATGAAAATGCATATTACTTCAGATGTCTCTTGTAAAAATAAGTAATGGATCTCTTTTCAATCAATATGGATGGGTCATTGGGGTAGCATTGAAAAATGAGTAATTAGGTAGGTAGATACATTTTCATCTTTTATTCAAAATAAAATTTCTACTTTTCAAATAAATATTTCATCAATATTATAGTTCAAGTTACAAAACGCTCGCTTATTTTATTATATCAATTATGAACAGAAAAATAATAATGATATAATAATAATATGTTGTTTAAGTAAGTAAAATATTTTGGCACAATACCTTTGGTAACAATATATTTTATAGTGAACATCACATTCATTGCGATTGATTGACATTGTTGTACCTAATGAAGTTTTAAGTACCTACTTAGGTACCTACAGTACAACTGGATGAATCTAACAACAAAATAATTATGTAATCCCCTCAGTTAAGATGCTCATTTGATAAGTTTGTATTGCTAATCAAACCTTATACAGACAAAAAGTATTTGGGTAAACCCAAGTACGAAAGTAAAGAATATTTTTTGAAATTTGTTGCTTCTATGAAGTCGCAGTTGGAATTTAGAACCAAACAATGAGTGAAACACTGCGAGGGACTGATTGGAATTTGAATTACATGTACTTGATCTCATTATTTATTGATATGATTTGAACATCTATCTTATATCCTCATTACTTAACATACTCATTTACATTTTCTCTTAATTTTACAATATTGTCTCAGAAGTCTTCACTAAACTATGCTACAATAATAATAAAGGGTCTTACTTATTAGGTATATTATTTAATATTATGACATACACATTCGTATTGGTTTACAGTATTTAGTTTTATAATTTTTTTATAAATAAATAAATGGAATATGTACTCAAAATAAGTGGTTGATCTTATTTTACTAAAAGTTATTACTTATAACTTATGTACAATATTTTTATCGTCAATTCTACTGTAATATAAGTAAAATTTTAGTATGGCATCAATATGGTAATCAAGATTTGTAAAAAATCCTAAAAAGTAAAACATTAATAATTGTACTTACAGAACTAGGCACTACAAAACCTTTATTAATTTGGTAACCGCTATTTTTAAGTAATTAAGTAATTATGCATTATTATTAGAAGTAAGATGCCTTAACAATAAGAGTATTTAATTTTTATCTATTTACATTTTCATTCAGTCGTAAGATTAACTTTGAACAATGTACGCACGGAAAATGTGCATGTAATTTTTATGTACCTAATTTTACACACGGAACACCAAAATGAACTGTTATAAATGTCTAAATTTTACTGGCAACATCGACTGTTATGACCGGTATATTCCGAAAACCGGAAATTGAATGAGAGGTTTTCTTTTTAATCTCTGGTAGCCCGGCTTAGTTCTCTGTCGCTGACTAGATGGCAGTGTAGGCTAGGCCCACGCAATTTTTGATCAAAAAATTAGAGAAGAAAAATTTATAAAAAATGAAATATCTCCAAGTGGAGATATTTCATTTTTTATAAGACCAGTTGCCATTAATAAAAAAAATAAAATAAAAAAGAAGTGTGTAAATTTGTACGATATGAATAAACATTAAAGATAATTATCTAGGTACGTAGCTTGTGGGTTTACTCACTAAAATATTTTTTGTGAATTTGTATCATTTATTTTACGGGAAATTTTCACGTACCAACCTACCCATGTTGGTGGGGGCACCAGCATAACGGGGTACCTACCTACGGAAAAATTTCCCGTTTCACAAAATGAGCTACGACACTATTTGATTGCTTTGGTTGGTTGGTTCTGTCTTTGGTAAGGATATAGCATAAACTTTAGTAGATACACGCGGACACAGTCTCTAGCGGGTAAGCTATAAATAGTTATAGTCAAAGCCGTTAGGTACAGATATGAGCGTGTTTTTGGCTCGTGGTCAAGCTCTTAATATTGACTCTCGTAGGTACCTACATGTACAGTTCTGTTACTTACCCGTGGCACAACTGCGTGACACTACCAGTAGTGTCTTGGGGAACTGCTATTCCCTTGCCTGAACACTATATACCGTTGTGCCAAAGGGAAATAGGTGTATTGTTCTAATGACGCAACTAACGCTGCCACAGTAAGTAGTGCCTTGGGGAACTGCTATGCCTTTACAGTTCTGGCGGTGGATCTTGGCTAACGAGATTGTTTAGGATCGAATTTGTTTAAGTATCTATATAGGTACGCCGTAACGGCCAACTTCAGCCCGGAATATCCACCGGCAGAACTATAGGTAGGTACCTACCTATTAGGTATATTTGCGATACGCGTTTATAAGCTTTTATTATAAAAACATGATAAATAATGAAACAAGCATACAACCAATTCATTATAAATGTTTTGCGCCAACCGATTTGGGTAAGTCAGATGCATTGTTCGCAGCTGCGCAATGCATATGTACCTAGAAAGATTGGCGTAGTGGTACGTGTCACTGGCGCACGTTTACGAGCGTGCAAAAACGAGTCGGTATAATGGCGCCAAAAATACGCGGTCTGGAAGTAAACGCTCTCAGATTCGATTGTGCGTGATGCGATGTGACCGCCTGTGCCCCGGGTGACGTGCTCGTGGCAGCGGCCAGCGTCACGTGGGCCGGCGCACGAACCGCGGGAGGGGTGCGCGCAGCCCCCTTCGGGCCACAACGAGAGGTGTCATTCGCTCGTCCTCTTCCTCGTCCTCCCCCTCTTCAAAGCTATCCTCCTCGCTCCACTGCGGTTTCACTATTTGGTATGAAGCTGAGAACCCTTTGAAGACTAGCGAGTCGTCGGTGCGGAATCTGACGAGGAGGGCTTCCGAGGTTGACACTATTTCTGGTGGCATCTGGGGAGAAAAGGGTAATTGCTTTATGGTTTTTTTTCGCACGCATTACGAACGAATGGTACCTTCTTTATTTACCATAACTAAGAAACCCATAGACCCATGACGCGGTAGAGGAAGGCCCTCCACTCGATGGACTAAAGACATTATAAACGTCGCAGGAAGTCAGTGGATGGAGGCGGCTCAAGACCGTCAACCGCTCTGAAGTTAGGATAAGCTGTGTGTTTGTCAATTTACATAACGGATCTTGCATGCGCAGCTATAACTAGTATAGCTTAAAGGCTTAATTAGTATTATCTATCAGTAGAACTATAAGTTGGTAACGTAAGCCAGCCTTTCGCCAACGTAAAAACCAAAAGCAAACCAAACTGCATAGGTACCTTGGTCCCGCAAAAAGTTCCGTAATTCCCTCCACTTCCATCCAATCCCCCGAACACCTGCACAAAGTCGTATCTGCAGTTGGTCTCAGGCTCCAGATCGAAGGTGAGGAAGGTGAGGCGCACGAAGTGGTTGGGCGGCGCTTCGATGTTCCAGTCGCAATCGGCGCGCGACTCGTACGAGTTGTCTCCGTAGCGCGCGTGCGAGTAGAGATGCTTCACGGCTTCTGTTGCTGCTAGGTAGCCGCCACACGCTAAGAATTCACGTAAAATCATTCATAAGGCTGTCGAGGGACAGTCTACATTTTAAAGGTAAAGCAGGAAGTCAGTGGATGGAGGCGGCTAAAGACCGCTCGTCGTGAGCGTGCGCGCGTACCACGTTCACACTTGTAAGTACTTGCGCAGTTGCAATATCTAGAACAAATTCCGAGGCTTGGTTACCGCTTACTATACGAATTGAATGAAAGTACCAGTTGGAGCTGCCGTGGTACATACCACATACCGCTCCGTCTCCGGCCGTGGATGTCATAAAAACTGTCAAAGGAAACAAGTCTGGTGGGGTACGCAGCAGCATCCACCTGAGCACTTAACACCATAACTGTGATCACCAATCCGCCTGCTACAAGTGTAGTGATTATGGCAAATCCCCCCATTGCATTCTATTTGGGGCCTCGTCCATCAGTGATGGTAATGCTTTTCAGCTACCTGTGGAATGCGTTGCCAAGAAGCCCTTCCTCTGCACGGAGCCGTCGCTCTTGAACACGACGTACATCTGGTTCTGCGATGCGACAACGGGGTGGGGTAGCTTACTGCCGCAGAACAGACCCAGGGTCTTCACGTCCGCAGAGGCACCGTCGTAGATGGTCACATGGTCGTACGCGCACTCCTGCGAACAGGTTTCAACAAATTCTCGGTCAATCAACAAGAAAAGATCCGAGGTGATAAAGAGTCACTGTGGCCGTACACCATGTTAGACAAAATTTAAATGAATAAGTAAGTAGCTATCATGTTTGTGAAGTCTTAGTGCAAGCTAGTGATGAGTTCTCTAAAAGAAGATTACCTGATGAGGCTCCAACTCGAAGACATTGAAGATCAGTTTAATCCGATGTCCTGGTGTCGTTGAAAATTGCCACACGCAGTCCTTCCTTGCAGGGTACGCTGCTGGGTATTTTGGACTGGTCGAAAAAGAAAGCTTTTGTTAAAAATACATAATAAAAATACATAATGTATAAAAAATACATTTAAAAAAGATACATTATACATTATCCTAGGTATGAGTATAGTATTTTCAGCTCAATACAGACAAAAAAAAATAAGAAAATTGATCAATATAGAGTTACTAGGCAGGTACTTGGACTGGTGTTGAAGCTAATTAAAACATGTAATGAGCTATACAGGACCAAGAGCCTCTTTTGAAGGGGTTCAAGGGGTTCGCTTCAGCTAGTTTATTCTCTCTTACCTGAAGATAGTGCCGTGTGGCAGCGTGACGTCATGCTTGCAGCCACCTTCCTTGCAGTCAAGCTTGTTAGGGTGCAGTGTAAAGCCGCTGTGACATGCGCACTCATAGCCTCCCAGAGTGTTGTGGCACTCGTGTTGACACCCGCCATTGTTCTCGGCACATTCGTCTAAGTCGAAGTAGTATGCTGCTGCGAAGCCAGAGCGGTGGACTGACGCGTCTGATGTGAACTGAAAATCACACAGTGGCTCGTAGTGACAGTAGATAGATCTTCTTCTTCATCAGCCGGTGGTTATCCACTGTTGGATGAGGCCTCTCCCATAGCATGCATAGCGTGCAATATCATCATCATCAGCCTGCAGAAGTTCATTGCTGAACATAGGTGTCCCCCTTAGAATGCCACGATGAACGGTCTTGAGCCGCCTCCATCCACCGACTTGCTGCAACGTTTATAATGTCTTTAGTCCATCTAGTACAGGGCCTTTCACTACCTCGTCGTCCGGTTTGTGGTCGCCACTCGAGAACCTTTATTCCCCAACGGTTATCAGTTCTTAGAGCTATATGACCTGCTCATTGCCACTTCAACTTGCTAATTCTGAGAGTTATGTCGATGACCTTGGTTCTTCTACGGATTTCCTCATTTCGGATTCTATCACGTAGTGAAACTCCTAGCATGGCTCTCTCCATAGCCCGCTGTGCGACTTTGAGCTTGTCTATAGCGTGTCTTGAGCGTGCAATAGGGGAGAGATTCTACCTCATCTTTGATAAAGCATAAGCAATAGATCTAACTATGCGCTTACTTTAAAACAATTTATTTTAAGAGACACTTTAGGGTGGGTCTTTTACCTGAACCCTCAACACATTTCCATCGGAAGTCACAGGCGGAGGGAGAGCATTCCCGCAGAAGGCTCCGTGTCTTCTCAGGACATCAGCTAGTTTGGAGTGGACAGTCACGCTGTCGTATTCACACTCCTGAAACCACAAATCAGACTAATCATCATTACCAACAGCCTACAGAAGTCCACTGCTGGATATAGGCCTCCCCTGTAGAATGCCACGAACGGCGATTTTAAAATGTCGTTGGACTATCAAGACACCGGGGGAACCGGTGGCCTTCCTATACTGCGTCGTCCAGTTCGTGGTCGAAGTCGAGAACCTTTATTCCCCAAAGGTTGTTGGTTCTGCGAGTTATAAGACCGGCGCATTACCACTTCGCTAAGTATTTATGTCGGTGATCTTCGTTCTAATTAATAACTATATTATATTATTTGACATCGTAACAATTTATTTGATTACAACTTTTGACATTGACATCAAAGTCACTAGACCTATATCATCATCTTCATCATCACCAGCCTGTTTACGTCTAATGCTGGAACGAGATCTTCCCCAACCCCATTGAATGCAATGGGAGGATTTGCCATAATCACCACGCTTGGCAGGCGGATCGGTGATCGTAGTTTGGTATCGTGTACTCTGGCGGATGCTATTGCCCATCCCCTGGTGTAATCCCTTAGTAAGGCTTATCCATAGGAGAAGAGGGGTCTATTCTGAGGCCGGACATACCTTCTGCCTGTTTGCAAATCTGTTCTTCTACTAATCTGAGATTTTGCTATTCCAGGATTTTGCTTATCTGTCCTTTTGCTGCAGAGGGTAACTTATGACTGATGATTTAGTGAGACCTACCTGCTGATACATGTTGTTCCCTTCCAAATCGAAGTGGGTAAAGTTGAGGGTTATTCTGTACTGCGGAGGCGCCACTATCTCCCAAAGACAGTTCTTGGATGGAGGGTAGAGGTCAGGGAAAGAGGGCGATGTTATCGTCCCGTTGCCCGCGACCAGAGCTCCTCCACATGCGTCTACTTAGGAAAAAGAATCGTTTACAGTCGGGTGAGATACAAGTGAAAAACAACTCCCTCACTTGATAAAAAATATATATAAATAATAGAAACCTCCCGACACTTGATAAATAACCTACTTTATTTTATTTTTTAACACCCTACAGTCACATACATAGTCTGATCCCACACTAGGATTCCCTCTGTGTCGTGGGTATCAGGAACTACGGGTACCATCGTACCATTACACCCAGACCCGGACGGAACAAATATTTGCAGATCATACAAAAATTTGTTCTACAGCGGGAATCGAACCCGTAACATCTTGCATCTCTGCCGGCTACTCACTCGCCGCGACACAGCTGTCGTCAGCTGTCGGATACCTCGTTTCGGATTTTTGAAAAGAAATTCCGAGCATCTAGTCTTCTCCATAGTAAGAGCAACTTTCAGCATCTTTGTTATTAATTAGGCAGAGAAGACTGGAAAACTATCTAGTGTACTCACTCTCACACTTCTTGCCATCGGAGTGCAGTTCGTACCCGATGTTGCAAGCGCATTCATACCCTCCCAATGTGTTCACACAGGAATGGCTACACCCGTGCTCAATAGACGCACATTCGTCAAACTCCTTCATGAAGGTAGCGGAGAATCCGGCCTTTTGCACTGTGCTGTCTGACTCAAATATAACCAGCAGTTTGTTGGAAGTAGACCTGGGAATCAGAATGGTAGAAGCTGGAAAGTGTCCTCCAAATAATATACCTAGTCGATTCTGTATGTAGGTAGGGCAGGTGAACTCTGAAACTGTGCAGTGCAATTTACGTCAAGTGACAAAGGTTTGATTCCACCAACAAATAACAGGCGGTTAAACAACTGTTTAGTCTTAACCAATGCTTTTTGACAGGTGTTTTCAAAGATTATCTGTCACCTTGACCAATGGTTAGATTTAACAAGACATTTACTAACAGAGTATGGTGAATTTGGCTCTAAGTATATCCCTAAGGTTTGATTTCACCAACAAATAACAGAGGGTTCGACTTTTTCTGCTCTTTCGAAAGGAGATGTCGTCCTTTTTTATTTTATTTCAATTTCTAGTGTTATTTTTTAGTTATATCGTGTAATTTTGGTGGAATTTTAACCGGTGTAGCTTATAAAGAGTACATGGTAGTGAATTTAAATAAAATAAGCGTATTGCGTGTCTTTTCGAAGGGGTGGAATTGTCCAGGAACATTCTAGTAAACTGCCATCGATTTACTAGAACACGACTTGACATAGTACTTGACGACTGGACATTGTATCTATGCTACTTGAGTTGCAATTGTTGTTGTTTGTGTAAAATTGAGTAAATACTCATCTGAGTATTTACTCAATTTTACATCATCATCATTTTTTATTTTCATAATTTTATTCATCTGTTTTTTTGTTTTTTTTATGGCATCTGCCATTAAAAAAACAAAAAAACAGTGTTTAACAACTGTTTAGTCTAACCAATGCTTTTTGACAGGTGTTTTCATAGATTATGTGTCTCCTTGACCAATGGTTAGATTTAACAAGACATTTACTAACTAACAGAGTATGGTGAAATTGGCTCTAAGGCTATGAAATTTAGTACTTGGTGTTTATTTTAACTAGGTAATGTTTTTAAAGGAAACGCGTTTCAAAATTGACACGAAATCGGAAATAGGGGGGCATGGACTCTCAAAACGAAAGACTGAGCCTATAGTCTTATAAAGAAACAGGGAGCAAATGAGAGGTTTGCTAGATAATTTATTACTAATTCAATATATTATGCAAAAATCATAAAATAATACATTAAATCACTAGCAATAGACTAAACTTAGAGATGAAACAGTCATTCAATAGATATCGCTACTAGATTATTTATTAAAAAAACGGAAAATGGTAACTGCCAAAAGATCCCAAAACCGGCAGTGCTATTCTTTATCTCGTGATAGGTCTGCATCAGGCGTAAATTGTGCAATCAGGACTTTCAAACGGTAACTTTTGTATGAGAAAAGCGACTATTGACAGCCCTAGTGGCCGGCATGGTACATTTATAAACACCTCTAGCTATGAGAATAAGGTTCTTGAAGTACAGACAGGCAACCAGTTATCCGATGGTTCCGTTAGTAACATATCTTACCGTATGTCAGGAGGGATCTTGTGACCACAGAACATGCCGATGAGGGGGCTATCCATGGAGTCTCCATCCCTGACCTTCACTTTATCGTAGGAACAGGTGTCATGGTTTTCTACCTCGAAGGAGTGGAACCTTAACGCCACTTGGTAGTCCTAAAATGGACGAAACAAAAACTATTAATGAGTAGAATATAGAAAATACTTTATTGTACACCTTATGATAATAAAAAATAAACAAAACTTGATATTAAAAGAACAGTGGGCAGTCTTATCGCTTATTAGCGATTTCTTCCAGACAACCTTTGGGTGGAGAGAGATCTGGCGTTTCCTTCCTTGGATTTCTGTAGTATCTACCTGAGTACTGAACTCCAATATTGCGATCCCCAATCCACCTGCCAAGCGAAGCAAGCAAGGAGGCCTCGCCCAACAGTGGGCGTCTAATGGCTGATGATGATGATGTACGTCCCCAAACCAAAGCGCCGAAGGTAGGTACAGGTACTTACTTGAGGTACAGTAAGTCTCCAAACGCAGAGCTTGTTCGGTTGGTAGTCATCAGGGTAATTAGGTGATTCTAGATGTCCACTGCTATCCACTTCGATATCCCCGCCGCAAACCGCTGTGAAAAACAATTACTTCAATTTTTCTGTCAAGATTTTATAGTACTTCCTAGGTCTACGAGATGGCATGCAAGTTCCCAAGGACCTTATACCCGTATAAGTCCCATTTTTTTCTGTTTTTAAGTGTCCATTATGATGATCACTGAACACGATTCTGCTGTCAGAATTGAAAATAGTTGCCGCGATGTTGAACTATTTTTTTTGTTTCTTTGTTGTTCGATTGCTTTCAAAATCGATATCTGAGGGTTTTTGTGATCACTGAACAAGAATCAGCTGTCAATAAACGGGTACCGTTTTTTTCCGAAATTTTCACGTTCTGTATTGTAAATTTTCCGTTAAATATCTTAGGTAAACTACATTAGTTACTGAGGACATAACTAACGGTAGGAAGTAATAGGCCTTTTAAGGCCCATTTTAGGGGTTCCAATTACCCACTAATTTTATAATGCTTGGAAAATATAAACTTACCTACTTATTTACAAATAAACCAGACACACGTCTCTTCTCGAACCACGCTTATTATTATGGTTCCGAAGTTTACTAGCTAGATGTTACCAATAGGAGATTAGAATAGAACGCTTTATCATTTTGTTTATTACTTGGAGAACTCTTGTACCTACGGGGATTCTTGGTAGGTACCTATTTAATTTTTTGCATTTTATTATTTAAGGTTCATGCCCAAACAAGACATAATCTGTGAATATTTCAACTGTATTTCGCTACCTCATACGGCTGCCGAGTTACATCCCTGTGACACAATACAGACACAACAACAAGCTTGAGCCGCCTCCATCCACCGACTTTCTGTGACCTTTAAAATTTTGTCAGCCCATCAAGGGCCTACACTGCGTCGCGTCGCCCGGTTTGTGGTCGCCACTCGAGAACTTCTCCACTTCTACAGTTCGTAAATAGTTATTTGTTATACAAGAGTGCAAAGTTGCTTTTTAACCGTGTGCTCAGTTTTGATGACCGGGCAAGCGAAGGATTCTGAAATTTAATCACGAGCGTGGCGAGTGATTTAAAAATTAGAATCACTACTACTAAAAATTAGAATCCTGAGCGTCAGCGAGGGATCGCTGACGCTCAGGATTCTAATTTTTAGTAGTAGTATGATAAATTCGGCACCATGGAGGTAAAAGTAAATAGGTTTAATGATGTTTTGAATTCACAAACTTAGTGCACACGATGTTCTAAATTCAATTTTACTTTATCCTCTAGCGGATAAAAACGGCTTTTGCACTCAGATATCGAATAGCAAAAACACTCTTTCCGAGATGGTGCTGGAATGAAAAATAAATTAATCATTCGTAATAGACCTACCTTCATAGAAAGCCCTGAATCCTCTATGAGGCTTCGGCCTGGGTCCTGGCTGGTAGACCACTGTAAGCCTAGAACCAGTCGACCGCATCATGGGTCCTTTACCGGAGCCACAGATACGCCCTAGCACTGGAGCATCAGGCATGTACCCATCTCGAATCTCCACCCACTCAGATCGACACTCTTCCGACTTGTGGATGTCGATATCTGCAAAGAAAACACTTTTTCAGTTTTAATTGTTGACACAATTAGCTTTTATTTAGGGAGCAGAAGTTAGAGTAATAGTATAATAGTAGAGTAAAATAGCCCAGGCGAGAGCCAAGGTGACGATAGCTACTCACAAATGCCTTAACAACATGGGACTTTCTGCCGGAACATTTTACAATCAAGCAGAGTCAGAGAGAACCAAGTTGTTAAGGAATTTGTGAGTAGCTATCGTTACCTCAATGGCTCTCGCCTGGACTATTTTATACTACTATTACTATGACTCTAATCAATTAGTTTAAATATAGCTACAGCTATATTTATTCTCGGTCATATCTTTTAATGCATTGAGATAGAGCTAGAGATTTTGGGGCCCTATAAGGTCAAATGCTTTTATATTTAAACTTCTGTTCCTGAAAAAAAGGTTTTTTTTATACTACTTGTTAAGCAAACAAGCATACGGCGCACCTGATCGAAAGTAATTACCGTAGCCTATGGACGCCTGCAACACCAGAGGCATCACACGCGCGCTGCCAACCCTGAGACAAAGATGAAAAGTCTCATGTGCCTCTAATTTCACAGGCACCCGTACCCTTCAAACCAAAACACAGCAATGCGAGCACTACTGCTTGGCGGCAGAAATAGGTACGGTGGTAGAAATAGGTACTTCCCCGGACGAACTCTTTCACAAGAAGTGTAGATAGATAGAAAGATAGAAGAAGATAGAAAATACTTTATTGCACACCATAGTAAAAATTAAACAATTTAACAAACGAAAACTAAAACTAACTATGCTATACAATGGGCGGTCTTATCGCTCTGTAGCGATTTCTTCCAGACAACCTTTGAATGGACTGGACTGTGTAAAATTAAATGGGGCATTTATGGTGTACCTACCTACATACTTAAATATTGATACGATAACATGAAGCTACATACATACTGATAATACAAACAACAACAAATACCTACCAACTACAATTTACCTACAATACATACAATTTATTTTATATATTGACAGACAGACAGACAGACGGACCAAAAAAGTGATCTTCTAAGGGTCTCGTTTTTATCGGATGAGGTACGTTACCCTAACAAAACTTCTTAAATAAACTGTCAAAAATAATTGGTAGTTTGCATAACTAAAGTATGAATGAAAAATATTATTTAAATTAAATTAAATGTATTCCATTTTGCAAGCAAAGTGGCTCTAATGTTTACCTAATTAATTTAGTTTCCTTTTGAGATTATTCGTTAAGAATCAGCTAAATTATATAATCCATAAAATCCTCAGATTAAATCGTGAATTACAAAGGCCGGTCCTCAAGAGCTCTTACGGCCTCTTATGGTGAAATTGGGCACGGTAGCGGGCCTTTGCAAACACTTGTCTGACAATGCTCTTTTATAAAGTACCTTACGGAAGATACTTATAAACTTGCGTAAGGAACTTAACTGTTCTCTAAGGCGTCAATTTTGTCTCGTAGAGCCTCTACGCCTCTACGGAAAATGATAGTCAGCATTATGTGCCCTCAATCGTCCATTTTTGGAAGTAGGTAGGCCAGTCTTTCTTTCTCCCATGCCTGGTGGTTGGCTGCTTTCATCATCAAGTCACGGCCCCATGCGATTTTTTGTCGTCTGTCCATGGTCTGTGGGGTCTCCATTAGCATCTTAGCTTTTTTTATTTATCGACTTAGGTCTGGTTATAACCCGCCAAACTCTATTTTTAGCAGTGTCGTAGTTATTATTTCTTTATGCCCCGTACCCCTCTAACTATAGAAATTGACGTGAAAAACGTCTATAAATTCGATTTGGTGGCCAGTTCAACATTTTCGATGCAACGCAATTATAACCGAATGCCGTGACGCGATAACGCTGTGAATAATGAACTGATAGAACATTTCTGTATTATAAATTCAGAAAGAGTATTTTTTAAGATTCTAGCTGAATAGGTTATTTTTACAATAAAACCTTCTAAGGTACTAAAGTAAATCTTCCGTGTGTGTTCTAGGCTAGATCAATGAGCATATAATCAATACGTTGGCTAGATCACGTTGGAAAGCAGGAGTAATTTTATAATAATAAGACGATCCAAAATGATCCGTTTTTTATTTTATTTTATTATGGTCTCTGAGTAAAAACTCAATTTTGCCAATGTCAAGTAGAGATAGATAACTTTTCATTAAAAAACTGAGTTCCGCCTTTGAATTCGGCTATCTGCATGTTTTTATTAGCTAAGGGCATTGATGTATAAATGTCAATGCACGCAATACATTTATTTTATTTAAATTCACTACCATGTGCTCTTTATAAAAATATAAATTACACGATATAAATAAAAAAAAACACTAGAAATTTAAATAAAATAAAAATAAACGACGTCTCTTTTCGAAAAAGCAGAAAAGGTGATTGTGATTTCATTGAATAAAATACTTTGTTCTTTAAATTTGGCACCTATGTCTATGTCAATAGGTTGCCAAAACTCATTACCACCTATGTAGTCAGACATGAGTCAGACTAATAGAACAACTTACAAAATGAGTTATGTGTTTCGGTTCGCCGCCCATACCCTGTCGCCACTTAGCATTTCACGACCCTTCAACGGGTCGACATAATCGTCAGATCATCTGCATAGATCTCCGGAGTACCTCTATAATCTGATATTGTCGACATAACAACTCGTTTGGGACCTCGTTAGGGTGACAAATGGATGTTGGGACAAGCGTATGATATTCCAATTGTTATGCGAGCCTATTTGGCACTAATCCAGTCTTCTGCAAAGTCATTGCTTAAATCTAGCAAAACAAATAGACAGTTTAGGAAAAACTTAGAGGATTTTTTAGGTTAGGGTTCCGTTAAAGCCGCGTGGCCTGATGTCGCTCTGCCCCTCAACTGCTAAAATGGAAATTTGCAATATCTGTACTTACCTATTTACTTGTTTGTATTAGATTATTATTTATAAGTATAAAGCGTAGCGTGTGCTGTCTTGCATATTTTTGCTGATGTTTATTTACTTTTGACTACCTTCCTAAGGTTTTTAAGTTCTCATTTACTATGTATCAGCAACTCCTTGCTTCGAGGCACCACACAGGCGCTTCTCACCTAGTGGTAAGACGGACCATTTATGTAAGCCAAGCCGAATTTGTTGCATGATTCTTCTAGGCTTGGTCGCGTTGGAACAGGAGTAATTTAATTTTATATAAGACGATTCAAAATTATCCTTGTGATTTCAATGAATAAAGTTCTTTTTGACTTTGACTTTCCTCAACCACCACTTCAACAGGAAAAATGCGCTATTTCGCAGAAACGGCTAAATTTAAAAATTAATTATTATAAGTTTTTAATTTAAAATTTATTTCATTTTTTATTATAAGGCTTGAAATATGTTCGAAATAGTTGTAAAGGTTTGTCAGCTGTGACGCTGTGTGTTTGTGCCTTAATTTTTTGAGCAATCTATAATATATGTATTTAAAATCGTAGCGTGTCCGCCCTAAGAATAGACCTCTGTGTCACCTCTCGTAAAAGCCTTGCTAAGGGATTACAAGGGATGAGCAGCAGCATCCAACTGACACACAACGTGAATACTGCAATCACCGATCCGTCTGTCAAGCGTGGTGATTATGACAACCCACCATTGTATTTTATGGGGAAGGCCTCGTCCGGAAGTGGACGTGTAAAGGCTGATGATGATGTTTGCACCCTAATTGCGTAAAATAGTCGAAATCACTTTTGATCGCGATTTCATGCTACCCGTTTTAGCTTTTTTAACCGACTTCCCAAAAAAGGAGGAGGTTCTCAATTAGGTTGTATTTTTTTTAATTTTTTTTTATGTTTGTTACCGTATATCTCCGGCGTTTATTATTATGTCATTTATTTTCAATCAACAAGGATCACTGGGTTAGTAAAATACACCAAGCCTGCCTATTCTATGGTTAGTGAGAATATTTACAATAATTTAAATATGTCATCATCAACACCAGCCTGTGGAAGTCCACTGCTAGACATACCCAACCATTTGATCAAAATAAAAATCAACACAGGTACTTAATTAAATTAAAAATGTCAATACACGGCATGTCATTATTAAAATTACTTATAAATGTCATATATGAAGTGATTGTCATTGGTGAGGGCATGCATCATAGTGCAGTGGTACATGTATACAAGTCAGACCTATTTGCAAATATGCTCAGAATACCGTTGGAGCTGGCCCGAACCCTGCGCACCAGAGATTATTTATGAACCGATTTGGAAAATTCTTTTTTATTTGAATAGATATACTTCCAGATTGGTCCCATTTTTTTTTAAATTCAGTTCTGATGACGGGATCCATGAGGAATTGAGGGAACTCCTCAAATATTGTAGGCATACATATGGCGATTTTGATATTTTCAGCAACAAACCAAACATTTGCATTCAAAAAGTATCATAATCCTTTCACCACTATGGTTCTTTCATCATTTTTTTTCAACCAAAATTATTTAGTCGAATACAATGGCGGAAGTCGGTTTTTTAAATGAAAAGTTATTCAAGAGAAATATTCAAAACAGTTAGCGCAATGAACTGCGTTATCGTAATCGATAGCGATAGTGACTCTAACCACTGCAAAACATTTCACAGATAAGAGTTTAAACATATAATAAAACAGAGAGAGCTCAACCAACAATTCACTTAAATAAAATAACTGATTGATAGCTGCTACACTTAACCTCCCCTTGATAGCCGCTTCATAACTGCTGTTTCCGACCCAATGAACAAGAAATTCATTTGATATCTCGTTCTGTATTCAACGATGCAGCCGTGATTTAGTGAACGGATATTGTAGATTAGGTATCTAATGAGTCTGTAAGTGATTCTTGAGTTTGGCTGGTGGAATCATCATCAAGGACGAGGCCTTAACTTGCCATAGTCATCACGCTTGCGATAGTTGGATTATTGGTGATAGTAGTATTTATGTACACTCGGTGGATAATGTTATACATTCTCCTAGAAGCACCACCAGGTGCTTCCCACCTAATAGTAAGAAAAATCATCAAATTCAGCCAAGCCGTGTTTGTTGCTCTGATTCTTCTAGGCTAGGCCGCGTTGGAACAAGTGTAATTTTAGTTTATAAGACGATTCAAAATGATCCTTGTGATTTCAATAAATACAATACTATTGACTTTGATTTTTTACATATTGCATGCTGATTATAGTCGAACTATATTTGAATTAACCGACTTCACAAAAAAGGAGGAGGTTCTCAATTCGGGTTTTTTTTGTATGTTTGTTACCTCATATCGCCGGCGTTTTGAACCGATTTGGAAAATTCTTTTTTTATTTGAATAGATATACTTCCAGATTGGTTCCATTTTTTTCAGAATCCAGTTCTGATGATGGAATCCATGAGGAATTGAGGGGACTCCTCAAATATTGTAGGCATACATATGGCGATTTTGATATTTTCAGCAACAAACCAAGCATTTGCATTCAGAAAGTATCATAATCCTTTCACCACTATGGTTCTTTCATAATTTTTTTTTCATCCAAATATTTAGTCGAATACAATGGCGGAAGTCGGTTTTTTAAATGAAAAGTTATTTGATATCTACTCTAATACCCATTGTCGCAATAAATAAATGGATTATCTGAACCTGTACAAATAAAATCCTGATAGATTCAGGTAAGTCCATAGGTGATGCAAAACACCGCCGGAATACAAATGGTACCAGTGAATTAATGAATTTATCGCACGCTTTTATTTTAAGTGGCTTCAGAGACGCGGTCACTCGGCAATAAATCTTCAGTTTCCTACACACCGGGCTTGCAACCAGGTTTTACCTTTTTGGAAGCTTTTACCAAAGCCAAGTACCTACTTTAAGTTACCCACTCGTATATTTACTACAGTTACCCTTTTATGAGATTGGAACCTACTCGTAGACATATAGTTATGGGCGTACGCTACTTATAAGTGTTTGTTCTAAGATACATAAGATACAAGATAAGTTGATTTTCGATTTTAAACTATTAAAGTTGTTCAATGATGATGAATGCCAACGATGAACAGTTATTTTGTACTGAATAGTTTTTGAACTGAATCGCTATAAGAGCTCATGGTAACCCACCAGGGTGGTTATTCGCTATGACCTAAGAGATTCCTTGTCAATAACGTATGACGTCATCCATACAATTCAGCGATGATTCCACGCAGATATCGTAACGAGCCCGTGTTGGGCCGCGACCCGTCCACCCACCAGCTTCACCCACCAGTGAGACCACGGGGAATTTCTTTTTCCCCGTGCACCCACTGCCTTATGACGGGAAAATATCGATATCGATATCAAAGAAAAAATGCAATGGTGCATGTACAACAGAAGGCACAGAACTAATAACGTTTCCGAAAGCTGGAACGCCGGCATTAATAAAAGAGTGAATAAAAATTATGTAACGAAAGCTAAACTTCTGACTAAAATATATTTAACGCCACAATCTAAATTAAACGATTCACGGGAAAAATATTATAAATTAAGAGACTATCAGATACTTCAAGCACAAATGCAACTTATTCACTAAGAAATAAGCGTTGGTCATTTTTTGGAAAGTTGCGTTAGGAATTACTTTTTGTTTTTGGCTTCTAGGTTATTTATGATTTATTAATTTCTCTTTAATAATTCGGTCGTCTATCATTTTAATTTCCCATAGGAATGTGTTGTTTTGTTTGTAAAGAATTGTTAAAATTGTATTTATATCGATATATATTTTTCCTGCCTTATGCATAAGGTTGCAGTGGGTGCACGGGGAAAATGAAATTCCCCGTGGTCCCACTGGTGGGTGAAGCTGGTGGGTGGATGGGTCGCGGCCCCCCGTGTTATGTTACGTTTGGTCATAGCGAATAAGGGGGCAGTTTCAAAAAGTTGCCATGTTCTGAAAGCTTACCATTTTACAGCCATCTAAATAGACTTATAGATGTGAAACTCACCAGTAATGTTGAGTACGACGCGCTCCCCGTGAGTGGCGACAATTCGCCACTCACACCTCTCCGGAGCCGGCTGCATCTCCGAGCCCCAGCCGGGAGAGTTGAACCATCCGGAGTTACCGAGTAAGGTCCGCCCGCATTCTATAAAACAAATCTGTTTTATTCTTACACATTATGTATTTAGTAGTCAGATAACGAGCAGCAACGCCAGCCCAACCAGCTACCATTAACTCTATAGGAAATCTAGGGTCACCAAGATAGCTAGCCTAGTTTGGGACCCATCGTAAAATCTCTTCGTAATATGTTGTATTTTATGTATTATAAATGTATACCTCATGTTATATGTTGTATTATATGTATTATTGTATTTTATGTATTTCATGTTATATGTTGTATTATATGTATTGTATGTATTATATGTTATATGTTGCATGTTATAAGTAAAAGTATTTTTTATTTCATTTTTGTAAATTTCACTTTCTTTGATGTTATAGCTAAACTTGTGATTGTTTTAAATAAGCTTACCTTAAACTTATCTTATCTTAGTTCTTTATTCAAAGAAACAATAATACAACTACCACGAGAAGGCACATAAACAATAAAAAAAAACTATCTATATACCGTTGCATACATAAACAAACGCCTTTTTTCCCCGAAGGGGTCAAAGTTCCACGTTTCACCGTGGGTTTCACAGTCACTACAGGAATATAGACGTGATAAGTGGTGAGCTCATCACCGCCATTGCTTTCCATGACCAACTCGGCTAACGATTTCTTCCAGTAATAACACACTCCTAAATAAGTCAGCCAGTCCAGCCAGTGGTGTGTCCGGCCTATGAATAGACCCCTTCATCTCCTCCCGTGGATGTCGTAACAGCCGACTAAGGGTTTACACCAAGAGATGGCCAGTGGCATCCACCTGAGTATCCAACACGAATACTGCGATCACCATCTGCCAGCTAAGCGTGGTAGTTATGGTAATTCTCCCCATTGTATTATATGAGAGGACCTCGTAATAATAACGTCTAGGCTGCTAATACTTGTATTAGGGAAAGTATTGTATTTAGTATTATTTGAGTTTCATTCATTGAATTATACTTATTAAGGTTTTATTTCACCAACAAATAACAGGCGGTTAAACAACTGTTTAGTCTAACCAATGCTTTTTGACAATGTTTTCAAAGATTATCTGTCACCTTGACCAATGCATAGATTTAACAAGACATTTACTAACTAACAGAGTGACATTGGATCTTAGTATTTGTATTTAGTGGAAAGTTAAATGTAGTTTACTTACTTGCACACTTATACAGCAAGTTAGTCTGAGCGATATCACTAGCACTGAGTCTTACTCGCTGGCCAATCTCCGGTCTTTTCTTCCCGTGGACTTCTAGAGGTAGTATTGTGTCTAAGTAGGTCCCTTTACTGAACGTGTTCCGAGCGTAGTGCATTATGGAATCGTAGTCGTAAGTCTGTCCGAGCGAGTTCACTTCCTCATCTGTTAGCTTGTTAAAGTTGTATTCTTGACCTGGGGAAAAAGGTGATGAATGAGCCTAAGTTACACTGGAGAAATTTGGGTTGAAATTTCTTCAAATATCATCATGAGGATAAGCCGTTAAAGCCAATTGTTCATCATCATCATCAGCCTTCAGAGGTCCATTACTGGATATAATAGGCCTCCTCCAGAATGCCACGACAATCGCACTTGAGCCGCCTCTATCCACCGAATTCCTGTGACCTTTAAAATGACGTCAGTCCACTTGAAGCTTCCTACGTGGCGTCGTCTGATTTTTTCTTAGTTGCTATGGTTAACATATGCTATAAAATACTTTTTGATTTGATATGATTACAAATTTTATTCCAAAGTTGTCTTTATTCAATTACAATCACAAGGGTCATTGATTCGTCTCATAAATTAGAGGAATTTATTCACAAACAACCCTTGACAATACTCTTGGTCTTCACTAAAAGTAATCCTTTTCAAAGTGGTAATTGGGTTAGGTTAATTTAAACAAACGAAATGGGCCAAAGAAGTGAAAGGGTGTGGGTAACGGATTAAAAATCTGTCACACAGACAAAATTATCCCAATTATCCGTGCCATCCACGCAACTCTTCGTCAAAGCAATTGTCACAAACGAAATCCCGAGCCAAACACCCCGAATCAGACATACAAAGCAGATTATACAGTTTGCATGGAAATTAAGCTCCGTGCCTTCATGTTTATCTTGCAAAAACAAATACATATTCTAAAATTATGTCTGCGAAACGCCGAACTCCTGAATTAATACGAGTTTTTGACAGTAAATGGGTTCCGCAGCTAATTAAACTGGATAATTTAAGACAAGATGAAATCAGTTAATTTGGGGTTGATTTTGTTTTTGCTATTGAGGCTGGTGATTTGAATTTAACTGGTTCTCTTTTACTCACGCTCCTAGGTACAGTTTTCAGTGGAAAAGAATTCAGTTTTCCGGTTAAATTCTGTTGACAAAATCAGTTAATTTGGGATAGATTTAGTTTTTGCTATTGAGGCAGGTGATTTGAATTTGATTGGTTCTCTTTTACTCACGCTCCTTGGCACTTCTGTGGAAAAGAATTCAGTTTTCCGGTTAAATTCTGTAGACGAAATCAGTTAATTTGGGGTAGATTTCGTTTTTGCTATTGAGGCTGGTGATTTGAATTTAATTGGTTCTCTTTTACTCAAGCTCCTAGGTACAGTTTTCGGTTAAATTCTGTTTGTATATCACCAAAGTCAAGTCAAAAGTATTTAGTTTTTTTAAAGTTTTTATTTTATTTATTGAAATCTTATAGATCATTTTGAATCGTCCAAGCCTAGAAGAATCAGATAATTAATTGATTCAAGCGTGACTTTGCGGAAATCCATTCTACAATATAAAATAGACGAACAAATATATAGTAACAATTCCGCTCCTCTCCAACGAAAACTCTGAAAGAATTCGACACGTGTTTCGCCTCTCAACGAAGCATCCTCAGGAAACAGTAGGCTCACTACGTGCTAGAACGAAAAAGACACACTACTGCAAAAACTCCGCAGCCATGTTGCCTCTTCGAACGCCGAACAGAAAGACTTTTTTTTTTACTTTCTGTTCGGCGTTCGAAGAGGCAACATGGCTGCGGAGTTTTTGCAGTAGTGTGTCTTTTTCGTTCTAGCACGCAGTGAGCCTACTGTTTCCTGAGGATGCTTCGTTGAGAGGCGAAACACGTGTCGAATTCTTTCAGAGTTTTCGTTGGAGAGGAGCGGAATTGTTACTATATATTTGTTCGTCTATTTTATATTGTAGAAGAATCAGGGCAACAAACACGGCTTGGCTTGATGTGATGATCCTTCTTACTACTAGCACAGAATAAATATTAATCCAGCTTGTTTTAAAATTGAACCGCTTTTCTGCAGCACAATTTGTTCCGTGTATCGCCCCTTATATGCTACTAGGTGGGAAGCCCCTGTGTGGCGCTTCGAGAACAAGGAGAAACTGATACATAGAAAATGAGAGTTTAAAAACCTTAGGTAGGCAGTCAAAAGTAAAGAGAATCAGCAAAAATTTATAAGATAGCATACGCTACGCTTGCTATACTTATAAATATCACTATGTTACAAATAAACCATATAGTTCGGTAGGTACAGATTTACCAAATCACGAGCTAATCTGACCAACGGGAAAAAAACCCGTTGGCCAGACTAGTCTCACCAATGGGAAAAACTCGATATTTCAAATTTAAATATTAGTTGTCGAGGTGCAGAGCGACATCAATCCACACGGATTTATCATTAATATAGTAATCTAGAGTGTAATACGTTTTCTTAATTAGATTATTCTTAGTGTCAACACCTTAGGCCATTATTAGAAAAAAACTATTTTTGTTCACGTTGTGCCATAGTAACAGTTGAAAACTATTAATTATCCGTTAGGTATAGTAGTACCATCTACTTTAATAAACCTACTAAATATCAATAATTTTTGTACGATAATTCTAGTAGTGAACGAAGCATACCCAAATCCAACCACCACACTGAAAGAAAGAAAAAAAGAAAGAAAAAGCATTTATTTGTGCTAATGATGCAGATCATAAAAAAGACACGAGAAAATAGAAAAGACACACACAAACAACAAAGATTAACAAAGAAAATTAAAACTAAACAGAAGACAAGAATGACTTATGTTATATTATAAAAATGTGCCTCTTAGTACCAGTCATGCAACACTGTCACAAATTGGCGTCCAGCTCAGCATTTGTTGTGTTGTGGCAACACAACGCTGATCTTCCGCTGAAACCGTACAAGCGAAAAAAACACGGATGTCTGCTTCACAATTATCATAAATAATTATTTTTACTACTTATATTATAATATACTAGTGGTTCGCCCCGAACTGAGACCTCGCGATGACACCTTTATCAGCCCGACTAAAGTAAGGAATAAACGCAATATCTCTATAATTCCCATTTTTTATTTATTTTCTCTTCGTGGTAATTAACACATCATCGAAATAACTTTTGAATAGGACTAAGCAACGAGGCGTTCATGTTCATACTACCAGAGACAAGTAACTTGTCTACGATACTACAAACCTGTTAGTATATCAAGTACCTCACGGATTAAATTAGTAACGTCCTTTTGACAAAACATAGAACTCCAACGTCATTCAAATTCCTAGAAATGGGAGGTCAACAACGGATATTATATTGGTTTTTTGTTTTATAGGGTATATACATGTCTCAAAATTCTTCAACTTCAGACTTTTCCCTGTAGTTGTGACACAAAAGCCACAAGCATACCAAATTTCAGCATTGTGGGATTGCTGGAAGTACCCTAGAATTTTTGATTTTTAGGTTTTTTATTTTCCCTAATATCTCGGAAACTACTAAGTCTAAATACTTATTAAAAACAGTTTTGAAATGTCCAACCAAAGCACTTTCATTAGACACCCCACTTGATCTGGCTGTCTCACTTTATTTTTTTTTACCCCCTGTTGGACCCCAATATCTCAGCAACCCCCTAACCGACATAGCTTATAACCTTACCTACAAATTGTACCAATACTATCTACCCCCATACCAAATTTCATGACGATCGGATTAACGGTTTGGAAGTTTTCATCGGACAAACATACATACATACATACATACAAACGCCGATTCTTCCAATTTGACTCAGAGAACTCGCTTCGCTCGTTCAATAAAGAAAAATAAAAGACGTTGAAGTTATTAAAAAATAGTATGTCAACAAGGTCGTGCGGTTAAGATGTAGGTAGACGTAAAAAACAGTGTTATCAAAAGGCAGTGTATGAGGAACATGGAAGTAATAAGTACTAACGTAGTACTTATTACTTCCATGATGAGGAATGACTAACAGAAGTGAGTGCTGGGGAGAAGTGACAGAAATATATGGAAACTTTACGGCGATCATGGTAAGGAACAGTTTTATTTGATGTGTAACCTAACCTGGAGAAAAAAAAACTTAGCACACTACAAGATTGACACCTCGTTTCTCAGGTACCCATGTTGTATTTGATGACTCATGAGATACATTTTCAGTTTGTGTCTGAAACCTTGAATACTGTAGTTCACGAATCGGCGGAGGAATGTTATTCCAGCACTTGGAAGCAGCGTACCTAAAACAGCCTTTTAAGGCTGCCGAGTGATGTCTATGGGTGGCCAGCTGCTTCGAGCACCTACGTAATGTTCTCTATACCAAAGTGAAAGCTAAAGAATGTGATAGAACCATCTCTATTTCAGACTAAACAAACATTTTTGCCTCCATAAATGTTCTGAACATCACAGGATAGGAATTTACGAGACCTTTGGAAAAACACAATATCGACTCGAGAATACAAATATTTGTCCCAGATACAAAAATAGAAACCTGTAATCTTTGAATGGAACAAACACTTACACAGCTTACGAACAAAATATATACGAATAATAAAAGGAAACTAGAGGATCGTGAGCATTATGCTTATATTATTTATAAAATTTGTTAAACAATTCAAAATATCTTTGTGATTTCAATAAATATAAGTTTTTTTTATTGAAAAATGTATTTTTCAAAACAAACTTTTATTAAAGTAGTGATTGGAATCGTAAGCTGATTAAAATGAGCCCAAACACTGCCAGGCTACTATTAATCATCGAATCACCGTCCAAATACTATTGTAAAATCATTTGACGACCTCTTTGGCGCAGCAGGCGAAGGTTTGCCTGCGACGCAGGAGGTTGTGGATTCGATTCCCGCCTCAGAGCAAATATTTGTACAATCTGCAGATATTTGTTCAGGGTGTTCTGAGTATTTATCTATGTATAATAAAAAATATCTATTTATGTAATGTATTGTATTAAGTATATCAGTTATCTAGTACACTAGTAGTAAGGTAGTAGCCATAACACACTTGGGGCTAGATAATGTTTTGTGAAATGTCCAGCATTTATTTATTTATTTTTACTAAATCGGTTGGGTGGACTGAATCAAAATTCAATTTCAAGTTTCAGTGTCCCACACATAGACATACGAACAGGTCAAGTTACATAAAATCTTGTAAAAATAGGTATTATGAATTTTAAGCAGAGAAAATAAATAGATAATTCATTGAAATTTTCTATTTGTTGATTCTCAGCCATTTATGTTTACATGATGCTTGGCAATAATGAAACCGTTTTTAACATTGTGCGTAGGTAGGCCGTAGTTTATAACCCCGTATATCTAGCTAGGGTAAAGCTGAATGAGGGCACTCCATACTAAGAGAGTAAAGTAAATCTGTGCCACGCACGCCCGAATGTATACTTGACCCGATTCCATTACAATAAGTCTTCCCTTCAAATCTTTGCAACTTGGCCACTGTCACACCGATTCGTAACGTTTTTATGATACAAAGGAACGATTTTATTTTTACAAGCTTTTTTTTGAAATGTTTGTTTTAGGTCTAATCTTGAAACTCAATTTTGAACCACTCAAACTGATTGAGCTGTAATTTTGCATACCTGTAAATTTTCGATGACAATACAATATTATGGTGACAGTGAGCTGATCTAACGATGGACGTGAAAACACGGAACACAGTTTTTTCACGTCCATTGTCAGATCAGCTGACAGACGGAAAGTAGACAACGGACCTTTTTGATGATTAACAGTAGCCTGGTAGTGTTTGGGCTCATTTTAATCAGCTTACAGTACATCACTAATTTCATAAATGCTTGCTTGAAAAATATATCTTCAACTAAATACTTGTTTGATTTTGAAGTACCTAAAGTTTCCTGTGTCGTAGGTATCAAGGAACTAAGAGCACCATGGTATTGCAACACCCAGACTCTGAATAAATATTTGAAGATCATACAAACATTTATCCCGCAGCGGGAATCGAACCCGCAACCTCTCGCATCTCAGCTGGTTGCTCGGCCGCCGCGCCAATGGGGTTGTCTTTATAACTACATAAACAGTGATTTTGCCAGAGTTGCTTTGTTCGCTGTCGTTGTTCGTTTCGGTGTTAAAGCTCTACACGCTCTACAAGTCACGTGACGCATAATCAACACTCGCTCCAGAAGGGAACACGCACTTCCGGTTTATTATCTGAGCTGATTCTACGAGATTTGGTGCGCAATTGAATCAAGCTTTTTCGTTCTACTGTTGCGTTTTTGTGATATGGCATCTGAAGTGACTCTACTTAAAATCCCTGATCCACCAGCGAGTAAAACTGTGGTGAGCCAACGTGCCAGAGGTTTACCAGGGTTTACCTATCAGTCGATCATTAAAACAGCTGTCAAAAAGGCTCACAGAGACTGCATCAAAGGCTGTCATGCATGTTAGGTTTTTGAGCGAGTAAAACCGAGCATTGATCAGCAATGGCCTTCGAGCAACACGGACTTCCTGCCGCGTTCCGTGTTGCTCGAAGGCAATGGCGAACCAAATTGATAGTATAAATGACATAAAAAACAAATATGACAAAGCATTTAGCTGAAACTCAAATTATATTCTATTTGAATTCTATCGAAATGTATCGATGTTTATATGATATATTTTGGAATTGTTAACTTAATTAGATTTAGGTTTGATTTCACCAACAAATAACAGGCGATTAAACAACTGTTAAGTTTAACCAATGCTTTTTGACAGGTGTTTTCAAAGATTACCTGTCACCTTGACCAATGGTTAGATTTAACAAGACATTTACTAACTAACAGAGTATGGTGAAATTGGCTCTTATAATTCAATATTTACACAACAAAAGGAAAAAAAAAAAATTGATAAATGTTTAGACATTATTGTGTGTGAAGTAATGTTGTGTATTTATATATTATGATTAGATTTACCTTTGACCACCTCTGTAGCGCGGCGGGCAAAGGTTCGCCTGAAACGTAGGAGCTTGCGGGTTCGATTCCCGCATCGGAACAAATATTTGTACAATTTGCAGATATTTGTTCAGGGTGTTCTGGTTATTTTTTATGTATAATAAAAAATATCTATCTATGTAATGAATTGTATTAAGTATATCAGTTATCTAGTATCCATAACACAAGCTTTGCTTAGCTTGGGGCTAGATAATGTTTGTGTGAAATGTCAAGCAAGCAAGCATTCATTATTTTATTTACATAACATATCCTGGGAGATAAGATTTACATAGAGATTTGGCTATGCATAAAATAACTGCCAGCAGACCTTCGAGAAATAAAACATAACACAAAATAGCTGTCTCAAAAAATAAAGGGCACGTCTGCTCTATTTAGCATGGAAATCCCCAGTGAACCCTAGTGGGCCTAAATTTAGTTCGAGCCTATCACATATCCAGAGATTTATTAGGATAGGTGGTTCCGGTCACGCGTGACCGGAATCTACATATTAGCTTGGAATGTTTGCATTGCAGTACAACGTCGCAGGCCCCATTCGAAGAAAAAATTGCCAACTCTGCAATTTCCATGCGGCTTCAGTTCAGTCAAGCTTCTGCATGTAGGTAACACTTCAATTATAAATACGAAAGTTTGGATGAGTGTCTGTCGTTTGTTTTTAGTGTTCCGTACCCAAAGGGTAAAACGGCCCCTATTACTAAGGCTCCGCTGTCCGTCCGTCCGTCTGTCACCAGGCTGTATCTCATGAACCGTGATACAATAAATACGAAAGTTTGGATGAGTGTCTGTCGTTTGTTTTTAGGGTTCCATACCCAAAGGGTAAAACGGCCCCTATTACTAAGGCTCCGCTGTCCGTCCGTCCGTCCGTCCGTCCGTCCGTCCGTCCGTCCGTCTGTCACCAGGCTGTATCTCATGAACCGTGATACATAGTTAGACAGTTGAAATATTCAAAGATGATGTATTTCCGTTGCCGATATAACAACAAATACTAAAAAACAGAATAAAATAAATATGTAACCATACAAAAAACGTGTTTTTTTTTGCCCTAAAAAGCTTTTGTTTTGTTTCCTCTGATGTGAAATGACATACGCAAAAACAAGACAAAAGCTATTTTAGCTAATAAAAAATATTATGAATTGGAGGGTATAAAGTCTAATGTACCTACTTAGGTTTTGTTAGTAGAACTTCTTGTGAAAGAGTTCGTCCGGGGAAGTACTACCACCGTACCTATTTCTGCTGCCAAGCAGTAGTGCTCACATTGCTGTGTTTCGGTTTGAAGAGTACGGGTGCCGGTAAAATTACAGACACATGAGACTTTTCATCTTTATATCTCAGGGTCGGCAGCGCGTGTTTGATGCCTCTGGTGTTGCTGGCGTCCATAGGCTACGGCAACTACTTTCCATCAGTTGGGTTTACGCTTGTTTGCTTGCCCTTTTAAACAGAACACAGTAATGACTGCTTGGCGACAGTACATACATAGATTATGATCTGAGGCCATAGACAAAGTAACATTTTAAAAGCGACAACTCTAGTAGAAAAGTTCAAAATGTATGAGATTGACGTAAGCTATCGATATGTCACGGGGTTTTTGGTACTGTATTAAGACTATTGAAATAGAATCGCTTCGAAGCGAATACCGTTTGTCTAGGCCGGCATCGGCAGGATTGACGCATACGCTACTTTAACACGTTATCTCACTCCACTTTATCTCATTACCACGCGAAAGAAGCCGCGGGTCTAACAGTAGGTTATGAAACGGGAACAATACAGATTAATTCAAGTCATTGTTCAGCACTAAAGCAAGGATAACTAAAATACCAATGAGAGCCGAAATGCCTTGGGGGAGGCATTCAAACTATCCTCCAGCTTGAAGCTCTAAACAGCGACATTAATCTTTATTACTGAGTGTTTAGTTTCAATTTAGTATTCAACTATCACGGTTTGCGTTAACAAGGGAATTCGTGTTCAAAAGTCCGAGGAGTAAAGTTGAAATTACAGAGAAATTTTAAAACATGGAAATTTTAATTGTTAAAGTGTACCAGTAG
This sequence comes from Epirrita christyi, assembly GCA_951392215.1. Lineage (NCBI taxonomy): Eukaryota > Metazoa > Arthropoda > Insecta > Lepidoptera > Geometridae > Epirrita > Epirrita christyi. The sequence continues at coordinate 14,099,714 of OX595841.1, read as the reverse complement.
CTAATAGCAAATGGGCGCTAACACACTTATGCATGCGAACGGAATTTGCTTCTAATTTGGCTATTATTTCTTCAAACTCTATGAAACTTTGTACACATGATCAGAGGCCGTAGACAAAGTAACGTTCTAATAGCGATGACGCTAGTCTAGTAGGAAAGTCCAAAATGTATGAGATTGACGTAAGCTATCGATATGTCACGTGGTCTTTTGTATTGTATTACGACTGTAGAAATAGAATCGCTTCGAAGTGAATACCGTTTGTCTAGGCCGGCAGTACACTAATATCTAGAACCATGGTGCGTTAGTTCTTATAAAATTATATGGTTACCAAATCATAAATTAAAAAAAAAAGTTTTTTTTTTAAACTGACTCACTACGGGGTTAGATACGGTGTACTGAATTGATCATCATGTGTACAAAATTTCATGGAGTTTGAAGAAATAATAGGTATCCAAAATAGGAACAAATTACGTTCGCGTACAAATGGGCGTAAGCAACTTATCGGTAACCTTCTCTTAAGGTTCCTCGGATACCCTTACTTTAGATTCGAGGTGAGTCTTCGTTGTCGTTCCCGATAAAATTATGGGCTACTTTAAGCATATTCCCGGGCTGTTAGCATTCCTGTGATGTCAACGCCAGTTTCAAAAGTGGTAGGAATTCTATCCGCACAAATACCTCTTGCCTTTTGACGGGACTTACTGTGAATTTTTGCCTGAATTTTTGGTTACCTTTTAGAGTATGGAAAAGGTGACCAACGTGTCAGAGCATTCATGCCGTAAGGGGATGGTAAACCCCGCACTTGTCCATACAATAATATGTTTATTGTTAAAAATAGTCATTTGTTATACAGGAGTGCAATAGTAGATTATGCACTAAGGGAATAAAGCAGTGTCTTATGTCGCGGGCGGCATATTGAACCCTGAGTGTAACGAGGGACTCTAAAGTTAACTCCCGAGTGTAGCGAGGGAGTTATATGAGTCCTGAGTGAAGCGAGGGGTTCAAGCTGCCCAAGACGAAGACAGGCTTTATTCCAGAGGAGCATACTCTACTTTTCACACCTACTGCGAGACAATAAAAAGCCAGGGCTCCATAAAATAAGTATCGTCTGTTTTGATGAACTCTGGAGTAGAATCATTATCGCTCGACATTTTTTGTTAACACTAATATTGCCATTGACATATTTATATATTACTAGAATATTGCAATTTTCACTGAAAAACACAGCACCAACCTAACATCTCTTTTGTTTCACATTCTTTAAAATCGCGCCTATTTCTTTTTTTTCTGAGTTCTGCTTTTGGTGGCCAGTTCGATTTTCGAACAAACCTCTTTACAATGCCATATGGGCATTTTTTTACTTGGAGTTTTCCACGAGTTTCCACACGAATTTGACGTTCCAAATTCAAATCACTTTAATCCCTAGGGAGTTTCATACAACTTTATATCCCTAGAGAGACAATGCTTTACTTTACGTTGAGGTTGCATGATATGTAATTGGACATTGTCGAGCAGGTGGTGTGAAAAGTTGCTTTCTAACCGCGTGCTCAGTTTTGATGACCGAGCAAGCGAATGATTCTAAAATTAGAATCCTGAGCGTTAGCGAGGGAATCAAAAGAGCACGAGGTAAAAAATCTTTGCACTCGAGTGCAAGACGTAACTTTTCATCCCACCTCAGCGAGGAAATGACTTAATGTAAAAAAATAAAAGTAAGAAGTTTATTTGAAGCCAACAGAATTGACTGAAACTGTTGAAAATGCGCAAAAGTATCATGTGACTGTAAGTGTTAATTTTTTTACATTAAGTAATTTCCTCGCTGAGGTGGGATGAAAAGTTACGTCTTGCACTCGAGTGCAAAGATTTTTTACCTCGTGCTCTTTTGATTCCCTCGCTAACTCTCAGGATTCTAATTTTAGAATCATTCGCTTGCTCGGTCATCAAAACTGAGCACGCGGTTAAAAAGCAACTTTGCAACTATTCCCCCCTAGTAAGTACTTGTTATATGTACCTACTTGTCTATTAGTTTTTTGGTAAGTACACTACTAACCGTGCATAATGTTGTCCCTGATGATCTGCACGTGCATGTCGCGGTCGGGGCGCGTGTGCTCGTGCCAGAAGCCGACCACGTGACCCAGCTCGTGCACCACTATGCCGAACTTGTCGCAATTCTTCCCAATTGAAATGGCCTGGGCGCCACCGCCGCGCTTACCGACGAAGGAACAGCATCTAGAAGATAGAGCATTTATTTAAACCAACACAAATATTAATTTAAAAAAACATTATTGTGATGGTGGATGGAAGACAGATGATTAAACTATTGTGGAAATGGATGAAAGTTGATGCTATTGTAAGGAGAACATGCTAATTTAATGTTTATTGGGCTATTATAATATGAGAAACGGCACATGCCAATTCTAAATTATTAAAAACGATTTAGGCAGGTGGTGACTTGCCATTCACTAAACGGGCCCCTTAAATGTGCCGCCGATGAAGGCAGCGTAAGGGGCAACGTTGGCGTGGACGGCTTAAGGGTGTTGAGAGGTGTGCTGCAGTTTCACTAAGCGCTACTCCCAGCTTTATTCCTTTAACACTTCCATCCTTGGAGCATAGATTTCGCTCTTGTGCCTCTTCCTATTATTATTATTAATTAAATTCGGCACCTGATCCTAAATGTTTGCTTTACTTATAACTACTTATCAGTTGAAAGCGTCTATTCGATATAACTAAGTACAATCAACGCCAAAAGTTGATGATCCATACATGAGAGAAGTTTGTGGCGGAACGAATAACGGTGGTACTTCTACTAGTTAGTAAGAAACTGTATTTTTATTCATTTAATAGTCTATAATGCGATTGTTTGGATGTTTGTTTGTTAAACAAACCCGACTTCATTCGCTTTTTAATACGTCTATTCAATAATAGTCTATAGTGAAGTCTATTAGTAAAATATTTTTTGGAATCAGTTTAGTAGTTACAGTGTTATCATCTACAAACAATAAAATGTTACCTTTTAATAACTTTTGCTTTTTTAGTGATCACTTGACGGAACGGAAGACGTCCACGTGGCAGATCGAAAACTAAACTCTTGTAATGAGGGGCTGACCAAATTGGCTGACTGGCACGTAATAGAGAGGGAGGAAGAAAAGGAGCCCCTTGCCTTGCAGTGGGACAATACAGACTCATAATAATAATAATCTTATAGGTACTTTTGATGGTGACTGTACCAAGCCAAAACTCGCAAAACTTCGGCGAATAATCTGAACCAGACTTAATAACTTTGATTCTGAAGTTTACTCAAACGGTACTTACATGGTGTTATCTAAAAATTATAATTTTACCTTTTACTCAGATAACTGTGGGTTGGTGCAGAGTTACGATGAAAGCTGAAGATTTTCAGCCAAGCATGAATATTATATTAGAGCTAAAAATTCTGTCTATGAATGTCCATTCATTATTATCATCAATCTATTGAAGTCCATTGTGGAAGCAATCCCTACCATTGTGCGCCATGAGCCGACAGGTCTATTCTCTATCTCGCGACAGGTTTGCAATAGGTATAAATTGTCCAATCATTGCTTGCAAACGGTAACTTTTATATTAGGAAAGTGACGGTTGACAGCAATAATCGCGCAATTTACGCCTGTTTCAAACCTGTCGCGAGATAGAGAATACAGCAGCCGGTCTGCGGTTCTCCCCATCAATTTACTGCCAGCCACCCCGGCCAAGTCTTCGCTACATCTAGACGGTGGTTGCTCTACATTGCGTTTGCCTAACGTGGTGTCCACTCAAGAACTCGTTTATTCCAACAGTTATCGGTTCTTCGGCAGACATGACTGGCCCACTGCCTTTTCAACTAGCTAATCTTCGGTCGAAAACTTTGATAGATATAGATAGATAGATTAACTCTTTATTGCACACCAAATAAAACTACAAAAGCAAAGTAAAAATATCAAAAAAATAACGTATTTGTCTGAAAGAGATCGCTTTTAGCGACAAGACCCAATGGGTGGTCTTGTCACTAAAAGCGGGCATGGACAGGACAGATATAAACAAAAGTAGGCAGTGTACAATTCAAAAATTAACTTTGGTTCTCTGTTGGATAACCTTGGTGATTAGAATAAGTGGACACTGAACCCTTTAGTGTCCACCGATTAGAAAAATTTGAAATTTTAGATTTCCTTTACCATAAAGATAAAGATACAAATATTTACCATCTGGTCAAACTCCACAAGATTCTTCAAGTAAGAACATGTAGTACAAGAAAATTAGCAAAAAGTGTGGACCTAAGTCGTGTAGTCGTGGATTCTTATGGAAACGTTAGATGACACGAAAAGAAGCTTATCCTAGGTTTGCACCGTTTCTGTCACTTACGGAAGGCTTTTAAATATTAGGTAGAAACTTAAAAAGGCCGTAAATTTTAAAATAGAAAGAAATTACTTGATGCAAGTTAAATTACGTATAGAGAGACTGTCTTAGTGCATTATGATAATTTTTTTTTTAATAAAAACCACGTGCATGTAGGTAACACAGTGTTGAATAAATGCATCTTTCGTTTAATACCAGTATAAAACTTCCGGCGGATGTAGTACTAATTAAATGAATAAGTTTAAGTCAATTTACAGAACTACATTCATTTTCCCCGAAGTAGAGCGACAATAAAATATGGAAAAGTGCCTTCCGTGAGACGCACCAAGGTGCAAACCTGGTAATGTATTTCGACCATTTTTCTGATAAGTCTATCAATTTGCACCGACTACCTTACTTTTCCCGGAGCCGTAATAACCACAAAAAGTTTTTTTTGTAAATGATTATTTTTTTGTAAGTTCCGTATGTCGGATTTAAAAAATACTTGGTGCAAATGTAGATCATAACGGTTCAAAGTCTATGCCTAATTGCACCGACTACTTCTATCTCCCCCATTAAGTTACGGATATCATAAGGTTTTCACCCTATTTCACCCTGTTCCGGAGGGTGAAATTACTGATGCTTATTATTAGAGGTTATTTTTAAGCCATAACAAAACAAATAGAAAAGTTTTCATGACTACATCTAATTAGTTCCACACTTTTGTAAAAAATCACCTAATTTGACTGTACTAATGTAGTATTGGCTGTTTACTATGACATCATGAAAGTGATGTCCTTTTTATCACACAGTTAATCCTTCAATTGTTCTGAATCACATCTTCTGATTAAAGCGATGACAGCACAAGGGAAATGCACATTAATAACATTTAATGTGTTAGGTATACTGACCTACCATACTTATTCAGTAGTAAAAAAAAAACTAAAAAATCAGCAACTTTGTCCAATTTGTCCAATGTGTCACAACAATCGTGTGACAAGTGAAACTGACAACCAATCAGTGACAATCAGAACAACTGAAAAAGTTGTGGGACTTTTTCGGCTCTTTCGAAGGGAGAAGTCGTCCTTTTTTGTTTTATTTAAATTTCTAGTGTTTTTTTGTGTTATATCGTGTAATTTTAGTGGCATTTTAACCGGTGTAGCTTATAAAGAGCACATAGTAGAGAATTTAAATAAAATAAGTGTATTGCGTGTCTTTTCGAAGGGGTGGAAATTGTCCAGGAACATTCTAGTAAACTGCCATCGATTTACTAGAACATGACTTGACAGAGGACCTGACGACTGGACATTGTTTGTAATTATCTATGCTAGTTGACATTGGCAAAAGTGAGAAAATCCTCAGATGCCATTAAAAAAAAAAAAAAGTTGTGATTCCTTGAGGATTCCTTACCCGCAAGGTCGTTCAGTGAAGACGATGTAGTCTTTATGTAGATCCGCATCTCTTTCCACGAACTTGACGCAAGTGAAGTTCTCCCAATGCCGCATCGCTTGCTTGAACAGTGACTTGTGCGCGCCACTGAAGTTGCCGTCGATCTCGTAAGGTATCACGCCGTGCTCCCAAATACGCTCCTTGCGATTAGTGGCCGCTCGGATGGACCGATGTCTGGTTTTGTTCTGGGAAATAATTGAATTCATTGATAAAAAATCCTGAGACTATGTTAACTGGCGGCCACATGAGTTCCCCGCAGCGCTTTGCTTATCAAATTCTGGGCAACAAGTAAGCCCTTCATCGCTTTAGAAGTGCGCAGGTGCACAAGCACAAAAAACGTTATTTTGTGGCACAAGCGGCGTAGCCCACTGGGTAAGCCACGACTTTTTTACCCGTAGTTGCATTGCTAAAATCTCAAAACTTCTTTAAATCTCAAAGTATCTTTAAAATACTTCTAAATAAATAAAATTAGGAGTGTTAAATACTGTTTTCTAAATTTTCAGAAAGATGCTGGACAGGGGCCCTCGGACAGATCCCAATGAAATCATGAGGGTTTTTTTTCCTTTTTAAGCTTTAGCCATTTAATTACGAAACCCTGGAAACAAATCCTTGCCATGATTTATCTAACAAACTTGGCAAAGCATTATCTCGTTAAAAATAAAACACTGTGGTGCGGCGGGTGAGTAGCCGGCTGAGATGAGAGAGGTTGCGGGTTCGATTCCCGCTGCGGGACAAATGTTTGTATGATCTGCAAATATTTGTTCCGGTTCTGGGTGTTATGGTACCAAGGCACTCGTAGTTCCTGATATCCACGACACAGGGAATGCTAGTGTGGGTTAGGACTATGAATGTGACTGTTGGGTGATATGTTATGTTATGTTAAACGAATTTATTATTATTGTGTCACTTCATTTTTAAAGTCCCCGCTCTTAGGCTCAAGCCCCAAATATATACATAATAACCTAACGTACAAATTGTACAAATACTATCTACCAACCTGCCAAAAATGGACATTGGATCATCGAAAGTTATCCTTAGACAAATATGTATATACATACACTGACTTGTTTGACTCGTTCAATAAGAATAAGTTAGTAAAAGTGGGCATAATGCGCGAACTACAGGAAAAATGCAGAGTTTAGTGGCTTAAAATGCAGCTATAGAATACTCGAATGCAGCACTCGCTGGCTCTAGGCCAAATTGATATGACCGTTTCTGATATTTTAATTCGTTGAGTTTAAAATTGCGGTCAGTAAATCTGAATTTTCGTATAGTTTACTGATTTCCGATTGCAGTTTAATAAGTACAGTTTTACCCAGAAAATAAGTCCGATCGACTGTTTTCGTTTATGCAGAAAAGCGCAGACTGATATCCGACAGTAGCCGAACGTATAGTTATAGCTCTGTCCCGCTGACATGATTCATACACTGTCGGACAGAGTCAACTGATGAACGAGATGGCACACGACCGGCCGCGATTTTCCGCGAAATCGATTAATCAATAACAGCGCAAGATTTTTTAGCGCGCGATTGCTATTGGTAGAAAGGTGATTCCCGCGCTGTAGAAATTGGTCTACTGCGCAAGTACATCAGGGCGACTTATATTTTGGGTAAAACTGTACCTACAGCTTATGTTATTTCTGTTTTCTTAAGCAGCCGGTAGACATCCTTTGCTGGATGATGCTTCCCAATAGTACTTGTACTAATATTTATTCTGTGCCAATAGCATGCATAGCGTGCAATCGGGGTATTTGCCGTAATCACCACGCTTAGCGGATTGGTGATCGCAGTTTGGTGTTAAGTAAGGTGGATGCTACTGCCCAATTCCTGACGAAATCTCTTAGTAGCCTTTTAAAAAGTCTTCTAAATAAACTTCTTCTTCTTTTAAGACATCCACAGGAGGAGTCAGTGGAGTCCTATTCTTAAGCTGAGACTACCACGGTAGCCCCTTGATTCTGTATGAACTCATTCGAGCTTCATTTAGTCGAGTTGTTTTTTAAGGTATCCGAGTTCGACAAGGAACCTTAAAAAGGTTTTTTTGACCATACGTGAATCTGTCCATCTCAATCTGTTTATGTATATCTGTATATTCAGTGTCTAATGCTGCCACTTCACTTGGTGTATAAGCAAATGTTTGCGTTATTTTATTCAAGGTAAAATCAACTATGGGTCTATCGGTACATAATGTTGTTTTCTTTGGCGAAATACCGCAAACATTTACGAATACACCAAGTGAAGTGGCAGCATTAGAAAAAAACGCCATACGTTTTATTTTTTAGGTTTTCCTAAACGTACACGTGTATATGTCGTGAAAAGGTCTTGTTAAATGAGACGGTGTTTTTCTACACCAATTTTTATTAGCCTTACCGTCAGCGAGATATTTTTTTGTTGTTTAGATAAATGACGAATGGCCCACCTGATGTTAAGTGGTAGTATACTCCGCCAAAGTGGCTTACAGTGTGGTCATTGTCAATGTGGTACCCTGCCATTTTTAAACCATTACATCAAAAAATCTTTTGATTCCCCAAGTTAATAGTAAATGGTAAAAAAAAAACAAAAACTAGATAAAACTTGAGTTATAGAAGAAAACTGTGACTTCGGAACTCTGCGTCCGACACTCACTTGGTCCGTTTGTTTATTATAACGTGTAAATTACGAAATTTGCATGTCCTATCGTAACCTCAGCTTACAAATGTAATATCTTTTGGTTAATAAATTGCCAATTGCAAAGACGTGGCTATTCAAAATGAACCCTTATTCAAAGTTTACTTCAGTATCTGAATATTAGGAAGTAAGTAGCTTTTCACAGTTTCACTTGTAGTACCTACTGAAAGTAGGGGCAAGTCATTACCATAATGCTGATGACAGCTTCACGGTAATCGAGTCAATCAAATAATTAGTGGCAAATTACTGAGTAGACTAATGATGACCGAAATTGAGCTTTTAGTTTAATGTTACATACTAATAACATGCTTGATTGGATTAGATTATTTTGGGATTATGAACAAACGTATTGTATCACGCATACATATCCTAATATTTAAGGTTCGTCGGTCTATGCTAAACTTATACTTCGAAAAGACTTCGAAAGAGTTGCCTTCGTAGCTGTGGGCTTTTTGCACTCGAAAATCCAAATCGGAACATAACATAACATTAAACCCAACATTTTAAATTGAAAAAACGGCTAATTACCACTGTTTTCCGTCACTTTTGCTGACGTTTCGAGACTGAGTTCTGAAGTGAAGTTAAGTTAAGTTAAGTTAAGCCAGTGAACAGTGGTAATTAGCCGTTTTTTCAATTTAAAATGAATCCCAACCACGAAAGTTTCAATTCTATAATTACACCCAACAGTCACATACATAATACACTACTCAGTCACATACTGATTCCTCACTAGAATTCCTTGTGTCGGTTATCAGGAACTAAGAGTACCATGGTACCGACCCGGAACAAATGTTTGCAGATCATGCAAACATCTGTCCCGCAGCGGGAATTGAACCCGCAACCTCATGCGTCTCAGCCAGCTACTCGCCCTCTGCGCCGCGGAGGTCGTCAACGGAACGGAAATGGTTTGTGTGTCGGTTACTATTCAACTCCCAACTTCAGTCCCAACAGTCAGTCAACAGCCCTTCAGTCCAAGTGGGAATGTTGTTGGCTGACGTGTAACTCATACAACCTGAACCTACCTGCTTAAGTAAGTACTATCATCATCACTATTACCAGCCGATAGATATCCACTGCTAAACGAGGCCGCCCCTGTTGTATGCAATGGGGGGATTTGTTACAATTACCAATACCACGCTTGGCAGGTGTTAAGAACTCAGATGGATGCTGCAGCCCCTCTCCTAGTGTAATAATCCCTTAGTACGGCTTTTACAAAATCCATGGGAGGAGAAAGAGGCGTCTATTCTTAGACCGGACATACTACACAGTACTATAATTATCGTATGTTTTTATATATTCATTATAGATATTATGTAATTTTACTAAAGTAACTTTGGTAAATTATATCATTCATTTTGTAAAAACGCGAAATTTTCACGTACCGATATGATGGTGGAAGCACCAACAGGTTTCGACCCTAGTCGAGGGTCTTCATCAAAGTGGGTATAGGTTCCGCGCTACACTCCCTCCGCGTCCTTCCTCACACTGCGTCTCTGAGCTCGCTCCTCTCACATACACAACTACACACGGTTGCGGGTTGCGGACACAAGCACTCCCCCCACCCCCGCACCGGACGAGCCGAGAGGAGCGAGCTCATAGACGCAGTGCGAGGAAGGACGCGGAGGGAGTGTAGCGCGGATCCCATACCCACCCTGATGAAGACCCTCGATTAGGGTCGAAACCTGTTGGTGCTTCCACCAACATATCGGTACGTGAAAATTTCCCGTTTTTACAAAGTGAAAGATATTATGTAGTAACATTTTCACTCACCTGAGTATCCAACTGATGAAACTGGCTATCCATCGCGTCTAGATCCTCATTATCATCACGAAAAAACCAGTTGCTGAACTGTTGGTCGGTCACATTATCTTTAGAAGGTACTTTTAGTTCAAATCTCTCCTTACTGTGTTTAGGAAGCCCTTTTAGTAGTTCAAATCGTTCGTTTGTTTCCTTAGAAAGTCCTTTTAGTTCAAGCCCCCCTTCGTTGGTGTTTTTAGGAGGTGGTTTCAGTTCAAATCTCTCTTCAAACTCATGTTCTGGGATAACGAGTCTCTTTTCTTCACCACTCTCTCGGCTGCTGTGTTTATGGTGACGAAAAAACTTCTTTCGGACGAAGTGCGAGTTGGAGTTTTCTGAGAGAGCGTTTTGGTTTTTTCGCTCGCTTGAGTGTATGTTTCGCAATCTGAAACCAATAGTGCAGAACCTTAAAAGATCGTTAGCTCGGCTTTCTTCTTTCAATCTTCTTTACGGTTTAATTCACCATCATCAGTCGGTATACGTTCACTACCAGACAAAGCCTCCCCCATAGAGTATTGGGGAAATTTACCATCATCACCATGCTTGGCATGCGGATTAGTGATCGCAGTATTGACGTTAAGTGCCCACTTAGGTGGATCCTACTGCCCAATCTCTGGTAGGTATAAGACCTTAGTTAGCTTTTACGAAATCAAATAGGAGACGGAGGGGTCTGTAACTAGGACCATACGTGAGATATATCAGTTTTAGTAATAACATTCAATGCTGTCCTGACTTAAATTTGTCTTAAATATAGGTAACAACGTAAAATCTATAAAGCTAAATCATTATGTACTAAAACAAAAGGGTTAGTCCCGAAAGCCTCTTTAGATATCCCCTCTAAAGAGGATATGAAGGTGCAAGTTTAGGTTTAAGGGGATTTTGGCACTAAAAATCCCAAAATCCTCTTTGAAGCGAACAAAATATCTAGTTATAGTACTCAATATAATACAAAATAATTGCATGACTGACTGACCCACTCACTCACAGACTATTTACGGACTTACTCAGGCTTTGCATTGGCAAAGCCTGAGTAAGTCCTAGATACCTTCAAGGATACGTTCCTTGTGTGGTCTTAGGGTGCGCTAAGAAAGGAATTTTCGAAATTTACTCTCTTAGATGTGCAGTGAGTGATGTTGAAGTTTGTATGGAAAAACTCCACGCAGACTAAGTCGCGGCTGTTCCACTAGTTATGTAATATATGCAGTTCAGTGTCACAGAAGGTGACAAAGTAAGAGAGAAAAGATAAAGATAAGCTAAGAGATAAGTTAAAGACAATTTAAAATAGGTACATAAGAAATTTATTTAATAACAAGGAAGCTAGGTCGTAAGGTCAGGCCAAAGTCATTTTTCACACTGTTCCCGTCCGGAAATACCGCACTCTCCTGGCAATCTCGTTCGCAGCCCTCCGCCGTGCTGCCTGGTTATTGCTCCCGTCCGGTATTAAGTCCAGTAGGTAGGTTACAATAGTTCCAGGTGAACCAGTTGTCATCCGGTGGTCATTAGCTGTACGCGGACTCGGTTCAACTAAGTATGAACCCAGAGGGTGTTCCTGGAACCGTAAACACAGGCATTACGATCCCGTAGCACAAGGGAGTTTCAGAAGAAAGCCTAAGGATCATACAGTAACCCGACTACAAATCAGCTAGCCCAAGGCGGAAGGAAACTGCGGTGGCGTTTACAATTAAAATATGTAAGCTAAGTTTAAAAATAATTCAAAGTAGGTAGCCTTACAAGAAACCAAGAAATTCGAGACGGCCAAGCATTCAACATAAGTCCTAAAAGTTAATATTTAAATATTTAAAAATAAATCTAGTACCACTACAACTAAAACGTAGGGTACCTAAAGCAAGTTCTATGCAAGCTTAAGGCTCTAAGGAAAGCTTCTAATCATTATAAATAGGCTGGTCATAATCAGCCGTTAACGTTTAGAAATGCAAGGGACGCGTCGTCGTTACAGTCATATTCAAAATAAGTTAATATAAGCAGGCACACAGTTAAGAGCGAGGTATGTAATAATGCACAACTTACCCAGTATGGGAACACGACCACAGATATTAGATTAAGTATATAGGTAGGTACGAATTAAAGCAACAGTTAAAAGTAGTGATTATTTGCTCAGTAAAAGTTAAAGACGTCACAGATTTTAAAATGTCAGCGTTTGCGGCGCAAATGAGCGTAGTCACACCTTGGGATGGAGTAGTGGACTGCGCGCTCGTCAAATATTCAATGGTAGCTCCCATCTTACTGAGCGGTGACGTCACAAACTGGTACCAGGTAACTTTAACTACTCAAAAAGCATATTGCGCGAGTTTGTCTGTTCGTAAGAAGATAAATTATTATAATTTTATAAAAGTTTGATATTATTAAAACGTTACGTTACATCAGTTTGAGGTTGTTTTGCTCTCAGAGAATAAATAACACTTAAAGAAGGTTGTTGGAACTTGGATATATGCCAGAAAGGCCGAAATAATACCAGTGAAGATGAATTAATCTTGACAAAACCCTGGCAGTGTTTGTGGTTTGTTTTTCCTGTATCAAGTCGAAGGCTGAATGTGAATTATGCAAATCACCCAATTAAACAATATCTTATTACTTATTTAAAAAAACAGATGTGCACACTTCAACAGTAAAGTAAAACACGTGAGAAAACCGACGATAAGTCTTAGAACCAAACCTTGAATTGTGACCGCACTGAACCACGTCATCTTTCACCACACTGGTTCTTTTGGCCACTGGAGACAAGCCCCTTTTCAGGGTCAACATAACTAAAGCCTATCTCTATAACCTAACGGAAAGTGAGAGAGAAAACCCGACAAAAAGTTTTCGTTAAAGGCCTACGACAACTCGTAGCTCGTAGCATTTCGTAGCAACTCTGTCGTTCGGTCTACACCAACGAAATTGAAAGAAAAGCCGAAAAAAAAATTCGTAAAAATACCTGTAGAAAAGCTTGACTCAGCCACTTGAGGGGGAGAGAATGGGGGGCGGGGAACCTAGGGCTTAAATGAATAATAAAAAAAATATATATCAATTACCATTAACACTACATAGCACACTAACACTAAGCTACTGAACTAAATTCTACAATTCATATCCCTATTTCCTGCTAAACTAATACCAGCACTCAACCACCCAAAGGAAAGGCCTTTGAGTCGGTGTAATTACGAAGCCGCATTCAGGAGTGCATCTTGTGCAAAAATAGTAGGGAATGCAAAAGTAATGAGGAAAAGCGAAATCTTTTCGCAGGAATGTTAAGAAAAGTATTTACTCAAATGTAGATAGAAATTGGTGAGGAAGATGCCAATTTGAGAGATTTCATGGCATTCCCATTTTTAGATTTCTAAATGTAATTGTGCAATTATCATCATCATCATCATCACCATCATCATCATCATCATCACCATCATCATCATCATCATCCGGTCGTCCAACGTGCTGGGCATAGACCTCCCAATAGAATGCAACGATGAACGGGCTTGAGCCGCCTACATCTAGCAACTGCTTGCAACCGATAAAAACAATATCAGCGGTCTTTGTAGGTAGGTAAAGTAAAGTTTATTCGCCTTTTTGTTAAATAAATATCTTGAACCGTAACTGAAGCTATTTCGTCTTATTACCACTAACTCACCGTCTTCTATTCCCATGTCTTCGCCTCCGTCGCCTCCTTGAACTAGTCTCTTCCACCAAATTCTGCAAACTCTCCGTTGGTTTCAACAGATCATTTGCCAATAACTTATCATCTAAATCTTCAGTCTTATTTGCTAAAACCTCTTCTTCCTGTTCACTCGAAGGCAAAACCCCATTGGTTGGAGAGGGACCTACTGTTACGTTTTCAGGTACTTCTTTGGATTTAAGGTTGTTATTGATATCACCTGTGATTTCTCTGCTGTTGCTCTGAATTTTGTTTGTTATTTCATCCATTTTGCTGGAGATGTTTAGTATCTGTATATGAGGATAGAACTCGTCTAAATTTAATATGTTATTGGTTGAAATATTGACGACTAGAACACCATCTTGCTCTAAGCTATCTGACTCTGTGAGGTTGTCTATGGTTTGATTTGGATGGTCCAGTTTGGTTTCATTGGTAACGTTTGTTAAGTTTTCGGCTTCTTCTGGAGGTAGTTTACCGTTTTTGAGCATGATTGATTTATCTAGTCCGGCGGGCAGTGTCTGAAATAAAATATCATAATTTTAATCTTCATTATTATCATCAGAAGCAGGTTACCACTGCTGGGACTAGAGACAAGTAAGGCTGAACGAGCCGTTATAACTGACCAGACTACGCCAAACCTCAATAAAGCCACGCCACAACGTCCGTGAGGGCGATTACGTAATTCTGTCGCTATTGATTTCACCCATTTCAATGTTATTTCTATTTGAAAGTACGTTAATGCGATTACCTAATCTAAGCAGTCTTGTTGCAATTAACCTCTGTAAGCAAAATGCGTAAGTTGAGTAGTTGCAAGAGCGTCATTTCGAATTGAAACAGCATTGAAATGGATTGAAACCAATAGCAACAGAGTTACGTGATGGGACCACGTAGCTTCATTGAGTTTTTGCGTAGTCTGCAATTTAGTTTTCATTTTGACTATATGTAATTTCACGGTATTTTGTATAAAAAACACCTTAACTATGCATGCTTAAGGTGGACCAAACATATGTACAAATCATTCATTGACATTCGTAGCTAAACTAATGATATTTATGAGATACTATCAATTAAAACATGTGTTAGGTCTCCTGATTCCCGCAAAATCTATATTCGCTATGTCAAGAAGTGTTAATGAGCTGTGATGAACACAAAATTTCCGCTCCCCTATTCCATGCTCATGTCTCGTGGTGGCAACTGTATCTGATTTGAACCCAGAGCCGTTAGACAAAAGCGATTGAAGTTCTCGCTGAGTTATAATTTTAAATTTTTCACCATTGCAGGTCTTACCTTGGTATTAAGTACAGCATCATTATACTTCTTTGGCTTCTCCTGGCTCAGCGCCAGAGGCTGCTTGGTCCTCTTTCTAAGTATATCTGGCATGCCCTCTTCCTCCACTTGCAAACCCTCAAGCAACACTTCCTTTTTCAGTCTTTCCACCTCTTCTTGGAGTGATTTGTTGATTTTGGTCTCCGGTGATGCCGACCGCGACGCGTAGCGTTGCAAATCTGAGTATGGGATTGCGATGTCTCCTTGGAAATTTTCTGTAGAGAAAGAAATGCTAGCGTTAGCATGGCTACTGTCTAAAAAATTATAATAAAGAAAAACATCGTGAATAATAACGGCACGTAACAAAACTCAAAATTTTTGCCATCACATCAGCAATCAGCTTTAATTTACCATTTCCTTTTGTGTGTACTTAAATAAATAAAAAAATAAATGCTGGACACATTTCACACAACATTATCTAGCCCCAAGCTAAGCAGAGCTTGTGTTATGGGTACTAGATAACTGATATACTTAATACAATACATTACATACGTAGATATTTTTTATTATACATAGAAAAATATCCAGAACACCCGGAACAAATATCTACAGATCGTACAAATATTTGTTCCGAGGCAGGAATCAAACCCGCAACCTCCGGCGTCGCAGACGAACCTTCGCCCACCGCACCACAGAGGTCATCAAACTTAATTTAGCTCAGGCTATATCATTGTAGAATAATTATACTCCGGCAGGTATGCTCTAACTATAGGTACTCATATTTAATCTAACTCCACGTCCCCCTTATATTACCTGTCTGAAACCGAAACTACGAGGTTTTTCGTAAAAATTAAGGTCGTATCTCAACTTGATTGTTTCGTATGACTAGACAAACAAATTTTTTAGGATTTGAATTGAAATATTTTCTTAATTCCGTAATTGTTGCAAATAAAGTGGCAACTGGATAGTGACGTAGGCTGGTGGTGGCTAGCCTAACCCATGGATGTTAAATACCTAAAGGCATAACTATTTACAATATCGTTTGCCAGATATTATTGACATGTATAGATATACATTATCCATCATATTGGTCAATGGTTACCGTATTTGCCAGATCGTGAACGTGAGGCAAGTGTTGTAATGAACTTGAATTAATTAATCACAAACTACACTCCTTTTAATTGAACGCAACAATCTTTTGTCTCCGATGCAGTTATGTCAAATCCCTGGTCGTAGTCAGCAATTTTCATTTTTACGCTCATTTAACTGTCCTTCAAACGCAATGCTGACATACTGACAAAAAAGGGAGAATAGAAATGGTTCGTGAATGCATGGCCAGCCCGAAAACATTTTTTTCACACTGTATGCTGTTCGAAAACTTTGAAATACACGGGACTTTAGGTAGGTAGTGAAATACTTACTTACAAGCTACTTGCGTACCTTTCGTGATTATGACAATGGTTTAAAACAAAAACTGCTTTTGGAAGTGTTTATAAAAATGTCAGTCACCAAAATGTGAATTTTTAACCGACTTCCCAAAAAAGGAGGAGGTTCTCAATTCGGTTGTATTTTTTTTTTTTTTTTTTTTTTTTAAATGTTTGTTACCGCATATCTCCGGCGTTTATGAACCGATTTGGAAAATTATTTTTTATTTGTATAGATATACTTCCAGATTGGTCCCATTTTTTTCAAAATCCAGTTCTGATGATGGGATCCATGAGGAATTGAGGGAACTCCTCAAATATTGTAGGCATACATATGGCGATTTTGATATTTTCAGCAACAAACCAAGCATTTGCATTCAAAAAGTATAATAATCCTTTCACCACTATGGTTCTTTCATAATTTTTTTTTCATCCAAACATTTTGTCAAATACTATGGCGGAAGTCGGTTTTTTAAATGAAAAGTTATTATCAAATATAAAAGAAGTCTTCGTAGCGAAACTAGGTCCTTCAAGATTTCAAATTGTTTTGGCACCGAAAACAAACCATCTGAAATCAGAGCATCTCCTTCCAAATTCAAATTCAACAAAACATCGTCCGATTGCATACGGCCATTAACAACGAGGTACATCTGCCGCGATCATAAAATTTAATGGGTTAAACCCGTGTCTATGCGGCAGCTGGTGCCCAACGCTGGCTCGCTACTAATTAATCGTCTATGTGTGCTTACAGGCGCGCAATGGATACCGCAGTTTACGATAGGTGCGACGCTATGAATATTCATTATGAGGTCGTGTTCCAGGATTGAATTTGATAATGGCGCCAAGTTGGAAAATGTCAGAAATTGAAATTAATTGCTTTACACTATCGCTTGTATTTTGGGCAACAATTCTGGACCCTTGTTGAAAGACTTTATGAGCCATAATGATTTCAATTTATGTGGCGGTTCCCTTTTTAAGTTTATTTTCAAGATCTGAAATATTTATAAGTAAGCTATCTAGGTAGGTAAAATCTTTCGCATGGTGGAAACCGGGCCATATTCCTACAAGTATAACTTTTATTATACGAAGTCATGGGGTGTAACGAAACGCATGTAAAATGGCGATGGGGTTTGCTACCCGTCACATCTTAACTCCCACGAGTCACACCGTGACCGTTCCTTGGAGACTCCGTCAACCTCTATATACACAAAACAAGCATGAAGCATTTTTACGCACTCACATGGACTCCGCATACATGAAATGCGGAGTCCATGTGAGTGCGTAAAAAAAGTGGCTCTCTCATATAAATGGTTTACTCTGAATAAAATCTATTAAAAAATAACTTAATTACAGTAACATTAAAACCTAGATCTGCAATCGAATGATGCTAATTAGAACACAGTTTCTGTTACAAGCTTGTCGGGTTGAATTAAGGAATCGCGGCTACGAGCAAACGAGCTACGAGATAGCTACGAGATAGCTACGAGTTTTGTTCTAGCACAATTTACAAGCGATTAGCGGATTAATACGAGTATATTTCATTAAGTTGGAACTTCTTCAAAGTTACGATAGAAAGGGTAAGTAACATTTTGATGTTAAGCATGGTTTTAAAAACCTTTTAAGTAAATTGAGTAATGCTCGATTTCTAGTCGGAAGTCTGCTTAAAATTGGTCTCTTCCATAGATTGCCCCACCTACGGTCTTGGGCCGCCTACATCCTCTTACGTCCCGCGATCTTTCATACGTTCATTGCGTGGCTGGCCTACACCGCCTTCCAGTGTTTCCATTCGTTTAGTTTATTCCACAACCGTTATCGGTTCTACGAGCGACGCCAATAATGTTATGATTTAATAATAAAGTCAACGCGTGAATTATTTTACCGTCTTTCAAATAAAATAATCTTGTTTTCTTCTTGCACTGCTGTATTAATAAGTATTTTGAGTAAGGGAGCCCATGTTCGTGTCAATTGTTTATTAACGTGTGGTATGATCCTAAAACCCCAACATCCAAAAACCCAAAATTTTTATCCAAACGGCTTTATTAAAGTTCAAAATCGCATGTCATTTTTGAGGATGAAACTGATTTGCACATCAGAATGTATTCATTTTGAGGGTTTTTTTAAATTAATTGAAATATACAAATCACAGATAAAAATATGCGGTTAGAGCTTTAAAATACAAGTCTAGGCTATTTAATTCCTAAAAAAATTGTGTTGGTGCCATTCAAAATTAAGAGTATTTGAATGCCAAAGCTTTTTAGGGTGGTCATTTGTGAGATTTTTATTTCCAAAACTAGACATTTTTTCAAAATTCTGTTCGGTTACAACTATTATTAGATTATTGTTCTACCCACACTATTTTTTGCATCTCATCTATTATCCTCCCTCATTATTTAATCTCGTCACGTCGCATTTGGCGTTCAAAAATACTACCATTGAGATCTCCTCATCTTAAAGCGACTACGGCCTCACATATACACGCCCTACTCGCGCATTGCCTGCGCAACTATTGAACAATATAAACAATAGCTAAGCTTGTAACTTGGAGCACAAAATGCTATGTTGTATAATTCAATCAGCGCCACATTGCCTGCAATCTCAATTCAATCGATTAGCAGCACATTGCATTGCATTCGCACAATCATTTGCTGCTTACGTGTGCAATATTTAATACAGAATTAGATTTGTAGGTATACACTTAAACAATACATTTATTAAGTTAGTAGTAGAACTTTTTGTGAAAGGTATTCGTCCGAGGAACCACTGTACCTATTTCTACCGCCAAGCAGTGGTGCTCGCATTACTGTGTTCCAGTTTGATGGGTATATACCGGGCGTCCCACGGATATGCCACATGGAGGGAAAGTACCTTAAATATTGTATGGTCTTCCTTTTATTTCTGACACTATGTTATTTAGCCAAAAATAACCCTTATGATAAAGCCTTTCGATCGGTATGATAAAACTACAGATTATTTTTTTCGTGTAACGGGTTCGATTCCCGGTTCAACCATGTAATTATGTTAATATCCATAAATGCAGTTTAAATTGTTTTTTAAATTCAAATAATGTCTTCTTTTAGTAAAATGTTCCATCTACAATATTCAAGGTACTTTCCCTCCAAGTGGCATATCCGTGGGACACCCAGTATATGGGTGCCAGTGAATGAGGCTTTTTATCTTTATGTCTCTGGATGAAGGGCGCAGTGCATTGCTATTATAAGTAGGGTGCGCCCTAGCGTGACATTGCACTGCACCCGTCACCCTGAGACAAAGATAAAAAGTCTCATCTGCCTGTAAATTAAATCGGAACACAGCAATTCGGTTTAATTATATTTAAATTCACTACCATGTGCTCTTTAACTAAACCTTACCGGTTAAAATGCCACCAAAATTACACGATTAACTCAAAAAAACACTAGAAATTTAAATAAAATAGAAATGGACGACGGCTCGTTTAGAAAAAGCAGAAAAATGTCTTAGGTAATCTAAACCGCATTTCATTTGCAAGGTCTCAGTTCGGGGCAAACCGCTATTTTGTTTGTTTCAAATATCAATTTTAAACGCCGCATCCCTCCACACGCTGCCATACTGCGCATTCGGATGCCGTTCACCGAGCTATTTGAAAAGCCATCCGTTTATTGAAGAGCAAATATTTTATTTCTCATGAAAATATTATGAGTAGGCTTTGCAGTCCATATTCTAAGGTTCAGGTGCACTGAAGACATATTGAAGTGGTAAGATAAAACGTATAGCGATTTATACTTTACATGAAGTATGGAAAACTAGCATTCGCCCGTGGCTTTGAATCAAATCAAATCAAATTAAAATAATTTTAATCATTGACATCACAAGGATCATTTTATATCGTTTTACAAACTAAAATTACTCTTAAAGTACTATATAGTGTACATACTTTATTTGTATTATAATGTACATCAATGTCTTCAAGCTAAGCTAAGCTAAGCTAAGCTAAGCTAAGCTGCTGTAGGTATACCGCAGTCTTTTATAGCGGTGCTCATTTCGTTACAACCAAAGGTAGCCTGGAATAGAACACTCTCAGCGATAAGGCCGCCCTTATCGCCCTTAGTGATCTTTTTATTTTTGTATTGCCTTTCTATCGTAAAATTACTTGTTTATTATTTATGTGTGGTGATCACTTAAGTGTTAATCTATCTATCTCTTTTTTGTATGCTACTTGGCAAGCAGACAAGCTTACGACCCACCACTTAGAGAATTTAATTCTCTAAGACCCACCACTTAGAGAATTTATGTAGGGAGATGGCATGCTCAACTTCTAGTACTAAATTATTTCTGCCACTTTTTGCGGGAGGCGAGGTAAACACGTACAGCACACATTTACTTACTCACACACACTCATGCAGACAGTTGAGGCGTCTCTATAAACGCACACGGAAATAAAAGCTGTCACACAAACATAAATCAAGCACACAAATAAATAATTTCTGTAATTACACTATTGGTTAGTTGCACACTAGCGCAAAAACTAGTGATGGGGTGTAAAAGACTGAACAAAATTAAGATTATTCATTGTCTATGGATCTAATCTATGGATGTATGTTTATTATGTTTGAATGGGTGAATTGATTCATATTGATCAAAACTAATCGCGTAACAAACATACAAAAAAACATAGTCAGTAAAAATTGATTTTTAGGATTTAAGAGGTCACCGGTAGGGCGCTTACGTCCTTTTGCACGTGAACGAAGTTTGCTACTATTTTAGGTATTATTTCTTCAAAATCTATGAAATTTTGTATCCGTGGTAAGTTGGTTTCTTATAAAATTATATGGTTTCCAAATCACACGCATCAGGCATGTATGATCTGCAAATATTTGTTCCGGGTCTGGGTGTTATGATAACAGGTAGGTACTCGTAGTTCCTGATAGGTACCTACGATACAGGGAATCCTAGTATAGGATCAAGACTACGTGTATGTGACTGTTGAGTATTAAAAAAAAACAATATTTTGGCTCCTGCTCGGAATGGATGTAAGGTTGGGTCCCGTGGTATTAAGGAGCTCCTCCTCATTACCATGGCCATCAGACAGAAGGTCAGGAGGAGCAAGGGAAACCTCTCGGCTGCTTGTATTGATTATAAGAAGGTCTATGATTCGGTACAACATAGGTACAACAGGTACAGGTAGGGTTTAACAATTTTATTATAAGCTGGGATAAGACATTTAATATTGTATTTTTTTAATGAAATTTTAGGTATTGGTTTTAAAATGGATCAATTTATTGTTAAGAAAATGTATTTTCGTGGATTTGCTTTTTTCATACGAAACGAGATTCGAATATCCGAATACTTTTGCATACCTTACTAATTTCATATTGTGATTGACGAAATAACCCTAAAACCTAAAAAAAATTGGAAATACAAACCTCTTAAATAACCTTACAACCCCTTTTAACCCCAAAAACAGCTAATCGAGCCCATTTAACTTATATTTTAGGCTGGTATTGAATGATGTAGGTATTGATACTTTCATTGGAATCAGTTTTTTTTTGACTGCTTTGTGATCGTTTTTTCGGCCTGAAAACTCCCTATCCTGTTAATTTCATAAAAATCGTTGCAGCCTCTTTCTTTCATTCATTCGTTCGTTGTTTTCACATCACTTGTCCCCGTACCAAGAAATTACGTATCGTTATTTCTGTCGTAAGCTTGCAGTAAGAAAATATATTTTACGGTGAAACTAATGGCTCGATTGTGTTGTCAATTACTTAAATGTGATAAGAAACTCCAAATTTTGTTAAATTTGATGTTTCCGACCGCCATTTACACGAAACCCCAGCACAATCAACCATTTTTAGGAGCTCCGTATAGCGACAGGTCTGAACGCAGAATGGCAAACGATCGCGGCTAAACTAGTTTTTATAAACTGACACGAACGACCGTTCATGTACTTCGGCAGAGGGGAAAGCGTGTGCTTGCCATCTCCCTACTATAAATTCTCTAAGACCCACCAGATGGAAAGCAGTTACCGTAGCCTATGAACGCCTGTATAACACCAGAGGCATCACACGCACGCTGCCGACCCTGAGACATAAAGATGAAAAGTCTCATGTGCCTGTAATTTCACCGGCACCCGTACCCTTCAAACCGAAACACAGCAATGCGAACACTACTGCTTGGCGGCAGAAATAGGTACGGTTGTAGTACTTCCCCGGACGAACTCTTTCACAAGAAGTTCTACTACTAACAAAATCTCTCTTATGCTTACTCTTCATATGGATGAGCAAGCTCTAAGAAGCAGTAGGACAAAAGGCATTTTCCGGCGGGTCGCACCAATTCGCAATGAAGGCAAGGGTTACCAAGCACTATTCACTTTTATACCGAGCTGTACATTGTTCTCGGATGCGTTTCCTGGGTGTGACATCTTTCATATGCAAGAGGTTGGAAAGATTCAGAGAAAAGTGTAATGGAAAAACTTTACATCATGGATTTTAATGTCATCTGAAAGAATTGAAAAACCAGTATGTAGTAGTTTTAAACCACTGTTTTTCGTCACTTTTGCTGACGTTTTGAGACTGAGTTCAGAAGCCTCATCATCATCACTGAACTTAGTCACGAAACGTCAGCAAAAGTGACGAAAAGCACTGGTAATTATTCGTTTTTTTTCAATTTAAAATGATTCCCAACCATGAAAGTTTCAATTCTACAGTATATAGTTGTAGCTTTAACCGTTCTCTTTGTTTTTAATTCAAAAGGGAAAGATAGATAAAAAAAAAGTTAATGCATTTTATATGTTCGCCTTTGTACTTCATTGAGCAATAAAGAATTTGCTATCTATCTATCTAGATTTTCTAAAGTATCTACTCGTGTCGAATGCGTAGTAATTACAACTTGGCTTGATACAATGCTTCCGCAGACGAGCTATTAGGGCTGTTAGCCTACTTTCTGCATAGACAACGACACGGGAAAATTACAGCTAGGTAGGTTGAATTACTATTTTGTGCGGAGTTGAGTGTGTTCAAATTTCACAATTCTTATTTCAAACTATTGTTCGATCATTCGTTCGCTGCGTCACGTCTGTCTTGATCAGTCTTGATCGGTTTGCCTTAAAGCAGTGACCTATAGTGAAAGACCATTTTATTTCACCACAGCTAATTTAAGCGTTGTGCCGTGGTGTGTTCAGCCTAGAATAGACCCCTCCTTCTCCTCCCGTGGATGTCGTAAAAGCTGATTAAGGGATTACACCAGGGTATGGGCAGCAGCATCTACCTGAGTACTCTACACCAATACTGTTATCAACAATCCGCCTGCCAAGCGTGGTGGTTATGACAATAATAATATGGTGTCTATGAGGGAGGCCTCGTCTAGCAGTGGATGTCTACTGGCTGATGAAGAATATAAGCATTTGACCAAGTGATAATGGCATAACTCACCTTTAAGAGGAGGTCGCTCTTCTTAAGCCCGTGTCACACATGCCTGTAGCATGCACAAAAGATACTGAAAAGTGCGAGCTACTTGCATATGTAACGAGGTTCTAGTAGTTTGACTATCCGGAATAGAATTCCTCGTGGTCAAATCACTTTGACGATTAAGTTTGACAACGAGGAAGGAACGGGTTATATTAGTAGCTCGTATGCAAGTACTTAGCATGCTAGGTGCTCGGAAGCCGTTTGATTTCTCCGGGCAAGTGGACTCGCATGAATTTACGAAGCGTTTGTAGAAACTGGTATGCCTACAAGCATGTGTATTAATTTTGTTACAGAATGCCAATACTTGGCATGCCAGATTGCCAGTGCCTGATATAACATAACATAACATATTATAACACCCAACAGTAACATACATAGTTCTGATCCCACACTAGAATTCCCTGTGTCCTGGGTATCAGGTACTACGAGGTACTATCAGGTACAATACCCAGACCCCGAACAAATTTTTACAGATCATCAATAGTAGATTGTATCATAAGGGAGCAAAATAATATTTTTACGGCGAGGGCGCTTTTTTGAATCCAGTGCGAAGTGAGCGATTCTAGAGTAGAATCCGAACGTAGCGAGGGATTCAAAGTACGTCGCCCGAGCCAAAAATATATTTTGCGCCCGAGTGTTACACTCTATTTTTCATCACCCACTATGAGAAAATAAAAGGCGCCTCATATTTTATTTCAAAACAAAACCATGAATTTCTAACAATCCGTGAAAATTTACGAAAACGCGGTTTGTGGCGCGACTATGGGCCGTCGTACCAGCCAGTATTTATTTAAACAATATTTGCATTCGACTTCTTTGGCGCTGAACACTAAGATGTTCCAAATTTAAAAAGGGCGCGGCAAAGATAATTGCGGCGCACTTATTTGTGTTTGATTCTTTTCAAGATATTCCAAATTCAAAAAGTGCGCGGAAAAGATAATTACGGCGCACTTATTTGAGTTCGATATGTCCCAAATTTAAAAAGTGCGCGGCAAAGAAAATTGCGGCGCACTTATAGAAGTTTCTTGTAGAAAACACCAACTTTGGGCGCACTTAAAGGCAAACCAAGTCGTCCTTTTCGAATAGATGGGATGAAAACATTTTTACCGCAGTGGGAATCGAACCCGTACCTCTGCATCTCATCAAATGGCAATGTAACCTGGCACATGTGTATTCACAATACAAGACGATCGCTATCTCTAACAACGTGAGAACTTACGCTGAGCAATATAAGACCTCCAAGTTGGACCGTAATAACTTGCAACTTTGCAAGTTTATATCCAACTTGAGGAACCAACACTCTATCTCCAAGAATACGGAGTCAAGTTTGAACTGAACGAACACTAAACTATTCCGTATGAGGTATTGGTGCTTCGTAAATTGCTGGCACGTGAATGAATTATGCTTTGTAACTTCTAAGCTTATGTGTGAGCACTGGTGACGTAGTTATTACACTTCCAATCTTAAGGTGCAGTGGAACTGCTGGGGAAAACCACTTCTTTGTAAGGAGTGACGATAATATTCGTTTTTCGTAGGTGGAGCCCGAATGACCCTCATTTCACTGTGGGTCGTACAATCGTAGAAACCTAGACGTGACCAGTGGTGAGCTCATCGCCGCCATTACTTTCCTGCGACCAACTCGGCTAACGCTCTCATGAGGAATAACTGGCTCCTAACCACAGCCTAACCAAACCAGCAACGGAAAGGGAAAAAACGTGGTTTTCTCCGGGTATAAAAGAAAATTATTGCAAAACTTTTAACTTATCAATTTGTGAAGTTTGAAAATTAAAGAAAAAAATAAAGAAAATACGTTTATTTTTTTTAACACAAGTTTACATGACATTTACAAAAAACAAAAAACAAAAAAATAGAAACAGAAGAACTTAGTTAAAAATAAAATAAACAAAAAAAACACCAAATGGCGCCATGCGTGTTGTGTGGAGTCAAATAGGTCCTTGTCTCAGCATACAGCCACACCGGACCTACAAATACTTTTTTTCTACTAGTTTTTTCAGACAGGGCTTACCCGAGTGACATCACGAACGTAGAAAGAAAAGTTTCAGGCTTAATTGATGGCTCGACACGCTCTCGATAACAAAGGGCTGTGTGCATCATACGTCTACCTATACCTACTGACTGTAGGCCTTTGTGCCACACCGAGGTATTGTTATTACTGTACAACAATACTTGAACATGGACGAAGAAATATAAAATTAAACTAAAATGAATGCTTCATTCAGAATATACAGTGTGCCACTCCTTTTTAACCGACTTCCCAAAAAAGGAGGAGGTTCTCAATTCGGTTGTTTTTTTTTTTTTTTTTTAATGTTTGTTACCGCATATATCCGGCGTTTATGAACCGATTAGGAAAATTCTTTTTATATTTGAATAGATATACTTCCAGATTGGTCCCATTTTTTTCAAAATCCATTTCTGATGATGGGATCCATGAGGAATTGAGGGAACTCCTCAAATATTGTAGGCATACATATGGCGATTTTGATATTTTCAGCAACAAATCAAGCATTTGCATTCAAAAAGTATCATAATCCTTTCACCACTATGGTTCTTTCATAATTTTTTTTTCATCCAAATATTTAGTCCAATACAATGACGGAAGTCGGTTTTTTAAATGAAAAGTTATATAGAGAGAACACACGGTTTGTGGACGACGCGGTAGAGGAAGGCCTTCCACTCGATGGACTAAAGGATAAACGTCGCAAGAAGTCGGTGGATAGAGGCGGCTTATGACAGTTCGTCATGGATATCTAAAGGGGAGGCTTATGTCCAGCAGTGGACTTCTATAGGCTGATCAAATCAAATCAAATCAAAATAATTGTATTCATTGAAATCACAAGGATCATTTTCAATCGTCTTGTAAACTAAAATTACTCCTGTTCCGCCTGATGATGATGATAATGATGATGATTTAAACTTTACCTAGCTGCGTAGGGCATTAGTTACGCCATATTACTGGTCACCCTAGTTTGGCTAAAGTTTCAAAATCTTCAGACTTACTTCTTACAAAGCTGTCACCTTTGCAAAATTAGTATCCTATTTCACAACTTTTTACCGATCATTATCTGTGAGAGTAAGGTTACACAACTTTAACTTTTAACAAGTTGCGGGTAAGCCTGCGTTTCCACCAAAGATGTGCGACGTAGATGAGCGGTGCGAGAATGCGTAGCGAGGCTGTGGAACGATGCGAGTGTTTCCACGCTATGAAACGTTGCGTAGATAAGCGGTGCGAGGATATGTAGCGGGCTCTTTTCAGACTGGCTGCTAGTAGTTTCTCGCTCGCGTCCATCCATTGCACACATCCCTCGCGCACATCTCTCGCACACATCCCTCGCTTGTTTTGTACGTATAAAAACCTCGCTCACTAAGCCGTTTCCACCAGAGCTGCGCTGAGCGAGGCTAGGTAAATAAATAAAGAAAGAAAGAAAGAAAGAAAAACGTTTATTTGGCACAAAAACGACCACAATGCCGATACCAGATACAATAAATACATACAAGCAAACGAAAGTTACATCTAGAAGTTTAAATAAATCGCCCCATGTGTCTGTAGATATGCCAAAATGGCGTTCAGCTCAGCATAAATGTTGGATGTGTTAACACCCAACGCTGATTTCCAGCTGAAACCACAAAAATGGAGAGGGTAAAGCAGCAGCAACAATTAAAATAAATAAAATAAAACCAATAAAACACAAAAGTATAAGCCAACAAAATAAAGTAAATCAAATAAACCGATAATTAATATAAGAACAATATAGTCGGTGAGCATTATCATACAAATACTTTTATATAATAAGTATCGAATTATTAGTTATCGATAATCATGAAGTGATTCTATTCGTTCTTAACAAACACATCCCTCGCGATGCATCCTCGCTCATTTCGGATGGAAACGCAGCCTGATGGTACTTTCTATCCCGAAACTCAGTTGCCTCAGAAAAATAACGCAAGTGAAATCACGGGCAACTGCTAGTATGGTTTATTATTATGTCTGTTTGTTTCACTCTTGTATTTGTACACTTAAAATGATGCATCATAGAGAAGGTACAGTCGCACAGAGTACACCACAAACTGCAAGTGTATGTAGGTATAGTCGCGTACAGAATGTTGAGCACTCCAACGCATGAGGTGAACACTGCAATGCATCACCGCGTCCACGTGTCGCGTTGAATGGAGTCGCGCTTTCGATTTATTAGTAAATACAGTCACGAAGGGAAATGTTCTCGATTTTGAATAAAATGTGAACCGAGTCAGTGTGATCCCTCTCAAAATTGCCTCTTATTCATAATCCTGATCAGCAGGGCGATTCTAAAACGTCGGAAACGTTTCCGATCGGATTCGTTAGTTTTTCATTTCGATGTGGTAAGTAACCAAAACAATTTTCTAACAATCTTCTCTAGTAAAACACAGTAATATACAATATTTATTGTTTTTACCTGTGTTTTACAGAAATTGTTTAAATTACTTACCACATCGAAATGAAAAACTAACGAATCCGATCGGAAACGTTTCCGACGTTTTAGAATCGCCCTGCAGGTAGGTAGTCTCGTTGGAGTCTGTTTGGTCCGGATTCAGATAAGATTTTCGATTAATTCCACCTGTCACTGCCAAACTGCAACTTCAAAAAATGAATTTTAAATATCTGACCCAATAAATGAATTGTTATTACAATCATTCTAAGTTAACAAATTCAAAAATTCAAATTCAAATTTATTAAAGTTTATTTTACTTAAAAATACAAAAAAATACGCGTTCTTAAATCGATTACAATGTATGACAGCCTGACACAAAAAATAATAAATTTCACATAAGACACCACTGAAAATATCCTGAAAAACATTTCAGTGATTTATTGCCTCTCAATGTTTCAGCTGTCACAGTGGCCATTCGTTACAAAAACCTTTCGACATTAATGACTTGTTCGAAAATTTTATATTTATTTTATTAGGGAAATTAAAACGTCATGAAATTACTCCAAAAAGCTTCGCTACACCGAACGCGCCCCGCCTGGCTGCGTTCCGGCTGCTGCCTAGCTGCGTGTGAACTAGGAACACGGTCCGTTTGGTGTATTTTCTAGTTATTACAATTACGGTGATTACGGCGACAGCCGTAGTAGTTAGATATGGGGTGTGACAGCCGCACCCAGACCGCACCAAACAACCAAAATCGTGACCAAAACCGATGACCTCCCAGAATTTTTATCAAAATATTATAAATATTTTCAAGATAATATTTATGGTGCACGATTGTACTCTGCGTCGCCACCGACACATTCAATGGTTCCGTAGCTATTATAGCGAGCAGGTACAGTCGAGTACATTACCGGCCGGCTGGACAGTTGCAACGAACGTAAATGTGCCGCTCGCTTCCGTTTAGTGCTGGGACTTTTGCGATAACGATCGTCTTTTGTCAGTATTACTGACGAGAAATAAAAGGAGGTACTCAATTCGAGAACATATACGGCTAGTGATGTGACCACCTTTATAAAAATTCTTTATTGCATAACCATAGGTAACTTACAGACTAGGTCACAAAGGTACGATGGTCCTTATCGCTTACAGCGATCTCTTACCGCAATCTAGAGATCGATCTAGTGTGATCTTATTGTAAAACTATTTAATGTGAAGCATCGACACTACAAGAAGAAGTGATTGCTTTTTTTTTTGAAGGGCTGTTCTTTTTAGAGTTTCGTACATCCGATGAAAAAACTAAACTCTTATAGGATCACTCATGTGTTCGTATGTCACAGCCTATTTTCTCCATATCTACTGAACGAAAAAAGTTGAAATTTGGTACACATACAGAATTAAAATCAATGTTGCGTAGCAGGTACTATGAATCAGAAATTGAATTTTATCGATAAAACTATAAGCAGGTACATCACTAGTCAGTATTCAGATCTATCGATTTATTCGACACCTATCAATTGTTAGCAACCGATTTAACCATGACAATGATTTGATCAATGAGGTCCAGTTTCACGCAGCCATATCCAATAACCCATAAGTACAAAATTTGTACCTATGGGTAATTGTCAATAGTTCTTGTTGTTATTGTTAATTGGCTCATTAACAATTGATAGGTGTAGAATTAATCGATATTAATAATAATATTAATATTGATAATATAATATAACTTTTGAAACTATCATGGTTATTTCACTAGAAACGGGATATTTACCATGATTTTTGAGTTTTGTTGATTCCCGATATTTCGGCACAGTTTCATGCGCCATGATCACGGGTAAACCACGTTCATTGGTCACGGGTGTTTACTCGTGATCATGGCGCATGAAACTGTGCCGAAATATCGGGAATCAACAAAACTCAAAAATCATGGTAAATATCCCGTTTCTAGTGATAATTTTGATAATATAATGTTGATTATTTAATAGTCAGTAACCAGATACATTGCTATCTTCTTCTTCCTCATCAACTGGTAGATATCCACTGCTGGATGAGGCCTCCTAGCATGCATTGCGTGCAATGGAAGGATTTGCCATAATCACCACGCTTGGCAGGCGGATTGGTGATCGCAGTTTGGTGCTAAGTACTCAGTGGGTACTGCCCGTCCCCTGGCGTAATCCCTTAGTCGTCTTATACGACATCCACTGGAGGAGTTGGAGAAGTCCTATTTGTAGGCTGATACCACCATGAGTAGAGTATAAATCTACATCACTATAACTGTATCTATTACCAGCGGTAAAAAAAAATGTAAAAAGGGTCCTCCAAGGCAGGCAACGCATTGGCAATGCCTTGGGTGTTGCAGATGTCAATAGGCGACGGTAACCGCTTACCATCAGGTGGACCGTATGCCAGTTTGTCGAGCCATAACATTAAAAAAAAAAAAAAAAAAAAAAACTGTCGTCTGTGGTTTTACCCGTATTATTTTCCGGAGGGAATTGAAATTTAGGATCAAAGTATTTCACATTTTACTCCAGAGTTTAATATATTTGTATACCAAATTACATCAAAATTGGCCCAGCCAAAAACAAAAGTAAAAATTTACGGAAAAATATAGCTATACTTACCCAGATTTTTAATTTTAGACAATTTTTGTAAACAAAGTAATGTCAAGATATGCCACTGCGTGTATAAGTGTCAAATAGGTGTATCATATGTGTATATACACATATGATACACATATTTCACACTTATACACACAGTGACACTTCTTTGTTTACAAAAATTGACTAAAATTAAAAATCAGGGTATAGATCACAGTCGCACAATTTGGTTCAGCTGTTTTTCAACAAACAAACAGAACGTTCCTCTCAAATTTCAAATAGTTCTAGGAATCGTATCGAGAATTCAATAAAGGTAAGCGTCCACAGGTCGGCATCGTAC
This sequence comes from Epirrita christyi, assembly GCA_951392215.1. Lineage (NCBI taxonomy): Eukaryota > Metazoa > Arthropoda > Insecta > Lepidoptera > Geometridae > Epirrita > Epirrita christyi. Next base: position 14,068,325 of record OX595841.1, on the reverse strand, counting down.
GCATCGATCGAATCGCCCCTACAATAATCGCGATGCGCGCGTACGTATCAGTGGACGCACTTGTCTATATAAAGAATATTCAAATCCGTTTGATGCGATCTGCGATGTGAGATGCTGACTTGTGGACGCCGACCTTTAGTCGTGCGTCCGAAGTGTCAAAATGAGCCATCCATTCAACGTATCAAAAGGCAAACGATCCCTTTTTAATTTTATTGCAAGTACATGTTCGACACAAAAACTCGAGGCAACAGAACCTGGGGTACGGATGGCAAAAAAAAGAAACACAGTTTTAAGTCACAGATTCACAGAAGGAATGAATGAATGAATGAAAATACTTTACTTACACCTTATAAACTAGTAAAAAATTAAAAATAAAACTAAATGTACAATGGGCGGTTTTATCGCTAAATAGCGATCTCTTTTAGACAATCTTTAAACCTGGAAGATTAGTTGTTGAATAATCTTAATAATACTTGAGACTTTTAAAATAAAAGAAAACGATTAAGGAGTAAATTCTTTGGTTTCTTCAATTAAATTCAATAAATTTTTACAGCTCGAGTCAAGTTGGTCGATTTTAGACACATCACATGGTTGCATTGTTCATCGGGACGAGCACACTTTTTAAGCAGCGCTGGTGACTATTGCATATTTTTTATATCGTCTATTACCTTGGCCATCTAATCTTATAGTATTTCAAGGTCTTTTATGCTTGATCGCAATGGAACAGGAGTAATTTTAGTTTAAAAGACGTTTTAAAAATGATACATGTGATTTCAATGAATAAAATACATTTGACTTTGACTTTTGTTAGTCCCCAAAAATTCAAATAGATATTTTTCTGCTATCTGTACAAGCAGTTATATGAAACTTGCGCTGTACAAAGGCAGGGTTCTATTGAAATCGGTCCAGCTTTGTTGACCGTTCCCAATCTTTGGGTTTGGACAGCGTTTTCCATTTCGACTAATGATATTGGTATCGCTTTGTTGAAGGATAATTGTGTACATTATAATAGGATTACTTAGGACGTTCCAAATTAGTTGTGTCTATGCTTTAGAAATATCTTCAAATGAATTAGTTGAATGGTATGTACGACATACCGTGGCGCGGCGGGCGCATAACCAACTGAGACACAAGAGCAGTGACGGATTAAGACTACTTGATGCCTTAAGCAATCCACGCCTGTGGGCCCCCCTATCCGTATGTCAACTAGAATCGGTCTTTAAACCTTTACCCACTAAAAACATTAGTTGTTTGAAAATAAGATGATGAGATGTAAATTACCTTGGAGTATTATGATTGTGAAGTGGGAAGTGGATTGGCGGGGGCGCCAGGGCCAGCGGGGAAGGGGTGTTTAATGATTGGCTGATCGGAATTCCCTAGGTCGGACTCAAAATTTTCAAATTAGTCCTCGATACTTTTTTTGGTGTGGTTTTTGGTGACGTGAGAGTGAGACGTGATGACCTGAGGACGGATTTTTTTTGTGCTTCTTCTGGTGCCTCCCAGACGTGATGCCCTAGGCAATTGCTTAATTTGATTAAGGGTTAATCCGTCTCTGCACAAGAGGTGCGGGTTTCGGTTCCCGCTGCGGGACAAATATGCATGATCTGCAAATGTTTTTTCCGAGTCTAAGTGTTGTGGTACCATAGTACTCGTAGTACCTGAACTGAATTTTGGTGTGGATCATGACTACGTATGTGATTAGTGGGGGCTGTTAAGTCTACTGCTAGACATAGACCTTCCCAGTAAAATGCCAGGACGCGTACTTTGTCTTAAGCCACCTCCATCGACCCCTACTTCCAGCTATCTTTTAAATGTCCTAGGTCCATTGAGAGGGGGGGATTTCAACACTGAGTTGGCCATTACTCGAGATCTCTGACGTTTGTCAGTTCTGCGAGCTACTTATGTCTGCTATGTAGCTCTGCTTATGTCCTGCCAATTTTATTGCCACATCAATACAGAGAGCTTTTTCTGTGATATTCATCAGAGTGTAGCTTTGTCAGAGTCTACGAATCAGTAAGTTTTGAAGAATACTAAGAATGTACGCATTGAACTACGATAAGTTTTCTGTTGAAATATTCTTTTCAAAACAATCTTTTATTTAATTATTGATCGGAACCGTGAGCTGATCAAAATGAGCCAAAACACTGCCAGGCTACTATTAATCATCAAGTAGTTCCATTATCCACCTTCAGTCTCCATCATCAGATCAGCTCACCATCACCAGGGCAGGGGGGTCATCTGCAGGGCTATTCTAAAATGTCGGAAACGTTTCCATGCAATTGAATTCGTTAGTTTTTATTTTCGATGTGGTAGGTAACTAAAACAATTTTCTAACAATTTTCTCTAGTAAAGCACAGTAATATATAAAATTTATTGTTTTACTAGTGAAAAACGAACGAATCCGATCCGAAACGTTTCAGACGTTTTAGCCCTGCTGAACTATGAAAAATTTTAGCTCAATCGGTTGGGTGGAACTGGTTCAAAATTTAAGATTTGCCCCACACCACAGAATAAATAAAAGTACAACCACACTATAACTAACCAGGACAAGTTAAATAAAAGATTGCAAAAAGCCGCTTGGAAACATCCTACTAATATTATAAACGCGTAAGTTTGTGAGTATGGATGTTTGTTACTCTTTCACGTAAAAACTACTGAATGGATTTGAGTGAAATTTGGAATGGAGATACTTTACGCCCAGGATTAACACATAGGCTACTTTTCATCATCATCATCATCATCAATTTTCATCATTATTCACGCGGGTGAAACCGCGGGGCGCAACTAGTCAAAAATACTTTAACCGTTGAGACCAATTAGCGCTAAGTAAAATTTACGACTACACCAATCAAGATTTTTTTCATTTGAAAGTAAAACAAGCCCACAGCATTTGTCATTGTTTAGTAGGTTTGAAAATTAAAGCCGAAATATTTCGCAGTCCTTTTTAAATGAATTATGACTCTCTCGGGGTCAAAACCCTCTTCTCTTAGTATAATTAGTGAGAACCTTTTTTTGCTCATGAACCACTAATAAGTCAAAGAAAACTCCATGACCTTGAACTTAAGCTTTTTGTGCTAAAAACTTTGTTTTAAATACAAGCTTTTATGAAAAGTAAACAGAACTGTCAGCTGATCAAAATGAGTCGACGCACGACCAGTCTACTTATTTTCCATTGAGGAGTTCCGTTGTCCACTTTCAGTCGCCATCATTTTGATCAGCACGCTGTCACCATAATATTGTAATATCGGAACTTGGCAAGTAGGTAAAATTTCAGCTCTTCAGCAGGGCGGTTCTAAAACGTCGGAAACGTTTCCGATCGGATTCGTTAGTTTTTCATTTCGATGTGGTAATTAACTAAAACAATTTTCTTTAGCAAAACGCAGTAAAAAAGAATAAATATTACTGTGTTTTACTAGAGAAAATTGTTAGAAAATTGTTTTAGTTACCTACCACATCGAAAATAAAAACTAACGAATCCGATCGGAAACGTTTCCGACGTTTTAGAATCGCCCTGTGGATGGGTGTTACGAGTTTAAAATTCTGTTGCAAGATTCGTCCCACAGGTGAAGTAATAAAATCTTATATGGGATCAGGATGGTCCAAACGATGAAGTTCATATTTTTTTTAGTTTACCTTTCAGAATTACTCCCATGTATGTTCCGCGATATTTTGTAGTTTTAGAGTTATGGATTTTTTTTGAAAAAATTCCATGTACTATTAGCATGTAGCAGTCTACTGCTGAACTAGAGGAAGCCGTGCAGGAAGGCCCCAGAAAGTCGGTTGATGGAGGCGTCTCAAAACCGTTCGTCGTGGCTTTATACGGGGGAGGCTTTGCACAAAAACAGATATCAAAGAAGATAACATATTTGACGACCTCTGTGGCGCGGCGGGCGAGAGCCGGCTGAGATGCGGTTTGATTCCCGCTGCGGGACAAATGTTTGTATGATCTGCAAATATCTGTTCCGGGCCTGGGTGTTATGGTACCATGGTACTCGTAGTTCCTGATACCCACGACACAGGGAATCCTAGTGTGGGAGCAGGACTACGTATGTATTTTATTCCTATTTCGATGATTTTTAGTTTTAGGTTATAATTTTAGTTCAGACACGATTTTTTAATAGTAATTGAATAAATGAATATGAATATGAATATGTGACTGTTGGGTGTTATGTTATGTTATTATCTGTTCTCTTTCGTTCCAACATCCAATTAGAATAATCTGGAAATAAATGCGCTTACAAATACTATGTTATACGGAAACCCCTCACAAACATCACAAAAAGATTACAATAATCTGCCCTTAATATAAATGCCCATTACTCCCTATAAATATTTGCGCAGTCTCCTCTAATTACTGAAGACCGCATGCCCAAGGGTACGGGGGTCCAGCCCTTGCTTAAACAAGTAGCAATCAGAGCGATAGTAAAAGCAATAAGAACAGTCATGCATTTTTAGCACACTCCAGGTGATACACGCAAACTTTTTTTATAAGCAGTACGGCAAACACAGGCTGACTTACGTTAACGATACCGATAATAGTAAATGTCAAATATAAATTAAAATAAAAAGTTATTTTCTTATAATAAAAACAAAAACCTACTTCTTTCAAATTTCGATAAAAAATATATATGAGAGTTAGTTCATACTTCAGAGGGACCACCTCTGAAATATGAACTAACTTCTACTTTTTAATTGATATTGGAAATAAAAAAAAAAGAATCATCAAAATCATACAAAACTAAACATAGTAGAATTGAGAACATCCTCCTTTTTTTGAAATCGGTTAAAAATAACAAAGATTTCAAGCTACCTATATATGTTACTGGCCAAAAAAAGTAGCGAGCTCATGATGACTAGCTACACACAAATGTAAATTCAAGTTGCTGTGAAAGTAAATTCTTAAATATGTTAAACATACTAGCCAGCTGGCCGCAATAACGTTGATCTTGACGGCATTTGTCACTCTTGTCATCTCCATTCTTGGTATGCGCTCGCTAACGTTCCCATTGCTACTTGTCTATAGGCTCTTAGAGACCGGGGTGAGGGGGTGGGAATCACAACAGGACGTTTGTTTGTCCCGACATCAGCTATTTTGGGATCCCGAGCATGTCGAATCCTTTTCCATCGGTAAATTGCGCCGGTTGAAAGTATTTAAAACATCTTTTGTAATGAGACCTAAAGTTTAATTTGAATGGGGGAAAATAGGGGGTTTAAATAGGGAGTTTTATAAGCAATTTTTTTTTTGGTAAATAGTCGCTTTATAATCGATATTCTGTATTCGAATCAAATTAAAAGAATTTTATTCATTGAAATCACAAGAATCATTTTGATTTTGAATGATTAGTAACTTGCATGTATTTGATCCCGCAATAGGATTCCCTGGATGAGTTTGAACCTTGATACATATTCCTCTGATATATGATACGAATAAATATTTGCAGATCATACAAACATTTTCCTGCAGCGGGAATGCATGGTGAGCCCAGCGAGAAGAAATGTTCCACGGAGGGAAAACTTTACAATGAATTCTGCCAAATATACCTGTTTGGAAATATTTTACGTTATATAAATAATTTCCTTAGTATTCCCAAAACACAACAACAGCTTTTTTTGTTATACTGCTTAGTAAGCAGACAAGCGTATGGGGCACCATATGGAAAGTAGTTAGCGTAGCATATGGACGCCTGCAACACCAGAGGCATCACATGCGCGCTGCCGACCTGAGACATAAAGATGAAACGTCTCATGTGCCTGTAATTTCACCGGCGGCGCCCGTACCTATATCAAACCGAAAACAGCAATACGAGCATTACTGCTTGGCGGCAGAAATAGGTACGGTGGTAGTACTTCCCTGGTTGAACTCTTTCACAAGAAGTTCTACAACTACTATTTCTGAACTAAATTTGTGTAATTTATCAAGCATCAGGTTCAAGGGTCCAAGAGCGTAGTTTAACAAATGACCCGTACTAATCAAGCGGAAAACCGCAGTTTGAGCTATGAATTTGTGGCTAACTATACACGTAGTTGGAGAGGAAAATCTTTAGAATAATTTTAACCAAGAGAATGTGAGAAAAGTTATATTGGACACATTCTTAGATAATATCATTTACTGTTTAAAATTAGATCAAAACTTAAAACCAGATCAAAATCTACTTAAAGCTAGGTCAAAGTTTTAGCCTACTCAGCCACATATTTAAAGAGACAATCCATTTCACATTTTTGATTACTGCTAATCACCAAGTTGGTAAAATGTAAGTTCCGTCATTAACTGAATAATAATATCTTATTAAATATAAATGTAAAAGTTTGTGAGGATAGATGGATGGATGGATGTATGTTTGCTCTTTCACGCAAAAACTACTTAAAGAATGTTGATGAAACCTTACAGCAATATAATAATAATAAATAAATAATGATCACGGGTAAACCCTTAACCATGAAACTGTGCCGAAATATCGGAAATCAACAAAGCTCAAAAATCATTGTAGATATCCCGTTTCTAGTGATAATCATGTTAATAGCCATGATAGTTTCAAAAGTTATATTATAAAAACTACAATTTATAACAGAGGTTCAACGCGGGCGGAGCCGCGAGCAAATTCTAGTATATAGTATTAGCATTAAAGAAGAAAGGTAGATTGCTTGTTGAATTTTATGATCAAAAGTAAAAATACATCACATTTGCTACCTAAAAAAATTTAATCAGCGCCTGTAAAGTTAAAAAATTTCAATCTCACCTAAACGCATACAAAGGGGAGATCTAGCAACAGTCGTAAAGGGAGCCCATAAAAGTTATCACGTCCCTTATCACAGTTTCATTCCGTGTCGAATGACGCACGCGTCGTTGGCCTGTCACCAGGATATGAGCTTCTTTCAGATGTCAAATGTGGCACACTGGCGTAGCGAGTAGACATCACGGCGAGAACGAATATACGTTATCAACAGTCGCTAGCGAGACCATCGTAGATGTCGAAATTACAAAGATTTAAAACCACTCTGATATTATTAAAGGTCCCCCCTTTTTTTTGTTTTTGTTTTGTTTTTTTGTACTATCAACCAAAAAAGTATACATAAAAATATCATATAAAAGGCAATAATGTAGGGGCTTAAAAGTTCACTGAGGTATTTTTCTTTTCCTGTGTCTCTTTTTGTCTGATTTTGATGCTGGTAATATTTATAATAACATTGATTTTTACCGGTTTTACTAACAAGTACACGACCCGAGGTTGCTTGAAACCTCAAGTCGTAAATAAAACCAACGTAAGTTAAACCGGTAAAAATTGTATCTCACGCATCATTGTTAGAAATTGGCGTCTAGCTCAGCATTTGTTATAGTTATGTATTAATAGCGGAAAAGGGTTAAACAGTCATTCATCATAAAGTCTTATGCTGGCACTTCACTTGGTGTATATTCGCAGATGTTTGCGTTATTTTTTCAAGGTAAAAGCAACCATAAATCTATCAGCACATAATGTTGTTTTCCTTGGCAAAATAACGCAAACATATACGAATATACACCAAGTGAAGTGCCACCATCAGATGTTTCGCAAAGTTTGGCTACTTTTTAACCCGTATGTCACATAGCACTCCACAATTCAGGGAGAAAAAATGCTAAACAGTAATTTCGACATGTAAAAATAGGGTCGCTTGTTTGGACGTTCTTTTTTTAACGTTTGTGTGTGGTACCTCCTACTTACGCAACCGGGTTTGTGATTTATTGTTACTCGACTGTGGATAGGGTAATGTTTTTGTTTTAGCTTATTGCCGAGTTTTGGAGTAACGTGGTAAAACTTTTTGTTTAGTGACTGCAGAGTGAATTTAAACTCGGATTGCTTAATTCGTGTCTACCACAATTATAGACGTATCTTCTACATATGCCGGTAGACATCTGCAGGACTAGGCTTTCCCCAAAAATGGGATGGGGGGATTTGCCATGATGACCACGCTGGACGGATTGATGATCACAGTTAGTTGTAGAACTTCTTGTGAAAGAGTTCGTCCGGGGAAGTACTACCACCGTACCTATTTCTGCCGCCAAGCAGTAGTGCTCGCATTGCTGTGTTTCGGTTTGAAGGGTACGGGTGCCGGTGAAATAACAGGCACACGAGACTTTTCATCTTTATGTCTCAGGGTTGGCAGCGCGCGTGTGATGCCTCTGGTGTTACAGGCGTTCATAGGCTACGGTAACTGCTTTCCATCAGGTGGGCCGTAAGATTGTCTGCTTGCCAAGTAGCATAAAAAAAAACTGTACTCCGGTTGATGCTGCTTCCCATCCCCCTTCATTAGTTAACTTTTACGATTTCCATGAGAGGAGTTGGAGAAGGCCTATTCATAGGCCGATACAACCATGGCACTAGAAGCATCTACATAACATAACTCCCAACAGTCACATACATAGATCCCACACTAGGACTTACTGTGTCGTTGGTATAGGAACTACGAGTACCATGATACCACAACACCCAAACCAGGAACAAATATTTGCAGATCATGCTAACATTTGTCCCATAACGGGAATCAAACCCACACCCCTTGTGTTTCAACCAGCTACTCACCCGCCGCGCCTCGGAAGTCTAGGTCGGTTATATATTAACCAGGCTATAACAAATTAAAGTAATAATTTTGTTTGTTCTAGATAGCCTAGAGTTCAAAAACATACCGTAGAGACCTTCAAGTAAGGTCGATATTAAATAATACCACTTTATAATAATATTCTACTGTATAAAATCTAATTTTAATCTTCAGCCCGTTGATAGCACCCCGTCAGATTAATTCCACAGGTCGTTCACCTACGCAAACTATTCAGCCTATTCCAACTTTTATTAATAAGGGTTCAACACGTCGTAGATACACGAGATAAAGCATGTTCGCACTGCACACAACCTTAACAACCTCCAGAACCTTAGAATAAAGGTATATTCACATCAACACGGGACCGGCACGAGAGCACAGGGGCCGTATTCAGATTTAGTACTTAAAGCGCTACGACACGGGCGGTGTGGCTGCGCTGCGTCGGCCGGCGTTGCGGCGATACAGCGAAGACGGAGCGGTGACGCTCCGTTGTTCTACATACAAATCTAAACGATATGCCACACGGGCGTTGCCAGTGCGTCGCAACGACGACGCCGACGCAGCGCAGCCGCAACGCCCGTGTGGCAGCGCCCTCTGTGTTTTGCAGCAACAATTGCAATGTTGTCAATTTATACGACGATCGTCCGTGAACAACGTAGTCTCTATTAATTAATAGCATATTTATGAGGAGGTTTCATCATTGACTAGACATTTTATTTTTGAATTTAATTCATGTGACATTTATATTATAATATTTGTAATGTTTGACATATATTATTTATATTCAACTATTAATATTATTAATCTAAGATTGTAAATTAAATAAATATTTGCACGCCCTTTAAGGGTTGATTACATTGGATCCATTATATAATAACTACGACATCTTTTATACATGTAATTCAGCATTAAATATACTTTGACTTTGACTTTTGAGGTTACCGGTAGAGCGCATACGGCCACACCACGGCAAAATCCAAGCCGTGCCGTAACCTTCCCGTTTCATTAAAAGGCCTTACTTAATAAAGGTTGTGTTAAGAGTTGAACCCACCAATACCTCGATAATGACAACGCAAGGTGAAACGGGATTAGTGGCTGTATAGAAGGTATGAAATGAGCGTGTTTTAGAATAAATTTTTAGGTTCAACGAAAATTTTTGTATGAACTAAAGAAGGCGAGCGCACGCTCTGATACCTTGGTTTTGTGTATAAAATAATCATATCAAAATTCCCTTTAAAGTTTTGTTAGATTAATAAACAATAATAAATAAATGCTGGACATTTCACACAAAATTATCTAGCCCCAAGCTAAGCAGAGCTTGTGTTGTGAGTACTAGATATAACTGATATACCTACTTAATACAATACTTTACATAGATAGATATTTTTTTATTATACATAGAAAAATACCCAGAACACCCTGAACAAATATCTGCTGATTGTACAAATATTTGTTCCGAGGCGGGAATCGAACCCGCAACCTCCTGCGTCACAGGCGAACCTTCACCCGCCGCGCCGCGGAGGTCGTCAAATTTCATCAGATTTTGATGATGAATTCACTAACCCAATTTATAACATACATTCCAAAAATTAAAACGTGTAAGAAGTTAGTCCTAAATTAGATTTCAATTTTAAAAAGGTTACTAAGGAGGTAGCTTTGTTTTTTTTATCGAGTAAAGTAATTCAAATTGTGTATTGAATTTAAATCTAAAGATTAAGAATATGATAAAAAAAAAACTTTTTGTAAATTATAAGAACTCATATCAAAAAAATAAATATTCTAGAGCTCATTAAAGGCATTTTGTGAACCTATAGCGTGCTATTAATAAACGCCGAATATCCTTGGAATTGCAACACCGTGTTTTGTCTCTCTCGATCAAATTTAAACCTGCCTGTCAATGCACAAGACAAAACACGGTGTAGCTATTCCAAGGATATTCCGCGTTTAATAATAGCACGCATAGCGTCTTAAAGTTTTACAATGCTTTTTTTTTCTTTATTATGCCGTGTTGTGTACGGCCTCTGAATAGACCCTTCCATCTCCTCCGTGGATGTCATAAAAACCGACTCTAAGAGATTACAATAGGAGATGGGGTAGCCCACCTGAGTATTCAGCAAGAATACTGCTGTCACCAATCTGCCTGCCAAGCGTGGTGATTATTGCAATTACCTTCATTTTTTTTAAGCAGTAAGGGTAAGTGATGATGATAATGATGATAATTATCTTTTCTTAAAATCTTCTCTGTAAAAATAGTCTTATTTATTTCAAACTAGCTGACCCGGCGAACTCTGTTCCGCCTTAGAGGCAATAAATTAGCAGATTTTTTATTTTATTATTTTTTTTTTTATTACGAAATACATATAAAAATTTAACTACACTCGAGAGCAATGAATCCGGGTCACTTAAAGAATCCTAAAAATCTCGGAAACTAAAAATGCTAGGTTAATGCAATAAATTGTATTTAATAGACAATGTAATACTCCTTAAATGAAGGTATTAAAACTTCTTAGTTATTGTAAAGTTATATCATAAAAAAATCAAATTTGAAAAAGGGCCACTTTCGAAGATGGAACTACGAAATTACAGCATTTGGTTTTGCTTTTGTTTGTAATCTGTCATTTATGTGAGTACATAAACCATGTTGATAGTGCTCTATATTCATTATATGGAAGCACGAGGAGGCAATACGAAGTATTAAAATTCAAGAAAATCGTAATAAAGTTCAAAAATTTCATGTTTCCTATTTTTGTTTTAAGGAGAGATCAGCAGTTTTTTTCTTTATGTAATTTTGTGTTAATAAAATGTATGGTGACTCATATTTTTTTTACCTTCATTTAAGGAGTATTACATTGTCTATTAAATACAATTTATTGCATTAATCTATCATTTTTAGTTTCCGAGATTTTTAACATTCTTTAAGTGACCCGGATTCATTGCTCTCGAGTGTATTTTAATGATTGTTTATTATTCATGCATTTTTGTGCATAGGTTGCACTCTTCAGTTAACTACCTTGTGATACACGACATTATTTTTTTTAACCTAATATAGAATTACGTTTAGCTGTCATTTGCGTTTTGTTATTCCATGTCAGATGCGTTTTTGTTATACCACGTTTTATAGTGACGTTTTATGTCACGTCACATGGGAACGCGGTCAAACAGGATAAAAATTATCCTATGCCCGTCTGCTGGTTCTAAGCCACCGCTCCACCAATTTTCAGCCAAATCGGTGCAACAGTTCTTGAGTTATAAATAGTATAACTAGTGTATGTCTATGCTAACACGACTTTCTTTTATATATACATAGATTTTTGTGTAACGTTATAACTACGTGCTAACTACTGCTAACTGCTGCTACTTTAATTAAGGGGCTGAGCTTACAATGAATCAGTGATAAAATCCACTACATCGATCACCACAAATTCAAAAAGACCTTAAAAAGCCGAGAGGAAAATCCTGTAGCTATTAATTCAGGCACTGTTTGCGACCAAAAGTTTTTATACAGCTTAATCGTTCCCCGCCACGCCTTACATTAATATATAGCCTACCTTTCATAGCCACTTTATATGGCCTACCTCTCAGTTTTTGGCAGAAGCAATAATTTTAAGTTAATTAACCAATGGATTTTATAAATTGGTGAGAGTAGAATTGAACCTTTCGTGGTTGGGAATCATTTTAAAATTTCAAAAACGGCTTGACCACTATTTTTCGTAACTTTTGCTGTTGTTCGTTTTTGTCCGTTGTAGGCGGTGTTCATGACGAAGAGGCTTCAGATTTTTTTTTTATAATTTAAGAACTTATTTTAACATACATTTAAGAAAATAATGTGAAAATTTATCTTTAGTCTCCTTCCATTGAAGTCGAAAAAGCTGACTAAGGAATTACACCAGGAGATGAATAGCAGCATCCATCTGAGTACACTACACCAATATTGCGTTCACCTATCCGCCTGCCAAGCGTGGTGATTATAGCAAATCCCCCCATCGCATTGTATGGGGGAGGTCTCGTCCAACAACGGACGTCAAATGACCGATGTTAATGATGATACTAATGTACTTATACCCTAAACCGTCTCTTTCTGTAGCTAAGTTAAGATTAAAGTTTTAGTTAAATTATTAGTTCGTTTCCATAATATAGAGCTCGCTTTATGTTATAATAGCATTATAATTTTTGAGTTCAACAGCCTATTAATTCTCGTACTTTAGTAACACAGTAATCGGCTATTGACCTTTTGTTGAACACTACCACAGAATAAGTAGTAGGTACATACTACGTAACGAACTCCAACTCCAACGATATGAAAAGCGACACTATGAATGAATCTATAGCACCTGCGCAACTCTACGAGAGTGTGAAACATTCAAACCAGAAATTGATATTATTGTAAATTTCCAAATATACACAAAATTACCCTATGTGATATCCTTACCACGGAAACATTTTCAAAATTGAAAATGTTCGCATCTATTGCCAAATTAAAACATAATCAACTGCCATTAAGGTTCATTTTACTTTGCAATCTGACTAGAAGTGACGTGTTGTAGCTCCGCCTACGGTGCTACGAGATTCGTAGAACCACGAAACAGGTGATTTGGAAAGTTCCTAATAGGTGTAATGGCCTTTTATGAAATTATAAGAGATTATACTAAATTGTTAAATACAAAGTATTTCATAAACAAAATAACGGCTTATTCTTAGAAAAAATTGCTTTTGAAATAATGGAACATTTTTCGTAGAAGTTAATTTTTATTTTTGTTAACATGAAAATTATGCGCTAGTCTGTTTAACATTTACACAAAATAAAAACAAAAATCGGATTAAAAAACGGTTCTTCATAAAATAAATTGCAAAATATCGGAAAAGAAATACCGGTATAAACCAGTATTGTCTGGTTTTATGTCTACGTAATGGGGATGGGGGTGCCGATTTATTGACTTTAAACCTTTATGGAGTGCCAGATTCCAATTTACGCTCTTGTGAGTACTGGTAGTAATAGCTTATCTACTAAACAGCTAATTCAATACAGACAATACGGGTAACCTTTTAGGTCATCGAATAAATTAACAAACTGATGACTTTAAAATCTTTTCACTATACTAATAATAAGTAAAGTTAATATAAAAATGAAACTAAGTACATAATGTGTGTATTGTATTGGAAAATTCTAATATTTATATAAGGTACATAATATGTAATTTAAATTGAACTCATTCATTTCAAGACATTTCAAACAAGAATCAAGACATTGTATTGTATATATACGCATTTTCTCTTTACAAATATTATCCGTTTCCCGTAGGAATTTAAATTCTTAGGATTCCATTTTATGTTTTCCAAATATTTTTTTTTTATTTGTCTCAGTATTTTTGGAGATAGGGGAAGTTGGGAGTGACCAATTTTCGAATACTTTCTTTAATATAATTTTAACTAAGCATTTTAAATCATAAAAATAATATGTTTGTATTTCTCCAAACAAGTTCTTTCATTTGATACATTTGCACATTGCATTTGAAACATGTTTTTTTTTTAAAGTAAGCCTCCTAAATTTAACCCTTGAAATCAGAATTCGTGATACCTATACGTCCGTGATTGAGACATTTAACTCAATCACGTCAATCATTTATTTAAGTCATGTATGAAGTTTTAGCTTGTTGGTCCAATAGATTCGGAGAAAATATTGTGAGACAGACACCTGAGTTCTATTGGTGAACTCACCGAACTTGAGGTTCGGAACCCCAAAAACTACAGCGAATGAAGTGTTTTCGAAAATGTCATAATATACTTACCATATATATTTATATGTTTTATATATTTTGACCAGTACAAAACAATTATGGACGTGCTGATGTTTAGTGAGCTATGACGATGGCGGTAAATGTTACTGGATTTTTCATCCAAACGCAATTCAGAGGAGTGTTAATTGTTTTTATTTTCGGGTCGTTCGATAAGCTATTTATTTTGGACTGTTTACAACACGGTCGATGGAGTTTATTGCGTTTTACTTCTCACTGTATCTATTAACCACTGATTTCTACCTATAATAAAACAGTATTGTATAAAAAAAAAATTAAACCTTTGAGCCATCTAAAAGCCATTGCAAACGATCTAAAGATAGCTCAACTGATCCAAATCATTACCAAACGGAAGCGTCTCTAAGACACTGGTTGCATTACTACGCTGAATAACATAACATTACACCCAACAGTCACATGCGTAGTCATGACTCCACACTAAGGAATCCCTGTGTCATGGGTATCAGGAACTACGAGTACCATGGTATGGAGTAACTCGGAACAAGTATTTGCAGATCATACAAACATTTTTCTCGCAGCGGGAATCGAACCCACAACCTCTCGCATCACAACCGGCTACTCGCCCGCAGCGCCACGGAGGTCGTCCAAAATGAGGTAGGTATCTAACCTTATAACAATATTAGCTACATTTTCACGTACCGATATGTTGGTGGAAGCACCAACAGGTTTTACAAAATGAATTATATAAATCACGAAAGTTATTTTAATATAATATTAGCTATATTCTTTGCTCTGAGTATAATCAAAGAAAATGCTTAACGGAAAAATAGACATAATTTTATTGTAGACTAGTTGCGCCCCGCGGTTTCACCCGCGTGCATAATGATGAAAACTGATGATGATGATGAAAAGTAGCCTATGTGTTAATCCAGGGCGTAAAGTATCTCCATTCCAAATTTCACTCAAATCCATTCAGTAGTTTTTACGTGAAAGAGTAACAAACATCCATCCATACACACAAACTTTCGCGTTTATAATATTAGTAGGATAGGATAGGATAGGATAGTAGGATAGGATTTCGTACAGAAGCAAATTGTTTAAATAATAACGCGTATTATATTACGTAAACTTCAGAAACTGACACTCCACCATGCACAGAAGATACCACAACAGCTAGTTCAAAGGCAAGTCCAAGCTTATTAAATATTTTTAAGAGAAAGTATACTGCTAAAGTGCTTGAGCCCTTTGCACACAAACGAAGTTTTTATCCTATTTAATGGAAACATTATAACTCATGCCAGGTTGGCTTTATATAACTAAATGGGAAACTGACAAGCCGCAGGCCTAGATATTAGTTTCTAGATTGTGTCCACAAAATTTAATTGACTTGAATGAACTAACAAACTTCGGTTTATATGGAGCAGGCAAACATTATAGTAGCCAAACATAACATAACACCCAACAGCCACATATCCTGATCCCACACTAGGATTCCCTGTGTCGTGGGAATCAGGAATTATGAGTACCATGGTACAATAACACCCAGACCCGGAACAAATATTTGCTGATTATACAAACATTTGTCCCGCAGCGGGAATCGAACCCACAACCTCTCGCATCTTAGCCGGCTTCTCGCCCGCCGCGCCACAGAGGTCTTCACCTCTGGTCGTAGAGTTATTTATTTATTATTTATTTATTTATTTAAAGGAAAACCAACAGCACAAAAACCAGAATAAAAAACAGAAATTGTAGCAGAAGGCGAATAACAGGTTTTCACGGATAGAAAAGGAATCGATACAAAAAAAATGTGAACAACAAAAAGAAAAATAGTAAACTAAAAACAGAGCAGAAGTTAAGATAGTTGATAAACAGAATAGAAATATTACCATAAAGTAGCACAATACTATAGGAAAAAAAACATATTATATTATACTTATACAAATAAGATACAAAGTTAGATGAATAATAATAATAATAACCTACTAATTAGAGCCTCACAACGAGGAGAAGAAGTCATTACTCAGCCGCCGCCTCGCGGATTCTACACTGGAGCAGAAAAGATCCAGGTCCATTTGCCTCGACAGTTTGTTGAATTGGTCGCCAACTCGCCACAGAAAGGAATTTTGCCGGTAATTCGTCCTAGCCAGTGAAATACTGATAAGCGGGTTGAACCTAACTCTTACGCGCGGTACACAAAGACTAATTTTACTAAGAAGATCAGGACTATCAATTTGATTATTAGTAATTTTAAGTAAAAACGTCAGGTCAGCAATTTCACGCCGCTTGCTAAGCGGGAGGAAATGAAATTTTTTGCATAAGCCTAAATAGTTTGAGGAGTCATACGGAACTTTTAAGCGGAAGCATAGATATTTAATAAATTTAGTTTGGATGCGCTCAATTCTGTTGATATAAGTACTATAACGCGGACTCCACACTTGAGAAGCATACTCGAGAGAGCTGCGAACAAATGAACAGTACAATATTTTAAATGTTTTAGCTCGACTAAAGCTTGCGGAGCTCCTCATTATAAAACCTAGGGCTTTCGAAGCTTTAGCTATAATAGCGTCAATGTGGGAATCAAAGAGGAGCTTGGAATCATGCAGCACTCCTAGATCTCTAATGACCTTGCAATCCTGAAGGGTTTGCTGTTTTAATAAATAAGACGATTGGACTAAAGTTCTTTTACGCGAGTAGGTCATAACTGAACACTTGGATGGATTAAGATCAAGCTTGTTGACCAAGCAATAGCTATCAAGTCTTACTAGATCCTCTTGAAGGAGGATCGCATCTTCTGGTGAATCAATGATTCTGTAAATCTTCATATCATCAGCAAAGCATAGCAAGCGACTGTTGAGGAAGCAGCTAGAAATGTCATTAATAAATATTAAAAAGAGCAGAGGGCCCAGCAGTGACCCTTGAGGAACACCACTGGGAATGGACACCCAGCTGGACATGTAATTGCTGACAACAATAGCCTGCGACCTATTGCCGATGTAAGAGGAAAACCATCTGAGTAAGTCCCCCCGTATTCCCATCTTGAAGAGCTTAGATAGTAGCATCTTATGATCGATCCTATCAAAGGCCTTGCTATAGTCTGTATAGACCACATCGACTTGATGACCGTGGACCATAGCTTCGGTTAAGAAGTCATTGAGGATGATAAGATTGGACACAGTCGATCGCCCTTTAAGAAAACCATGTTGAACGGAAGAGAAGGATTGCTGCAGTGCTGCGTACACCTGGTTGAAAACAATTTTTTCAAATATTTTGGCTATTATGCAGAGTTTTGAAATGGGTCTATAATTGCCAACTTCAGATTTGGAGCCCTTCTTATGGATTGGTGATACAAAAGCGGACTTCCATAAGCTTGGGACCATGCAATGAGAGATAGATTTTTTAAATAAAAGGCAAATTGGAATACATATAGTGCTTGCACATGACTTCAAGAAGACGGGGCTAACATGGTCAGGACCAGCAGACTTAGATAGATCCAGTTTTAGAATTAGTTGATGGATTTCGTCAGTTATTATTTCAATGCTTGAAATCCCGTACTCACAAACTGGAGATACGTCCATTGGGTCAAAACCTACAGTCGAGTGGAGACCAGACGATTGCGAGCCCGATGGCACAAGGAAAGTAGAATAAAAGTACTTGGAAAAAGCATCACAGATGGAACCCACTGAAGTAACAGGTGCACCTAAGTAATTAAGACAAGTAGGTATACCGTTAGAATTTGAACGACTTTTTATGTAAGACCAAAACTTTTTAGGTTCTTGCTCGATGCTATTTTCGACAGATGACATATACTCATCAAAGCACCTGCTTTCTAATAGATTAACCCTGTCCCGTAACAGCTTAAAGGTTCCCCAGTCAGAGGCCCTGCCATAAACTCTATACCTTTTTAGGAACTTGTATTTTTCCCTAATTAGCTTAATTAAAGAAGAGTTGAACCATTTCGGGTAAGATGAATTACTTACTAATCTAGACGGGATAAATTGAGTTTTTAGCATATCCAAAATAGAATAAAAAAACTTAACTGACTCCTCAAGTGATCTTGAGGAAAGCTCAGAGACCCAGTCAATATCAGAAATTTTTCTATTAATAGACTCATAATCTCCTTTGTTATACAAATATTTAATGTAAGACTGCGATTTTATGCAAGGTAGGTTCAAAAACGAAGCATTTAGCAGAAGGGCCTTGTGGTGGGGATCAAGTGGCACTAATGGGTCATGACATTCAGTTACAATAATATCCTCATTGGACAGGACCAGGTCCAAAATTCTGCCCTTAGATAAGTTCCGAATGCTATTGTACTGGCGAAAGTCATGTGTATTTAATTCATCAATAAACAAAGCCTCCGTGCCTGTCAAACCGGGCGTTGGCACTAAATGAGAAGAACTCGTGCAAGGTATCCAATCTAAACCACTCAGATTAAAATCACCAGCCACAATAAATTTATCAGAGGGGTTCAGGCTAACTATGTCATTTAATTTAGATAGGTAATTTAGAAGCTGCTGGGAAGAACTATAGCCTAGATTTTGATTACATAAGTAAATACAGCACAAGTGAACAATGAGAGAGGATTTGTTTTTCTGTTTTAGAGAAATGGTAACCCACAAATCCTCAGCCGAGGATTGATAAGTAGGCTGAGCTATTGCTGATATACCTTTACGTACAGCGATAAGAACTCCCCCTCCCCTGGATTGCCCAGTCAAACTATAGTCTCGGTCGCGGCGCCAAACAACATACCCATCTCCAAACAGCTCAGAATCTACTATGCTGTCAAAAAGCCATGTTTCCGTCAGAATTATAACGTCATACGAGCTCAGATACAAATTACGCAAAAAAATAGCTGTTTTAGTTCGCAGGCCCCTCACGTTTTGGTAATACAAGTTCAAGTTATTTATAGGTGAACTACCCATAATTGGACCAACAACATAGCGATAGTATAGAAGTAGCTATACTTATATCTAAAATATTCAAACCAATGAATATAAAAGCGTTAAAACGGCGCGGCTTGAAATACAATTTGTGACAAACAACATTCCTAAATAAAAAGACACGGCAAAATAATTCACGAGTGCGAGAAGGCGAGCAAATTAACAGAATAGCAATTGCAAGAGGTGCGAAAAAGATAATTAGTGTCGATGCGTAAGCGCAGTAAGCGAATGCGCCAGAACAATGGCGAGGTAACCGGTCGGCGGACGGCTCAGAGATTGCAAACATTTTCCTAATTGAGCCATTTAAAGCATACAAATGATGAAAAAGCCTACGATTAAACAGCGGTAAGTCAACGTTATAGCAGCAGATTATGATAACCTGTTTAAATCAGTCTCCTTGTTAATAATGACTACGGGAGATGAGTCATTCTTTCGGGTGTGAATCTTGCCGTACTTTACCCACACATAGCTATGGCCTTTCTCCTTTGCCAAGGTTTTAGTTTTGTTAAGTAGGACCTTGGAGTCAGCATTCAGATGGTCATTGATGAAAATTCGCCGGACTGAGTCACGGAAGCCAATGTCAGGGGCCGAGAGCGACTTGCGGGCCCTGGCAGCCGATACAAAATCCTCCTTTACATAGCGATTTGTAAAGCTGACGATGATAGCCTTCTCCTTGGAACCGTGAAGTGGTACTCTATAAAGATAGTCTATGTGGGCTTTTGGGAGGTTCACGTCAAGTTCCTTACTGATAGCTTCAATGACTGAAAAAAGATTTTCATCTTTCTTTAGAGGGACTCCCTTGATCTCCACGTTATTGAGACGAGATCTTTGGTCAGCTACAGACAACTGCTGCTTCAAATCTGCTACAGTGGTTTCGAGACAATTCATTGACTCCTGCATTGTATCCACTCTCGACACCTTGCTCTCCACCTCGGCAATCCTGTTCGAGAAATCCTCCAGGCGCGAACCCATAAACTCACAGCTAGATTTTAAGTCCACCAACTCCTCTTTGATGGTTTTTACATCCCGGAGTAGCGACGGCATCCCAGCTAATTGGCGTTTAAGATCTCGAACCTCCTTAAGGATTTCATCAAGCGAAGTAGGTTCAGGCGACACTGGCGGCGGCGGTACCGGGGATAAGCTCCTACAGGAGAAGCATTTCCAGGCCGCCCTCCTGTCTGCACCCAACTTCCTCCAACCAGCTTCAGTTATCTGAGCGCAACCGAAGTCCAACTGTTTCCTACAGCTAGCACACTGCACTCCATCATTGAAGTCAGACTGGCACGATGCGCACTTCATAACGAAAGGTTGACGATCTATGGAAGCGAACCGGAAATTCTGTAGCGTGGTGACTTGACGAGTGCTCACACTGTTCTGAACATTAAACAAATCTCTTTCTTCTTTTCATTAGCTTGCACATTCCATTAAAACAATGTACCAATCCGAAGCCAGTAACAAAAGGCTGTGAAACTTTAACTGTTAAAAAACTCTTAACTATTTCCATTCCGTCAGACAATGTATAGGTGTTTAAATCTGAGTCTGCGAGGGACCATTAAAAAGTGCTAAAACAGAAATCAACGAGGGATTATAAAAAGACCCGCTGCTCGTGATGCGGTGAAAATCTGGTGATAATTTGCGGCGCAAGTTGTGAGATTCAGTTTTATTTTTTATTTTCAAGTATTTTTATCATATAGGTAGGTAATTAACAGGTCTATTCTCTATCTCGCGACAGGTTTGCAATAGGCGTAAACTGTGTAATCATTGATGTCAAACGGTAACTTTTTAACCGACTTCACAAAAAGTAGGAGGTTCTCAAGTCGGTTTTTTTTTTATTGTAAGTTATCTTATACATAACTTTACATTTAAAAAACCAACTTCCGCCATTGTATTCGACTAAACATTTGGATGAAAAAAAAATGATGAAAGAACCATAGTTGTTGTAAGGATTATGATACTTTCTGAATGCAAATGCTTATTTGTTGCTGAAAATATCAAAATCGCTTTATGTATGCCTACAATATTTGAGGAGTTCCCTTAATTCCTCATAGATTCCATCATCAGAACTGGATTCTGAAAAAAATGGGACCAATCTGGAAGTATATCTATTAAAATAAAAAAAGAATTTTCCAAATCGGTTTATAAACGACGGAGATATGAGGTAACAAACATTAAAAAAAAATTCAGCTGAATTGAGAACTTCCTCCTTTTTTGTGAAGTCGGTTAAAAACTGACGTTTGATAGCAATGATCGCGCAATTTACGCCTGTTGCAAAACTGTCGCGAGATAGAGAACACGCGAGCCGGACACCATGAAAACTTGCTAGTGTGAAAGAGGCAAAGGTCAATCTCAGTAGCACGTATTAGAACATGACGTGTACTTTATAGCGCCTCTGGGAAACTACTATGTGCAGCAGTGCATTGCGATAGATTGGTGATGCTTAAGAAGGCTGATCGAATGCGCATAGATGCCTTTGAAATGTGGTGCTGGCGGAAGTTGCTCAGAATTTCATGGACAGCACATCGCACCAACGCATCAATTCTAAAAGAGTTCAACATTAAAACCAGGCTTTCCACCGTATGTCTTCACAGAATCTTCGACTTTTTCGGTCACATTGCCAGGAAAGGAGGTGATAGCCTTGAAAAACTGATGGTCACTGGTAAGGTGGAAGGAAAGAGGTCGCGAGGACGGAGCCTTATGCGTTGGAGCGATCAGGTTCACTGTGAGTGATGCCAACCGATCCGCAGAAGATAGATCCCGTTGGAGGAACATCGTGCATTCAAGGGTCCTGCGTAAAAGTCACGATCCTCAGCAGTGAGGGTATCGACGCAAGGAGGGTTGATGCTTAAGTAAGTAAGAAAATTTGAATTCAATGTGGGACAATCACAACTTATCTTCAGCAGCCTTTAGACAGCTGCTGGACGAGGCTTCCCCCATCAAATACAATGACAAGAATTGCCATAATCACCACGCTTGGCAGGTGGATTTATGATCGCAGTATTCATGTTAAATACTTAGGTGGATGCTGCTGTCCATGCCCTGGTGTAATACCTTAGTCCACTTTTACGACATCCACGACAGGAGATGGAAGGGTCTATTTTAGACCGGACACACCAAAACACCACCACGTAAGCTCTGACAAAAAATAGGAAGAAAAGTTAAGCCAAAAAAATGGTTACGTTCAGGACTCAAGGACATCATATGACGATCTTAGCCGAGGCCCTGCTAACTTTAATAGATATTTCTTTGAAATTATATTGAAAATTGCGCTATATTATGGCTGCTATTGATTCAGCTCAACCTCAGTTTAGTTTCAGCCTAGTCTAGTTACACGGTATTTTGCAGTACCGAACTCTAGATTTTTCTATAAACATATAGAGATATGTATAGATATAGACCTCATCAAAATGCTGATAAAAGTATACTGTTTCAGCCTGTACGTTATTCCCTACTCCATAATATTCGTATAAAATTCGTAACGGATGTAATAACCGGCCATCATAAAGTGTCCAAATCCGAGCAACCGCGTCATATTGTCCCTTTTACGGGCTTGTGAATTTTCAAAACAGGAACATGACGAAGCTTTGATAGTAGAAAATAGCTTTAATTGCTGTGAAAACTTTATCATGAAAAAAATACATCTTCGGAAAATTCTACATAAAATTTCTAATGAGTAAAAAGCGATTTAAAAATACTTACTTGCTTTACATGGATCCAATCCTAGATCACCAGAGTCTTTAGGCTCCACGTTCAAAGACAATAACTCCTCTATTGTGAATTTGTGAGATTCCCCCTTCTCCTCCGCCGAGGTTACCTCGATGATTGCACATAATAATAACGTCAGTATCGCGCCGGCCGTCGTCAACGACGCACATTTACACCTGCACATCTTCATTTTGATCACTTCACAAACACTATGACATAGTTTTCAGTGTCATTTGGGTATCTGAAACAAAGCAAACATAAAATTATTTCGGAATTGTTCCAGATGAAAGACAAAACATTTTTATGATTTTATAAAACTAGAAAATCAAGTTCCGTAAGCAAATTTTGCCAGTTATTGCATGGATTTCGCTCGCTTCGCTCGCTCTACCAATACTCATTTATTAATTTATTCAAACAACAAACAGGTCCATTGGTTAGTTAGATATATGAATAAGGCTGAATTATATCCTCTGCTTTATCAAAGGAGGATGTTTAATGTTTTATACCTCACACAACTTCACTTTGAACCGAAACAATAATGCGACTGAGCAACTATCAAAATATTTAGCTGAAAACAACGTTAGGATCAACGAACTTTGCAGGTCATTCATAACGTAATACGTAGGTAATACCTAACTGTTTACTTTTGTTTATCTATGTTTAATTATCTCCTTAATTATTGTAAGATAGATAGGTTATTTAAGAGTGCTGATAACTTTCAAGATCAAATGTCAAAACATATAAAAGTTAAAATTAAATGTGCAAATAAAAAACAACATGGGATAAATTTTAATCTCGACATTAGGTCAGTTTTGGTTACTTACCAAAAAGTAGGTTTAAAGTAAGCTAAAATTATACTAATCACAAACAACTTCCTACTATTATTTTAGATAAGTTCTTAAAAACCAAATGCTTGATATAAAGCAAGTGTAAACCACTCTTATAAGAAATATAAATATAACATTTTATTGACCATAACATGCTGATTTAAACAAAACGTGTCCCTGTCTCCTGAAATAGCGCGAGCTGTTGCCCAGGAAACAGTTCCCTCCCGAATGACATGACTTGTTAAATTACAGTCGTTATAAACAAAATGAAAACATTAAAAAAACTTACCTACAGTGAAAATATCTGAGAACTTACACTAATGTACAGTGTATTGTGTGTGAGAAGAAGGGTGGGGGTGGGCGTGTGAGAGGCTGTGTGGATGTGTGAAAGAGTGTGGGCTAGTAACCCTACACCCTTTTACACCATAATACCTACTATCTACAGGGTGGGCTATTTAAACCTTCGGCATGTTTTTAGGGTTCCGTACCTTAAAATTAGGTATCAACGGAACCATTATAGGATCACTCTTGTGTCTGTTTAACAGTCTGTCTACTACAGCCTATTTTCTTCGTATCTACTGGAGCTAAGAAGTTTAACTTTGGTACATATACAGAATTTAGTTGGTCTTATCACAGATGAGTAGCATAAATAAAGGAATTCTAATTTCGAAGGTAATTTTGAGGGAGTAAACAAGAAAATTAGAAAAAATCTTTAATTGAATGCATCAAATTGTGAGTAAAAATATTATATTAAGGGCTGTTTGTGTCTCCCCTTATAGACTCTTCCCTCCTAAGGGATTGCAACAAGTGAAGGGCAGCAGCATCCCCCTGCGTAATTAGCACTAATATACGGCGATCGTTCGTCGTGGCATTATAATATGAGAGAGGCCTATGTCTAACAGTAAACTTCTACAGACAGGGTGATGTTAATGATAGATATTAAAACAAGTAGGTATACGAAATAAGTTTAATTCTAGTGTTTAATTTTAGTGTTTAGCATTTCTAATACTTGTGTTTCTAGTGTGTAGCTAACTTGTGCCATCACCGAAGCTGCCACCGCAATGAACAGGAGAGGGATCACAGACTACAATGTAAGGATCCTCTCCGACAGCTCAGCAACACTCAGAGCTCTGGAGAGCCATAGCTGCAACTCCAAGCTCGTTTACGAATGTCACCAGGCCTTGGAGAGAATCGCCATAGGAAACAAGGTGACTCTACAATGGATAAAGGGACATAGCGGATTACTGGGTAATGACGCCGCAGATGAGCTGGCTAGAAGAGGGTCGGGAACAACCACAGAGGGCCCATCTCCATTCCTTCCTCTACCCTTTTCTCAGCTACGCACTTGGATGCGGCTTCGCACCCTAAACCAACACAACGAACGTTGGGCACGGACCACGGACTGCAGACAGTCAAGAGCAGCCCTTCCGGCTGTCTCACCACGACTCACGCGTCGTCTACTCAACCTTTCAAGACCAGACCTTCGTACCATCGTGGGGACACTCACTGGCCACTGTCTCCTGAACAAACACCTCTATAACATCGGAGCCACAGACAGTCCACTCTGCAGGGGGTGTCTGAGCGAAGAAGAATCGGCTGCCCACGTAGTCCTGGAATGCGTGGGAGTAGCAGCTCAACGTGAACAAATCCTCAACAACCCGAGGTCACTCCGCGAAGCCTGCGAAGACCCCAGGAAGCTTCTGTGCTTCTGGACGGAGTTAGGCTGGCTAACTATCTAGCCAGTTAACCCTCACGCATAATGGACCATACATAGAGTTCGAATGCGGAAAAGGGAGTTCTTTAACATTAACATTAACATTATTAGTGTGTAGCCAACTTGTGCGGTTATAGTCCGATGAGTTGGACTATGAGAATTAGTGGTTATTCGCTGTCCGATGGATAGGACCAACAGGAAAAAAAACTCACATTGTCCGATCGAGCGGACTATGCTGTCAGACCACGCGTGTGAACGCAAAGTCTACAAATTTGTTCTGATCACTTTTAGAATAGGATGTCACTATAACGAATGGCGCAATGTGCTCGTTTTTCGGCATTTCCCGTAACGATTCGGGCTGAATAGCAGCCATTTCCTGTCGGATATTGTTTTTCAAGGCTTCCAAGGTACGTGGCTTGTTACCATAAACTTTGATAACCCCACAGGAAGAAGAATCAACGTCACTATTTTTCGAAATTAGCCGACCGTAGGATAACGGACGCAATAAAGCGATCGTGACCGTAAGTGATCGTGGGTGGTACCATCCTGTTAGAACAAAAAATTTACCAAGCCGTTATCAGTCAAAATAATTAGCATCAGAAAATCTGTTATCATTGCCCAACAACACTCAAGCTTCGTCTTCGAAGAAGAACGGTCTATTAAGAATAATTCTTTCCGCACAAATTCGCTTGACATGACGCTTCGAATTCTTCGAACGCAGGCTATCATAAGCCGATCTGACAGCATAATGTCAAAGTTGTAGGATTTCCAGATGCTGACGGTTTAAATGGTCCACCCGTTACAAGGAAGGAAATTCTATCAAGATGACAGTCTGAACAAAATCTTAAATCCAGTTGCCTTGTAATAGGAACGTCTTTTGAAATCGAAGAAGCCTAAATAAGTCGTTTAATCGAACGAATCACAAACTTAACTAATTTAGAAACTTTCTTTGGCTAAGACTAACTTTTCTACCTTTTGAAAGTACAAATGGATGTATAGGACCCACCTTCCCGTAAGTCCTTTTAGTAAAACGATGCTCATGCAAACTAAATGCTTCTTCTTCTTCACTGTTGCATTCTAGTTGGATGTGTGTCTGTATACTATCTTCCTGCTAAGCTACTTAATTTCCAACCAGCTTATGACTTTCATAATCACCGTAGCCATACTACCGAAACAATTTCATTGAATATCTCACACAGTCGAGAACTATCCCGAAAGTTATACTTCATGATGTCGAGTCAAAGGGCATTATAATATAATATAAGGACAGTACAATATATTCGGATAGAGTTTCATAAGGATTAAGTTGGTTTGTTTCGCTGCAGTTTCCATCATTTTCAAGGTGGAAAAAGTTTCTTCGGCTGGTTTTTACCAAAGCGGAGGTGTGTGAATCGAGAATGACTTCTGTGAATAAAATCTATATCTATTTATACAATACATTATAATAAAATCGTAAAAAAAAATTGTACGTACATTGAAGATTTAAAAAAAACTGAAAGTATACTTAACTGAAAAAAAAAAAAACTGTTTGTTTGAACGCGCATCATGTAAAAACTACTGAAAATATTTTAATAAATTTGGATAGATCTATTGATATAAGTCTAGAATAACATTTAGGCTATAGAAATTTAGGAAATTTCGGGGAGAAGGGGTTTTAAATGGAGAAGTAAAGTTTTTACGAGAAAAAAATTGATTGTTCTAAAATCAATGAAACACGATCTTTGAAACTTGCTGCTCATACTTAGCAACTCACCTTTTTCATTTTGTATGTAGAAATGATTCTAAAGTGTGTAACACACGTAGCAGATGCGGTAAGATATCTGTATCTGAGCGCGTATCTATCCATATCGCTCTCTATACTAAACTCAAGGAGCAACACACGCGTAGCAGATCACTTATATTTTACCGTGAAGCATCTGTCGGCACCGACATATATCAAAAGATGGACAGATGATATCTGTGTATACAAATTTAAATACAATACAGTTTGAAGGTTTCCACGTGAATGTATCATTTTCGTATATTATCGTACCTGCTACGTGTGTGATACCTTCAGATGCGATAAGTTTTTATACGCATATAAAATATTACCGCATCTGATTTGTGTGTGATGCACTTAATACCTTCAACTGTCCGCTTTCGTGTATACGAAGAGTTATCCTTATCGTGATTGACTTATTATCATTTGTAGTTTTTATCCAAACGTAGGTATTAAACTGCACTTTACGAAATGTAGTTTCTATCGAAATAGATCAGTTATAAACTCTTCAATTAATACACAATCTTCGCCTAAAGTTTTTGGCCGCAATGATTACAAAACTATACATAATAGCATTGAAAAGTATTTTGAAACTGAATAGTGGTCACTGATCTGTGCAAAATGATATGAAATGATGCAATTTTCGCCTCTTAGGTTCTAAAATGAACCAAAGAGACGAAAATTGCATCATTTTATTACTTCAAAAGCTTCCGCCGAGCTCTGATTTCGCCTATTCAGTGTCTGCATCTCGGTCTTCCATCTTTAATTTAGCTTTTCAAAGTTGATTCAAACTTACCAATAGTAATTTGGAATGTGATAAATATATGAATAATTAAAAGTGAACTCTTTGATGTTCCTATTTATATATTGAATATTATTATTTATTATTTTTGTTTTATTTTTTTTTTGCATTGTTTTTCGTTATTTTTTTTTTGGTGCGCCAAATAAACGTTTTCTTTCTATATTTAAAACATTTTTTTAAGATAAGATAAGTTCATTTCATTCCCTTAAATACATGACATACACAAAACAGATGTACTAACTATAAAATATGTAACAGGAATATTTGAATCCATCCTACTAATATTATAAACGCGAAAGTTTGTGAGTATGGATGGATGTTTGTTACTCTTTCACGTAAAAACTACTGAATGGATTTGAGTGAAATTTGGAATGGAGATACTTTACGCCCTGGATGCTACTTTTCATCATCATCATCAATTTTCATCATTATTCACGTGGGTGAAACCGCGGAGCGCAACCAGTAATTTATAAAAGTGGTAAAAGATAATTGCGAAAAGGAATCATATTATCATAGGTATTCTAACTTTGATATTACACATTAACTGTCGTGTGTCCTGCCAAAGAATAGATCCCTCCATCTTCTCCCATGGATGCCGTTAAAGCCGACTGAGGGATTACACCAGGGGATGGCAGCATCCGCCTGAGAACTCAACACCAATACTGCGATCATCAATCCGCCTGCCAAGCGTGGTGATCAAGGCAAATCCTCCCATTATGACCTCAAATATGGGGGAGGCCTATTAGCTCAGCTATAGACGTTTATCGAGAGATAATGATGAATTAGGTACCTATAATTGAAATCTGTGAGTGATACTGTGAATTTTAAAGCTCGGCAAACCAGTATTTTTTTTTTTTTTTTTTTTTTTATTATTGTGTAGTTTATGTATGTATATTCATTACTATTTTTTCTTTTTATTGTTCATGTATGTTTACTTAATTTATAAAATTATTATTGTGAAACTAGGTATACCTTAGTACTTAAAGTACTGTCTAATTCTTTTCAACGTAATATGCACCATCACCTACATAAATTTATCCGCACTATTCAAAGGTTAGCTGGTAGAGAATGCTTCCTAGCATTAAGTTTGCCCATGTACATGATTTGTTTTTTGTGCAATAAAGAATATTCTATATTATTATTATGTATTTATTTTAAAGGTTATCATATAAGTATGTATATTTTATAATGATGTGTCTTTAATTCAATAAAGGTGATAACACCACTGTCCTATTCTTGCATATAGTCCTTTTCATCCTAACGTTGTCTGAAAGAAGTATCTTTAAGCAATAAGATAGCTGATTGTGTTTTTGTTTTTCTGTGTGTTATCAATTGTTTTGTGCAATAATCTATCTATATTTTGACGACCTCTGTGGTGCGGCGGGCGAAGGTTCGCCTGCGACACAGGTAGTTGCGGGTTCAATTCCCGCCTCTGAACAAATATTTGTACGATCTGCAGATAATTGTTCAGGGTGTTCTGGGTATTTTTCTATGTATAATAAAAAAAATCTATCTATGTAATGTATTGTATTAAGTATATCAGTCATCTAGTACCCATAACACAAGCTCTGCTTAGCTTGGGGCTAGATAATGTTGTGTGAAATGTCCAGCATTTATTATTATTATTATTATATTATCCTTCTATATATTTATCTATCTGTTTGTTTGTATAGCTGTATGTAATCCTCACACAGAGGCAATAGGCACTAGCGATGATTTTATCGGAATCCGATTCAATTCCACGAAAATCACATGATTTTTTTATCGAATTCCGACGAAATCCCCAATATCATGAGAAGGGTAAGAAAGGAGTTGAACTTAGCTGATACGAGTTGGGGGTCATAGACAGCGATAAAAATATCCTTGCAACAATATTTATTGTATTTTCTTGTCGGTAACAATGACCACAAAAAGACAGGTCATCCTGATATATCACTGACCTTAATTTGACCAGAGGTCAAGCACGTTTCAATAAAACAAAATAATTTTATAGTACAAGGTTTTTTAACTGAACTGGATTGATTTCTTTGCAATATAAATAAGTCTGCATGATACGTAGGTTAGACTGTATTCATTGTGCTTGAGACTGTATGACTCAGTCAGTTTCTTGAGATAAATAACTTTTCATTTAAAAACCAACTTCCGCCATTGTATTCGACAAAACATTTGGATGAAAAAAAAATGATGAAAGAACCATAGTGGTGAAAGGATTATGATACTTTCTGAATGCAAATGCTTGGTTTGTTGCTGAAAATATCAAAATTGCCATATGTATGCCTACAATATTTGAGGAGTTTCCTCAATTCCTCATGGACTCCATCATCAAAACTGGGTTTTGAAAAAAATGGGACCAATCTGGAAGTATATTTATTCAAATACAAAAAGAATTTTCCAAATCGGTTCATAAACGCCGGAGATATGAGGTAACAAACATAAAAAAAAAATTACAATCGAATTGAGAACCTCCTCCTTTTTTGTGAAGTCGGTTAAAACTAAATGAAGACCCAATTCTTAAAAATTGACTGTTTACTACAAAACTACAAGCATACAATTGACTTTATTTAAAACAGCATTCATTCTAAGTACTCGCAAACATCACGCCTAATCAGCTACTGTTCTTTGACCTTTCCACATATTTTCACTACAACAACTTCACATTTCACTATCCACAATTTTATCACCTCTAAGTACTATACGTAAAGCTCAGTTTTGCACAAAGATGTTGTGAGTTGTGACGTTGTGGATGGTGGTAGGATACAGAGAGCAGTGGTCACTGTTATCAGTAGTTGATAAGTAGGATACGTTCCAATAGTAATGTTCTCGCTTTCTTTGTATAATGTTCGCGTTTAATAAAATTAGGGGTTTCTGCGGAAATGGTTGCCATAGACTCAACATTTACAAAACCTTTGACTTTTTTACCCGCAACGGAAGACGACAGTAAATGTATTCGGGGTTAGAGGGTGTGTAAGTATTATGTGTTTTAAACCGACTCGAAAAAAAGGAGGAGCTTCTCAATTCGGTTGTATTTTTTTTTTTTTTTTAATGTTTGTTACCTCATATCTCCGGCGTTTATGAACCGATTTGGAAAATTCTTTTTTTTATTTGAATAGATATACTTCCAGATTGGTCCCATTTTTTTCAGAATCCAGTTCTGATGATGGAATCTCTGAGGAATTGAGGAAACTCCTCAAATATTGTAGGCATACATATGGCGATTTTGATATTTCCAGCAACAAACCAAGCATTTGCATTCAAAAAGTATCATAATCCTTTCACCACTATGGTTTTTTCATCATTTTTTGTCATCCAAATATTTAAACGAATACAATGGCGGAAGTCGGTTTTTGAAATGAAAAGTTATTAGTTTAAGTTTGTACACGTAGTCTTGAACTCGGATTTTGTTTTTTTTCTAAAAATTCATCATGTTCCATTTGCCTTCCAAAACGGCTTAACCGATTGTAATACGGTTTTTGTCAGCACGAATATCTATCCTATCGAGACAATATTAAAGTCGATGTCAAATTATAGTACAGTCAGATTTTTTGCAAAAGTGTGGAACTAATTAGATGTAGTCATGAAAAATTTTCTAATTGTTTTGTATGGCTTAAAAATCACCTCTAATAATAAGCATCAGTAATTTCACCCTCCGGAACAGGGTGAAATAGGATGAAAAACCTTAAAATATCCGTAACTTAATGGGGGAAATAGAAGTAGTCGGTGCAATTTGGCATAGACTTTGAACCGTTATGATCTACATTTGCACCAAGTATTTTTTAAATCCGACATACGGAACATACAAAAAAAATCGTTTACAAAAAAAACTTTTTGTGGTTATTACGGCTCCGGGAAAAGTAAGGTAGTCGGTGCAAATTGATAGACTTATCAGAAAAATGTTCGAAATACATTACCAGGTTTGCACCTTGGTGCGTCTCACGGAAGGCACTTTTCCATATTTTATTGTCGCTCTACTTCGGGGAAAATTAATGTAGTTCTGGAAATTGACTTAAACTTATTCATTTAATTAGTATTACATCTGCCGGAAGTTTTATGCTGGTATTAATTTACGGAAGATGCATTTGTTCAACACTGTGTTCCCTACATACACGTGGTTTTTATTAAAATCATAATGCACTAAGACAGTCTCTCTATACGTAATTTAACATGCATCAAGTAATTTTTTTATATTTTAAAATTTGCGGCCTTTTTAAGTTTGTACCTAATATTTAAAAGGGTTCCGTAAGCGCCAGAAACGGTGCAAACCTAGGATAAGCTTCTTTTCGTGTCATCTAACGTTTACATAAGAATCCACGACTACACGACTTAGGTCCACACTTTTTGCTAATTTGCCTGTACTAATAGCCCAATGACAAATGACTTGAAATCTTTGTTATTTGCATGGAAGATGACATTCATTCTTCCGTGGTTATTTGATATTTGATTTTTATTTTAGTCTCGCTAGTGACGCGCTATCGATACCAACTTTAAGCTTGATTTCACCAACAAAAAACAGGCGATTAAACAACTGTTTAGTCTAACCAATGCTTTTTGACAATGTTTTCAAAGATTATCTGTCACCTTGACCAATGGTTAGATTTAACAAGACATTTACTAACTAATAGAGTATGGTGAAATTGGCTCTTAGTCAGCCTGTACTGTCACTAAATCTATGCTAAAGTCTCGATTAACGCTTGAACATAGATCTAGAAGACTAGAAAAGTTACCTCGCTTCTTATCAGTAGATACAAACGTTGGAGATCGTCTGATGACGTAACTGATGCCACGGCGCGGGCGCCGGCGCTCACTTGTTGTTAGATCGCAAGTGTTTTGTTCAAGTAGACTTCGATCAGCTGATATCAGAGGCCTTATCATGAGCTCTTATAGCGATTCAGTTCAAAAACTATTCAGTACAAAATATCGGTTCGTCGTTGACATTCGTCATCATTGAATAACTTTAATCGCAGAAGTCTATAGACCTTCTGCTACTGTGCCTTTAAATATAGCTGCGGACATCACGGAACTGACATTTTGTATTTTCTATGTCTGTCTGCAGACATTATTGTATGTTAAGCAGAGTAATCCGCATAGATGTGTGATTGATGACCTCTGTGGCGTGGCGGGCGAAGGTTCGCCTGTGACGCAGGAGGTTGCGGGTTCGATACCCGCCTCAGAACAAATATTTATACATCTGCAGATAATTGTTCCGGGTGTTCGTGGTATTTTCTATGTATAATAAAAAATAAATATCTATGTAATGTATTGTATTAAGTATATCAGTTATCTAGTACCCATAACACAAGCTCTGCTTAGCTTGGGGCTAGATAATGTTGTGTGAAATGTTCAGCATTTATTTATTTATTATTATTTATTTATGTCCAATTAAAATGCTGTATTGCCTTATTATGGCCGTGGTAGTCTCAGCCTAAAGCCTTGTATCCACTTGAGCATGCTCGGGCGAATGAGCCGCTCATTCGCCTGAGCATGCTCAGAGGAACAAAATGAATGTTTTGGTCGAACGAGCCTCAACATTGAAAAAGCTGTGCTCAGGCTGCTCAGTATATGCTCGGCTCCGTCATGTCTTCACGTGTCCGTGTAGCTGCTGCTGCCTTTATAATCATTCACTGTGCCATAAAGAAGAAGAGAAAACCACCAAGGTGGTGGATGAGAGTATTCTTCGTATGTACCTACTATCCCATAACACCCTCTTTGATCCATACGCATCAATTAATGTTAAACAAGTCTCGTTATCTCACAAGCCACTCATTTTTCAAATAACAGAAAAAGTAAACGTAATTAAAACTCGGGGAATTCGACGCGCTCGCCTCAAACACAAAAACAACCGTCCACACTGAGCGCCGAGCGAATACTGAGCGCCTTTGAGCACGGACAAAAACCGACAGATGCCGGCTCGCCCTGAGCGCGCTCGGATTTGCTCGGGCCGAGCGTGCTCAGGCGTCTCCACTTGAGCGGCTCGGCCAAATGAGCCGCTCATTCGCCTGAGCATGCTCAAGTGGATACAAGGCTTAAGATTAAGACTCCTCCAACTCCTGTGGATGTCGTAAAAGGTGACTAAGGGATTAAGCTACGAGATGGGCAGCAGCATCCACCTGAGTACAGTATCTACAAGATGTTGATACTTGCATTCAGTTTTTACGTAGTCCGGTTTTAGTTGTTAAAAACTTATATTTATTGTATAACTTTTTGGTGAAGTAGTTATTCAATACTTAAGTAGTACCTACCTACTAGTGTAATATATTTTTCGAATACCCACATCAAGCCCTTTCATTTGATGGTCAAACTCAGTGCCTATGTTTATATTATATCAATTATTTTTTATTCTAGGTTGGATAATTGTGTTTAATTTTCATCGTATTTAATTAAGTGTGACGTCATATGATACGTGGAACGTCAAGACGTTTCATTTGATACCCCATATGTCCAAAACCGTCAAGTGGTTACGGAGCTTCGAGGTACATAACAGATGAACAAACCTCTATACATACACATACTGCTAAAATCATAACCCTCCATTTGCTTTGCTCTGTCAGGTAAAAAGTCACATAAGCCTGTAATTTCACAGGCATTACTGCTATAGGCGGCAGAAATAGGCTCAAAATCTAAATTCCGTCCTCACAAATCACAATGAATTGTAAAAGCTGGCGAATTTTATTAATACAAATTAATTTCAAGGTACATTCGCGTATAAAAGCGAGTAGCAAGCAAGCGGTGCGCGTTTACAGTGACAGTTCAATTTACGCACTGTCAAAATTAATTCCGATCCGTAGTCGAGACTCTGATGACGTAACCACAGCAGAAATATGTATAATAAAAGTTTCACTCCGACGACAAATTTTTTGTGCGTGAAAAGAGCCTACCTGCGCCCGGCGTAATAGTTTAGAATGTTCCTTGGTCAATTTCCACCCCCTTTGAAAAGACACCAACACAAGTACCTATATATAAAAACACAATTAACTTACCTACCAATTTGTTATAACTACTACTATATTTTTTTTCTATATGTGTTTCTGTGTGCTGCCTCAAAAACGTTTTGGTTTGATGCTGTAAGTTTTCTGAGTGTGTGAATAAATAAATAAATAAATAAGAATGTAAAAAGTCTTGACAAACAGCCTGACATTTCGATAAAAGTCCGGACTTTTTAGTTCAACAAAAAGATTTAGTATTTTGTTTAAAGACTTTTTTGATATTACTTAATATGTAGTTTTATTACTCATATTCCAAAATCCGGACAAAGTAAAGAGCCAGACAAAGTCTGGACTAGAGTCTAAAAGTCCGGACATGTCCGGACTAATCCGGACGGATGGTAACCCTAAATGGGAGTGACACAGGCTTGACGTACCTAACGTTGACGTAATCACTCACGTCACTTCGCAGCCGTAAATTGTATGCGGTGTTGGCTTACCTATTCACACACGTAATGTATTTGTTAGAGTGTATGAATCTAGGTCTACATTTATCTACATATATGTACCTACTAGTAGAGACGACCCACTATTCCTTTTAAGTTCGTCAAAATAAAATATTCCATAATCCGTAGCAACAAGGACCGTTTTCGAACGTCAAGCTTGTGTCAACTGTCAAGTACTTAAAGGGGTGGAGGGGCGTTTAGTTTTAGACCTATACCCTGATTTTTAATTCCAGACATTTTTTGTAAACATACAAATGTCAAGATATGCCACTGTGTGTATAAGTGTCATGTATGTGTGTCATATGAGAATTTACACGTATGGCTACACAATCATGACACTTATACTCACAGTGGCATATCTTGACATTTGCTTGTTTACAAAAATTGACTGAAATTAAAAATCAGGGTCTTGTAAACGTAATAATTCAGATAATGCGAAAGAACAACTCTGGCTAGGTTAGGATACACTGGCCCCATGTTCCACTGGCCCGATCAAAGATTATCGAATAGTTTCTATGCACCAAATCAATGCCGGTTTATAGTATGAGAAAATAATAGCTACCCTAGTCAATGAATCCATTTATTTTCTACTAGCTGCGCCCCACGGTTTCACCCGCATGTCTCGATCCGGTGGGAGTATCGGGATAAGGGTAGCCTAAATTTTTTTTTAATTTATTTTTTTTATCGATTTAGTAATCACTTGCTGGTGCCCGTGACTTCGTCTGCGCAGGATTAGTATTTCGAGTAGCTTATATTAGCGTGACATAGAAAAGAACTAATATTTTACTTTTCTTGTAGGACTATATCATACATTACATATGTGTAACTCTAGCGGTTCTGGCAGCGCACGCCAAAATAGCTCGCAGATGGTAGATTTTTTCCTACTTACTTGACAATTATCGTAATATTATGGACAATTCACATAATATCTTTATTAATTGTAGCCTATGTGTTATTCTGATGTATAAGCTATATTATTGTAAAGTTTCATTAAAATCAATTCAGTAGTTTTTACGTGAAAGAGTTACAAACATCCATCCATCCATCCATACTTACAAACTTTCGCGTTTATAATATTAGTAGAATATAATTTTATAAAAAAATAACGCACCATGGCTCTATATTAGTAAATAAATAAATAAATAAATGTTGGACATTTCACACAACATTATCTAGCCCCAAGCTAAGCAGAGCTTGTGTTATGGGTACTAGATAACTTAATATACTTAATACAATACATTACATAGATAGATATTTTTTATTATACATATAAAATACCCAGAACACCCTGAACAAATATCTGCAGATCGTACAAATATTTGTTCCGAGGCGGGAATCGAACCCGCAACCTCCTGCGTCGCAGGCGAACCTTCGCCCGCCGCGCCACAGAGGTCGTCTTAGTGTACTGATAATGTGTGCAAAGTTTCATGGAGTTAAATATACGTCATAGCCAAATTAGAACCAACCTTCGTTCAAGTACTAAACAGCGTAAGCGACCTTCTTTTAAAGTAATAAAATAAATTAATCGTTCCTAAATAAATGCGTTAAAAATATTTAAAAAAAAACATTTTAGCTTTTGCTTAATTTTTTTTAATTGATACTTTTCATTTAAAAAACCGACTTCCGCCATTGTATTCGACTAAATATTTGGATGAAACAAAATGATGAAAGAACCATAGTGGTGAAAGGAGTATGATACTTTCTGTATGCAAATGCTTGGTTTGTTGCTGAAAATATCAAAATCACTATATGTATGCCTACAATATTTGAGGAGTTCCTCAATTCCTCATGGATTCCATCACCAGAACTGCATTCTGAAAATGGAACCAATCTGGAAGTATATCTATTAAAAAAAAAAGAATTTTCAAAATCGGTTCATAAAAGCCGGAGATATGAGGTAACAAACATAAAAAAAAATACAACCGAATTGAGAACCTCCTTCTTTTTTGTGAAGTCGGTTAAAAAGGAGACAGATATGGTATTTTTTCTGCATCAATGAAACGCGAGAAGTAACGCACAGTCATTACGGTCACCGCATCCTGATTATCCCAGTTTAGAGGTTAAACAGCTGTCGTGTTTCAAGGATAGTTGCTTGTCATCATATAACTCGTTTGTATGCTCTCTGCATGGGCGTAGCCAGGGGGGTTGGGGGCTCAAACCCCCCCGAAATATTCAAAATATTCATTATGAATTTATTACATTAAATACAAAATTTTCGCCATACCATACTTTTTCTGCTGCTCTTGCAAAAACATTGGCTGCTTAGACTTTTTTCAATACATCATTTTCACGGCTCGCTCCGCTCGCCTTTTAAAATATTACCTACACTGACCAAAGCCGGCAGTTTTTTTTCACATGGTATATATATAATATAAGCTACGTTTTGCTTGTAAAAGAAAAAAAAGACTTTAATTATATTGTGACAATGAAGAGCTAAGTATTTTTAATACCTAAATGGAGATATTGGCCATCATAATCAGCAGCTTTTAGACGTCCACTGTTGGACGAAGCCTCCCCCATAAAATACAATGGGGGGACTACTCACGTGGATGCTGCTGCCCATCCGCTGGTGCAATCCTCTTTTCGGCTTTTATGATAAATAAAAAACTAGTTTAAAAAAAACTGACGCACGCTGGTCTAGATATTGTGTACAAAATTTCATGGAGTTTTATGAAATAATAGCCATTTTAGAAGCAAACTTCGTCCGCGTGCGAAAGTGCGTAAGCGCACTACCGATAACCTCATCTTAAGAGGGCGCTCCGAAAATACAATATGTAGAATCGTCTTTTAGACGCAAATACTAACGGAATAAGATTGAATATCGCGCGACCCTATCTTGCACAGAAGTAAAGTCTCAAATCATATATTTAATTTATTATGAGAATACTAATTAATCTAGGTAAATTTTGGTTTGGTCACGGATAATAAACTATATTTGCCTTCGGTGAGTATTTGTTTTGGATATGTGACTGAAGTTGTTTCCTAGAAATTTCAAAAAATCTAGTTTAAAGGCATAACTTTCAAAAAATAAAGTATCGAGTAAATGTCTGCCAATTGTGTTTCTGGCTTGGTCACGG
This sequence comes from Epirrita christyi, assembly GCA_951392215.1. Classification (NCBI taxonomy): domain Eukaryota; kingdom Metazoa; phylum Arthropoda; class Insecta; order Lepidoptera; family Geometridae; genus Epirrita; species Epirrita christyi. The sequence goes on along the minus strand of OX595841.1, from coordinate 14,029,757 downwards.
ATAGAAAAATGTTTGAAAAATCACGTATTTCAATTTTTTTATTAATGTGATATCTGGTTTACTCACAATAACTATGGCAAATCAGCATTATATTTTCGGAGCGCCCTCTTAAGAAGGCGTAATATGTGATTTTGCCCAACAAAATCGATCTAGAACTCAGTACCTACGGGTTCTAAGAGTTAAATATTTTGGAATATGAAAATTTTATATTTTTGAATTTATTGTGTAAAGTTGAAAACACGTATGTCAAAAAAACCTCGACAGTTTTATTTAACGAAAAATCCTTGTTCCTCACACGTTTTGAAAGAAATCTCTGGAACCCTACGGTGTTTTAAGATAACTTTTACTACAACAAGTAGGTAATAACTATTTATTTTTATGCTAAAATCAGTTTTTCGATAAACACTTTATTTTCGCCATAATAAACAAAAAACTTAATTTTTGTTCACGACACTCGCTAGCGCGAGCGAGATGGCGCGCGGGTTATCGCGTGCGTTAAAGAGGGAGCCTAAATTATAGAATAGTGCCCTCTTAAGTTGGATACTATAAGACAGTAGGTAGGACGGCATGACGGAAGACATCCCTGTAAGTCGCTTAGGGCAAGCGCGGCGGCATCGTGGCACTGACAAAAAGAATGGGAAGTTTTCTGACAGCTGGAAGAAAATAGTTCTCAATCCATGCATAGATGGCGCAGTCCAGAAATGGTTGTCTAAATTTTGTCGGTCAGCCACCAACTGTCAGTGTCACTGACTTCACTCGCTCATGCTGTTTGTTGGTGAAGTAAAGTAAGTATCTACGTAAAGTTTTTGTTGAAATTCTGATATATTTGTTAGTGTTACGTTATTGTTATAATTATTTGTTGTTATTTTTAAAGCCGGACCAAGTAGACCGGCCTATTGTAGACTTGAAAAACGAGCTTCGGAATCGCAACGCGAAACTTGGAGGAAAAAAAGATAAAAGAGAATTTGTTCTCCGTGGTGCTTTTGTAAAATCTTCAGAAAACACAACCATTGCAAGTCACCGCCATCTACTGGAATTTTAAGAAATATTTTTTATTTTTAATTGCATCCCTGAAAACTCCCCATTACGTAAGTAGTACATCTAGAAATTAGGTTTTATCTGTTCTATGGTATCGTCTTCTCTTGAAACACTCATATCAATTAGTACTAACCCGCACCCCAAAGAAACTTAATTAAATTCACGATAATTAAAATTTTAATAATTATTTTGATAGCTAATTTGAAATTACATGTCTGAACGGTATAGCGAGGGCGTAACTTGTGTTTGTTTGTAATTAATTAAGGAAACGTCAACTAACATCTGTCTGTGTGATTGTACGCAGATTGAAAGCGTTGAGGGTTTCATACAAAGAAAGTGGTGTTTGGTTTGTGTTTAAACGACCTAAAAACAGTTAGGAGTGTTTCAAGATCGTGTTTCGGGTAATCTAATTATCTTTAATTAAGGTATGTGGTAAGCCTTAATTTTCTCGCTAAGGAAATCCCCATCCCTATACCCATTTTGAAAGTTTTTATTTAAATTGCAATGTAGCAATGTACACTTCACATCAAAAAATCGAAACACTACAGATTTTCTTTCTGGTGACAAATAACCAAATAAGAGGATTATTTCTTTGAGAAAAGCCATCATTATATTTGCTGGCAGTTCGTAACCTTGTACTACCTATTACTGTTATATGTTTTATTTTTCGTTTATGACAATACTTTTCTATTAATCTATTATAAACAAAAACTTGAGAAGTGTGTCGATTTTTTTTATGAGAAGTGAATAATGTTTGTCCGGGTGGAATTTCGCAAATGAATTTTAAATCGATTGGTGGGCAAACCAACCAAACATTTTACAAAACGGTCACCGCGTTACTAAAGCATGACTTGACCGAGACTTGGACGACTCACGAAGAGTTTACCAAATTGCAAATTAATCTAAAATACATAATAAATAAAAAAAAATATATTACTTTTGAAACTATCATGGTTATTAACATAATTATCACTAGAAACGGGATATTTACCATGATTTTTGAGCTTTATTGATTACCGATATTTCGGCACAGTTTCATGCGCCAGTGTTCTTCATGGTAAATATCCCGTTTCTAGTTATAGTTATAGATGATATTATTATTAACCATTATTATTATTATTATTTATGTATTGTTCATGTCATTGTATCTTATGTCGCAGTCAGGCAGTAGTCGCCCGTTTGGCGTAGGCCTCCCCCATCTAAAAATACTTAAAACTGGAAAATGCACATGCAGTACGATGCTTAATACAAAAAAAAACAATCTTGGTCTTGCTTGTGAAATCGTCTTTTTAATCGACTTCCCAAAAAGGAGGAGGTTCTCAATTCGGTTGTATTTTTTTGTTTTTTTTTTATTTTTTATATGTTTGTTACCTCGTATCTCCGGCGTTTATGAACCGATTTGGAAAATTCTTTTTTTTATTTGGTTTATGTATTTCATACATATGGCGATTTTGATATTTTCAACAACAAACCAAGCATTTGCATTCAAAAAGTATCATAATCCTTTCACCACTATGGTTCTTTCATCATTTTTTTTCATCCAAATATTTAGTCGAACACAATGGCGGAAGTCGGTTTTTTAAATGAAAAGTTATTATTATAATATTAATGAAAGGTAGTTAGGTACTTATGGAATCTTTTAGTAGGGGCCGAGTTACATCCACACGTGACTGTTGAATATTGTTGATTATTATATTAAATAATAACAATTATGAACTTCCAACTGACCTTTACGTATAGAACAAGATACGCGAACCAACTTGTAAAACCATAAGATTTCGTAAAAAACGCGTCAAGTCTTCAACTTTACAACTTTTATTATTACCTTGAGTTGTTAGGTTTTTCTTCTAATAGGGCCGCATGTAAAAATAAACTTACTATCAAATTATTCAACACTATTTCAAACAAAACACTCAACGCACAGTCAAATTTTCAACTTTGCTACTTTTATTATAAACTAGAGTTGGTAGGTTTTTCTACTAATAGGGCCGCTTATAAAATAAACTTACTATAAAATTATTCAACACTATTTAAAAAAAAAACACTCAACGCACTAGAAAGTCTTCAACTTTGCGACTTTTATTATTACCTAGAGTTGTTAGGTTTTTCTTCTAATAGGGCCGCTCATAAAATAATTAAACTAAACTTACAATAGAATTGTTTAACACTTCCTGTCACTATTTCAAACAAAACACTCGACGAACATAAAGTACAATTACGGCCAAAACTCCATAGCTACAAATAGAACAATACCACTACCACTTGTTTCTATATATTCTCGATAGTTACTCACTTTAGCCACTAGTACTAATAGCTATAGAGTCGTGAAACGATCACGCGCGGCCGTCTCCCGTGCCCAACTGAGTGAATGATAACTTTATTCACAGTCCGCGGCAGACGAAGCTGATGCAAACGGGATAAGGGAAAAACCTCGGGAAAAAATACTAAGATACTAAGAAATGTTAAGATAGCAACATACTTAAGAATTAAAATTACTACCTTAAGATAAGTTTAGTTGTTATTGCAAGCTCAATTGTTTGACGACCTCTGTGGCGCGGTGGGCGAAGGTTCGCCTGCGACGCAGGAGGTTGCGGGTTCTATTCCCGCCTCGGAACAAATATTTGTACGATCTGAAGATAATTGTTCCGGGTGCTCTGGGTATTTTCTATGTATAATAAAAAATATTTATCTATGTAATTATTATTGTATTAAGTATATCAGTTATCTAGTTGCCATAACACAAGCTCTGCTTAGCTTGGAGCTAGATAACGTTTATTCCCAGCGTCGCCCACCTGTCTGGCCCCACTGGGGGACGTTGGGAGAAAAAAGTGCCAACGTCCCCCACTCGTTACAACGCGTAGAAATGTTGTGTGAAAATAAAAAAAAAATAAAAAAATTACGGTAACTGTTTTACATCAGGTGAGTTGTAAGCTTGTTTACCAAGTAGTATAAAAAAACAAAAAAAAGGAAAAATTGTTGGAGTTTCAAAAACAGCGATTTAGAGAAATTACTCGTAGAGTAAATTTCGAATTGTAAGTTTTGGGACATCGTATGTCTGTCTGTTTGTCTATGGTTTCTTTTCTGCGAAACGGTTGCTCCAATTTAATTCCGGTTTTCTAATGGAAATCTGGAATTAGCGAGATAATTCTTAGATTCATATCATCATCAGTTATTCTTAGTTTGGTTGAAATTGGAGTACCGTTTCAAGAAACGAGGGGTTTTTTTTAATTTACTCGTTATTTTGTACAATTTTGTGACGTAGGTACAGGTAACCTATATATTATGTGGACAAACCTCAGATAACTCAAAGTGAATAATTATTCGAACTTTGTCTGCTGACCGTACACCAGCTGGCCGTTTAAACGTCTGTCAAAACTGTGCACCATCCATCACATCATTAAGTAAGTTTATCTCTGGGCAAATATCTAAACTGCTCTTAATTACTTACTAGGAAAACTGCCAATGTTATTTGGTACATCACTTAATTATAGATCATGATCTATGTACCTAAAACCTATGTACCCTAAACCTGAGGTTAGGGTACGATTTAAGAGAACAGAAGCCCAATTCTTTTAAGTTAAAAAGTCAAAACTAAGTTCCGATCTAGTGACTATGTCAAAAATAACACAATTGACAATACAACACAGAAATGTGATTAAATCGAAATGTCATCAAAACTTGAACGCGTATTAATTAGTTATCAATCCATTTAAAAACAATTCAAGAATTTTACGCGTCTCTCTTTACTCTTTCCAATTATATATAACACTATCCTACTCTAATCTAAGGTCGTCATGAAAGTAGTCTAAATTGTTATTTATGAGGGAGCAGAAATACCAATTCTCATTAAATTCACAATTCAGTCTCGATTCAGTCAAATTTCAGTGTGGTGTTTTAATTTAAAGAATTGGCCAATTCAATTCAATACAATTCAATTCATTTATTTATCTTTTGGTACAATTCTATACTCTGATTTTTAATTTTAGAGAATTTTTGTAAACAATCTAACGTCAAGATATGCCACTGTGTGTATAAGTGTCATGTATGTGTGTCATATGTGAATTTACACGTATGCTACACAATCATGACACTTATACTCACAGTGGCATATCTTGACATTAGATTGTTTACAAAAAATTGTCTGAAATTAAAAATCAGGGTATAGGCACTTAGACATGTCAGACAGGAAATACATATTAATTTATTAATAAGTTTACACTAATAACTACCTATCGTGTCATATTAGCCAATATTTTAAATATTTTAACAATAACTTTTCATTTAAAAAACCGACTTCCGCCATTGTAATCGAAAAAAAATTTGGATGAAAAAAAATATATGAAAAAGCCATAGTGGTGGAAGGGTTATGATACATTTTGAATGCAAAGGCTTGATTTGTTGCTGAAAATATCAAAATCGCTATATGTATGCCTACAATATTTGAGGAGTTCCCTCAATTCCTCATGGATTTCATCATCAAAATTGGATTCAGAAAAAAGTGAGACCAATCTGGAAGTATATCTATTCAAGTAAAAAAGAATTTTCCAAATCGGTTCACAAACGCCGGAGATATGACGCAACAAACATAAAAAAAATACAACCGAATTGAGAACCTCCTCGTTTTTTGGGAAGTCGGTTAAAAAATTATCAAAACTAAATAGAATTAAATTAAAATTAAATGTCCTTTTGAGTGTTAGCTCGTAGGCCATAGCTCATCTCTCGCTGTTAGCAGTAAATGTAACTTGCTACTAGTTATACTAGGTAAGTGTTATAATAGGCAATATAACACAAGCAAGAATTAGGGCGAGACATAAGAAGAGCACGTGCCCTTCAGAATTTGTTCCAATGTCAAAAGGGGTCTTTGTTTTACGGCAGGTAGGTTGGTAAGTATAGGTAAGTAACCTTCCTAATTAGAGCTATAGAGCCTGGTAAGAAAAGAGAAAGGTGGATTTCTTAAGGAAACCCTTAAGTCCTGCCTAGCGCTAGGTAGGGGCAGAGAAAATAACAGGGTCAGTTTAATAGGTACATATTTATGATTTTCTACGATCGGTGTTTTTTTTTTTCATCTATTCTCAAATCTTATGATGGACAAACATGCAACGGTATACCTGACAGGTTTACCTGAACAGATAACCTGTACAGGTAAACCGGAACGTGTAGGTATGTGAAAAAATTTACGGTTTTATTATTATTTATTATCTTTCAAGCAAAAATATCTTTCTTTAAATTTTAATTTAAGTATAGTATTCTTTTCTTTTTTTTTATATATATAATATCGAATACCTACATCTTTATCTTTTCATTTTGTAGAGTTCAATACCAGTTATATGCCCTGCTGTTTTGACCTAAGAATATACCCATCCTTCTCCCGTGGATATCGTAAAAGCCGACTAAGGGATTATGATCAGAGGATGGGCAGCAGTATCCATCTGAGTACTTAACACCAATACTGCGATCACCATTCCACCTGCCAAGCGTGGTGATTAAGGAAAATCCCTCCATTGTATTCAGTTTGAGAGGTTTCGTCCAGCAGTTCACGTAGAGGCTGATAAAGAAGAGAAAAGAATACAGTTATGTACTGTGTCATCATCATCAGTCTGTAGAAGTACCCTGCTGGACATAGGCCTCGTCTATAAAATGTCACGACGTACGGTCTTATGCCTCCTCCATCCACCGATTTATCGTTACCTTTTTAATGTTGTTGTGTTGTTTATAAAGTGGGCTTTATACTAAGATGGAAATATTTTTTCCACTCCCAAGTATCCATGTTGTCCCGAGTCCCGAAGGATGAAATGAAACGGGCAAGTGTGTGCGAGACCGTGCCATAAGGGTTCCGAGCCGTCAATTACTTATTCGAAATCATCAGAATCCTATTCGATTTTCAGACACTTTTCCCACAAACTTTAAGGGACGAAAAGTCGAAATTCCACATGTTTAGACTTGTTCCTTTATTTTTGTCACAAAGCCTCCTTAGCACTCCACAGAATTGTAAGATTACTGAGTATTTCATTTTCACGTTTTTAAACAAATATCAGACATTGTCATATCTTTTTAATGCATTGAGTTAGAAACTCGGTTTTTATACAGCACACAGACTATCTCCATACAGATACTACGCAAATATTTTGTATGCATACAGATATTCGGTAAGAATATCAATGTATATAAGTAGGTATACAAATAGGTACCTATACAAAGTATAGTTTGACGACCTCTGTGGCGCGGTGGGCGAGTAGCCGGCTGAGATACGAGAGGTTGCGGGTTCGATTCCCGCTGCGGGACAAATGTTTGTCTGATCTGCAAATATTGGTTCCGGGTCTGGGTGTTATGGTACCATGGTACTCGTAGTTCCTGATATCCACGACACAGGGAATCCTAGTGTGGGATTACGACAACGTATGTGATTGTTGGGTGTTATGTTATGTTATATAAGTTACCTTTATGTATGTATATGCTGAGACAGGGACCTATTTGACCCTAACTTAGTTAGTAAACTAACTAATACTTATAGGTAGGTACTGTTGTTTTTATTTTGTTTCTTTTTAAGTGGGGACAAATAAGTTTATTTTCTTTCTTTCTTTCTTTCTTTCTTTAGCTGTTCCTGAGAATAAGGGTCTTGATAGACAGGCATACGGACAACAAATGGTTCCTATAAGGGTCTCGTTTTTTTCTATTACCGTACGGAACCCTATAAACAAAAAACAAATCGTATGTCAATAGCTTTTAGACTTGCGATTGACTGACAGCCCGTGAATTGATTTCGTGCCAAGTATTGGAACTTGAAAATGTTACGACGCTCTTTTACGAGCCTTCAATTTAGTATTTTTTGTGTAGGTATCGAAGATATTATTTGCCTGTGTTTGTCAATAAAATATAGGAAGATGACCTGGCTATTGGTTTCATTAATATGTGAGGTTGAGGCCGAGTACACATTAGACGCTCGGCGTTGCGTTAGGCGCGCGTTGGTAGCGTACATACAGCGCGCTTAACACAGCGTTTTACGAGCGTTAGTAGGGAGTCCATACTCGGCTCAGTTCGGAAATGGACATCGAAGTGATTGCTTGTGTGTGGCTTCTATACCGTCGCTACAGAAGACGACGGCAGAGACAAAGATAATTTTGGGTGCACCCAATACTACGAGATAGACTGACTGAAAATTTCAACAATCTCCTCCCAATTCCTTTTCACTAATATTTTGTTTTTATAATCAGGACTTTCCATGTCCCATATAGCTGGACGCTTTTGGATTTCGTCGATAAATAAGTCTGTATCGAAGTGCTCGGTCTCCATTTTGGTGAATTGCGTCCACTCTACACGAAAGCGCGCGTTCAAATGTACAACAAAATGGCAGCTCATGTATCTTGAAGCGCGCGGCTGACGCCCCCCAACGCGCGTTTGAACGAAAATGTCAAACCGCGCGTTCGACGCGCGCTTTATCAGAAACGCGCGCTTGCGTGTGTACACCTAGATAAGAACTACTGGTTCTCAAAACGCGCGTTACCCAAGCGCGCGCTTCAAAACGCCTAATGTGTACTCGCTCTGACAACCTCTGTGGCGCGGCGGCGGGCGAAGGTTCGCGTGCAACGCAGTAGGTTTCGGGTTCGATTCCCGCCTCTGAACAAATATTTGTACGATCTGCAGATAATTTTTCAGGGTGTTCTGGGTATTTTTCTATGAAAATAAAAAAATATGTATCTATGTAATGTATTGTATTAAGAATATCAGTTATCTAGTATACCCATAACACAAGTTCTGCTTAGCTTGGGGCTAGATAATGTTGTGTGAAATGTCCAGCATTTATTTATTTATTTTTATGTTCCGATTTTTGGAAAATTCAAAAAAATCTTCCCAAACCCCGTAATCACTGGCATTGGCAGTAGAGATATTGAGACTATCAAATTAGATCGTTCCCAAAAACCCAACCAGCAGTGGGGATTTTGGGAATATTCAAAAAATAGTTAAATTTTATATAATATAAAAATATTGGTCCCATCTGGACCACCACGCTATCAGAGGCATCATGTTATTTATGTTTTGCATTTAAGTTTATAAGCAAAATTTCATCTCGAATATCAAACTCGAAAATATATGTTTATACACTCGAGAGCAATGAATCCGGGTCACTTAAAGAATGTTAAAATCTCGGAAACTAAAAATGATAGATTAATGCAATAAATTGTATTTAATAGACAATGTAATACTCCTTAAATGAAGGTAAAAAAAAATATGAGTCACCATACATTTTATTAACACAAAATTACATAAAGAAAAAAACTGCTGATCTCTCCTTAAAACAAAAATAGGAAACATGAAATTTTTGAACTTTATTACGATTTTCTTGAATTTTAATACTTCGTATTGCCTCCTCGTGCTTTTTTAATTTAATTTTAATTTAATTTTTTTTATTATTAAATTTTAATTTTAAATTTAAATTTAATTTTTTTTTTAACTTAATTTCGTAGTTCCATCTTCGAAAGTGGCCCTTTTTCAAATTTGATTTTTTTATGATATAACTTTACAATAACTAAGAAGTTTTAATACCTTCATTTAAGGAGTATTACATTGTCTATTAAATACAATTTATTGCATTAACCTAGCATTTTTAGTTTCCGAGATTTTTAGGATTCTTTAAGTGACCCGGATTCATTGCTCTCGAGTGTATTTACTTATTTATCTTTATTTTTTTTTTATTTAGGTATATATCGAATGAAAAATCTCTTAAGGAAAAAATCTCAAAAAAATAGATGGTTAATAGTGGCGATGGCAATACTAACAAGCTACTAACTGTTAGGAGTTGCCTCTGACTACCCCTTAGACAGCTGCTGTCCTCATAGATATAATAAGTTCACTTAAAGTCACCTGAAAGTATAATCACGTGTAAGTAGAAAAGTTTTCACTGTACCGATCTAAATTTAAAAAAGTAAAGAAAAAACCGTTCTTTCTTGTGTGTGAACTATGGAATTCTTTGAATGGGCGCGTGACTTGTTTAGCCCAATTAGAAAAAAAAAAAATATTATAGAAATTAATCTTTGGAAGTCAGTCAAGAGTTTTGTAAGTTGATATTTGTTTGTTCATCTTCAGAAATAAAAGCCAATTTCTAAAAATAATATAAAATTCAATGCTTGATGTAGGCATGCTTCAAAAAATACAGAGGAGGAAAAGTATCTTAAACGGTACTTACAACTCTGAAAAAAAAACAGGCAGCCTTTGAAATAAAAAAAAACGATACATCATTATATGGTTGTGGTGTATCTGGCCTAATGGACCTGTCTCCTCTCGTGGATGCCGTAAAAACGGCATAAGGGATTACACCAGGAGATGGGCAGCACCCCAATGGGCACTAACTTAAGGTTTAACGACCTTCGTGGCACAGTGGACGAGTAGCTGAGATGCAAGAGGTGCGGGTTCAATTCCCGCTGCAGGAAGTGTGCAATTATCTGAAAATATTTAAAAAAAAAAAAAAAAAAAGTTTGTCCAGCTGGGGAATTGAAAAATTGAATTGATTTTGTTGAATAAATAATGAACAACAATAAAAATAATATGAATGAAATTATGTTCGTAATAATTAAGTTAATAAAACTGTTTTTTTTATTAGTAAACAATGACATGTATGCCACTTGAAGTGAAGTGGTAACCCACTACAAATGCAATGCTTTAGGTCACGCCCCACCTAGGACGCGCCATACTTGGCATAGCCCTGCGCCCGACATCCTAAGACATAAAGATGAAAAGTCTCATGTGCCTGTAATTTCACCGGTACCCTATACTATGCGAAAAGGTACCAAATGAAAGAGTTGTAGGTCCAACAACCTTTCAAGCTCCCAACGCGCTCCCAACGACAAAACAAACCCACGATTAGCAGAGCATGCCCACAAACAATAGATTATTTTCAATAAACATACCTACTTTAGCCAAGTTAGGGACAACAATTATGCTGGGGGTGATTCTCAGAAAAATCTCGTGCACGCGATGACGTCATATCTCGCATGAAAACCATACTTTTGTATGGAAGTCATACGATATGTGACGTCATCTCGTAGACGACATTAATAAGAGAATACGGGTCGACGTAGTTGTTACCACTTATTCTGCGGCACGGGCCGATAATGCTGAATAATGGCCTACCCTCGTCATGTGAAATCGGACATGAAAATTCGTAGAGGTGTATTTTGTATCGTTTATGATGAAACTTTTATAATGGAGTTGGATCTGTATGGTGCAGGACCAAGCCACACAATTAAAGAAAAAAATTATAAATGGCGCCTGATGGCATTCTGTTTCGCTTTGTATTGTTGTCTACATTCCTTAAATTAGTTAAAATAGGAGTCATTTTAGTTTATAAGACGATTCAAAATGATCCTTGTGATTTCAATGAATAAAATTATTTTTGACTTTGACTTCTGTTTCTTCAAAGTTTGGTCACATTAAATCGGATGGGAAATCGGACACGTAGTACGTAGAGGTGATTTTGTATCGGTTATGATGAAACTTTTATAGTGGTGTTGGGATCTGTGTAGTGCCGACTGGGATACTGTTGAAAAGGACCAAGCCACACCAGTAAAGAAAAAAAATATAAATGGCACCTAATGGCATTCTGTAACGCTTTGCATTGTTGCATAAATTCCTTCTGATTATTATTTTTTTGCAGGAAAGTAGGTACAATATTTGTTAAGTAAAGTCGAAAAATAAAAATGGTCCATTACATTCTGCGTCATCAAAGCGTGAATATCTCTAATGTAATAGGATAAATTAAATAAATTACAATGTTAAATCTTAAAAATTAAGTTATACTTACAGAAATTATGTAATGTAAATTGCTTAATGTCAAAAAAACATTTATTCTAGGTTTGTTCACGTTAAATCGGATGTTTCTATTACAAATGCCTTTTTGTGTGATTTTATGCGGTCTAGTTGCAAGACTAGAATCTTTGTAGGCAAACTGTGCCCGATTGGGAAACCGCAAAAGCGTCAATCCAACTCTTTTAGGATAGAAAATGCATTGAAACTGATAGTAATAGAGTTAATCCACAAGATTGAGTAATTTTAGTTTATAAGACGATTCAAAATGATACTTGTGGTTTTAATGAATAGAATACAATATTTGAGATTTACTGTCTCTGTAATAATTGTGTCAGTACAACGGCCGCTGTTTCTTCCAAAGTAGAGTTTTTGAAAGATATGAATCGTGGTGGTTTCCTATACTCACATATCTATGTAGCGTATGGTAGCGGTGGGAACTGGTGCTACAGTCTAATCTTGGCCGTGGGTTCAGACCCGGGGCGGGTGGAGTCGAGACCCATGTCATTTTCACAATACGTCTTGTAAAATGCTCAAAGTCGCATTGGTATAAATCTTTTGGTTTTATTTTAATTTGGTTTTGAAAAAATTACACGGACAAACAAATTCACTGACTACCTCTATTACAATATGATATAACATCTACAATACAATTGGATATAATATCTTTATTTACAGAAATATTTTTCTTAATTGTTTTTTATTATGTGTAAAACAGATACCCCTTTTGGGGATAGCATACCTACGTGTATTCTGGCACAACGTGTATAATTCGTTACTTATGAAGTGGATGAAGTTATTATTAAAAATGACAGATAAACAGAGTGAATAAGCCAGTTTTTTTTCCAAAGTTTCACGATATCAATACATAAACATATTGCTTAAAACAAGACCAAAATAGCTATTAGGTGATAAAGAAAAGATACCATTAAAAAAATCTTCAAGGTCTAAATGCGATTTTAAGAAATATTTGCTATAAATTCCCATCCTATATATAGGCAAATTACCCAGTTTTTTTGATGACCTTTTGTGGTGCAGCGGTTTAGTAGCCGGCTGAGATTTGTAAGAGGTACTGGTTTGCTTCCCACTGCAACACTAAGTTTGGGATCAGGATTATGTATGTGACATTTGGGTGTTATGCTAAGCCATGTTTTTCTGTATTCTGGTAAATGAAAGCTGACAAGCAGGGACACAAACCGTTACTTAAAATTTAGCAAAATTTTGGAGTCGCTGCTTTACATGCTCACTCAGTAACAGTAAAGGTTACAAACTTGATGTTAATTATAATTATTACTTGAGGATGTAATCTAAATAAATCAAAAACAGAAACACGATTGGTGAAACTTTTCTCGATAGATTTATTTTTTGAAATCGGTTCTCGTAAAACCCGTTTACGTCCATCCTTATTTTGAAAACATTGACAGTTAACTTGTGTAATATTCAGTAGGTAAAATATTCGAGAACCGAAATATTTTAACATATCGTCTTAAAAACAAACAAAAACAATTTGTTAATTTACGTTAGTACGTCATACGTATTACCGCTAATTTTTAAATAGCGTAAAGTATCGATACTTGTAACGGTATTGTATATCGATACTTGTAACGGTATTGTATATCGTTACCTGTAACGTTAACAACACTCATGAGTGAAATCATGTTACTTAAAGAATCACTATCGCATCATCACACAGAGGAGTCACTGGTGTGTGCAGCACAGTTCCTAGTAGGCAATCTCTTTCTCTATTCGTCTCTTTCTAGAGAGTATTATGGACTCCCTACACAAACTCTAGAAAGAGACGTGTATATATTGTTAAAATTAACGTTAAATTTTACCGTTACCAACATCGGCAAATGAGTAACGTTACAACATATTGTAGTAACGTTATTGAATAACGTTACATTACATTTTTAGCGGTAATCCGATCCCTGCTGATAATAAAGGAAAAGACCGGTATCAACCAACGCTATAGAAATGTTGTAATGAGGTATACAGTGTTATTGCAACAAAATAACAACTTATTTATTTCAGGAAACTCTCCCAAGTTGATGTCTTTCTAAACTCCAATAAAACTGTCTGGAGTAACGTGTTTGAGTTTTGGTGTTATTTTCAGAATCACTCACGGTATGCCGGCTTCGCTCGTGTTATATAATTATGTTTTAGCGTTTTTTAATGTTCTTAGTCCGAAAGGTTCTTACTTTACGGCGCGGCGTCTTTTGGTTTCACCGTTGATTAGTCCAATTCAAATGGTTCTTTCGATGCTGTTTAGGGAATGGTTAGGTTACTAATATTTATTCTGTGGTTAGGTGGTCACGTGAAATTTTTATTTGAAGTCGTTTAATAGAAAGGTAAAGAATGTAGGTTTCCTATATCGGGTGTATTCGCTAGGTCTCAATTCAGAACGAACCACTATAGTCAAGTATTTTGTATAGAGACACTGATGAGCGCCCCTAGCGTATACTCTGCGAACTTCAATTTCCATACAAAAATCCGTATTCCACTATGGTGTAGTAGCTAGTAGGTTATTGGGACCATGATGTCATGTTATGTCATTTAAAATATTAGTAGGAAATATCCTTATATGGATATATCCTATATATTACCCTTATAAGGGCAATTCGTCAAATTTTCAGTTACACTGCCCCCAGGTTTTCCGCCCTAAGAATAAACCCCTACATCTCCTCCCGTGGGTGTCATAAAAGCCAATTAAGGGATTAAACCAGGGGAAGGGCAGCGACATCCACCTGGGTCATGGAAGAAGAAAAACACGGAAGAATGATTGACATTCATTCTTCCGTGACCTGAGTACTCACAAAACAACCCCTTAACGAGCACATGTCAGAATAGCATCATCATCAGCAGTCCGACTGGTAGAAGCTACCTGCTGTGCATAAACCTCCCCCTAAAATGCGACAGCGAATGGTCTTGAGCTGCCTGCATCCAATAATAATAATAATAATAATAATATAGCCTTTATTCAAATCAACTTAAAATTAAAACTTAATGTAAACGTATTTGAATCTTGCTTGATTTTTGTAGATTTGTTTGCCAGTCGGCAAAGGCCTCCTCCAACCTTTTCCATTCATTTCTTTCTTGAGCTACTCTGTTCCACGAGCTGCCTGCATCCACCGACTTATAATTTTGCGTCCATCGCAAAAACAGAATAACGTACAGACATAAATGAGTAACCTTTGAACTGAGCCCAAAAGTTAATAAAGAGCTGTTCAAAGTTACAGTGGATTAAACATCTTAAGCCGCAGTCTCTGTAAAAAATAATTCATTTTTGAACGAACCAAAAACAAACGTTCGTTATAGCAAGATTCGTGCTGTCGGACCACGCGTTCACAGCCCACAAAAGCACTCTCAAAAATTAACAACCTTTATTGACAGAGGACATGACGACTGGACATTGTTTGAAAATTACCTACTCAGAATAAATGCTAGTCTTTATTCTGAGATTATCTATGCTACTTGACATTGGCAAAATTGAGAAAATCATCAGATGCCATTAAAAAAAAAACCTTTATATAGCAAAGAAACTCATTGAACAAGGCGAAATTGCAGTCTAGACAGAAAGATTCATGGCGAACGCGTACTGCGCCTGCGAAATTACATAATATTAAATACCCATAGATGGTACAAGAACAGCTTGATAAATTCCCATCATTACATTTTCTACACAACTAATTGAAAAAATTACATTAATTTTTGAAAGTATCGATCGCTCAATTTTATACAGCCCGTCAACGGCAATCATGAGGTCGGTCGGTGCATTTATTGACGTCAAAAACTAACGAAACTTGATGTAACTAAAGGCCTTGATCGACCAGCGAGTAAAACCAACGATAGGATATTAGTACTATACCGACGCCGACGGTTTTACTCGCCCATCGTTCAACAAAAAACCGTCGTCTAAATGGCTCGCGGCGTGTTGGCTTATATCCGTCAATCACCAACTTTAAGTACACTTGCGAAGACAAAATATATGGGACATAGTTTTAACACAAACTAATAAATAAATAAATAAATTCTGGACATTTCAAACAACATTATCTAGCCCCAAACTAAGCAGAGCTTGTGTTATGTTATGAAAATCATCATCAACAATGGCATTTAGGCGTCTACTCCTGGATGTGGTCTCCCCCATAAATGCAATGGGAGGAATTGCTATAATTACCACGCTTGGAAGGTGGATTGGTGATCGCAGTATTTGTTTGGAGTACTTAGGTTGATGCTGCTGCCCATCCCCTGGTGTAATCCACAAAGTCCTTAGTTGACTTTTAGGACATCCACAAAGAGTAGACGGATGGGTCTATTCTTAACACACCATGACCACAAACTATACAACAAAAAACCGTAGGTATAGTATTTAGTGGTTTGAATGATTGAAGTCCACTAAGAGCACCGATTTGAAGAGCATCGATTTGAAGAGCACCGATCCTATTCACCGTGCTTTTATTGGAATAGTATAAAACATATTAAAAATAATTCCACGAAGAGCACCTACGGTAGAGTAGCTGCTAGTGATGGGGTATTTTATCCCCATGTTATGGTATTTTATTTTTGTATCATCATCAAAAATACAATTATTAGCGAAAACGCGGCTTAAAAGACATCTCATTCCTCAGCGGAGTACAAAATCAAATCGAGCGAAAGAAACACTCAGCTCGATAAAGCTCTTGAACATAAGAATAAACTGTTTTCACTATTAGGGATCTCTGAGCGTTAAAAGTTTATACCTGTTATGTTACGACCTGTTTTTAGCGTCTGAGGACTTGCGATATAAGATCAAACCGACTAAGAAACCGTTCTCGCGTTCTTTGTTAATTAGTTCGTTTGTTTTTAGGGTTCCGTAAATCAAAAGTTACTAGCGGAACCATTAAAGGATCACTTAGGTGTCTGTCTGTCATTATACAACCTATTTTCTCCGAATATACAATGCAAGAAAGTTGTAAGTACAACAAAAATAACATAAAGGTACATAGAGTTAGGTGAATATCACGAACGTATAACGTAAATAAACGAATTCTAATTTCAGGGACTAAATATTTAGTGCAAACTAGAAAATAACAAAAAAATATTAAAGAAAATATTATGCGAAAATTGACCATCCCCAAAAAAAAAATATTTGTTTATTGATACATTAATACAGGTTTTTTTATTAAGCCCTTAGGCGATGTTATACTCATATTACCTTATTACAAAATAAATAAAAATATGACATTTAACAAAAACAACAGTATAAAAATTATTCATTGGCATTCATAGTCAAACTAATTATATTTATGAGATATCATTAATTACAACATGTGTGTTAGGTCCCCCGATTCCCGCAATTTCAATGATCACTATCTAAAGAAGTGTTGATGAGCTGTAATGAGCAAAAAAAAAACAATAGTTTGAATTAAGCGCCACTTTTTAAACGACTTCACAAAAAGGAGGAGGTTCTCAATTCACTTGTATTTTTTTAATTATTTTTTATGTTTGTTACCTCATTATCTCCTTCGTTTATAAACTGATTTGAATTCTTTTTTGATTTGAGAAGATATAGGTACTTCCAAATTGGTCCCATTTTTTTCAGAATTAATTTCTGATGATGGATCCATGAGGAATTGAGGGAACTCCTAAAATATTTTAGGCATACATTATAGCGATCAAGCATTTGCATTCAGAAAATATCATTTGGTGATTTAATCCTTTCACCACTCTGGTTTTTTCACCATCAAAATATCTTCCAGATATTTAGTCGAATACAATGGCGGAAGTCGGTTTTTTAAATGAAAAGTTATCTAATAGACCACTTTCTGTTACGTAAACGTGTCAGGTTTCATAAAAACCACAGATTAGATAAAATTAAATAAAATAAATGGTAAACCCCTACCAATGTTCTAAAGTTAAACCATCTTTCGTAAGTAAATGCGACCGTTTAGGTCTAAAGGCCAAGCATTCGCTACAGTAACAATATGAACCCCGTTAGACTGTTATCGACAGACCATTAATTTAGACCGTTTATATATGTATCGATATATCGCTGGGTATGGACCGCACTCGCCCGGGCCTGCCGTTGACAGTTGATATTTTATTGCAAGCCCTTGCTCAGTTGACCGGGAAAAGGTACTTTATGCTTTTAATGGTTCTTTGTAACAAAGTTGGTTGGTGAATGATGAACCAGAAAACATTGAAACGATTTTTGGCGGGAATGTACTGTGTACCTATCAATACTCAATACATTTACTGCTTTCACATGGTTACAATTAGTTGTTATATTAAATATGAACCCTGTGCTTAGGGTATTGCAACAGCGAGACAGACCGAGGTTCACGGGCCCATTTCGAAGACAGATCTCATTTGATTATAGGTAGGTAAGTATATTTAAGGAGTTCCCTCAATTCCTCATGGATTCCATCATCAGAACTGGATTCTGAAAAAAATGGGACCAATCTAATCCCCCAAAAATGGTGGAAGTAAGTGTAAATATTCAAATAAAAAAGAATTTTCCAAATCGGTTCCTAAACGCCGGAGATATGAGGTAACAAACATTAAAAAAAAAATACAACCGAATTGAGAACGTCCTCCTTTTTGTGAAGTCGGTTAAAAAGATTCGGATTCGGTGTCTCCAACACCTCGAAAACTTTAATTTCATTAATTTCTACGAGGATAACGTATCAGATTCAGAAGCAGATTTTTAATTATAGTTATTGGGAGGAATTAGAAGCAAATAATCATGTAATCGAGAAAGAACGCAGTGCGTGACTGTACGTCTAAGTCGGCCACTCGTCAAAAGAAAGGAAGTTTAGTTGCCAAGTGTCCAGTAAACTTTGCACTCCGCCACGCTGCCGCGCCGCATCTTCCCTTGTTTCCTGAAATGTCGCGGAAATATCTTATTTTTATTCGACGATGACCCTTCGGGGTAGACTTTTGTGGAAACTTTTGAACTTTATTACAATGTTGTTTGAAATTCCTTGGAACTTAATCCTATAACTTGGAAAATATTGTCCATTTTATTTGTTTATTTTGAATAATAATTGGAATTAACTATACGGGGTGTCCCAAAATCATCATATGATATGATGGGTTATCGTTATGATATTCCGAAAGGAGGATCCTGCATCATTAATTAGAAAAACTTTTGTTTAACGACCTTTGGGATTTCGACTTGCTTAGTTTCTTTCAAATTAGACAATAGCATGAAAACATCACGTTATCTGTGAAAATTTTAAGTTTTAACTACTTATTCATAGCGGTATCATATAAATATCGCGGCAGTCTGATAGATAGGTAGCTAACCTCTTACGGCAGACGAGTGAAAGCACCATTTGGGTACAGGGGGTGCGATTTTTATTGTCGCTGAGTGACTAAATATCATCAAAAAGGCTGCAAATCATCGTTTTTCAGTAGATGTACTGGAGGAGGCACTTGTGTTGATATCATAGGTATAAGAATTTTAGTCATTAATGAGGTTCAGACGTATACCGGGCGTAAAAAGACTACTCCCGAAAACTGAAACAGTGCATTCAGACCATGATTCTGAAAATATTTAAGCTGAAAAAACACGAAAAAAAAATGCTCACTTTCGGTCCGCTTTTTTCGTGTTTTCATTATAAATATCCATAAAATATCGTTAAAGGAACACAAAAACCTAATTTCCATCATTAAAATGACGTAAATAAATAAAAACGTCAAAAAAAGCAATGAAAAGCACATGAGAAATATTGGCCCTACGGGTCGATCAGCTGACCGGGATCGTTGAACTCGCGCGGCCGGAATAAATGCGTTCATTGCTGGCTGACAAATACGATAAGAAACGAAAAAAAAAAATTTCTCCGGTATGAATCACCTCTGAGGCGAAAGCTATTTTATATAGCTATGGTATTAGGTAGCTTTACCGGTACCTTCAGTATTCGGGAGCTGTCTTTTTACACCCCGTATAGAAATTTCGAAATCGTGGAATAAACGGTAATTTTACGGACATTTAGTTCTATGACTTTAAAAAAATCGCACCCTAAAACAGCTGATATAAGGGTCACAGGATTAAATTATAAAGATATATGAAAAAAACATCGAATTTCATTATTTGGCGGTATACCAATACGTAAAAATGCCCGTTAGGTATTGAATGAGGTAAAACATTTTTTCGTAATATCTATTGGGCGAGCCTCCATTCGACAGGGTTGTCTCTCCCATCAAATGCACCTGATGCTTATAATTAATGGAGCTCTGACAACAGCATGGCAGTGGCAATTTTACTACCACAGGCAAAATGTTATGAAAATGGCGGCATCGGAACTGTGCAACCGACAATGATAAATTGATTACTTAAAACATGTTTAAACAGTTAAGTAGATACGTCTAATCTAAAACTGAACGCCTCACTATTAAATTACGTCAAAATAAAACATTCCATCATCGTTTTTTTATCATACATAGAAAATACCCAGAACACCCTGAACTAATATCTGCAGATCGTACAAATATTTGTTCCGAGGCGAGAATCGAACCCGCAAGCTCCTGCGTCACAGGCGAACCTTCGCCCGCCACGCCACAGAGGTCGTCAAATGAATGAAATGAAAGTTTTTGAGGTGTTGGAGACACCGGATCAGAATCTTTACTTACAGTACAAAAGATTTTCAATCAGTAAACCTACTCCCGAAATTTTTAAGTAGGTGTATGTTTATTTTTACACATTGGTACAGCCGTGGTGTGTTCGGCCACAATAGATCCCAGATCCCTCCATCTCCTCCCGTGGATGGCGTAAAAGCCAACTGAGGGATTACAACAGGGAATGGTTATCAGTATCCACCGGAGTACTTAGCACCAATGCTGCTATCGCCAATCGAAATATATCGTAATTTTATACCTTATGTTAATTACAAGACTTTATAGTGTCACAAATTGAATAAAACCTTATAAATTATTAATAACCCTAAAATGGTTATTTATACATTATACATAACTATTATTTCTACTAGTATAATATACTTTATTGAAGATTTTATAGAATTCGCGACAGGAAAATCGCATAATTCAGATTATAAGATGAAAAATAGCATATATAGGTAGGCACTTTATTTAAATTAGTCAAATTAATTTTATCTAAAATCGCATGCAGCCATTCCACAAATGATAAGTTCTTCAGTAAATATTCGAGCTTCTTAGAACGCAAAACAAATACAGCTTCTCCGAGCTATCTACATCAGAGCTCAATTACAGAGGGCCGAGATCAAAGCATATCTTATCCCACTTTACATCGTATCTCATCCGTTGGATAGGACACGTATCGCGACGTATGGTAAATCTGTTTAGATCACAGACTCAATGAATAAAGAAATGAGTTGTTTGAAAAAAAAATGCAAAGCTTTTACAAGCCTGCCTATAGGGCCTATCTGGCGTTGTGTGAATTAACCATTATCCTATTAGCGCGAGACTTGGCCTCCAATTAGTGGTGTGTTTACATCGGAATACTGATTATTTAATATTGATTTAGTTTTGTTTTTAAGAATCTTTTAGATAAGATAAGATAAGTTTATTTACCAGAACATTGTAAATACAACAAGGTCTTAAACTAGAAAAAGTCCAATATGTTCTACCTTATAACTAGGCATGCAAATTTTCACATGGGTAATATTATGATTAATTTGAAAACAATAAAATTAGAATAAAGAATAAACAACAAAGTAAAATAAAAATGACAATAATTTGGTAAATCTATAAAAAATATAATTGAAAATCTCTGTATTGTAAGTATTGATTTAAGGAGTAATAGCATCTACCCCATCACCCATTTTTTTAAATTTAATATTAAACAAATTTCTATATAGATTTTTAAGATCATCTGGTAGATTATTGAATATTTTTATTGACATGTAATAGGCCTGATTTTGTGTCATTTTTAGATTGCATTATTATTTAGTGAAGTTCTGAAGATAAAACACAACTAACCTACTGTGAGTAAATCATACAAACACTACCGACACACTTAATAGTAGATTATGCACTAAGGGAATAAAGCAGTGTCTTATGTCACGGGCGGCATATTGAACCCTGAGCGTAACGAGGGGCTCTAAAGTTAACTCTCGAGTGTAGCGAGGGAGTTATATAGAGTCCTGAGTGAAGCGAGGGGTTCAAGCTGCCCAAGACGAAGACAGGCTTTATTCCAGAGGAGCATACTCTACTTTTCACACCTTCTGCGAGACAGTAAAAAGGCAGGGCTTGTTTTGATTTTTAGAGATTATCAATAATCTCTAAAGCGTCTGTTTTGATAAACTTGGAGTAGAAATCACTATCGTTTGACATTTTTTATCAACATGGCATTCAAATTTACTAAGAATCACAGCACCAAACGCGCAATTTTATTGCAATATTTATGTTGATAAAAAATGTCATGAGAAACAAAAGATTCTTTTGATTCACATTCTTTGTAAACGCACCTTTTTCTTTTTTTTTAGTTCTGCTTATGGTGGCCAGTTTGATTTTCGAACAAATACAAATGCAATTTACAATGTCATATGGACATTTTTTTACTTACAGTTTTCCACGAGTCTCCACACGAATTTGACGTTCCAAATTCAAATCACTTTAATCCCTAGGGAGTTTCATACAACTTTATATCCCTAGAGAGACAATGCTTTACTTTACGTTGAGGTTGCACGATATGTAATTGGACATTGTCGAGCAGGTGGTGTGAAAACTATATTACACACTCTCAAGAAAAAGTTTAGGCTCAAAAGATTCCATTTTTAAACCTATACCAAAAAAATTTGTAGACCCATAGTGTGTTGTCTACCTATATTTTTTTTTTATTTATCACGCGACAGAGGTTTGCTACTGGCGTAAATTGTGCGATTATTACTGTCAAACGTCGCTTTTTTAACCGACTTCACAAAAAGGAGGAGGTTCTCAATTCAGTTGTACTTTTCTTTTTTTTTGTATGTTTTATTACCTCATATCTCCAGCGTTTATGAACTGATTTGGAAAAATCTTTTTTTATTTGAATAGATATACTTCCAGATTGGTCCAATTTTTTTTAGAATCCTGTTCTGATGATGGAATCCATGAGGAATTGAGGGAACTCCTCAAATATTGTAGGCATGCATATAGTGATTTTGATATTTTCAGCAACAAACCAAGCATTTGCATTCAGAAAGTATCATAATCCTTTCACCACTGTGGTTCTTTCATACATTTTTTTTCGTCCAAAATTATTTAGTCCAATACAATGGCGGAAGTCGGTTTTTTAAATGAAAAGTTATCATTTATTTATTCACACAAAAGTTACCGTTTTGACAGCAATTGCACATCAATTTACGTTTGTTGCAAACGTCGCGGGATAAAGAATACGGGGGCGTAACAAAATGAGCCCAAACACTGCCAGGCTACTAATAAGACGTAAAAGAGATCCATTGCCCACCTTCCGTTTCAATCTTCAGATCAGCTCATTGTCACCAGAACATTGTATTGTCATCAGAACTTGACAAGTATGCAAAATTTCAGCTCAATCGGTTGGGTGGAACTGGTTTTAAAAGCCTATGCAACCTATTGGCATGTTTTTTTCCTTTCGCCAGAAGTGAAACCAAGGTTATAATGTTAGAGGACTATATGAGAAATAAATAGCAAAGAAACCAGGTCTATCCACCGAACCGGGAAAAAGAGTTTAGTAGATTGCAATTGTCTCTTTTTTCAGGCCTTGTTTTTCTTATCATCATCATATCACCGGTTGCGTTTGATAGCCTCTTTCTGTTATTAATTTCTGGCATATATATATATCCCTCTGACATAATGATCTAGGTATATACTGGTGAAAAGAAAAAGAAGAAAAAAAGATGTCAGTAATGTATGGCCAAAGTTGCATTGGCTTTTAGTTGCAAGATTCAAAAATACGCGTATTATATGCGTTTTTATGTGCAGACATAAAAAGCTTGTAAAAACGTACCTCTTGTGATTTAATCAAGCAAATGCTAACGCATTTTAAGAAAACAAATATAGTAAAAATGGAAATCCAGAGTAGTTTGCACAGTCGTAAACTCACCCCCGACCATGACTCATCCCTGTTTCTCCATCCCCTATTTCCGGGCTTCCAATAAAAAGGGTGTGATTGTATTTCGTACATCTTGGTAAAATAACTCCGGGTAGCATTTGGTATAAACGTTTATTTTAGAGTTGCAACAAATTTTGGCTAGACTTATTTTCCTTAAAACCAAGTTGTTTTTCGAATGTTATCTAGATTATATTTTGTGAGCCAGCGTCTTGTGGACTTCCG